>OY728147.1:624094364-624783444 GCA_963277665.1 Viscum album
TTTGAGAACACTCAGGCTCCTCAAAGCTGATAAAAAAGATCATCAATCCTAGGTATGGGATATCTGTTCTTGACTATCAACTGGTTCAACTTCTGATAGTCCACAAAAATCATGAGGTTTATGTCTGCCTTCTTCGCAAACAGGATAGGCGAACCCCAAGGAGAAGGATTGGGTCGGATGAAACCCATTTTCAGCATCTCCTCCAACTGCATCTTGATCTCCTTCAACTCTAGTGTAGGTATCCTATATTGAGGAATGGACACTGGTTCCACTCCTAGAAAAATCACAATAGAAAATTTTACCTCACCCTATGGAGGCAAACCTAAAAATTCCTCTAGAAATACATCTCTAAAACGATCCCCCACTAGTGGAAATTCAAACTGAGAAGTACCCTTGAAATCTATATATAGACTATAAATATGGGTTATAACTTCTCCCAAACCATGATGCTCAGGTCCAGCTCTACTCACCTGGACATCCCATTATCCCATATGAAGAAAAGATTCACTTATGTTCATGTCAAAATCACCCTACAGCGATAACAGTCAACAAATGCCTGGAATGGAACTAACCAGTCCATCCAGAGAATGAAATCATAGAATGTCATCTCTAGGACATAAAGGTCCCATAATAAGTGACACCCACTAGCATATAGAGGGAACTACCTGCATTGATGTACACTAGTCGTTCTAATCCCCAATGGAGTGTCTAGAATCAAGATATCGACATAAGAAAAGATGAAGAGCCCATAGCTCTCCACAACAGCAATATATATAAATCTATTTGATTCCCCCGTATCAAAAATAGAATATGCTAAAAATAAGGCTACTAGGATCGTACCTCTAACTGTAAAGGGTGCGGGATCCTGCTCTTGCTGGGTCTGCTCCACGGAAAAAGTGTGGCCATCTCCATGGCTCTATGACCCTACATGACTACTCTGTGCTAATCCACTCTAATGACGCTGGATGACCGGTGACTTCCCTCCATGTCCTGGACCTCCACCTCACCCAGAACAGCCGAAAGAACTCCAGTTCCCTGATTGGTGACAAACTGGTGGCGCTCCTCCTGAACACGGAGTCATAGAAAAACCACTATCACCATCTTCTGGTGAGAAGATCTAACAAAAGCACTGAAGGTGACCCATCTTTCTGCAAGATCATCGCCCCACTGGGTCTCTCGAGCAATGTGGTCTCGTATGCCCACACTTCATCCACTGGTAGCACACCACCTGGCTACCATAAGATGCATTCCGCCAAATCTGACCTCCTCGTGCAGTATTCCTTTGGTGCTTCCAGTTATTAGTAGGAGGAATACTGACTCTGGATGCCAAACCGCCCATTCTCACAGCTCTAGAATCCCTCAGATTATACTCTGTGATCAGTTCCTTGTTGATGATAGAGGATATCGAAGTCAACCTGCAAATGATCACCTGAGATCAGATGTTGTGCCTCAGACCATACTCAAACTTCTTTGCAAGTAAAAAGTCATCCCCTCCTGGAATAGGTGTGAAACGATGCAGCTATGTGAAGAAAGAAGAATAATCCATAATATTAAGAGTACCGTGCTCTAGACTCATGAGATCTTGGGCTAGGTCGGCCCTCAAGGTCTCTGGATATATGTAATCATAGAATATGTACCGAAACTCATTCCAAGACATGTTATTCTGGGGTCCCTCATGTGAGATCACATCCCACCATGTCTTGGATACGTCTCAAAGCATATAGGTAGCAATATTCACCCTCTTCTCTGGAGGTATCTCTAGATGCTTGAAAATATTCACCGTGGCTTCTAGCCATGACTCTGCAGCATGGGGTCCTCCAACCCCTAAGAAAGTGGGAGGACGCTACTGCTGAAAGACCTGCGTCAATTCTACCAACGACAGGGGAGGAGGTGGAACTCCCTGAATGGGCTGAATCATCCTCAAAAATCTCTCTCTAAATTTTGAATCAACACCTATTTATGGTATAACAGCTGGTGCGAATAATGGCATGATAGGAGGATCTGCTGGTAGTCCCTGATCATCTATGTCTGATGTCTGATCACCGCCTGGAAACTGGGGTACAATCGGATGATCTCTCGGTGGCATGACTCTGCAAGGTCAAGTGCACACCTTATAATAAGATTATCAAGGACTGAAAACTAAATGTATAATAATGGAAAAAGAGAAGGAAATCACTCATGTTTTACAAAACATAACTACACGGCATGTACAATTCCTACACGGCGTGTTTCCTTAAGTCATTTACATGGGCGTGTACTCCTACCTATGCTGGCCGTGTAACACCCCAAACATACAGAAAGTTCTCCAAACACACGGCATGTACTTGAATCCTCTCCCACTGCCTGAGTCCTTCTACATGGATAAGCCACACAACTCTCCAATGGAAAGACTACATGGCGTGTACTAGAAAAGCTTCACATCACTCGTGTTGTTAGTGACAAAACCTGACACATGGCTCACACTACACAACAATTTCAAGACAGAGTCTACGTGTACATGAATGGATAACACTGACCCATTTTGTTAGTGACAGGGCCGGGTACTTGGGTAAGACTACATGGTGTGTTCAATCCTGACATGGCGTGTATAGCTTAATGTTTATCCGTCGGTGTTGTTAGTTACACGGGACAACATAGGGTCAACACTACATGGAATGTTCAACTGGTACACTGAGTTTTACCACCAGACTTTCCTCATCCAGTGTCTTTTCCCACAGGGCCTATGACATGGTTAGATACTACAAGAAGTAAAAATAAAGTACATGGTGTGTACTTATGAAAAAAAGTTTCTTCCCAAACAAAAGAACACATGGTGTGTACTTAACATTACATGGCATGAATTCTGGGGTTTTCTATATAGTAAGCCCCACAAATTACTCTGGAACCCATAAAAACACTAAATGAACATTGAATGTGCCAAATTCCGATCCATGAGGTCCAATACTCCCAAAGAATCAATGACTGGCATCTTATACTTATTATAACATGGAAAACAAGGTGATGATCCATTAAATTCCTATCCATGAGGGCCCATAACACCTCAAGAACCAATGTTTGGCATACATTCCGAAAAAAACATTCATAAACAATACCTTATCAAACATCAAGTATTTTTATCAAGGCATTTCTCATAATTGCATGCATATTCTGCACAAACATCTATAACAACAACATGAAATCTCTAATGCATCCTAGATGGCATGGCAAGAATGCATGACCTGTGATTTCTAGCAAGTACCTATTTGATGAATGGGATGGAATACCCTCATATCATCTGGTTGTGACATAAATAGAATATCAATAACATTGATGGTAACAACAAAAAACATGTTAATCACCCAACGGTGAAATCAACTCAACTGTAAAATTGCAAACCAGAAAATAAAATTGCAATAAATGTGGTAAATTTTCATTTCCCTATACAAGGGTTAGCTACTCCCAGCACAGTTTACTACCAAGTACTTATTCCTTCCTATCCATGGCTATAGGCTCCAAATAGTAAGTCAAGAAGAAATGAATCTTCTGATAACACTTGGTAACGTCCTGGTTCCGGAAGCCACCCAGAGGCACCCCGTACCCGGTTGGTCACATGGCCTCAAGAGAATTTCCACGAACACTAGAGGCTGCTGACTAGAAGCAAGGGACATGGGTGTGATAGTGAGGAAACTATTCCCTCATTAGCAGAGTAACACAACAGAGTAGAAACAAATATAAAATAGCGGAAGCAGTAAATATCTGACAACAGTAAACAGTAGAAGATTGAAATAATAAACTACTGGAGCACATATATATAAAATGATGCATGATACATATGTATACGAAAAAAAACCCAAGAAGTCACAATTATGAATACAAATAGTACTAAACCTAGTTAAAAAATAAATAGATAAACAGCTACTAAGCATCTGAAGCCTAGGCTTGGTCCCATGCTCCCCAACTCCACAACAAGTCATGTACCTGAAGTGTAAGGGTAGTTTCCCTTATCTAGACCTGCATCAATATAATCTATTTGGGTCCAAAATCATGGCACAAACAAGGTGTGAGCCTAAATATTAGTAGGAAACCAACCGAAGATCTGTGTCTAACAGTCAGTGAATATATGGCGGGTAAAAGTACAGAAATTAGTAAACAGGAAAGTACTCAGCAGTGAACAATCCACAGTTACGATATCAAGAAATTTATAAACAAGTAGCTAAACACATATAGGAAACCCTATTGGAAGTACTCACAATCCATCCTCTCTGGTCCTACCTAAGAAGTACAAGAAACCCACTGGGTAGTACACTCAGTCTAACCCCTCTGGTTCTATCACAAGAATATATAAATAGAATCTCTGAGGAACCACTCACAGTCAATTCCCCTTATAGTCAAAAGTAAAACAATAAGTCTCTGAGGAAGCTCACACAGTCAATTCCCCTTATAGTTTAAGGTATTCAAGGACTGTCTCAGGAATCTCACTCGGTTAATTCCCCTTATAGCCCAAATTCGTTCAAGTAATTCAAAGACTATCTAAGGAAGATCACACGGTCAATTCCCCTTATAGTTAAAGTAATAAATGACTATATGAGGAAGCTCACTTAATCAATTAACATTATAACACAGATCACATTGATACCTGGAGAAGTTTTTGGTAATGTCACTATGAAATCGATGGATATATTTTCTCATTTAAACTATATCAACTTAAAAGGCTAATCACACCTTTCCATAACTGAAAATCTATATTAACCTGTTGAAAATTCAATAAGATTATGTTAATGTCAACAATATATTTTTTGATTCTATCCCACGAGTAATATTTTTTATGTTTTCTATACATCATAGTGATTGAATGGTGGGAATAAAATTGTGAACTATGATCTTCTTATAATAAATCATTCTTCAACAAACCGTCAAAAGGAACACATAGTATCTATACAATCATTAAAACAATGTCTTTAACAATGTTAAATCTAGATTACATACCCTTCTGATCCATTTTTACCTTTTCCAACATCACATTGTATTCTTTATGTACATTCTTAATTATATGGGATATAGATGATTTCACTACCACCTAAATCAAAATTGAATAATTCCCAACACCAATAATATCTAATCCAAAATTCATAAATCAATAACTTAATGATCCCATTCCTAACAAAGCATGGTTACTATAGCATTTCTTTTTCGACTCAAAGTGTAAACCTCTTTATTTACCTTTCCTAGTTGGTAATGAATCCATAAATCATAACCGTGATTAATTGTAGCCATCTCATTTGCGTTATGTTCAAATATTTTTGAGTTAACATATATTCCAAACCTATTTGATTAGTATATATTTCACACTTTATTCTATATAAATGATTCCTCCAAAAATTTAATGCAAAAACATCAATAGATATTTGCAAATCATGTGTTGGATAATTTAACTCATGAGGTTTCAACTAATGTGTAACAAAAGAAATTACCTGATAATTATTTATTAGAACACAACCATGTCCATTAAATTTTAGCATCCCTCTAGATATCAAATTCATGATTCGTAGAAGTCAGTGCCAAACTAGATCATTTAACAATCTTCTTTTGAGTTCCTAAAAACCTTCATCACATTATTTTTTCCTGATTAACTTAACTCCCACACATGATATCCTAGATAGTGGGATATATATCCTTGAAAATTTCTCAACAATCATTCTGAAATAACCCTTAAATACATTAAAACAATAAATACCTACTGAAAATATTTATTCTAATATTATATAAATGTCTTTAATTGAATTTTTTTAATGAAAAATGTTTTTAAAAAATGTTTTATGTTTTAAAAGTTCATCGAATATCTTCAAGATTTTTTTTTAATTTTCTAAGGAAAACAGTTTTCAAAATCTCTGTAATATTTTTTATATGTTTACAAAAAAATGGTATAATTTTTTCATGATTCATTTATATTTTTCAATGAAAAGGGTATTCAATTGTTTTCAATGGTTATTTATAAGTATCCCATGAAAATATATTAAAACATTTTGTCAATATTTTTTTTTCATGGAAAATCACTTTTGAAATGATTTTAAGATGTTTTTATATGTTTTATAGAAATTGTTTTTCAAAATTTGTTCAAATTTTTTTTATTTTTTTTCTTATAAAATTTTTTTAAAATAGTTTTTATGGTTCTTTTATATGTTTTGAAGGAAAATGGACTTAAAAATGATTTTTGTTTTGAAAATATGTTTTTCAAAACTGAAATGATATTTTACTAAAGAAATGTTTTTAATGGAATTGTAGATATTTCTTTTTAAGAAAATGATTATTAAATGGTTTTATGAAAATGATGATCAATTTAAGGATTTCTCCTTCTGATAATTTTCACCTGATCATTCAAAATCATTCACCATCTATGATTTTATCCATTTATATCATATACGATTTATGGGGGAAATTCTCCAAGACTACCCTTTATTTTATTTATTTAATGGTTTATGTATTAATAAAATTATTCTTATAATACCTATTTCTCTTCAATGGGTTACATGCTTTTGAAAACTACTTCTTTTATTGGTTTATTTTTTGATTAAATGATTATGATACCTATTTATATTCTATATTTAATGATGTGATTAAAATTATATTAAACAAATTTCATTTCGTGGGTTATGATATGATTTTTATGAAACCCATATATTATAATGTGTTATGATATACTAAATGTTTTGTTATCTTGTGTCATGTGTATTAGTGGTTTAATTCTGTGATCGGTGGGACCTAGATTTGCCACCAATTCAATGGGAAATGATTTATCACTCATGAGCTAATGATGGTATTTATGTAAATATGATTCATCTATTTGGGGATGAGGGGGAAACTTGATATCATACAATGAAATGAATTCTAATGGGAATGGTCATATGTCCTGCCTAGTAGTTGTAGTCATAATAAAGATGAAAAAAGGGGTTACTTGGTCCACTATGGGAATATATTGAAATCCAATTTACTATAGGAAGTTTGGGAAACCATTTACCTTACAAGGTAATGGTTTTGATTTGGGGATGGTGGTGTGTCTCCCCTATTTGGTGTAGTCCCCCAGGAAGTTCCATGATGAGTTCTAGAAATACATCTTGACATATAGGTATGTATATTACTTATTATGTGTATGCCACAATTCCAATTCATACACTTATGTTATTATTTCATGGATTGTGGTATTCATTTCATTATGACTCATGCCTTATGAACTATTAACCCTTATGCCATGGTTTATGTTTCTGATATATTGGTTATGATATTATAATGTTATGACCATGTTCTCATACCCTAATTCTCATGTTTATAATAATATGTATTTATTGATTACCCTAAATAGGAATCTATGATCACCCATTTTTATGTATCCATACCAATGTTATATAGATACATTTTATGTATGATATTTCTTAGAGGTATGTTAGTGTTTGAGAACCTAGTGGGATATAATGTAGCTCACTCATTTACAAACATTTATGTTTTTATGATTCCAAAAGAACTAAAACAACATTGTATTTGGGAGACTATTATTGTATTGTATTGATTATTCCAAAAAAATGATTTAATTCATATATAAGTTATTATTGGACTATTATATTTGGAGTCAGAGAGATGTATTAGTCATACATTGGAATCTTTTATGAGATCACATGGGATTTTTATATGAATAATTCTAAGGATATCTCTGAGGATAAGTATAAGGACTAGTTGACATTTAGAAAAAATGTATAGGAATATACAAAATGGATAGAGTCAGTTTTGTACTAGAAATACATTCCTATATAGATATGACAAGTATACTTGTTTCTAGAACATAAGTACCAAGGAGTAAGAACTCTAACAAGGTTTGTAAGGGATGAATCGAGCATAACCTGGTACATAATAATGTGCCTTAATATAACCCAATTTGAAAACTCTCTAGGGATATTCATAGGGAATTCATAAACACTTCACAAAAAATCATTAAGGAATTAAAAGGAAGTTCACTAAAAATAACCCATGATAAACCAAATTTGTCACAGATTAAATTTTTTCATAATTTATCCATCTTATAAGTGGATTTTCGGGATTATGTAATTCCCCACTTTGATATTTGTTTTCTTACACAATTATTTTTGGTTTTAATCGATGGTGGGATCCAAAAAGAACTGGTTACCATTGAATGTGATAAAAAATATTTTTAGATTAGTTAAGTTTGATGGTCACCAAACCAAATTATTTTTAATTATTTCTAGAAATTTTTTAAGAAACATGATTATCAATGTGTACCTTAACCAACTCTCAGGGTCACCAAGGAAGATAAGGAATGAGTTTGATTATATTTCCTATAATTAAGACCATAGAGGAAAAAACATTTAGTTCCCTTTATTTAAATAATGTGAAAATAATCACCAAAGTTAATGTCTGAGAAGAACATAAAGATGTTTCGAATCTGGCATTGAGAAAAAATAAATAATAGAAAATAAAATATTATGTTTTTATCTAAATAAATATTTGGAAATATTGAACTCCAAAAGGCATCATAAATGGCTGCATTTTTTAAGTATGGAATGATAGGACATTATGAAAATCTATTTATTAAGTGGAATGATTGCAATTTAAATATGAAAGGTTGTACTAGTAATGATTATATTGTTGATGATGAAGACACTACAGATGAAATGTGAAAGGGAATAGGTACTATGTAATTGGATGAGGTATCCTTATTAGAGCTTATGGATGAAGTAAAATAATCAAAGTTAAAATGTATTTAGAGTGATGAATTATGTTATAAGAATGGTGAAATATACAAGGACTGTCTATTTTATGTTTTCATCTTAGGATTTTCAAGATAGTGTTGAATGTTTATGATGGATTAGAGAAGTGATTTATGGATTAGGTGATAGTTTTCATAAATGAACATAACCCTTAATATGTTACATATGTAAATATAATTTTTTTGATAGATAAATGTTTTATATGTACTTTTCTATAATGATTAACTTTTAACTAATTAAGGATTTCTGAAAAGTTGTTTATGGTATCATTTATTATTTTAAATTTTTTTGGATTAGTTGTATATATCTATAAATTTTTTTGAATAAAGAAACATTATTTTCTATGAGGATTTATGATGATTTAGTTTATTGACAGAGTTCAAGTGAATATAAAATGATGGTTTTATTGATTTTTGAATGTGAAAACAAAGATCAACATTTTAAAATATGGATTATCAATGAAAAGAAGAATTTGGGACCTTATTTATTTTATTTTCATATTTTATAAAAGTTATAAGGTAAACCATTAATGTAATTTTAATTTAAAAATTTAGATGATTTTTATGAGATTATATTATTATCTCAATACATATGGATTTAGGAATATTTGATAACCTTCCCTAACAAGATTGTGTTGATGGTAACTAATGATTGATGGGATAAAATATCATGGTTCTCATGATCTATTAGTGCTTTAGGAATGAAAAATTCACCATCATTTTGGAGAAATAGGTGAAGTGTAAATTTGGTCACGACATAAGAAAATGGTGTTTGTTGACATATGCATGGGAACGAAATCATGTAAGTATTAATTCTTTTGGATATTATCCACATATAGGGGTAAAATCATTAAACTGAAAATGTTATCCTAGTACCTTCATTTCTAATAAATGAAAAGGACTATTAGATTAACGCAAATTTAGGGCATTTTGATAGTTAATATTCTCTTAAACATTTTATCTATCAATATTCTCTAGAACAAGATAGTTATATTTCTCTTCCATTTACATGTTTTCAGCTTCCACAGATTTTCACTTAGGTGGAAACCTAGCTATGAGTTACATTGGGTAACCATTATTGTTCCATCAATCTTTTCATAATCGAGGTTATAGTGTTCATTTTTACGATGTGTGTTTCCATTAAAAGAACTTAATATTATTAAAAAATGATTAAATATATGAATTTATAAGGGTAGATTCTTTTTTGGGTGTAAATTTAAATCCTTGAGTTTCTATGAAGTATTTTTTCTTATTTAAAATAATATTTTTGATATTTTTCATTTCACACAACACTGAGTATAGATTTTGTAATATGAATGGACCATGTTATTCATTCTTTGTATTCTAAAACAAGATATTATTTTTCCATGAAATACCCCAATATATGTTTTTACTGCATGAAAAACCAACTATTCATACTATGTACACAACAATGACTTGTCTTGCATTCCATACAACAGTGAGATTCTACAAAATAACATTTTTTATTTTAATAAATTAAATGAGATAGTATAAGATACCAATTAAAAATAATGATATTAATTGTAATAAAAACACATAAAATATAATATATATATTTTTTATATAAAGGAAACATATTTAGGATACTAAAATTTAATTTTTGATAAATTCAATAGATGTGTGGAAATAATTTTTTCTCAAAAGAACTTATTATTTCGCCCTTTTGGGGAAAATAATAAAAATATTTTTAGAAAATTTTAGAAATTTATTTTTATAAAATAAATTACATTTTTGAATTCATAAAATTGATATTATCTTAGGATGAATTTTTTTGATTTTTATGAGAAACATCATTAATGGATGAATAGTAAAAAAATACGTAATTCTAATTAAAATATTCTTTTTCATGGTAGTTACATAAATAGGTAAATTATATTTCATGTTTTTTTATAAATTAAAAATATATTAGTTATTAATAAATTAATCCAATTTAAGTCATTGAATTCTTTTTAGGTTGAATTTATATATAAAATCTTAATGATCTTTTGGATATTCTCACTTAAAAACCCTGCTTTCTCACTAGGTCTGTGAGATAAACATAAGACATGATTGTTATTATTATGTGAATTCAATTTATAAAATTGAAATAAATGGTTATAGTTATTATTATATTTATCATTTAATAAGATCAAATTATTTTTGGAAAAAAATATTAGTGAACATGATTAAAATTAATCCAATTGTGTCTCATCCCTCCCCTATAAAAGGATGCCTACTCACCCCTTTATCAAACCCCTCAATCCAAATAATTTTGAAAATAGACACCCAGTTAACATCCAAGCATCCCTCTATTAATCCTTGAAGCCTCCCTTTGATCATAAATCCAACAAAGGTTACACTTTTTTGCAAACAAAATAGAGTTACCCAAAGAATTGTTAACATCATTCCTCAAGTTCCGTTCAATTATTTTCTTTCCCAGTTTCCTCAATTATTATTATTCAATGAATAAATAATATCCTATGTATTTTAAATATACATATATTTTTTTATGATAAGTTTTATACCTACAATTACAGAAAAATTCATCTAATGGGAAAGAACTTGTTGTTCTTCGGTACAACGATCTACCGCCTAACGAAATAATGTTGATTGTTTTTCCGTTACCAACTATAGTGGTTGGTAATAATAATTTAAATACTATTTTTATAACATATAAATGATATATATGATGTATTTATGCTTCTTGGTTTATTATATAACACATTCCATCATGACATCGATTTCATGTATAGACGATAGTATTTTTTGGGGAAGTGTGGTCTACTGCCCCCTTAATGAGATGTGATTTGTACATACACTAAATGGAATATATTAGGAATGATTTTTCTGATAAAATATGATATATAGGGAATTATAATTATACTATAATGATATTATAATTATTTCATTTAATTTCTATATTTCATTATGAAAAAAATGTAATCAATGTTCACTCGTCTATACGACCTACAGTCTCCATGAATGGTGTATTCCATTTCATATATCTACAATTTATATATTTTTATAAATAAATTTATACTGAATATATATAATATTAATATCATAGTTTACAATCTCTAAATCATGATATATGTATGTGTATCATTAATATAACAAATTATGACACATACAAGAAACAATGTAGATATTACCAGAAGCAAGACCATAACATAGAATTTTTAATAAAAATTTAATATAAAGTCAAAGTCAAAAAAATATAGAATTAGATTTAATAATATGGTTATTTTTAATATGTATAATATAATTATATTTAATATTCGTTAGGTTTTTATGTTTATAAACATTGTCAAGATATATGGCAAGCAGATTTCATCTCAATTTTTATTTCTGTGTGGTACATGTCTTATTCAACACTCATTTCTTTTGTTTGATGTGTAAAATGACCATGAATGTTTTATATGATTATTATAATTTTAATTATAGTTATTAAAATATCTGTTTTATTATATTTAGATCATGGTTTTATGTTTCAAAAGTTTCCAAATTGGTAAAGTATTTTTTTTTTCTTATTTTTTTATCTTTGAGACACATACCCTATTGGGTGCCTCCATTTTTCTTTTAGGTGTATATAATACTTTTGATATGTTATATTATTAATCTAATTATTTTTATAATATGTAAAATATACATGTAAATTTATTACTTTCAATTTATATTGATTCAATTTTTTCAATGGGATAATGTTTTATAGTTAGAAACTTATCATTATCAGGATTGTATATTATTGTGTTTAAATTAAAGAAATAATATGATATATCTCTTAATAAATATCATGAATTTCATTAACTTTAGTTATTCAAGTAATATACCTGAAATAGTACTATTTTCCACACATTGGTCCTTAATCTAATTAATAAAATGGTTTTATGAAAATCCCATTTTATTTCACTTTTCAGTTAGAAATACATGTTCATTCAAATCTATGTTTTTTAAATATTTCCAAAACGGTTTTACTATTATCCTCTTCTGGATAAAGGAAAATTTTACCGAATATTTTACGATTAATTTTTTAAAGTAATCTTCATGTTATTTTCTGATCAACAAACGTTTATAAACATTAATGTTGTAAATGGAATTTTTGGGATGTGGAGGTTTATCTACCATCATCACTATCATTTACTTGATGATTATTTTTTATGCAAACATGGTCATTCTTTTTAAATTAATTTTGTTACAGTAATTCTAGATAATTTATACATTTTTTAATTTTTTTAATATGAAAGGATTTCCCATAATGGTTTTGAAATTAAAAAGTCCTTTAAATGTTTTCAATATCTCGTTATTTGTTTTTAATGAAGTGGTTGTAAAATACTAGGTAAATAAAGAATGTAAAATTCTTATATATATTAATATTTTTGAATTAAATAAAAAATTTAATTTCAATGGGATTCTATTTACGATAGTGTACTCAACACACAATAAGGGGTTTACTTGAAATCTTAAGTTGAACACAACATTGAGTTATACCAAAAAATAATATAATATTATTATTACTTAAAATGGTAGTTAATGACAAGATATTTTTTTGGAAATATTTAACATAACTAACTATAATATGACTAAACATGTTATTTAAATGTTTTTACTTTTATAATATAAATTTTAGAGGCTTAAAATTAGAATAATCCGATTTTGAGCATGAAATACTCTAATATTTTTTAAAAGGACAATTTACCAACTTTTGATGGTGAATCCTTTTTAAATATAGTTTTTTCACTTCTATATGTTTCATTTTAAAAAAGGAAATTATTCTTTATAAAAGGGAAAACAAAATTTACTTTGTGTAAATTTTTGGTATTTTGTTTTGACAAATTACAGTTTTATAATGAATAGTGAAAATTCAACATTTTAATTCAAAACAGTCATTTAATCTAATTTATTTATATAGTTATATCATACTTTTAATTTGTTTTAAAATATAAATTAGTTATATTTTTATCATTTAATCTAATTATTTTCATTGTAAGTAATTTCAAATTTTAATTAGACATTAACACATGTCAAATTTTTGAATGTTATTATTCCTAAAAAACACACTTTTTAGTTTGGACAATGAGAATTAAATTTAAATTAATTTCTACAACTTCTGTATTTTAAATTTTGAGAAATGGATTCTATATTTGAAATTAGGAGATCAAAATTGTGTAAATAGGTACCTTTAATTTTTAGACATTTTGAATAGTAACATCATTTGATATATTATTTATCATAGTTAAAGGGTAAATCTGGTAAATAAGGGTAAAAATAATATTTTATTAATAGTAAATTTATATAAAAAATATTCTAACCCTATTGATTGATATATTTCCGACAATGGGAAACCTGGTGTCAATTATAGGACATCGTGGAGGCACTTCTGTGTGAAAATGACATTTAGATACTTTTAATATATAGTTAAGAAAAATGTAACACAAACATATATATTTTATTAATACAATTTATATGTGGGGTGATTTAAGTGATATTTTAGACTATTAATATTCATTGTAAATAAAAAATATTTTCTACACCATGCTTTTTTAATTATATTTTATTACATTAAATAAATTTATTTAATTATGACACAATGACGATGGAGTGATTTCTTCATTAATAAAAGATTCAAATAAATGATATTATAAATGTTAAAATAAATGTAATTTCTTTACATTGATATTATAGATGGAATTTTCGGTTGGTATATAAATGTTATCATGGTATTAGTGAAGTATATTTTAATAAATAAAGTAGTTTTGGATTTTTTTTAAATTTCATGGTATGAACAGTGTCAAAGTTGACATAATTCATATTTTACAATTTAAAATATTTTATTAAATATTAAAAATTACAAAAATATTAGAATCGTAAAAATGGTTATAATAAGTTTAAAATTTTATTAATGACTCCTTGATTGGATATTGATCAGGTTTTGGTACCAATTTTAATTCTCAATTTGTTAAATTCTTGATAAAAAATAAGAGTAAAAAAAGGTTAAATAAAATATATAAGGAATAAAAAATATCCAAAACATATAAAATTCTTATTGAATGATTTTATTTCTTCTTATAATAATCTTATATTCAAATTTAATGTGTTTTCGACTGTTTAAAACTAAATATAATTTTTTTTCAAAATATTACTTTCAAACAATCCTAAAGTGCCCCTTCTTCCTCTTATAAAAGGGCATCACCTATAACTCTTACTCACACCTCTCAAGCCCCCTTGTATTATCCATGATCATCCCAAATAATCTCCCAACATACCTATCATCCACCTAGAAGCATTACCTTAGGAATAAGGAAATTCAAGATATCCTTTTGGTTCAAACCAAAGGGAGTTTCCCAATTATATGGTAATGTCTTCTCTCAATTTCTTTTCATTTTTTCCTTCTCCACTACCTATTATATTATTATTATTATTTAATTACATAAAAACACCATTATCCTCAATATAATATGTTTTTTTAGGATAATGATTAAAAATACACTTACACACACCTCAATCTAATGTATTTAGAACATACTGTTTCTGTGGACGACAATCTACTACCTCCCAAAATAATGATTGTTTGATTTTTTTGTACACCATCTCAAGGTGGCCATTATGATGTAAAAGTATTTATACGTGATATATATATTATATTTATTTTGTCTCAATGTTTCTATATTTTTCATTTATAAAAAACTTTTCTTATTTTCATAATGGGAAAATACGATACTTTCATTTGAGGAAGTGCATACTACCACCCCCTCAAAGTGATATGACCCGTTCGTTCCATACATTGGACATATAAAGTGTGTTGTTAATGAAAAAATGTAACATATCTAAAATAATATATTATACTAGAATTATAATATAATTTTTTATCAAATCTGTTTTCATTTCTACTGAAATGAAAAAATGAAAGGAAATTATCATTCATGCATACGTACGGCTTACCGTCTCCATGAACGGAGAATTTCATTTTCATATGTAGAAATAATATATACTATTATTAATAAATATATAATGGATATATATGATATATATGATATATAAATCATGAATATCATTCTAGAGATAATGGGATTTTGACAACATAGACAATTTGTAATTATAAAAAATTTATTTTTACTCTAGTACCGAACATCAACAGAAAGACTGATATGAACATTAATAATTAATTTATTGTAATATCAATGTAATAAGTGATATAAAATGAATAATAAATATTAAAAAGGTTATTATTCAATTATAATTAACTTATGTTTATTATTCAAGGAGATAAAGAATGAACAAGACAAGTCGATCACAGGGTAAGAGAACTTCATAACCCAATTTCCATTTTTTGGGTTGATCTTATACTTTTTGATTATGTAGTTATATGATTATGTGAGAAATGAATTATTATGTCCAATATTTTATTTATACATTATTTATGTGTACTTATAGTGAATACACATAATCAACCTATTTTATTTAGAAAATTGTCTTTGTAAGGGAATCTTTCACACTCATCTTTTAGACAAAGATTTATTTTATGTTATGCCTTGTAATTTACATTATATTATATTGGGATATGATTTATATATCCTTATTTCTATAAATTTGATGTCCATGTAATGATATAACCTTTTCTCTCTCATCAACTCTTTTTCTTAATTTTTATGTGACAACGTTAGGGTGTAGAATTTTCATAAGGGACTTCGTCTTAATCTCCTTTAATTGAGGCATATTTTGGTTTATACACGACATTC
Source organism: Viscum album (assembly GCA_963277665.1). Taxonomy (NCBI): domain Eukaryota; kingdom Viridiplantae; phylum Streptophyta; class Magnoliopsida; order Santalales; family Viscaceae; genus Viscum; species Viscum album. Next base: position 624,110,853 of record OY728147.1, read on the forward strand.
TAATAAATAGTGTATAATTATATCTATATTATAATAATTTAATTCAATGGTTTTAAAAAGGAATATTTTCTTTATGATTCATTTAACTATATTACAAGAGGAATGATTCTTTTTAACATACGTGGTGACAATGTCCTTTCTCTCACTGCGAGTATTACTTGATATTTGGCTTCCTTAACAAGAAGTAGTGTTTTTAAAAGTAAAAAATAAATACCATATACCCATTTTATGTATTTTGGTATTGAAATTTGTTTTGAGAAATCATTGGTTATTTCAAAATCTAAAAATTATATACTCTTATAACAATGTGGGAATGTTATCTTCCATTTATTCTTGCATTATGTGTTATGGTTCTTTGGAATGATTTATATATAAGGAAGGTTCAATGATAAACCTAGGATGCGTGAGCCAAATATAGCTCTCTAATGAATTGGGTATCTTGATTTTGGAAAACATTAATGTTTCTCATAAGATATTAAGGGAATATACTGTGATGGGTATCCAATCGTAACTCCCTATATGGTTGTGAAATCTACAATGTAAGCATGTTATAGATGCCACAAGTTAAATTTATGATTTGTGATTACAATGTGGTATTCCTAAAATATTATGATTTCATGAGGTATGTTAAATAGAATATGTTTTTTATGTATTGATGGATTAATGTATTCGTTAATTATTTTATAAACCTTACTAATCTTTTTATGCTAATTCCATGTTTCTGAAATTTTTTTCATAGGGTATAAGAAAGGGTAAGTTAAAAGAATAATTCCAGAAGAATTATATCAAAAAATGAACTCATTTTTTTAAGTGTTTATATTTTTGGAAAAAATATACACTATGTAGAAGTTTCTACATTTAATTTTCATGTTATTATGTATATGTTAATACCTAATTCACTAAAAAATTAAACCTGAAAAGATCCTTAAATTGAATTGTTAAATTAATTATTTATTATTTATTGTTTAAGGATGGGGCCTTATAGTTTGTATCAATGGTCATTTTAGATAAATTTAGAGGTTAGGCTGTTATCTAGGTGTAGGTAAATAATCCCATATAACCAAGAGGGTTATTATCAAATGGAAACATTTGGAGGGTTATGGTAAAATGGGTTGTTTGGATAAAAACCTGAACAATCAATATATAAAGATGTTGATGGATTAGAGTATTATTAATTTTTTTATGTAATATTTAACCTATATGGAAAAAAAATTTATGATAATATTTCATTTCATGATCATGTGTTGATACTTTTTTGTAGAGTAAGGATCATTTTTCAAGATGGAATGAAAGTGATCTTGTACCACCTATTTATCCCTCCCTGAAGATTTGATCAGCACTATTATGGAAAAGGCATGTTTGAATGATTTTGACAGCTTGTTGAGTATTCCAATCACCTATATGAAATTGATTGAGATATCCAACACCTAATCATTTCGAAAACAAATTTATGAGTCATGGTATCTTTTTTCATATGATTTCAGGATCTCATCTTTTCAAATTATATCAAAATGTGAAATTATAGGACTAGAGCGAACGTTTACTTTTTGAATGTATTAAAACATGCCGAAAGAGAAAGGGAACATACTGAAGATCATGATATATGTATTGAAGGATGGATATATTTTCATTTCCATAAAGAATGAAGAATATTTGGATTAATATTTATAAATGATGAGGATATTTGATCTGTCAGAATGATGTATTACGAAATATGGTGGAAATTCATAGTTAATGGATTATAAATTTCATTGAATGAGTAAGAAGTCAACATATAATGTATTAAAGAGTTATGGTAGATTTTATGATGATGAAATGTTTAAGTGTATTAATTCCCTTTTGATGATGGGTTACTTTGGGAATAATTTTCTAATATGTGTAACCCTATTTTTTGATATGTGAAAATGTTGTTCAAGGATGAAATAATTTTTCTTATGTGGAAATAATGGATATCCTTAGTGGTTCATATGATTTTTTTAGGTTATTAATAGTTATTACATTTTGGGATGCAAAATTACAGGTATCAGATTACCTATGAGGATAAAGAATGGTATGGTAATTTTTGAAGAAATTGTCTTATTTTTGAGAATTTTGTATGAATGATATGGTTTCAAAAAAAAGGACATCCCGTGGGATGGGTAATAACTCGTCGTGTCTTGAAAGGCTGTAGGAATGGAGCCAACAACTGAAGGGAAACAAGGTGGCATCTCCTACCACTGACCTACATGAAGTCATTATTTAGTATGGGTTATTCTTTTTAGTTAAATAATTATATTTATCGAGAATAAGTGGATTTGTTATTTTATGTTTTATCAAATGTATATCCTTGGAATAAAAAAATTATTTGGTGTTTAAGTGATAAAGGTTATTTTGGAAGACGTTTTCTCAATTGGGAACCCTATATGCCTATGGAAAATAAAATACTTGGGGATTTCATTTGGGGAATAATGCGAGAATTTTATTTTTCATGAATCTATGTTTTAATTATTGAAATATAGAGATTTTTTTATTTATGGAAATGATTAACCTATCATAGAAAATATATTATTAGGTTAATTACTTATTATAATGAGAATATGAGAGTAGATGATGTTATTTTGAGATAAATGTTAAAGATTTTTTTGGAAGTCTCTCTCATCAAATCCTTCTAAATTTTCGGTTTGAAACATATTATGGATTATGTTGAATAATTTTATGGAAAATTTTGTAATGAATGGTATTTATTGAGCTTTGGGTATTATTTTATCAATTTTGGAGATTAAGAGTCGTATTTATTTTTTATATAGGATTATTCATTTAGGGATTTTCTGATCTTGTACTATCCTTTTTGGTTTTAGATAATTTATAAAGATAGGGGAAATATATGGTTCATCTTTTGTGGAAACTTTTATTCTATAGAAGTTGATTCCATTGCTTCAAGTGCGACTATGTCATCTTGAATACTCATAATTTGGAGCAAAGATGGGTTTTTGGTAGATACTTATTAATGGATGAAACTATACATGAAAAGTAACTATATTTATTTATATCATCATTCGATATCATTAATAAATTCTCCAAAATTAGTAAAGGGAACCTATAACCAAAAATATTTTTTGTTTAATTTTCCTAGTAAGAAATCAAAGACCATTTAGCATATCACATGTTTGAGGTATTCTGGTGGTTATCTTTTTCCAGATCATGTTTTCCATCACTCTCTCACAGAACATGACACTTATTATATCCTCCATATCCATGTTTTCATGGAATCCTAGTATGTGTTATCTCAGGTGACCTATGTACTTCTCTTTTTTCCTTTAAAGTTATATTTTTATTGACTCTTTTTCCGAAGTGGGACTTTTAATGATGTTTCCACGTACAATTTTAAAATTGTGAGACACAATTCTCAAAAGGGGGAAGGGTGTAACATACCAGGTAAATAATGACTTTGACACATTCATATTTATTAATATTTTGGATTAAATGTTAATTTTTCTTTCATGGGGATGCTATGTCTAGCAGTGTACTCAACACACAAAATGGGTTTCGTTGAAATATTACGTTGCACACTACTTTGAGTTATACCAAAAATAATATATTATTATTATTATTTTAAATTGTAGTTAATGCCTAGCCACTGTATTGGAAGGAATAAACAGAACTAACTACAATACGATTACACATTTTTTTTAATTTTTCTTACTTTTATCCAATACATTTTAGAGGTTTAATATAATAATGAATATGATTTTAAGAATGAAATACTCTAATATTACTTAAAAAAATATTTACATCATTTTAATGGATAAAGCTTTTAAAATCTACTTTTTTCACATTTATATATTCCATTTGAGAAAATAAAAATTCTTTTTTAGAAGAAAGAAATCAAAAATTATATTGGATAATTGTTAGGTATTTTTCTCATAAAGTTCTTTTTTTAATGAGTAGTGAAAATACATCATTTTAATTCAAAACTTCCTTTTAATATAATTTTATTATATATTTATATTATACTTTTAGTTTTTTTTAGTGTATAATTGTATTATATTTTTATCATTTAATCCAATTCTGGTAATTTGATGTAATTTAAAATTTTAAATCGACATAAACAAATTTCAATCTATTGATTGTTAATATTTCTTAAAAACATGTTTTTTAGTTTTGACTACTGGAATTACTTTTAATTTAATTTCTACAATATTTGTGTATTGAATTTAAAAAATGGATTCCATATTTGAAATAAAGTGTTTAAAATCGTATATATAGGTAACTTTTATTTTTAGACATTATGAATAATAACATCAATAAATATTTTAATTGCCATGGTTAAAGGGTAAATCTGGTAAATAAGGGCAAAAAATAATATTATTATAACATTAAATTACCCTAAAACATGTACTACCCCTATTGGATGAGATATTTCCGATGAAGGTCTTACTTGTAACAGTTTTAGGACCTCATGGAGCCACTTGTGTGTGAAAATGACATTTAAATACTTTTAATTTAATGTTAAGAAAAATGTAACATAATCATATATATTTTAGTAATAAAATTTTTATATGGGGTTGTATAATTGATATTTTGTAATATAAATATTCATTTAAAATATAAAAATATTTCCTAAATCATGGTATTATTTTCATAATTTTTAGGCATTAAATAATTATATTTAATTATAAGACACTGATGATTTAATGATTGCTTCATAAATAAAGGATTGAAATAAATGATATTATATATGTTAAAATATATGAAATTTCATTATTTTGATCATCCACCAATTTTTTGGATAATATTTACATGTTATATTTGTATTAATGATGTTATTTCTACGTAATAATGTTGTTTTGGATTTTTTAAAAATTCCTGATATGAATAGTGTCAAAATTGAAACAATATATATTTTAAAATAAATTTTTTTATTAAATATTAAAAAATTAAAAATTAAAAAGATTTTAAAAATTCAATATAAGAAGTATAAAATGATAATAAGTACTATTTAATTGGATATTTTTCATGTTTTGTTAGCTATTTTGATTCTCAAAGTGTGAAATGCTTTATAAAATGGTAAGAATAAAGAAAGTGGTAAAATAAAAAAGATAAGGAATAAGAAAAATCCAAAACCTATCCAATTATAATTGGATAATTTTATTTCAACTTATATTTATATTATCCTCCAATTTAATGAGTTTTGAACCTTTTGAAACAGAAAATTATTTTATTATAAAATAATACTTTCAAACCTTCCTTAAGAGTCGCTCCTCCCTCTTATAAAAGGGAATCACCTCTAACCCTTACTTATACCACTCAATCCACCTTTTCTCAACCATAATTTTCATGAATAATCTACCAACATACCTATATACCACCTATATTCCTTAACATATTCATAAAGCAATTCAAGAGAGCCTTTTGGTTTGAACCATGGGAATTAGTGATTTTAAGATAGCATCTTCCCTCAAGTTCTTTTATTTTATTTTCCTTCTCCACTACCTATTCTATTATTTTTTATTTTATTACATAACAAAAAAAGTATCATAAATTTACTATTTTTTTGTTATTATAATGATTCAATATACACTATCACACACCTCTGTCTAAGAGATTTAGAACATACTGTTTCTGTGGACGGTGAACTAGTGCCTTAGGACGCGAAGATTGTTAGAACTTTCCGTAAAACCTCCCATGGTGGGAATTATGATGGCACTATATTTATATTTGATATATATATATATATATGTAATTTATATTTTCTCTAGGTTTATTTATTTTTCATTTATATAATACCTTGGTGGTTTCTATAATGGGTAATATAAGATAATATCATTTGAGGAAGTGTGAACTACCACCCCTTAAAGAGATATGACTCATTTAATCCATACACAGAACGTATAAAATATGGTGTTAATGAAATTATGTAATGTATAAAAATATGATATTATATAGTAATTATAATATACCTATGTATAATTTTGTTTTAATTTCTTTCAAATTAAAAAAAGATATGAAAGTTTCGTTCATGCGTACATACGACTTACCGTCTCCATTAAGGGTGCATTTCATTTTCATATATCGAAATGATATAGAATATTTTAAATACATTTATACATGATATATTTGATATATATGATATCTAAATCATTAATATCATTCTGGATATAATGGAGGTTTGACCACACGGAAAATTTGTAGTCATAATAAGTTCATTTTGACTTAAGTACCAAACATCGATAAAAAGACCGATATAAACATGAATAATTACATGATTGTTATACAATGGTAATAAGTGATATAAAAATAATAATTAACTTCAATAAGGGTTATAATGAAATTATAATTAACTTATGGTTATTATTCAGGGAGATAAAGAATGAACCAGATAAGTCGAATAAATGGTAAGTGAACTTCTTAACCGAATATTCATTCTTTGGGTTGATCTTTTACTTATTGATTATATAGTTATATGATTATGTGAGAAAAGAATTTTGATTTCGTATCTTGTATTTATAATTTATTTATTTTCACATATAGTGAATACAAATAATAATAAAAAATTATTTACAAACTAACCATTATAAGGGAATATTTCACCCTCCTCTATTAATCAAAGACTTATTTTATGTTATGCATTTTAACATCCATTATATAATGTTGGGATATGTTCTTATATATCCCTATTTATATACATTTTATGTCCATGAAATGATAGACCCTTTTCTCTGTCATCAACTATATTTTTGAATTTTTTAAGTGATGACGTTAGGCTGCCGAATTTTTGTAAGGGACATCATCTCAATCTCCATTCATTGAGGAATATTTTTGTTTACACCTGACCTTATTCTATATGGTGTATAATTATATCATTTTTATTATATTTTCATTCAATGGTTTTTAGAGTTAATGTTTTCTGTATGAATCATTTTTCTAAAATCCAAAAGGAATGTTTCTTTTTAACATATGCGATGACAATAACCATTCCACCGCTGTGAGTATTACCTGATAATTGGATTCCTTAACAAGTTGTACTATTTTCAAATATAAAAATAAATACCATATACCATTTTTATTTATTTTTGTACTGAAATTGGTTTTGAGAAAGCAATTATTATTTCCATATCTTGAATAGATATATTTTGAATTCAATGTGGAAATGTTATCTTTCCTTTATATTTATTTTATGTGTTATGGTTCTTGGGTATTATTATCGTATACGGTTGGTTCCCTGATAAACCTATGGTGGGTGAGCCCGAGATAGCCCTCCAATGCATTGGGTAATGTGACAGAGGTAAAAGTTAATGTTTCTCCTAAGAGATTTAGGGAATATACTTTGATGGGTATTCCAAATGTAACTCCCTATATAGTTGTGAAAGCTATAATGTAAGTATGTTATGGATGCCAAAAGTTTCTTTTATGATTTGTGATTACTATGTGTTATTCTTATAACATTATTATTTCAGGAAGTATGTTAAAGAGCTTATGTTTTGTATGTATTGATGTAATAATGTATTCTATCATTATTTTATTACCCTTAATCCGATTTTTATACTCATCCCATGTTTTTAAAATGTTTTTCACAGGATATAGGGAACGGTAAGAGAATTGAAGAATTATAGAATATTTATATCAAGAAAAGAACTCTTGTTTTATTTTAAGAGTTATTATTTTATGAAAAATTCAATACTGAGTATAAGTGTCTCCATGTAATATTCATGTTGTTATGTATAATTTATGACCTAATTATCTAAAGCTAAAAACATGAAAGGATCCTCAATGTGAATTATTAACATAATTCATGATTATGTAATGTTTAAGGCCAAGGAATTATAATGATTTTTAAAATTCTATCAATCTTCTTTTATAAGTTTTCAAGGATTATATTGAAATGGATTTTCAATCCCCATCTATAATTTTTTTATGAAAAATTTTTCATGTTTATTTTATTTTTTTTAAAGGATAAAAGTTTTCAAAATATTTCTATGGTTCATTTATAAATTTTCAAGGAATATAGTTATCAAAATGTTTTCATGCTTCTATTAAATTTTTTCAAGGAAACGTTTTGTAAAAAAATTTCAATGATTATTTTATAAGTTTTCAATGAAAATATTTTTCAATATGTTTTCAGGAATCATGTATATGATTTCAAAGAAAATTATTTTAAAAATGATTTTAGTTTTAAAAATAATTTTTCTAAAAGGAAATTTTATTTTCTTTAGAAAAAAAATTTAAATGAAATTTTTAATTATTTTTCTATAAGAAAATGATTTTCTAAATGGTTTTCAGAAATGAATTTTCAATTATACGGTATTTTTCATTCCTAAATGATTCATGTGGTCATTAAAAATATTTCTCCATCTAAAATTTCATCCATTAATATAAAATATTATTTCGAGGGTAAATAATCAATGGATACCATTAGTATTATTTATTTAATGGGGTTTTCTAAATTGAATGATGTTTATGATGCTCGTTTCTTTTCCATGTGTTATATGATTCTGAAACTCACTTCCTTCCACGATTTATGGTTAGATTAAATGATTATGAATCTTATCTCTTTTCTCTATGTTATGATGTGATGAAATATTTATGAGAGCTATTTTTATTCATGGGTTAGGATATTATGTTTATGGAACCCATCACTTTTTATGTGCCATGATATGATAAAAGTTTTATTATCTTGTGGAACAAGTATGATTGGATTAATTAAATGATGGTTGGGAGTTATATCTCCAAATAATGCATTATGTAATTATTGGTATATAATGAGATAATTATGGGATTTTGGCCTATGGGATTAATCCACTATAAAAAAATGGGGAAACCCGATCCCTTATATGGAATGGAATGTGACTGGGGATGGTGGTGTGTCCCACCGAATAGGTGTATTCACCATGAATATGGAATATAGGGAAACATGTTACACTTTATGAAGATGAGGAAACCCAATCCACTATAGGACGATGGGGAAATAGAACCCCTTATAAAGAAAGGGTTGTGACTATGGATTATGGTGTTTTCGACATATTAGGTGTAGTCCACATGAATTCGACACAATAAAAGTTTTATTTTTTTAACATCAAAATTATAATAGATTGAAATTTAGAATATTGTTCCAAACTTGGTTCCTCCTTTAATAAAATAAAAAATAATAATTTTTCATGCTAATTAATTTTTGGAACATTTAATATCCAGAAACATTATTAAAATTTTATGAATTCAAAAAACATTAATTATATGATGGGTGGGATCTATAGGTCACTATTAATCATATGGTAATGCTTTAAATCTCAGGATATAATTATGGGATTCAAGTCGATGTGATAAATCCACAATTAGAAAATAGGGAAACCTGATCCCTTATATAGAGAGGACTATGATTGGGGATTGTGTTGTGTCCCACCTAGTAGGTGTAGTTACAATGATAATGGAAAATGAGAAAAATGATGCACTATGGGTAGATGGGGAAGCCTGATCTACTATAGGAATATGGGGAAACCCAATCACTTATAAAGAATGATTGTGGCTGGGGATTGGGGGGTATCACACCCAGTAGGTTTAGTCCCCATGAGTTCTCTTATATGTTATAGCAATGCATCTTGACATATATGGAATTATATTACATATTTATGTGTATGCAAAAATTTGATATATTACTATTACGTTATGCTTTCATTGCTTCCGTTATTGATTTAATTATTTATCAATACTTATGAATTGATAAAATCTATGCAATGATTCAGTTTTATGATGTGCATGTTATTATCTTCTAATATTATGATTAAATTTTCATACCCTTATGATTATGTTTATGCATAGATATCTCCCTTGGTTACCCTTTATTAGCATCTTAGATAACATCTTTTTGTGTTTCCTTCCCAATATAATGAAGATATATTTTAATTATGAAATGTCTACGGGGGTTCTTTCCTTGGATAACAATGTGGGAGATAATGTAGCTCACTCATGTACCATATTTTATATTTCCATGTTTCTGAAGGAACTAAACTAACATAGTCTTTGGGAATCTTCTTATGTAATTGATTTAGTTTTCTGAAAAAATAATGTAATTCCTATGTGTGTTATGATTTGGTTGTTATATGGAAGGTCTCATATAAGTTTTTTATTTAGTTAATTTAATCACGATCCTTTTACCATCTAATTTATTACATATTTTAATCTGACTATTTTCATCAAAATAGCATGTGTATTTAGTGTTTTTAATCTAAAAAATATATCGTTAATATTTATAACATATAAAAATATCCCCCATATTTAAATTTCCATAAAATGGAACAATATTTCCCTTATATCTTGAGAAACCCCTATATAAAAATTTCCATAAAATGTAAAAAAAAATCCATTTTAAAATATATATAAATTTTTAGTTAATTTATATTTTAATATAGTAATTAATATTTTTTCTGTTTCAACGATGAAATATTCAGAATATGGATTTAAAATATATAGATATAAATATAGTTTCATATCCTTTCTTTTTTTATCTAGCGTTAAAAACAATTAATCATAAAATATTAATAAAAATATATTTTAGATTTTTAAATTGTATTAGAATGGTGTTTACATTCTTCTTCTACTAAATTTTATTAGAAATATCTTAATATTAACCCCAAATTTATTTTACAAAATATTATTATCAATAGAAGTTAGTATTCTCACTTAAATTCCTCATAGTAGTAACCCACATCAAGGTTGACATTTATGATTTTTTTGTTGATTTTATGTATTTTTCAAATTTTATATTCAATTATTTTTATATTTTTATCAACATTAAGGTTCATTTCATGAACCTACATTAGTTTTTTCTTTATTTTTTATATTTATTATTAAACCCTTCTTTAATTTTTTTCAAATTCAACCATCTGTAATATATTTTTTCCATAAATAGATATCCTTTTTCAATATATTCAAATCCATTATCGTTCAACATTTCAAATTATTTCTTCAAAATCATAATCTACCTTATAAATTTATTCATCATTTAAAACATCTAGAAATGATTAATGTATTTGATGCATACTTATATAATTACCTTATCCCTCATGTAATTAACTATTTATTGTCTTTTATATTAGTATAAAAATACATATTTATTGAAAAGCCCCTAAAAATGTCTCCATTTCTACCACACACAAAAACATTCCACCGATCATATTCCTTTAAAAATTCCTTTATAATTTATATTTTTTTTAAACTTGGGACATAATATGAACATAACCATCATTAACCACTTTTCCACTTGTATTCAATGTATGGGTTTTCAATATTTTCTTTATTTTTAAATTCATTATTGTTTTCAAATAAAATTATTTATTCTCATTGAATATATTTCTGAAAGCATGAGCTTTCATGATCTTATAATGAATTAGAATACCATAATTTTAATACATCAATATCTCATAAAATTTTGTTATCCTTATGATTAAAGGATAAAAATTTAAATCTATTAGAAATTATTCTCTATAATTTCTAAAAAATTAATGTATTTTCCATGTTATCGCTATATCCCAATGTGTCATTCACTATATCATTAATTCAGTTTAGAAATTATTCAGAAGAATCATTTTAATTCATTATTTCATCATAGGTTTTTTTTATTAATAAAAAATTTAACCTCATTGACATTATTTTTCCCAATATATATATTTTTTATGTTAATCTAATATTTATTTTCCATTTATCTATCCCATTCCATTTATAAATATACATTAAAATTATAATTAGGAAGTGTAATTTATTTATTTTTCATAATTATACAATCTATTATTTTCAATAATATACATTGGTGAAAAATTACCAAGAGGAATGAAAGCCACTGTTATAGAATCTAAAACATTCAACACAAGTGGTAATTAATACGTGAGATTCCCCTCCATATAACAAATAAATGTTCATTCAATTAATGGTTATCAAATATTTTATATTTATAAAAAATAGACACTTTATTTATAAATATAAAACATATCCGCAACCAATAAAAGTATTACATGATTATTAAAATAAAAATACCCCCTCAAAGTTCCAAAGTGAAAGTTAAATTATGATTCCAATTGGCATTACCAAGTCAATAAAAATATGATAGAGTGTGAATTAATTGATACAATTTTTATAATTAATTTTTCGTTATGTAAAATATATAGTATGTTAATGGACCAAATTTACATTTTCATTAGCTTTAATTTTTCAATAAATAAGTAAACCCAACAAAAAATGAAAAAAAAATTATTTTAGTGGTTCACCAGTGAATTGAATGACTAAGACATTTATGTGAATACGGTTTCTTAAAGATCACAAAGAATCCACAAATATCATATTGGGATTACATTTTTTTAAAATGTGGAATCATCGTAAAATATTTTATACAAGGACTCCAAACTGTGAATTTGAATCTGGCATTAATATAAGATAAATAAAAACATAGTTTAACATAGATAAGAATTATTGTATAGAATATATTTTCATAAATATGAAATAAATTATCTGATTGTGTATATTATGCGGATAATCTCACAATATTATTACTTCCTCTATTCTAATATACCTCTCTCAAAAAAATTAATATTATTTCCAATTTTTTAAATCCACTCAACGCACATTTAATTCATGCATTTCACTTATAATATTTTCTTTTCATCGTTTATATAGAGAATTATTCAATATTTTATGATTTCTACTGTTAAAATACTTCAATTAATCATTATTAGTAGAAAATTCTTAAAATAAAATCTGTTATAATAAATCCATAAAAATCGTTATATCATTAAATTGTTTTTTAAATCTACCTTTTGTAGCTACCTCTATTTATTTTTAAATAACTATAACGTTTACCAATAATTATTTCTAGTATTCTATGGAATAATCTTGAATAGAATTATGCTTATAATTATCTCTAAAAAAATTTAATATAAGTGAAAATATCATTCTATACTAGTAGAATAGTTCAGTATTCCCACTAAGCCACTACATGGAATAACATTTTCATTTTATTTAATGAAAAGTTCTTACTGAAGTGACCTTTTCTTTTCTATCTAAGACATCATAATTTATTATGTAGTATTTCATTTTTACTTATGTTTCTCCTTTTTTTGAAAGTAATCATTATCATTTCTAATAAAATTTGTTATATCGGTATTATTTAGTTGTTTTTGTTATATAGACCTTCTATTTTAGGATTTTTATTATAAAATTTTTTTATTTTATTATAAATAATTTCTATTTTTGTTTTTGAATCCTTATTACAATCTAATTCAATATAATAAAATAATGTATTAGAATATGTATATTTTATATAAATTAAAAATCAGTGAATAGAATCAAAACTCTATCTCCCACAAAACAAATAATATAAAAACATATCAAAATTTCTAATGAAATTCATAAACACATAAAACACCATGATAAACATTTTTTCATTATATTTCAATCACTATCATATTTTCCTAGTTATTCAACCTTGGAATTTGCAAAGCATTACAACCCAATAATTAAACCCATTATATGAAGTCTTCATAATAATTGTAGTAACTCTGTATATATTTTTTTATTCCATAGAATATATTAATCTCCACAAGTCACATAAATATTTGATTAAGAATTTTATATAATATATCAAAATTCGTCTTATATTAGCTTTAAAATGTATATTACTTTTCATCTCATATCAACTTTAGAAAAGAACTATCTCAAATCAAAATTTTAAAACATACCCATATATGGGTACAAAACATGTACTTATATCAGACAACCATAGAACATTTACTTCTATAAAATAAATATATTTCGTTAATTAGTAAAAATATTTAGCCAGTTATCAAAACATATCATAATTTATTTGTGTTCTAAATGTCATCATTGATTTAAAAAACAAAATAATCCCACATAACGTAACATAAAAAATCATATAATATATTGATTTTTTAATAATAATAAATTTAGTTTTATACGTATTTTGGTTTATGATACATATACATGATTTAGAAATTTTTATCAACCTTAATTTATATCAAATAATTTATTATATATTAAATACATTTAGTGAAAAACGTTTATTATTTTTACAGTACATCAGATGGAAATGGTGGGTTTGTATAAAGTGCTCCTAGAAAATTTATTTAATTTTAAATGATATAGTGTCAGGGATGTAATTCATAGAGAAATTTTTTAAATAAATGTTGGGTTTATACTACATATGATGGATTATTAATTTCAATAGTGTTTATTAAAGGATGAAAAACTCATGTATTTTAGTTTCGATGGATATCCCTATAACCGTATGAAAAAAATAATAAATATACCCATCTTCCATATTTTTTTTCATTATAGGATTTAGGGAAAATAAAAAATGATGGACATAAAAATTTTCGACAGTCATTGTTAAAAAAATCTTAATTAAAATATCATAATAGAAATTAATATAATATTATCTCAATAGATATCCATATGTCAGTTTAATATCAAAGATCCTTGGGAAGGATATTATTTCTCCCGTTTTATTTTCGTGCCTCCTCGTATGAAAAAATTTAAAATAAAAGATATTTATCATTGAAATAATCAAATATTGATAATTAGATTACATTACCTTTGGTTTGGTATCCTTAATATAGGAATTAATTAAACACTCTAAGTGATAATAACATACATTCATTTATTCATAAATATTAGATGATTAATTTTTTTGATAACATATCCCTTTTCATCAAAAATGGTTGATGGTGGATATTAACAAATTAAATATTACTTATAAATTATTAAAAATACAAAAAATATCAATTTAGAATTATTAGTTGGATATTTCATAGAATCATATTTATGGTATATAATGTTAGTGGATGATACCCCATATCAGTTTCATATCACTCTAATAAATATTTGTAAATTTCTACTAGGGATACACACCACAATAAATATGAAGTTTCATATAATATTCACATATAATATTACTTATTAATATTATAATATAACAATATTTCAAAATCACTTTCCAAGATATGGATCTCGTTTATAAAATATCATTCAATCTCCCACTTGTTATGATGAGTGATTTGGAATAATATGATTAGTTTTGGTAAATATTCCTTTTAAAATTCTAAAACAAATAATCAGTTAATTTTTATATTTTCGAGCAGCAATTTTGAAATTTTAGTCAACAATAATTTCATTAGTGTTCAAAATATAATAAGTGGAAGTAATATAGGAACAACAAATTTTAATATTTTTTTGTAATGGCATGATCCTATATTTATTCTTAAATATTCTCTACTTGACATTAATATCATCACCAACTATGAAGAACTCACGTAAATGGAGAGATAACTTATTTATAGATCACTCACTTTAAAAAACTAGGAGGTAAAACCAAGCATTGATTTCTAAAGAGGTAAAGACCTATTAATAACCAAAATTTGATTAGGAGTAACAAACAATGTATGTTTCTTTTTTTGGGAGAAATAAATGTGACCTTTTCTTCGTTTGAGTAAAAAAATCATAAATTAAAATTATTTTTAATAAATAAAATAAAATAAATTTGGTGACATAAACAAGTAAACTCGTTAACACTAGTAGATTATTAGAATACATTGTTTATGTAGTTTTATTCTCATTGATCACATTAGAAGTAGAAGATAAAATGTTAAAGCTAAATATATTTAAGTTGTATTGAGATAGTATAAGAGAAATAACCTTATTAGAATAATATTTTGGTAATGTCAATATAAATCATAATAATATAAACATCATGATCAAATTTTCTTGATTAGTATTATGAAAAATAACTTTCAATATAAGGACCCGACCCTAAACATTACATAATATTGAGTTATGTTAATAATTAAAATTGAAGATCTTTTCATGTTTAGTGTTTTAGATAATTATTCCATAACTATTACATTATATCTCAAATATAACAATGTAGACAATTCTAACTAGTATACATTTATTCATAAAATAAAAAAACATAAAAGAAAACAAGAATTATTTTCTTGATATAAATATTATTGAATTATTATTTTCTCTTACCCTTCCTTATACCCAATGAAAAACATTTAAAAAAAGTTGGTTGAGCATAAAAATATCAATAAGTGATAAAAAATAAATGAAAACATTTGTCCATAATTCAGACAATCAATGAAATCATACTCTTCAATCATAAAACATAATTTCTTTAACACACCTCATGAAATCATAATATTTATGAATAACACATAGAGATCATTTGTCATAAATTTAACTTGTGTCATCCATGAAATACTTATATTGTATCTTTCAGAGCTATGTATGGAGTTACATTTGGAATACCCATCATAGTGTATTCCATAAATCTATAAGGAGAAATATTAACGTTTACCTCTGTCTCATTAACCAATGAATTGGAGATTTATCTTAGGCTCACCCATCCTAGGTTTATCACGGAACCCCCCGTGTGCATAAATAATAACCAAGAACCATAACATATTCATAACACATGAACAAGCATAAAGTAAAGATAACATTTCAACATTACAATTACATTTCAATATATTGACAAAATCAATCCATTATCAAAACCATTTCAAATTAAAAAAACATAAAAAAATTATATGTTATTTATTTTCATTTTAAAAACACTATTACTTGTAGAGGAAGCCAAATATCAAATAATGCTCACGATGGTAGAAAGGTTGTTGTCACCACAAATGTTAAAAAGAAACATTATTTTTTTACATTTAGTAAAACCCTTAATAAATAAATATTACTTTTTAATAAAATTTAAATTCATAGTTGTTTATAAAATTTATAAAATAATTTCATGTATAAAACTATGTATGCCTTAATGAAAAGAGATCGAGACGAAGTCCCTTACCACTTGAGAAACTAATTGAATAGGAAATAATTACAGGATGACATTAAAAAAATCATATAATATCATGAGAATAGGGATATTCACAATATAATATGTCAAATGGTAATATATATACCATATAAAAGTTAATTGGTGTATAATAACAAATAAGTCTCAATAAAATGTATATTGAGAAAAAATCCTTTACAAAGATCATATAAAATGACGTAAGAATTTCTCAAAGTGGTGATAATGTGTTTCTAAATTATATAAATATAATGGGAAGTGGAAATTATAAGATAAATAAACAAACAGTTCTTAAAAACATAATCGTGACATAATATAATCAATGAAGTATGTGTAAACCCCAAAGAGTTGAAATTGGGTTTTGAAATTTACTTAGGAAAATTTGACAGCCTAACAGTGTCATGAAAAAAATCAGAAAATTAATTGATGAGATAGAAAAAGGGTCTCTCATCTGATGGAAATAATATTTAGAGTAATAAGGATATATAGGAACATATACCAACATTTGAAAATTGAAATTTAATGACATAACATAAAATAAGTCTTTCACTATAAGAGCAGGGTGAAAGGTTCCCTTACAAAGATCATTTTGTAAATTAAATAGATCAATTATGTGCATACAAAATAAGTACACATAAATCAAGTTTATTTATAATAAATGATATCAAAATTTATTTCCCATATAATCAAATAACTATATAAAAAGGATGTGTATGTTCAACCCTATGAATGGAAATTGTGTTTAGAAGTTCCCTTTCAATGATTTTTCTGCCAAACCACGTCACATAAAAATTAAGAAAATGAGTTGATTAGAGAGAAAAGGGTATATCATCACATGGACATAAAATTTAAAGAAAAAATGATATATAATAACATATTCTAACATACTAAAATATAATTTAAATGAAATAACATAAAAGAAGTCTTTGACTGAAAGATGAGTGTGAATGTTTCCCTTACCTCGAGTCTGACATGTCTTGTATGTTCCGTGTTCTTCATGAATAATAAACGTAAGATGATTTATACTTTCTTAAGGAAATTTTTAATTTTAATTATTATTTTTATTTCAATTATTATCTTTCTATAACAATTAGTTAATTATTTGAGTTCATATTGGACATATTTTCGACCTTCAGAACTTGAGTAAAAAATGAACTTGTTATAATAACAAATTTTCCATGTGGTCAAAAGTAAATTATCTCCCAAATGATATTAATTATTAATATATCATATATATCATGTATATACTATATATATATATATATATTTCTAATAGTGTATATCATTTGGATATATTAAAGTGAAATGCACCATTCATAGAGACAGTAAGTCGTACGTAAGCATTAACACAACTTTCAAATCAATTTTTTCATTTTTAAAAGAACGAAAAAATTATATATATGTATATTATTCTTCCAAAATAATATCATATTTTATATACATTAAATAAATATATTAACACCATCCTTTATATGATCCATTTATGGTATGAATGAGTCATATCACTATAAGAGGGCGGTAGTCCTCACTTTCTCAAATTTAATTATCGTATTTGTACAACGTGAAAAGTATAAAGGTATGTTCTACATTAGAATTACAGAAGCATATAGATAAATTAAGTTTCATATATGTCATATATAATTAAATTTCCCTCATAATGTCCACCATGAGAGGTGGTAGGAGAATATTGAACAATCATCGGTTCGTGAGGTAGTAGTAGTTCGATGTTCACAGAAACAATATATTATGTACCCATTAGACAGAGGTGTGTGTAAGTGTAGTTATAATACATCTAATAAAAAAACCTATTATATTTATGATACTGTTGGTTTTATATATAAAATGAATAATAATATTATAGGTATTGAAGAAGGAAAAATAATGGAGAGAAACTTGAGAGAAGACGTTACCTCAAATAGGGTAACCTCTTGATTTGAGCCAAAAGGCTATCTTGAATTTCCTTATGCCTAAAGGAAGGATTATAGGTGAAATATATGGATTTTGGAGCTTATTTTGGTAGAGGTTGGACGTTCCAAGGGGTTTTATATTTGTGAGTAAAGGGATAGAGGTGGTGTCCATTTATAAGAGGGAGGAGGGGATCTTTAGGAAAGATTGAAAGTATTATTTTATTATAATTTTTTTTATTTTTCAAAAGGTCAAAAACTCAATAAATTAATATATAGGATGAATATAAGTTGAAATAAATTCATCCAATAATAATTGGAAAGGTTTTTGATATTTTTTAATCCTTATCTTTATTATTTAACCCTTTGTTAAGTTATTTATCCTTTTCCATGTCTTCTTTTATATTCATAATATATGATTAATATATTTACAATAAAATGCCAATATACCCAAAATGGAACCTTAATGACATTTTTAACATAATATAATGCATCTTTCAAAATCATAGATTTTTATGACTATTTTATCATTTAATATAATATTATTTGTTTTTAAAACTCATATATGTCAATTTTATTCTATTCATATCATGACATTTTTAAAATTCTACAACAACTTGATCAATTCAAAAAAACCAAATTTATTAAAATATATAAATTTATAATCATAAATTTATTTACTGTATGTAATAAAAAGTTTTGAAATAATATTATTTTAAAATTTATAATTTTATTTCTTTAAAACACTGATTAATGAGATAATCATTACATCATCATTGTGCCTTAAATAAAAATATTAATTAGATTTATAATAATTATAAATTAAATACCACGATGTAAAAAATATTTTTATATTTCTAATTAGTATTTATAGTTGAATACATCAATTTTGTAACCAAACATTTAAATAGTTTTATCAAAACAATACGTGGTTATGTTATTTTTATTTTCTACTTTAAATAAAATGTTATTAATTTAATTATCTTACCCAAGTGGCTTCCAATGAAAAAACAGTCTACAAAAGTATTTTAGGGGTAGAAAATGACTCATCCAATAATTTTAGTACAAGTATTAAGATATATTAATTATTATTATTATAATATTATTTTTAACTTTAGTTTCCCTATTTACCTTTAACCATGATAAATAAAAATAAAAAATTATTATTCACCAAAATGATTTTCATCCTATTGAACCAAATTATTCATATGGATAAAAACCATGTGTTTCATATTTTTGAAATTCAATTCACAAAACTGATAAAATTTCATTTAAATGAAAAATTCGGGTGTTTAAATAATATGCTGTGTTTTTCACTATTAAAAAAAATTGAATGTTTTCAGAAAAATTCAAAAATTCACACAAATATAATTTTGATATTAAAAGTTTAAAAATTATGTATATTTTAAGAAATTTAAAACATATAAGTTATATTAATTAATTTAAATTTAATTTCCGTTGTAAAAACTAGAAAGTGTTTTTTTAAGAAGTAATAACTACAAAAATATTGACATGTGTTTATGTCCAATTTCAAAGTGAAATTTATTCCAATGATAAAAATTAGATTAAATGGTAAAAATATAATCAAATTACACTTTAACAGCATTTAAAAAGATAATCTATCCATATAAATAAATCATATGAAAAGGCAGTTTTGACTTAAAATGTAGTACTTTTCTCTATTCATTAAAAAGGAACTTTATGTGAAAAATACGAAAAATTTACCCAAAATAAATTTTCATAACTCTTTTCTTAAAAAGAAGTTTATTTTTTCAGATGAAACATATAAAAGTTAAAAAACTATACTTAAAAGAGGTTCTCCATCAAAAAGCTGTAAAACTACCTTTTAAATATATTAGAGTATTTATGTTTAAAATTGGATTCATTTTCATTTTAAGCATCTAAATTTTGTTGGATAAATATAAAAACATTTAATAAACATGTTTAATCATAATTTGGTTAGTTTTGTTCATTCCCTCCAATAAAATGAATAGGCATTAAATACATTTAAAATAATAATATTATATTATTTTTTTCATTACGACTCAGCATTGTGTGCAACATAAGACTTAAAAAATCCATTATTGCATGTCATGTAAGGAATCAAACATAGAATACCTTTCAATGTATACTTAATATTTTATTCAAAATATTAATAAATATGAAAATCTCAATTTCTTTATTTACTTGTGATTTTAGATGCTTCCCCCCTTTTGGAAATTGCATCCCCCCAATTTTAAAATTTGGCTTGAAACATCATTGAATGTACCACATTGGAAAGACTCAATAATACTATCACATTAAAAGAAATAAGGATAAGTACAAATTTCACCTGAGATATCTCGTACTAAGATTCAATGAAAACATCGATATGGAGGAGACACTAAGTGTCAACTTCTGATGTAGAGTGATAGAAAACATGAATAGGATAAATATAACAATCTAAAAACCACAATCTTGTCATGTGTTATTTGGACTTTGATTCCCTAGTAGGAAAAGAAAATGGACAACGTTTTTTCTTTATGTTACTTTTCAAAATGTTGTGGAATTTATTTAAGATTTTGACTAATAACATAAGGAAATATACTAACTTGACATGTAAACATTCCTCCTTACGAAATTTCAACAACAAAATCATATTTTCTCTAAACGAAGAGTATTCAAGATGACTTGGTCATATCAAAATTTCTAGAATCAGCTTCTATAAAATCACATAATCCATAAAAGATGAACTATATATTTTCCCTGTCTTTAGATATTAACCAATACCAAAATAGTATGTACGAGACTCGATTATTCCCAAAAATGAAAATATTTTATAAAAATAAATACTACTCTTAATCTCCAAAATTGAACAAACAAAACCAAATGTTCAACAAATACCATTCAATAATAAATTGTCCTTCAAATCCTTCAATATAATCCAAACTAATATTGAAACCCAAAATTTTATAAGGATTTAATCATATAGTCGTCCACGATAAATCTTAACATTTACCTCTAAATAACATCTAACTACTCGTAATGTATAATATTGACAAGTAATTAACCTAATCACATATTCTCAAAGTTATGATATTAATTTCCATAACTAACCCAAGTCCCCATAATATCACAATAAAAACGTATATTCTTAAAAAATAAAATTACACCATTACACCGCAAATGAACCCCAAGAGTATTCTATTTTCTTTACATTCATAGTTTCCCAAACGAACAAACAGCTTCTAAAATAACCTTTATCACTTTATCACCAAATCATTTTCTTATACAAATGATCTTCATTTGATAAAATATAAGATCCTAAATCAACATATTCATGATCAATATAATTATATAACTAAAAATAATAAGTCGTATTATCCATTGACTTCATGTAGTCTAGTGGTAGTCAATGCACCCATGTCTCCTTTCGGTTGGGGGTTCAATTCCTACTGCCTTACCAGATGCGACGAGTTGTCACTCATCTTGTGTGTTGTCCCTTTTTATAAAAATAAAAAATAACCCTTACATGATTTAAAGTTAATGGTTGTCTTATACCTCTCTTTTTCATCCCAACTTATAATGACCTTAATATCTTAATTAATGAAGTCTTATATATATTGAATTTTTTACCTCTGTAAAATAACTCTATTCCCAAAGAAAGAACATTGTAACTTGATCATAGTGTCCACCTGGTTTCATTTTCATCTTGTTCACATAGTTATAAGGTCCATTCATTTCAACAATTATTTTTAGATCCTTAAAAATCATTTGCTTCCTTCATCCAAATACTCCTTCTACAACCTGGGTCATATGGGTGTTTTCAGAAAAATAGTTTGGGAAATAATCAGGTATGGAAAATAATTTCAAAACATCTGATAAAACATGATTTTATAAATAGTCGAACTGATTTTGAGTTGAAACATTCTATCAATTTTCCTTTTAAAATACCATAATTTTGTGTTGAAAGACAATAATTTAAAAGCAAATATAAATAGGTTGCGTAAGGTTCTCCTTCATTAGTACGTTTTTTATAAGAATAATATGCTTCAAAATCTAGTGAGAAGGTGAAATATTTGAAAATTCCTTGATAATATTTACTTTTATTTAAAATATGATAATATTAATAAAATAGGATTTGATTAATTAAACCCATGATCCATGATAGTATTGAGTTATAGTGGAGGTTTTTGATATCTCAAACAATTGCTTTCATGTGCAATGTTTGTGAGAAAATGTTTTCGAATTGTCTAGACATGACTTTGCAATAATTATTTCAAGAAAGTAATCATAAATAGATATGATTGTTTTTTGAGATCCTACTTCCATTTCTAACAGACATTACATGATTTGAAAAAGTTTTAAAATAATTATTTAACATAAAGGGTAGACATAGAGACAAACCATGGGTCTAATAAAACCTCTTTAATCAATAAAGTGGTCTAAACCAACCTTTGATACCAACTATAAGGACCCAAACATAAACATTAATTAATCTTGAGTTAAGATAATAATTCACAATGAAGATTTTATCAAGATTGGTGTTTTAAAGAATTAGGCCATAACTATCACATTACATCTCAAATATTACAAAGTTAAAACTTCTAATCTGTATCCATTTTTCATAAAATAAAAACCCTTAAAATAAAACAAGATTTCTTTTCATGATATAAATCTTTTTCATTTATTCCTTTCTCTTACCCTTCCTTATAATCTATTAAAAACATTTCAATAACAAGGGATGAGCATAAAAATCTCGGTAATGGATATAAAATAAGGAAAGAAAACATTAGTCCCTCAATACATAAAATCAATAAAATCTTACTTTTCAATCATAAAACATATTCTCTTTATAATACCTCATTAAACCATAAGATTTATGAATAACACATATGGATCATAAATCATAATGGCAACTTTTTGCATCTATAAAATACTAATGTTGTACCTTTCATAGCTATTTAGGGAGTTAAATTTGGAATACCATTCAAAATATATTCCATAAATCATATAGGAGAAACATTAACATTTACCTCCATCATGTTACCCAATTCATTGGAGAGGTATCTCAGGCTCACCCACACTGGGATTATCATGGAAACACCCGTATACGTAAAGGGTTCCCACGAACCATAACATAATCATAACACATGAACACACATAATGGAAAGATAACATTTACACACTTCAATAAAATTTAAAAATATTGACATAATAAATACATTCTCAATGCCATTTTCAATACCAAAATATGTAAAAAGATTATATAGTATTTATTTTTCTTTTAAAAACAACAAATCTTGTAGAAGAATCCAAATATCAAATAATGATCATAGCGGTAGAAAGGTCGTTGTCACCGTGTACATTAAAAAGAAACATTATTTTTGTCATTTAGTAAAATGCTTCTTCAAAAGAGATTCCTTTTGAATAAAATTACAAGTTAGCGGGCTTTATACGCTGTATAAAATAATTTCTTGTATTGATCAATGTATACCTCAATGAAAAGAGATTGAGAATAAGTCCCTTACCACTTGAGAAAATACTAGAATACAAATAAT
Organism: Viscum album; assembly: GCA_963277665.1. NCBI lineage: Eukaryota > Viridiplantae > Streptophyta > Magnoliopsida > Santalales > Viscaceae > Viscum > Viscum album. Next base: position 624,135,134 of record OY728147.1, read on the forward strand.
TACAGAATAAAATTAAGAAAACATATAATATCATGATAATAAGGAGATTCACAATATAATATGTCAAATGGAAGTATATAAACCATATAAACTAGAATTGGTGTATAATATCATATAAATCCCTATGGAACATAAATTCAGACAAAATCCCTTACACAGATTGTATAAAATGAGGTAAGAATTTATCAATGGGGATGATTATGTGTTGAAAAAGTATATCCACACAATGGAAAGGTGAAATTACAACATAAATAAATAAAATAATATTACACACATAATATTTACATTATATAATCAACGAAGTATGTGTAAAACTCAAAGAGTGGAAATTGAGTTTAGAAATTCACTTACAAAAATGTGACAGCCTTACATTGTCTCTTAAAAATACATAAAAATGAATTGATGAGATATAAAAGGGTATCTCATCACATGGAAATAAAATTTACAAAAATATGGATATATAATAACATAAACCAAAACATTATAATTGAAATTTAAATACATTACATAAAAATTTTGTAACTAAAAAATGGTTGTGAAATGTTTCCTTACAAAGATCATTTTGTAAAAACATATATCCATTATGTGCATTCACTATAAGTACACATAAAGCATGAATAAATAAAAAATAGGATATAAAAATTTATTTACCACATAATAAAATCATGAAATAAACAAGAATGATACGATCAACCCAATGAATAGAAATTGGGTTTAGTAGTTCCCTTATAAAAATTTGGCTGCCTAACGACATCGTGTAATAATTAATAAAATGAGTTGATGAGATAGAAAACGGTCTATCATCAAATGAAAATAAAATGGAAAAAAATGATATATAATAACATATCCCAACCTAATAATATGGAAATTAAATGAAATAACATAAAAGATGTCTTTGACTAAAAGATGAGGGTGAATGGTTCCCTTACCTCGAGTCTGACTTGTCTCGTTTGTTCCTAATTCTTCATTAATAATAATATAAAATAAATTTGTAATTTAATAAGAACATTTTCCATGTTTATTTTTCCTTTTATATTACTTATTTGCTTGTTATAACAATTAGTTATTTATTTGAGTTCATATTGGACATTTCATCCATGTTCGGAACTTTAGTCAAATTTGAACTTGTTATAATTACAAATTGTCCATGTGGTCAAAGATGCATTATCTCCATAATGATATTCAGGATTTATATATAATATATATCATATATATCCATTATATATTTTTTTATAATATTCTAAATAATTTGGATAGATGAATAATAAATGCACTGTTCATGGAGACGGAAGGTCGTACGTGCGCAAGAACGCTACTTTTAGTGAATTTTTTAATTTTTATTGGAATGAAAACCAACTGGAACATTTGTATATTTTTATTAATGTACAATTTAATAATTTATATGTGTTAAATAAAATCATTATCACCATCCTTTATATGTTCCATTTATGTTATGAATGAGTCATATCACTTTGAGGGGGCGGTAGTCCGCACTTCCTCAAATGGGATTATCATATTTATACACCATGAAAAGAATAGTGGTATTTTATAAATGAGAATTAAAGAAGCTAAGAGATAAAATAAATATCATATATATCATATATAATTACATTTTCATCATAATTTCCAACATTATAGGTGGATGGTGAATATTGAACAATCGTCATTTCGTGAGGTAATTGTTGGTCATCCATAGAAACAGTATGTTCTTTAACCATTAGATGAAGGTGTCTATAATTTTATATGAAATAATTCTCATAACAACAACCTATTATATTTATTATAATGATTTTGTTATATAAAAAATGAATAAGAAGATCATAGGGAGTGTTGAAGGAAAATAATAGAATGAAACTTGAGAGAAGATGTTACATCAAATCGGGTAACTTCTTTTGATATGAGCCAAAAGGATCTCCTTAATTTGCTTCATACTTGGGTAAGGATTATAATAGTAATAGAGGTATGTTGGGAGATTATTGGGGATGTTTTTGGATGAGCCAATATGCTTTAGAGGTGTGTGTAATGGGTTAGAGGTGGTGTCATTTTATAAGAGGGGGGAGGGATATTTAGGGAAGTTGGAAAGTATTATTTTATTATAAAATGATTTACTGTTTCAAAAGGTCTAAAACACATTAAATTAAAATATAATATGAATAAAAGTATAAATAAATTCATCCAATAAGAATTGGACAGGTTTTTGATATTTTTTAACCTTTATGTTTATTATTTACCCCTTTGTTATGTTTTTAAACTTTTACCATGTCTTCCTATATATTCATACTATATGGTTAATATATTTTCTATTAAATTCCAAGACACCCAAAATAGATCAAAAATTAAATTTTTAAAAGAATATATGTCATTTTGCTAAATCTTATAGTTTTATTATTGTTTTATCTTTTAATAAAGTATTAATTGTTTTAGAATCTCATTTATGTCAATTTTTATAATATTTATATAATGACATTTTTAAAAATCCATAACAACTTGATCAATTCGAAAAAACATCATTAATTCAAATATATCAAGTCAAAACCTTCCAAAAAATTCGTGGATGGCATAAAAATTTTGAAAATAAATTTACTTTAATATTTATAATCTCATTTATTTAAAACATTCATTAATGAGGTTATCATTACTTCGACATTGTGTCATAAATTAATTAATTTATATGATGTCTAAAAATTATAAATAAAATTAAATGAAGTTGGAAATAAATTTACTTTTATAATTACTATTTATAGTCAAATATAGAAATTATATTACCCCACATTAAAATTGTTTAATAAAAAATACTTGTTTGTGATTTTTTTATTATTACTTTATATAAAAAGTTATTAATGTAATTATCTTACCCAAGTGGCTTCCAAAGGCCAAAAGATTTACCCAAGAAATGTATTGGTTGGACATGACTCATCCAATAAGGTTATGAAAAATATTATGGTTATTTTATAATATTATAATATTATTTTTACCTTGAATTACCCTATTTACCTTTAACTGCGGTAAATAAAAATCAAATGATACTATTGACCAAATACTATTTTCATCCTATTGAATCACATTTTACATACTGATGACAAAAATGAATGTCAAATTTTTTAAATTCAATTCACAGAAGTGGTAAAGTTTCATTTAAATGAAAATGTTGATTTTTTATGTACTATGCAGTGTTTTCCACTATTCACCAAAAATTGAATGCTTTCATAAAAATAAAAAAAATCACCCCACGAAAATTTTTATATTGAGATTTCAAAAATGAGGTATATTTTACAAATTTAATAACATATATGTTTTATTAATTAATATAAAATTAATTTATTTAGTCAATACTAGAAAGTGAGTTTTTTAGAAGTAAAAACTACAAAAAGATTAACATGTGTTTATGTCCAATTTCAAAGTGAAATTTCTTCAAATGACAAAAATTGGATTAAATGGAAAAAATATAATCTATTTACACATTCAAAAAAAATTAAAATGACAATCTAACCATATAAATAAATGAGATGAAAAGATACGTTTGACTTAAAATGCTGTATTTTTAACTATTCACTAACTTTATCAAATAAATACCCAAAAGTTTCCCAATGTAAATTTTTATAACCCTATTCTAAATAATATATATATTTTTTCAAATGAAATATATAAAATTTACAAAAACTAGATTTTAAAAGGAGTTCTCCATCAGAAAGATGTAAAACTACCTTTTAAAAATATTAGAGTATTTATGCTTAAAATTAGATTCATTCTCATTTTTCGCCTCAAAATTTTATGGAATAAATGTAAAAAAAATTTAAAAAAATATTATTAATCATAATATGGTTAGTTATTTTCATTCCCACCAATAAAACGGCTAAGCGTTAACAACCATTTAAAATAATAATATTATATTATTTTTATTTTTCAACATGAATTAGCATTGTGTATAAAATAACACTGTGAAGAAACCCATTATTGCACATCGGGTACATAATCGAGCATAGAATCCTATTTAATGTTAAATTATAATTTAATTCACAAATTTTAATAAATATGAAAATTGCATCTTCTTGATTTACTAGGGATGTTACATGCAATGTTCTTCCTAAATACTTCCTCAACCATTATCCATTAAGTGGTTCCTAAATATATTTCACAACTATTATGAAATGATTATAATTATAGAATATGGTACAATATCATTACGACCTATAAGTACTAGAAATATTTATTCTTAGGATATTTCATTATCAAATAATTCAGAAACATCGTCCTATATTATTTTTTGAATATATATTTATTTTTAAAAATAATAAAACTTATAAAACAAACAATACAATTATACAGAAAATTAAAATATTAAAATTGAATTATAACTGAGCATAACAAATTAAATCAACTATATTATATAATAAATTAATCCAAGACCCACTTATATTAAAATCTATTTTGAGAAAAAGTTTCCTTGTTTATATCTTTTTTTAATTTAAAATTATTCCCTAAACAATTAATATCATACATAAACTATATAACAGGAAACATGATTGAAAAATATTTGAAAGATGTACTTTTATGGTAGATTAAAAATAATTTCTGGTAAATCATGGACATATAGTCCATAAAAATATTAAATATGGACCATGTTTTTGGTTAATTATGAAATAGACTACGACACTCCCATTTGATTGATAATCCATATTGTTGTTTTTTATGGTATCTCATGCATCACTATATGACTTGAGGTGGTTGAATACTTACGGTATATGGAATTCTAATCTTGTGGTTCGTTTGAATATGCAGCATGTAGATATAGATATAAAATGCATAAAGATACAACTATGATTCTATTCCAAACATAAGAAAACTTCAATCTATTAGTATCATGATACCATGATCTCTTGAGTTCTTTGTATGTGGTAACATAATTAATAGTATGTGTCAAGTTGAGTGAGACACAATAGCTTACATATTTACCCATGTTATTACTTTAATAGATGTCTTTTATAATCAGTGTTGTCTCTTGTTCCTAATGTATACTTAGATTCATAGAAAAACGTGACTCAATCTATTTTAGGGAATGTAAATAATTAAGAACATCATACATATTTTTAGAAAAAAAATTAAAATAATTCACATATATGGTTTGAAAGTATTCTGGTGTGATGAAATGATCATTGTATTAAGCTTCCTGATATTACTATAAATCTAAATATCATTTACAAGAATTCTATATTTTTAGTAAAAAATTCTTGTTTTGATAATTGAATGATGCTGAATGATAAACTAGTATCCACATGAAGGAAATTTTTTTTAATAATTGTAGATAAAAACAAAAAATACTCATAAAATAAAAATCAAACATATTCAAATCATGGGGAAGTAAATAGAAAATATAACCACAATAATTACTGTCCAAATACTACATACATTAATCATAGATAATCATGTATAAATAATTAATAATGATAAAATAAATAACATAAAAATGTGTGCCTTTATGATAATTAATGCTATTTTTATCCTTCATTTAATTGATAATCAGGTTTTGGAAAAATAAATTTTTCAATAACATACAAAACTATTATCAATATTTAATTAAATATGAGATATTTTCAATTTAAATATAATAATAAATCAAATATATTCCATTTTTATAGAGTCTCATCAGTAAAGATATCTTTATTTTTTAAAATTAATGAACATAAAATTTCATTCAAATAATTCCAAAATTCACCCAATTTTAAATAAAAATCAATTAGGTAAAAAATAAAATTGAAAACAAAACCATTATATATGAAAATATATAATGTTTTACATAAAAATTATATTAAAAAAATCTCATCCCCATTTGTGTCTTAAAAACTCAATATATATAAAAATATTAAAATTTAATATAACAAATAATAGACCTCATAATGACATAATTAATTAAATTATTAATATAGTTACATCTATAAAGTTTCCTACATTCCGATTGATGTTCAACAAAAGAGAATATTTTAAAAAATATAACATTCATAAAATAATTAAAGAAAAAACATTAAAAATTAATTCATAACCCGAAATTGAATGCACTCTAAAATTTCTAATAATTAATAGCTATACATAGAATAATAAGACACATTACTTCAAGAATTTTTTGGATTTATAAACATTAATTACATTACCAATTACGTTTACAATATTAAAAAAATCACTAGAGAACAACATTTAAAACTCTAATTGGTTCAAATTATATTTCATCACTGATTAAAAAAATAAATATTTTATGATTTCATAATATGTACTCAATTTGAAAATTATTAGTTTTCATATTTACAAAAATGTATGATTACTTAAATAGGTTTTGAATAATCATTGAAAATATCAATAAAAAATAATGTTTAAAAAGTAAACATGTTATTGGATAATTCTAACAAATAAATTTTCTCAAAACAGTAATAAGAAGTAAAAAATATATTTAAAAAAATTTATTAAATGAATTATAAACAATAAAAACTGAAAAAAAAAAGTAATCATTAAAATTCAACATTGTAGATATTTAGAAGAGAGTTGCAAACAATATTTATTCTGAAATAAAATTAAAACTATTTTTCATTCTAATTAATTATAGGAACATTTAATATCCACAATCATGATTTAAATGTTAAGATATCAAAAACATTTAAAATACATTTATATTTGATAAAATTATTAAATTTTCCTTTAATTAATGGATCTATAATAATAATAAAATAGATTATAAATTCCTTGGTAACATTTGATCATAATTAAACATTTTAAAAATTCCGTTACACATAACGAAAATTTAAAAAAAATGCATTTTCTTTTTAAATCATAATAACTTTTGAAATTGAACACCCCACTGAATAAATTTTTTTATCCCTCTAAATTCATTATATTATAGAAAAATATTTTATAAAATCCAAACATCCCTAATTTTAAATAGAAACATATTACCATTATATATATGTAAAACTAAAATTTAAGATAGAAATAACTACATCATGCTTTAATTGATTTTCAGAAAACGTTTAATCAGAATAAAAACAATTTTCCCCCCCTGAACTAATGAATCCTTTCTCAAAAAATATTTAATGAGTTAAATAATATTTTTAATGAATTAAAATACATATAACATTAACTAAAGTTCCTATAAATATAAAATTTAGAATAGATTGCACTTTTTATAGACAGTAATAATTATTATACAATATTGTACATGGAAGCATTCCATTTACACACAAAAAAATATGAATTCAAACTTGTTAAATGAAAAATACTAACATTTGAATGTTAAATAGCATACCCCTAATATGATTTTATTAATATCCTTTAGGTTCCCATATTTTTTCTGTTCAACAATATTTATAAATTAATATTTAGGCACTCAAACATATTTAAAACATCAATTTTTGGAAATGCCGTAAAATAAATTTGAAAACCAGAATATTTTTGTATGAATAAATAATTAGTTAAATACCACTGAGTATTAATTAGAATAATTACCATTACATATATATTTACATAATGTTACACATTACATACATCAATTTTAGATTTTAACTAATTTTTTTTATTAATCTTTCCTGATTGAATTCTATTACCAAACAAGTCTAATTATTATTTAGTTTATTCATTTTCATCATTTTAAAATATTTTCGTATTTCATGATCAATAGTAAATAAATATAATTTTAAACATAAAAATCATTTTCAAAAACCCAGTTTCTATATTTTAATATCAACTAAATTAGTATTGACCATTTCATTAGAATTTCAAATTATACTACATTGTTTTTATATTCTAACAAAAGAATATAACTTTTACTCATAATTTTTTCATCTCCTCGAATAATTAATTAAAAAATAATTATATATCACTATGAATCACTAAATTAATTTATTTATGATTTTAATTTTTTTCTTTTGATTTTGTTAATTAAAAATCTAATATTTTTATCTTCATCATCTTTCGTAACAAAACTATTAAAATTGTTATTTTCCTCCATAAAATGACAATTTTTTCAATAATTTAATATTTTTATTTTATATATATAAATAAATAACTTTATAAATAAATTAATATATTCACTTAATTATTTATTTTCTTCATGAATATGTTTTATATAAAAATTGAAAAAACTAAAATAACAACTGGTTTTGAAATCAATTTATTTTACATATTTTGTAATAGCATTGTAGTATACATTAGAAGAAATTAGTAATTAAATCTAGAAAAATCATGTACACAAATTTTTATTTCCGTCTTATCATGATTATAGGAATCCCAATAAATTCACGAGTCGCTACTCGATTCTGAATCATTTTTAAAATTTTGTTCTTCAAACAATTAGTGAATTTACTTTCTCATTTTTATATTCTTTAATTTATTTGGTCTGAAAATATCATACGTAATGTTTCCTTTCATCCTACACCCATAAAAGGTTATTTATGAAGCATCATTATTCTTATTAGTGTTATATATGATTTATTACATTTTTTTATTACTTTTAAATTACATCATTTCTCTTATGTTGACATATATTTGAAAACATTTCTAGTTGTGTGGGCTATCTCATTTTCACAGTCCTATGAATCAATTTATGAATAATCATAGAATTAATTTATTATTTACATATAATAAAAAAATTTCATCATTAAACAATCCTAATATATAATTTTTTTCTATTAAACATCATATTACATAAATGAATCAATTATTTCCTCTGATGTATACTGTTCAAATTAATTTCATTGATTTCTACGTTCATTGTACCCCATTTCTTTTTTCGAAAATGAACAACTCTATCAAAACTTATTGTATTACTTAACGTGTATCCTAATTTACTCACACCATTGATGATACATGTGAATTATTTGATCATCGTGTTTACAAGTTCCTTTTCCCCATCATAAAAGAATGATATTTTTTTCGTAGAATTATCATCCTTGTTCTTCTAAGGTTACCTTAACTATATTGGGTAACTTAGATTTTGATCTATATTTTATTTGTTTTTAATCAAATATTAAATATTATTAAGAACACAAAATCATATAAAATACTATAATATGTTCATAACATTGTTATTTAAAACATATTTTACAACATCCTTAGAAGTAAGTGCATTGGGGTAATCATCAATAATGTTTTAAGGTTTTATGGTTATAGTCAAGTTATTAACATTAAAATGATTCAAGTATACTTATATTATATTATTAAAATATCCATTTTGATTTAAATCAATAAATGGAGCCTCATGATGTCTATATAATACATATTAACTAATTTCTTCCATCTTAAAAATATATTTATTCTTAGACTATTAGGTATAAGATATTCAAGTTATGGAAAAAAAATTAAACAGAGAAACCAATATCCAAGATGAATACAATTTGGTACAAAATATTTAATTTATTGAGATGGAAAAAATAATACAGAGGGGTGGATACAAAATACAATATTTCAAAACAAAAAATAAATTATTTTTATATAAAGGGATGTTTTATTATAGATTATGTACAATAGTGTTCAAAATGAAATTCATTAAAAATAATATAAGAAAAAATTATATTAATAATTTCTAGTTTATTGTGATACTATATGTATTGGCCAAAGATTCCATGAATTATTATTATTTTGAATAAATTAAAAATAATTGATAGATTACTACACATTAAATACAGTGTATGCTTCATTACACGCAACAATTAGTTACCTCGATGGATTGTGTTACACAGAAGACCAAGTTTTACTGAAAAACATATATTATTGACCATATTATTTAATATATCACTTATACATTGAAATGTATTGTATGTATTGGATTAACTAAATTATGATTTTTTTCAATTATTTTGTTATTTATCAATTTATTATAACTAAAATATTCACCACTTAAAACAAAAAAAAATGTTTTCTAAAAAACTTAATTTTTGCTAAGTGGTTCTTTATTCGTGTTTTCCATTCATATTTTTGAATTATTTTTTAACAAATATATAAAATAAGGAAAAACGTTTCCCAATTTATAATATCATCAAATAATAATTATATTATGTTTATTTTTTTTTCTAAAGTATTTCATTACTCAAAGTATAATGAAAAATATTAAATATTAAATGAAATCTTACTTTTTGTTATAATAATTTAGAATGATAAAATATTTCATGATTTTATTTTAAATTAAAAGTAGTTAAATTTCATATCCATTAACAAATTTTGAAAATTTTAATCCTTTTGATAATTTTTTTATATAAAATCATTATGATCTTTTGAACATTTTCTCTTTAAGAAATATTTTTCTCATTAAATCTGCATGATTACATATAACTTAAAACTTTCACTTCTTTTAATTCATATTCAGAAAAAATTATTCTAATTTCAAGTTAAAAAATTTATAATATCTAATAAGATCAACATTATTTTTGGAAAAAATTAATAGTCAAAAATGTAAATTTTATTTACCAGAGTTATAGTAAAAAAGGATTTACTATGTGGTAAAACTAAGAGGATAATTGAAAAAAATCTAACAACATTTCCAAAACCCTTTCTATGGAAATAGTTTCCTTATTATCTCTTAAATATTATATTATGAACCATTTTAGAGGATTTTTTCCTGATAAAAAACATAGTTATGTTTGAATCTCTTAAATAAATTACAAGTGTCCAACCAACCTCACATATTAAAAGCCACCCTTCTCCTTCATTCCTCAATTATTAAAACACATTTTTTCAATATTTTCCTAATTCACGTCATATAAGTCCTTATATAAACATATAATTTTTATTTAGGATAGAAATCCAACCTAGGATCTTTTGTGCAAACCTAAGAAGGATACCAGAATAAGTGGTAATGTTCATCAACACGTGTTTTTGTATTATTACTTCCTCCATCTCCTTGCATTATTATATTAAAATGGTGCTATAATAACCTAAGCATCTTAATTATAATAATAATATTATATTTGTTTTTAATTAACTAAAAAAATATATAGTTCAATCAAATGGGTTATTAAGTCATTATTAACGTGTCCAATGGGTACCACCTTGCAAACTGATACCATTAATTTTTCAATTCCCACCACTGAAGGTTGGAAAAAATTTTGGATTTATTTTTTGTATGTTATAATTTTAAAAAAATATTATTATTAAATTATTATATCAAACATACCTTCATTATTTCAATTTTGAGAATATGATAATGTTGCTCTTGTGTAAAGAGGAATACCACCTTGCGAGGTGATGTGATCTGTTCACACATTACATGGATGTGATTGAGGGTTTTTAATGAAAATATGTGATATATATGACAAAATATTTATTTCATAATAGAAATATATAATATAACATTTTTTCCAATCCCTAATGAAAATAGAAATGTGTTTACATGTACGTATGACCTACCATTCCCATGAACAATGTTTATCATTTTCAATCATGTAATTTTTTAGATTAATATAAATATATATATATATATTGAAAATGAATTATAATAATATCATGATTAATATTTTGGATATTATTAAATCATTATTAGTATAACGGGACGAAAAAAAATAAATCAATACATAAATGAAAATCGAATCAGTAATTTCTTGAAATTGTTTATAAACATATAATAAAAGTTTATAAGTAAATAATATATGATATGATATATATATATAACTATATTTATGTAATACATGTGTAATAAACATATATTTATTATAAAGTAAGTTTTAATTTGTTTGACAGAGCTCAAGAATTCAGGTAACTTGTTTTGACTCTGTTTCCATTTTTTACTTACATTATGATATGGACCTATATCATTTAATGAGTTTTATATGCATAACATTTTACATGTAATATCATGAATTTGATTATCTTCATGATATTTTATGTTACATTTTATGTTATTCCTTCATATAGATAGAGATTAAACATTACCAAATCCATAGTGATTTTATGTGATAATCTCGTCATTTGCCAAGAATATTTTTTATTATGTTTATGATGATAAAATGTTAAGATCCAACTCTTGATAAAATATTTAATTCTATTATTTTATGGTGATACATGATATTTTCAATTAATAGTAAAATATTTCCTCTCTATAGTGCTAAAAACAAATTATAAAAATAATTTTTTATAAAATATGAATTTATTTCTCTCATGGGTCGGAATTCCATTTTCTTCCAAAATTAAATTTTCAAAAAATATTTTCAATTTTATATTACTCTATTATTAATTTTAAAATAAAAAATACCCCTTTTGACTTTAAAAAATTAAATTAATATTTATATCATTTAAAAATAATTCATCTTTGTCACCTATTAAATACATTAAAGAAATGATCATTTTTTGTGTATGACATGAATGAAACTTACAGTCGTCATGACCTTTTTTTAATTGGAAACCTCTTTATAAATTATCCTGTTTATTTTTAGGGAAATATATTTTATATGTTTTTTAAATAAATTTCAAATAAGAATGGATATTTTCCTTAAAATGATTTAAATGATCGATCAAACAATAATTTCTATCTAATATGAAACTCATTGATGTTACATGTTCCTTATTAGGGATTTGATCCAATGATGTAATTGCTTTTATTTCTCTAAATTGTTTATTTTATAATGGAATGGTGTTTTTGAACCCTATTTCTCTTCCATTGGTTATACCACAATAAAATTATATTGAAACACACATCATTTCCTCATGTTATTCCATTACGTGGTGATGAAATGATGATTAAAACCCTCTTTTTCAATAAGTTATGATATTATGAAATTTTTTTGAAGACCGTTTCATTTCACCGATTATGATATGTTGAATGTTTTATAATATCCTTGAACACATGAATATGGTTATCATTATGAGATTGGTGGGACCTATGTTTCCCTAAAATGCATTGGGTAATAATTTTTATCTTAAGAGATAGACAAGACTGTAATGTAGAGTATACAAAATTCTATAACGGACAATTTTTTTTATGTTGGTATTTGAAGTGTACCTTGACTACTATAATGGTTTAGGGAGTTAACCCATCCCACTATGATATCATTGAAAATGAGCCTTGACTTATATCGGGATGATTTTCTATAGTTATTTATTTTCCACACATCTATGTTTTTTGAAAATTTATTTCTATCATCACTCATGTTGTTTGATTCCATTTTTCTTCATGTATTATGAAAATAAAATATTTATTACATGACTCAATTGTAACGTCCCAGTTTCAGAAGCCACCAAGAGGTGCCCCGTACCCGGTTGGTGACATGGCCTAAAGCGTATTTCCTCGAACGCGAGAGGCTACTAACAACAGCGAGGGCCTTAAGTGTGATTGTGTGGAAACTATGCCCTCATTGGAAGAGTAACATAGCAGAAGTGAAAAAAATATACAATAGGGGAAGCAATAAATATCTGACAATAGTAACCAGTGGAAGAATGAAATAATAAACAACTAGAGTACATATATATAAAATGATTCATGATACAAATGTCTAGGAAGATAGCCAAACAAATCACAATGTTGAATACAAACAGTACTAAACCAAGGTACTAAAGAAATATATTAAAATCTCCTCATCATCGCCCGCCTAAGCTTGGTACCATGCTCTCCATATCCATAGCAAGTCAAGTAACTGAAGTAGGAAGGAACTTACCCTTATCTATACCTGCAGGAATATAATCTGTTTTGGCCCAAAAGCATGGCCCAAACAGGGTGTGAGACTAAATCCCAGTACGCAACCACCCGACAATCTATGCCTAACAGTCAGTGAATATATGGCAGGTAAAAGTATAGAAAGAATTCAACATGAAATTAATTAGTAGTAAAAAATCCACAGTTTCAATATCAAGCAACAGCTAAACAAAAACAGGTAAACCTCTGTCAAGTACTCATAGCCCATTCCCTCTAGTCCTACCTAACCCATACAAGCAATCCTCTAGGAAGTACACTCAGTCAAACCCCTTTGGTTATATCACAAGAATATATAAATAGAATCTCTAAGGATGCACTCACAGTCAATTCCCCTTATAGTCCTAAGTAAAACAAGACTCCATGAGGAAGCTCACACAGTCAATTCCACTTATAGTCTACGGTATTCAAGGAATCTCTGAGGAATCTCACACGGTCAATTACCCGTATAGACCCAGGGTCAAGGTTTCTCAATGGATGCTCACTCGGTCATTTCCCCTTATATACCATAATCATTCAAGTAATTCATAGACTTTCTGAGAAAGCTCAAACAAACAATTCCCCTTATAGACTTAGGAGTCAAGGACTCTATTAGTAATCTCACTTGGTAAATTCCCCTTATATACCCATGTGTTCCTAGGCTCTCTGAGTAAGCTCACTCGGTCAATCCCCTTTATAGCCTAATGTGCTCAAAGACTCTCTGAGCAGGCTCACTTGGTCAATTCCCCTTATAGTCTACTACCCCAAGTTCTCATGGACCTCTGTAGGTCAACGAGCATAGAAATCCAATATGGACAAGTTAAACGTAGATAACTATCTGGCTAACTAGTCCATAGCATATCAAGAATGTCAGAATACAAACTCTCCACCCTATATCAACTGGCATGGAAAACATGCAAGGCAGCCAAAAAACTAAGCAGGACCAAACAGTCATAAACAGATCATAAGTGGGTAAAACATCCAAAGCATAGAAACCAACCCTATTCATATCCAATTAACCTCTACACAAGCATAATATCCTGGAAGGAAATCAACAGGAGAAAAATTGTAAACACATAATACCCCGTTCAAGGGTATTGTTCCAAATTGCACATAATATTCAAATACATTCAACGGAAAGGCACAGACCACCTACCTTGGCGTTGGAAGACTGCTATATGTGAACCTCGAAGCATTAATCACCTTGGATCTCTGAAGATCTAGAAAAAAGTCTAAAACATTCAACCCACGATATCTCACGAGAGAGGAGAAATCAGAAGATGGGGCTCTAGAAGAAAAGAGAAGTCACCGATGCGATTCTGACGCAACTCATGGTGTTTGATTCAGAATACGGATGCACACTCGAGGGTTTGTCGAAGATCCATAGTCGTACGGGGATCTTGGTTGAACAAGACCAAGAAAGAGAGTGTTCTGGTGATTAGATGTGACACTGGTGAGATTAATGAAAAAAATAAAGTACACAACATGTACTTTTGAAGTACACAGCGTGTAATCGCCATTTCCATACTCTACATTAGGCGGCCTCCAGGTTAGCCCACACGGTTGTGTGCATGGCCGCTACATGGCCAGCACCCGGATACCCGCGGTAACTGAGTACACAGTGTGTACTTCGAAAATTTCCAGATTTTCATATTTTTCTAAAAAACTACCAAAAAAGGAAAACATTCCTTAAAAAAATGTAGGGTTTCTTACAAACTTCCACCCTTAAAGAAATTCATCGCCGAATTTCTCTAGAATTGTGTAGAATTGTCCGTGTAGTTTTTATGAGGTTTAGCACTAGATTCACACTGAATGTAACCAAGTAATTTTAACTCATTCTCCATTTGTTGAGTTAAACATCCAATTCATTGGTGTTGTTTTTACAAGACTATGTGTGAATGTTCTTTGATTGTTTCACACTGAATATCCAATAATATTTAGTGTATTTATATTTATCACACATAACTACGTCGTTGATTTATCCTTAACCTAAGGGTACGACCTTTATGATAAATTTCATCTCAATTTACATTCCATTGAGACTTCTTTGTTGATATACACCAAATCACTTTTATGTGGTGTATATAATGTACTTTGACATAATATATCATGAATCCGTTTATTCTCATGATATTAAAATATTTTTATTTCCTCAATTATTTTTATTCAAGTGTCTCTATTTTGGTTAGAATCTCTAACTAAAATACAATTTTTAAATGTTTTAAATACTTATTCATCTAAATCTTGCTCAA
This sequence comes from Viscum album, assembly GCA_963277665.1. NCBI lineage: Eukaryota > Viridiplantae > Streptophyta > Magnoliopsida > Santalales > Viscaceae > Viscum > Viscum album. The sequence continues at coordinate 624,151,022 of OY728147.1, forward strand.
TAATTTCCATGTTTTAAAAATGGTTTTAAGAATTTATTTATATGGACATTAAAGTTTTAAAATTAAAACTCCTTTTAAAGAGCTTCAAAGTGGTATGGGACACTTTGATTCAAAAATCTATTTTTAAATGGCTTCTTGACAAATAGTGTGACTTTTAAAATGATTTCAAGAAAAAGGGGATATTTCTCTCAAACAGTATTGATAATTATTTTCATCTATGTCAACATCCTTCATTATTCTTGATTGAGGTTAATGTGATACAATACAATATTCCATATTGTATCAAATGAGATATGTTTGACTATGGATGTGCTATTTTTATACCATTCATGGTTTGTAGTTAAATTATTGACATTTCGTATGCTAGTTTTAATACGAAGGTTTATGTTATGTTTAAACCTATTCATATGAGGAATGCATTGGACTTAATAAGTGACGGGTGGAGCCCGCTATAGCTCCTCGATGCATCGGTAGGTCTCATGAGACAAACTAGTGTCTTGTAAGAAGGCCTTGGAAAAATATTATTTGTAGTCTTGGCACAAGGCCTTGGCTATTTGGTTATGATAGTCTGGAATTATGTATTCCATCATTATGAAAGTGGTTATTGATATTGCATGGGATTGTTCAACAATTAGAATATAAATGTGATTATGTAAATGGCATTATTTTATTTTATCTTTGCCATTTTATGCTGAAGTTCAAGTTTAAAAGGCTTTTGTTTTAGTTATAAACTGCCTTAACTGTTTATGCTTATCTATGAAAGCTTCTGCTATAATGTTATCCTTACTGAGCATCTGAGCTCACCCCTTTCAATGTTTTATTTTTCCCAGGATTATGAAGAAGTAATATATGAATGACTTGCAGGGATAGTATGAGGGGATATGAAGACAAGATGTTTTTTTATGATGTAATGTAAAACTTTATAGATGTATCTAGTTATTCCAAGGCTACTAAACTAATCGGTCTTTCGAGACTTGATCTTTCTTGTGATCATGCCAATGTTATGTAATAATTCATCGACTCTGGGTAACTGGGGACGGGGCATTACAAATATTATGATAATTATTTACATTCATAGTATACTTTTTCAATGTAAATACAAAATTATTTTTCATAATTGTTTTTTATATAAAATTACTTAATCATTTATATTTACAATAAGTTATTTGATTATTTTTGACTATCTATCCAACAATTTCTTCAAAATGCTCCTATTGGTCAATTTGTAATAACATGTAAATAACCATAATAGTAATCATCATATATTTATCATATTTATATATGAATAATAGTTTTAATATCAATTATTATTTATTATTATGAGAAATGAAATATGTTATGATTTGGGAGATGGCAGGTGGTACATCCACAGGAGTAACATTCCATTTTTTCAATCATTATCAAAAGTATGTAATATTATTTCAATCCAGAATGTTTATAATACATTAAATACCATATTTGTTCTTTATATGAACATATATATACCATCCAAGTGGTTTGGTTGTAAAAAGACTGTCAGGTCGCTTCGTGAAGTTGGTAGTCCCCACGTAGACAAACAATGTCATAAAATGTTATTGAAAAATAGTTTTAATCCATAAAATGATATATAATATTTCCAAAATTATAAATTTTTAACTAAAACTATAATTATTTCTTATATGTAATATATAATTATTAAAATTATCTTTGTCACCTTCCATGTAATGTTTTGGTTAAAGATTAATAACATCGTTTGATGAGGAGGTGTTCTACCGTACAAATGAGTGATGTAATCTTATCCATTGGGAAATATAATATAAAAATGTATTATTTGATATCAAGACCCTATAGTAATAATAATATTAAAATAATCATATAGACTATTTAGATCAATCATTATACCAATCCATGTGAGGTTTTAATGAGAACAACGAATGACATCAGTTTGTGAGGTGGTGTCCCACCGTACATGAAATCAATAATTTCTTATCCAATATGATGCATCAAAAGTTGAGATATATGACCTGAATATGATATAAAAATATCCCATGAATTTATATATACTAATTTTTTTATTTCATCATGGGTTAATATGAATTTAAGGATCTATAATAAGAAATAAAAAATGCTCATTGATGAACTATGTATCTTATTCAAGTATATTCATTTGTATTCTATCAAAGTCTTCCTTTGATATCTTTTTACATATGATAATGTTTTTTTATTATATTGTGATTTATGGAAGTTAGATTGGTGGGTATATTTCTTAACCGAATATGTTATATGTTGTAAATATGAGAGTTGAGGGGATTCTTATTATATATGATTTGTATGGCACACTTGTAATTAGAAAATAGAAATTATTCTTATATAAAATATGAAATTAATTTCCCCAAATTAATTTCACATAAGTGGAAAATTTTGATTTCAAATTATTCTAATAGTCGTGATAAGAATTAATGGTTTTAATAAAATATTGCTTGAAATATTATATTATAATTCTAAAAAACATCAATATATAATTTATTATTATAACATTATTTTTATTAAAATTTTAATAAATTACCTATTGTGAATGTAATCCCAACTAAATATATAATATATCGTTATATGATATTTATATGAAAAAAAATCAATTAAAATTCATTATTTTTGAAAATTAATTAAAAACAATTTTCATACAAATCCTAAAAATTATTTCATAGATAATTTTTGTATTCCATTGTCAATAAAATTATATTTTTTACAAATAAATGTTTTAAAATGATAAAAATGAAATTTTTATTAAGTTCAAAAATCATTAAAAACCATTTTTAGTAAAAATACAATTTTAATAATAAATTATTTATTTTTATTTAATTTTTAATATAAATAATATTGCTTTAATGGAAGAAATGTGATTTAATATAAAATATTTGAACATAATTTTCATCATTCACTAATAATGAGTAATTTAATTTTTTTTTTGATAAAAGTTTTTTGTGTAAATACAAATTGTTTTTTACATAAACATTTCTTTTATATTCAATTGGTTTCATTTTAATTTTAATTAATTGATACCCAAATAGATAATTTTTTATTTTTTAATCCATATTTTTTCTTATGTTATTTAATCATATCAGTTCTTCAATCCCAAGGGCTTGGCAACAACATTCATTTAAATATTAATACATAAAATATATTATTTCTTAAAAAGGCACATTTCTTCATTTATATAGATAAAAAATTTAATCATAATATATTATAACAAATACTAAACTCATGGTTTTGTATAATGTAATCTAAGGATGATATTTCATTTATATAAAAAATATATATCATATTATATCATTATGTTATATTTTCATCAACTCATGATGTTGTGTGCATCGTGTTATATCAAATAAATAAAACTTATTGTATATAAAATATATTGTAAATCCATGTAGTGTTATATTATCTCATAAACCTAGTGTTTCATCTGATTCAATCTATCAAACACACTGATATTCTTTCAGAAATTTTGGGTTTTCATATTACAATCTCCAATTGAATATCATTGATATTTAAGCATCAAGAACATGTTTTTTGTCAATCACAAAATTCTATAATTCATTAGGTTATTATTATATATTTAGTGATTCAATTATAACATGTGGTTATGTAAAAATTGTATTTTAAACTTTTCGCTTAAATATTATTTATTTTATCAAAAATATCACCCTTTGAAAATTTCAACTAGTTGATTATAAAAACAATTCCAATTTTTTAATAAAAAATATCTACAATATGATATTTAAATTTTTTATAATATAATAATGTTTTTGAAAAAATAGATTAAAATAATAATTTCAAAAATGATAATTTAGTTTCTTTGAGTAAATAATATTAACATGTTTTATGGCATTATAATATTTATATTTTTTTAAACTAGTCAGGAAAAAAATTATATATATGAAAATTTATTATAATTAGTATAATTTATATTTCCAAATGTCATGTTACTATTTTAAGATCTATATATTTTCTGTTCTCTATGATAAATGTTGTTTTTAATGAATTGGGATTAGTTGAATATATTTTATTACTGATCGATAGTATCCTCGTTGTCTCTCTAGATATATTCATTGGTTTTCATCCCCACTGGAGACATATATAACTATAAAATTTATCTCCAGGACAACCCTAATCATTTTTACATAAAAAAAATATTGGATTAGTTCAATGTGTTCAATACCTGGTTAGAATATATTTTTGAGAAGGGAATAATTCCCTCGAGCATGTCACTACAGGAATAAGTAGTTCTCCATGGAAATAATGTAGATGAGAGACTTTTCCTGTTAGTTTAGTAGTAAAATCCCAAACCAGTGGTGTTTATGAATAAATATCTAATTCCAGATATAGATTAATTATTTGATCAGCTTAAGGATGAAATGTCATTTCTAATGATTGACATGATATCATGTAATCAAAAATTCTTTTTTCTGAATTAAAACATAAAAAAGATTAATGTTGATGTTGTATATAAATTTTGAAAACCTAAAATTTCAAATTGGACTCACTTATTCCGTTAAAATATTTTTTCCATGATAAAAATTATTTATCATTAGTATCATGAATCCTTCAATGAGATATTCATCGATTATATCATTATTGAGTCTAGTATCATAAAAAATGTGCTAATCTATTAGATGTTATTTTTGAGAACCATAAAGGAAAACTATTTTAAAAATTAATATAAATGATAGTTATGGATATTTGATTGTAATATAATTACACATTTGGTCTCAAAAAGATATATTCTAGTAAATTGGAGAATATTTGAGATGTTATATCATTGGGGTGGTCGATGAATGTGTTAGAGATCTATTTCTTCTTAATCTAGCTACATATTACTGGTAATTTGTACATGCTTTTCCCAAGGTAGAACCATTATTGATAGTTATTAAATGGTGTGGTGTGATGTTCTAGCGGGGTTATAAATTTAAAATTTATTTTGAGGGGATAAAATCAATGTTAATATGCTCATATTTTGATATTTCATGAATCATGTATGAGATATATTTTATTTTGTGGGAAGTCATGTTCATGTTTTGGCTATGTTTTTAATTATAATTTTTATGTTGTAGACTATGGACAACTTTTGATGCTCCCTCATGAATAATAATATGCCACTCATGATATTGAATTTGTGGTAGTGCTGGAATCCTAAACAATTATGCATCACTACCCCTTTAAGGAAATTATTTTATTGTTTTGATCAAAAAAATATAGAAGTACGTCAATAAAAAATGAGACATGAATCTTAGGCTAAGGTGATGGGGATACTACCATATGATATTTTATTTTTATATCGAATAAACACTTCTAAAGAGAAATATTTTTGAATCTATACTATGTAGAATAATACTGACACAATTAGCCAAATAGTAAAATGAAGAATTTGGTATGATTACATTGTTTAATGAAATTAATTTGGAAGTGGAAAAAGAGGATGAAAAAAATTACCTATGTATAGAATAACTCCACTAATGAATATATATTTTACAACAGGTTCGACTAATAACCAAAAAACAAATATATTAGAGGGTTCAAGAATTCTAGGAAAACCATAGTATATTTCTCTTAGTCTCTTAGTGGATCCTAATTTTTTTTGAAGATGATGGATCATAATTCAGAATTCTGGTGGGATATAATTAGTTATGGTCACTACACAATCATTTATATTCACATTTAATCTACTGAAACAATTTATGATATGAAATTCATATTTTTTGAATATTATTATATGTTCATTTTTTATTTTGTATATTAGTGAGACACTTATTAGAAAAAAAAATTATAAAGACCAGATGTCAGATGACTTGATATAGCATCTGCATATATCTGTATTGATATGGGATGATTTATCTATTAATATCATTATTATATTATGAATATCACATGCTAGTAAAGATTTTATATGGGTATTACTCAATCTATAAATTATATTAGAAAATTTTATTCCAACTTAGAGTACCATAAATGTAAAGGAACAATGATTCAATTATGTCCACGAAATTGTTTATCTTCTTGGTGGGACATGACTATTTATTTTTGGACCAAGACACACACATTAAATATCAATTTTTGAATGAGAAATCTGAGGCTTTGTGATATCATTTTAAATTAATATTTGAATACTTTATATAGATCGATTCCCATATACAATGAGATATGCTGATATAATGTGGACACTGTGACATCTCAGACATGGATTCCACTTTTGGGGCCTTGCGCCTGATTACCCACATGGCCTCAAGAGAATATCCCTGAATTCTAGATGATTCCTACTACTAACAAGGTCTTAATTGTGTACATTGTGAGTATATTCCCTCATTAAGAGAGTGTATCATAGAAGATAGATATAATAACAAGAGGTAATAGTGGAAGAAAGATAAGTAAATAAATTGAACCTCATAAAAATAGAATATCAATAAAAACTAAAACATTAAGAATAACTAATAATCACATTAAAATGATAATGATGATATTATATTTATATAATAATTGGGAAAACATTAATAATATATAGTAGGTATTAAAAGTTATACAAAAGTATATAACAGATCCTAAAAACAATCTGATGTATCCTGAGCTCCAGCATGGTCATTTGCAACCAACTCCATCCGGATATGGCATGTAAACATGTGTCTGAAGACATATGCTTCCCTTTGTAAATTTAGTCGGCTCGAGATCCAATGGTGGCCCAGATAAGGTGTTCATGTAACAATTTTGGTATTTATAGAATAAATATTTTTAATTTCTATAATACTTATGAATATGATATTAATTTACATTAAAGGGGATTCTTTTTCCGATAGTGTACTTGACACACAACTAAGGGATTCTCTTAAATATTACGCTTCACAAAACATTGAGACATACCAGAAAAAAATATAATAAAATTATTATTATTTTAAATTGTAGTTAATGACTAGACATTGGAATGGAAAGAATGAATAATTTCAAATGAATTTTTAAATATAGTTCACACATGATTAAATAATGATTCATTTGTTACCAAATTTATTACTAATAAAATATCCAAATGAATATAAACGATGTGTTTTAAGAAAACCCATTTAAAATAGAATAATTGTGATTTCATATAAATATATATGTACTTTTATATATGTTACTTATTTAATGTAAAGTACTGAATTTATATTATTTGTTTTCTAGATATTATATAAGAAAAAATTCTATTATTCTATAAGAGACTTATTTTTCAAAAAATGCTATTTTACCTCCTTTTAATGGATAACCCCCTTTAAAACATGTTTTTAACTTTTATATGTTCTATTTCGAATATAATATTTTTTTATAGAAGTGGGACATCAAAATTACTATTGACGGAATTTTTTTTCAGATAGAGTTCATTTTTAATGAATACTGATAAAATACTGCATTTTAATTCAAAATTGTCTTTTCATCAAATTTATTTATATATTTATATTGTTTTGTAATAGGGTTTAATGTATAATGGGTAATATTTTTATCACTTAATCCAATGTTGGTAATTAAGGTAATTTATATTTTAAATTGGACATAAACACATGTCAAATTTTTTTATTGTTATTACATCTTAAATAGGTACCTTTTATGTATAGTCATTATGAATATAAAAATAAGTAAATATTTTTTTTACCATGGATAAAGGGTAAAATAGGTAAATAATGGTAAATAAATAATATTATAATAATATTAAACCACCCTAACACATGTATTTACCAAATTATATGATATTTTTCCAACCATGGGCATCCTTGTGTAATTTTTAGGACCCCATGGGTTAACTTGTATGTGAAAATGACATTTTATTACATTAAATTTGATGTTGAGGAAAATATAACATAAACATATATCATTTACAAAAAAATATATATGAGGTCAAATAATTTATTTCTTAGACTATAAATAGTAATAATAAAGAAAAAAATATTTTCTACATTATGGTAGTTTATTTATAATTTTTATACATCAAATAAATAAATTTATTTATAACATAATTATTATGTAGTGAATACATTATTAATGTATGTTTTAAATAAATGAGATTATAAAAATTAAAACAAATTAATTTTGAAAAATTATATGCCATCCATGAATTTTTTTATATGTAAGACTAGTTATATTTTAATTAATTAATGTTTTTTGAAATAATGAAGTTGTTATGGAATATTTAAAATCCATTATGTGTATAGTTTATACATTGAAAAAAATGTGTTTTAAAAATAAATACTATTTTACTAAATTATATAAAGAATTGAAATTTTAATATTCATCCAAATCTGTTATATATGTCTGAAAATGTCAGTAATATACCAAATTAAGATAGATTGGAATTTAATATTAACTATATTAAGCATATAGTATGAATATACAAGAAGACATGGTAGGAGTCAAATAAGATAACTACTGGTAAAAGCTAAAGTCTAGGTTAAATTTCACACCATAACATTTCTACAACATATTAGAAGAGAGGATTTAGAAAAATCCTCACCTTATCATTAAATTAAATGTGTTGGGGTCCTTTTTAAATATATAATAATATTATAATAAAATAATCGTTTAAGACATTCCTAATGAACCCCTCATGCATCTTATAAAAGGACACCACCTCTAACCCATAATCACACCTCTAAATCCCATTGGATTTTCCAATATCTACCCAAATAATATTCTAACATACCTATCTTATTTCTATAATACATAACATGGGCATAAGAAAATTCAAGAAATCCTTTTATCTATAATCGAAAATAGTTACATGATTTGAGGTAATGTCTTCTCTGAAACTTCATTCATTTATTTTTCTTCTCCAACCCCACAAAGCATATTTATTCCATTAATATATAACAAAACATGTATCTTAAATAAAATAGGATATCATATGAGAATGATTCATTCTACATTTATATAATCCTCCATCAAATAGATAAAAACACACAATTTCTATGTATGGAAAACTACTGCCTCACGAAATGAGGATTGTTGTATTTTCCCCAACCCCCCCTCATGGTGACCATTATGATGTAAATGTATTTATATATGATATATAATATGTTTATATTGTATGTTTTCTTATTTAATTTATATTTACAACATACATTTCTTCTATTCATGATGTGTCGACGTGATAATTTCATTTGAGGAACTGCGGACTACCGCACCGACAAAGTGATATCACTCGTTCATGACATAAATGGAAGATATAAAATATGGTGATAGTGATCTTAAGTAATTTATATATCATATGACATTATACTATAATTATAATATACCTATGTATCCTTTATGTTTTCATTCCATTAAATATGTAATATAAATGAATGTAGCGTTCCTGGGTACGTATGGATTATCATCTGCATGAATGGGGCATTTAATTTCATATTTCCAAATGATACAGAATATAATATATATATATATATTATATATATATTATATATATGAATTATATTATGGAGATAATAGAATTTTTACCACATGGAAAATTTTTAATAAAACAAGTTCATTTTTAACTCAATAACCCAATATCGACAAAACGACTGATATTAACATAAATAATTATGTATTTTTAATAATTTACTAATAATTGATATAAAATGAAAAATAAACATGAAAATGGTTATTCATAAATTCAAAAATAACGTATTTTTTTATTCAAGAAATTAATGAATGAACGAGATAGGTCGGACAGGGGGTATGGGATGTCGTCTCAGTCTCCTTTCATAGAAGAATATTTTGATAATACAAACCTCCTTATTTTATATAGTGTATATGAAAATCCATTTTAATTTTACTTTCATTCAATGGGAATCTTCTTTCTACGAAGCATTTTAATAAATGACAAAAGAAATTTTTTTAACGCATGTGGTGACAATCACCTCTTAGCCACTGTAATAGTTATTTGGCTTCCTCTATAAGCCTTATTGTTTTTAAAAAGAAAAGAAATCCATTATTTATCATTTTAATTCTTTTGTTACTGAATATGGTTTTTGAAATAGATTGATCATTTTAATACCTTGGAATTATATCATGTGATTTAAAATAAAATGTTATTATTGAAATTTTGATATTTTCAATATTTTATGTGTTATAATTATGTAATGGTACTTTGACATTTATGGTTTGTTTCGTGATAAACTAATTATAGGTTGATATTTGAAAATCCAAATTACTGGCGGTTCCATGATGAACAATGTATGAGTGGGTATGTTTTAAACATCTATGCTTTATCCCGAATGGAGTTCCTAATCCCCATGGGTCGGCGACTATCACCTGGAATCGTACAACATACATGTGCGAATGATTTTTTCCACAATAATGCGGATACAACAGAAACAAAAAGTATGAATAACAAAAAGAAACTTCCCTAGGAAAAATGTACCAGAAAAAAAAGCGACATAGAAAGCCGTACTACAACCAAAGTACTAAAAATTGGAAAACAGTCGCAAGGTCCCTAAGGACACAACTCACCAAGACCAACGATCAATAGCTGGATCGACCTCCAAGAGGTCCCTTCCCTTTCCTCGATCCGGGAAGAACAAAGCCTACAAAAACACGAAGGAAAAAGTAGGGTGTCAGTCTAAGTAAGTTGGATACCACCAAAGATTCTGTAAGAGATTCCAAATATATATTATCCAAAGATATATTTCAATTTAAAAAAAACTTGTTTGACAAATCAAAATCATATTTTAACAAAACATGATATAAATTTTGAAATGATGGAAAAATTACATTAAGAAAAGGCTTTAAAATTATAGAATATTTTTAAACAATGGCCTAAGAAAAAAATTTATATAACATAGTTTTTATAAATGTAGCAGGCATGCAAAGAAGTTAAAAGGAATTTTCATACATTTATATATCGAATATAAATAAACAAGAGATCAACATGGTCATCTGCCTAAAGGTACTATAGTATTCACAAGTTATAAGACTCAGCACACTCTATGTGAACTCCGAAAAATGTGTATACACACGTCCCTATGACACTGGCCAAAGTAGACTATTCACCAACCCATCAGGGATTTGACCAACCGCCAGTTTGTTTTACAACATTGTCGTAGCATAGAGTGTTTCCAAATAACTCACTAACTACCTAAGGCTAGCATGCACTCTTACATGATGGGAAAACTATTTTATGAATGAAAAAATATAGAATCAATACAATTATTCCATTTATGAAGATCCAATTTCATTCCATTTAAAACCAAAATAGGTTTTATTCAAAACAATCCTTTTTCACAAGATAAACCCAATGGGTTTCTATCAAATCATATTAAGCCATTTTCAACATTTTGAAATCCATTCAAAAACAATTCCATCATCACACAACTTATTTAAACAATTAAATTAAACAAAATTAATTGATATCATTTCCACCAAATCCAAAATTTAAATTAAAAATTTAAATCAGAAAATTTCCTTAAACATAAGAAATTTAATGGAGTTAGGGTTTTCCAAATTTCCATGCTAAAAACATTTCATATATCTCGATTCACAAGAATCAAGTTTTTAACAATTATATTTAATGAAAATTTGGGAAATTGAATTTAAATGAAATATTTAAATAAATATAGAAAATACAATGACAGTCAACATGGTAAGTCGGGACGGAACCACCTACATCAAAGGTTTTGACGAAAACCACAGCAGTAGATAACGCTCAAGAAAACCAGGTTTATTCTTCAAGAACCCACCCTATATCTCTTCACCTAGAAATATCAAGGCCTAATCTCATCATATTTGGCATCCACACACATATATCTTCTCAATTAGTGCATAGATCTAAGAAAATGAGAGAAGAGGAGAATTATCTCTAAGTAGATCTATGAACCTGATGAAGAACGATGAAGAATGATCACATGCCTCAAGAATATGTCTTCAATTCACCAACATGATCCTTTGGATCCCATCTGGTGTGATGGGAGAACATTCACTGACTGTTGGAGAAGAAAAATCCTGAGGTATGGCCACTATGGAGGCAAAATGAGGAACTTAGAGGCAAAAACGAGTGTGATCCACAATTTAAGGATCTCACTTAAGTGGATGCATGGTTAGTCAATCTAATAAATAAATCAAAGACTGTTTAACCCATCATAGGTTAGTGGTTATCTGGTGGTTTCTTGTTTTCTATCAGTCTCCATAAAAAATGATGGTTAGTTTTCTATTTCATATCCATGTATTTATAATGTCTGATTGTGTGTTATCTTAGGTAACATTTTTAGTTCTCTTTCATTCTTTTAACATTATAGTTTTATTGACTATTTTTTCGATGTGGGACCTTAAATGATGTTACTAAGCCCCATTTTAAAATTCCAAAGAAAACTTTTCCAAAAATGTGGGAAGGAAGTAATGACCTAATATTTATAGAATAATAATTTTTTGTTTTCTATTAATATATATAAATAAGAAATTAATTTTACTTTGAATGGGGTGCCTTTTTTGATAGCGTGCTCGATACACAACAAGGGTTTTCTCTAAAATATTACATTTCACAAAATATTGAGATATACCAAAAATAATACAATAATATTATTATTATTTTAAATGGTTGTTGATGCATGGCTGTTGTAATGGTGGGAATTCATAATATCAATTGATTTTTGAAATATGGTTCACACATGTTTAAATAATTATTTATTGGTTTCCAAATTTATTAGAAATGGATATTAAAACCAAATGAATATAAAGGGTTTTTTTAAGAAAAACTATTTAAAAGTAAATATTTTTGTTTTCATATTAACCATTGTGTATTTTTATATATAATATATATTCAATGTAATATTTTAAATTCATCTTATATGTATTCTATATATGATATAAGAACAAAGTCAAATTTTCAGATAGACTAAGTATTTTTCTAATAATGTAGTTTCACAACCTTTTGATGGATAACCCTTTTTAAAGCTAGTTAATTTCACTTTTATATGATCTATCTGAAAATATATAATACTTTTATAGAATAGAGACCCCAAAATTTAGTTTTGATGAAATTTTTTATTTTGTTGAATAATGTTCATTTTTTTAATAAATAGTGATAAATATACAGCATTTTAATTCAGAAATGTATTTTCATTATATTAATTTATTTAATTAAATTTTTATTTTAATTGGATATAACATATAATTGGATTATATGATTTTCACGTAATCCATTGTTGGTCATTGGATGTAATTTATGTTTTAAATTTAACATAAATACATATAAATTTTTTATATTTGTTACTTCATCAAACCATGATTTTTGGTTTTAAAAATGATAATTAATATTAAATTAATTTATGAAGCTTCTATGTTTTGAATTTTTAATAATGGATTCAAATTATGGAATTAGGAGGTCCAAATTGTGTAAATAGTTAACTTTTATTTTTAGATATTATAAATATTAACTTTAGTAAATATTATATTTATGATGGTTAAAGGGTAAATCTGGTAAATAAGTGTAAAAAATAATATTATAATAAAATTAAACTACAATAACTCATGTCCTAACCATATTTTATGATATATGTTTGACCATGGGAATCCTTTGGTCGATTTTAGGACCCCATAGAGTCACTTGTGTGGGAAAATGACATTTAATTATTGTTAATTTAATGTTAAGGAAAATATAACATAAACAAATATAAATTTTACTAAATCAGTTTTTATATAAATATATACAAGTTATATCTTCAACTATAAATATTCATTTTAAATATAAAATTATTTCCTACATCATATTATTTTTCAATATTTTTAGACATCAAATAAATAAAATTATTTATGGCACGCTGATGATGTATTGATTACCTTATTATGAATGTTTTAATTAAATTAGATTACAAAAATTAAAATAAAATTACATTTAAAAATTTTATTCAATACACAAATTTTTGGGATAAATATGATTGGTTATATTTGAATTAATGAAGAATTTTTGAAAGAAACGAGTTATTATAGATTTTGTAAGAGTCATGATATGAATAGTATATTAATTGACATAAATGTGTTTTTTAAAACAATACTATTTTATTTAATGATATAATAGTCCTAAAAATCTATTATTTGTAATAATGAATTATATAAGTTTTAACATGTCATTATTAAAAAACATTATGTTATATTTTAATTATATTGTAACTGTATTAACCAGATAGTAAAAATATACAAGAAGACATGGTAAGAGTCAAATATGTTAACTAAGGGTTAATGATAAATAATAAGGATAAATTTGAAACCAAAATTTGTCTAAAATCTATTAGTTTAGAGGATTTAGGACAATAATCACCTTATCATAGAATTAAATGATTTGGGGACCTTTTTTAAATAAAAATTCAATTTATAATAAAATAATATTTCAAGTCATTCATAATGTACCCATCCTTCTTCTAATAAAAGTCAACCACCTCTAACCCTTACTCACACATCTTAAGCCCATTTTCTTGTCCATCCTCTACAAAAAACAGCTCCCAAAATTTCTAAACACACATTATTTATTTTTGTTATGAAAAATATATTTTTTTCAATATACTAGGATGTTTTTATTAGAGTTATTCAAACTATGATGGAAAATGAAAGGCATGAGATAAACATGAGTGTAAAATATGTTATGATTATTTTTGATGATTTTATCTCATTTTGTGGAATTTTTTATGAATTATATAGTTTTGGAAAAAGGACAACATGCAGACCATGTGACAGCCCATCGCATTGGACAAAGCTACGGGAATCGAACCCACAACCAAAGTGCGACTAATATTTATCGACTACCACTGAACTACGTGAAGTCCCTAGTTAGTTTGACTGATTCTTTTTAGTTATATGATTTTATGAATTAAGAGTAAGTTGATTTTGGGTTATCTATGGAAATTTATTAACCTGTAATGGAGGATATCTGATTGGGTTAATTACTTTTTAATATGAGACATTAAGAGAAACTGATGTTGTTTGGAGATAAATGTTACGATTTAACTTGGAAGACTATGTGACTAAATCCTTCAAATATTTGGGTTTAAATCTTAGTTTGGTTTACTTTGTATAATTTTATGGACAAATTTTTTAACGAATGGTCCTCGTTGAACTTTGGGTCTTGTTGGACAAATTTTGGAGATTAAGAGTAGATTTTCTTTTTATAAAGGGTTATCCTTTTATGGATTATCTGATTTTGTACTAACCTTTTTGGTTTTGTTTTTGGGAAAAGTCTAAAGACATGGGAATTATATAGTTCTATTTTTTGGATTAGGTGATTCTCTAGAAGTTTATTATTGTACTCTTAATGTGAAAATGTCTTCCTAAATACTCGTCTTTTGGAGAAAATATGAGTTTGTGTAAGGAATCTAATAAAAGTTGAAAGTCTACATGATAAGTGATTATGATTCCATATGAATAAATTCCTCAAAAAAAAGTAACTTAAAAAATGTTGTCTATTAACTTTTATTACTGGGGAATCGAATATCGTTTAACCCATCACAAGTTTGTGATTTTCTTGTGGTTAACATTCTCCTAAACATGTTTTCTATCACTCTCCATCAAAACATGACCCTATGTTTTCTCCTCCATGTCCATGTTTTCCTAAATGGAATCCTAGTATTGGTTAACTCGAGTGACCTCTGTACTGATCGTTCTTTATTTTAATTTGATTGTTTTACCGACTCTTGTTCCAATGTGGGACTTTCAAGGATGGTTCCAAGCCCAATTTTAAAATTGTGAGGATGCAATTCCCAAAAGGGGGGAAGGATGTAACACCCCAGGTAAATAAAGAAAATGACATCTTTATATTTATCCATATTTGTGGAACAAAATATTAATATTACTTTAAAGGTGATGCTATGCTCGATGGTGTACCCAATACGCAACAACGAGTTTCTTGTGAATCTTACGTTACACTCTAATAATAAAATAATATTATTTTAAATGGTAGTTAATAACTAGCCATTGTAATTGCGGGAATGAATAGAACTAACTAAAAAATGATTATATATGTTTTTCAAATATTTTTACTCTGTACAATAAATTTTAGAGTATTAAAAATGTGAATAAATCCAATTTTAAGCGTAGACATTCTAATATTCTTTAAAAGGTCGATTAACAACCTTTTAATGGAGAACCTCTTTTAAATCCACTTTTTGAAAATTTTATGTGTTATATTTGACAAAATAAAATTCTCCTTTAGAATCGGGACATCAAAATTTACTTTGTGTAAATTTTTGTTATTTTTCTGAAAAAGTTCAATTTTTAATAAATAGTGAAAATGTTGTATTTTAATTCAAAACCAATTTTTAATCTAATTTATTTATATGATTAGATTATAATTTGAATTGGTTTTAAAGTGAAGTTAGAATAAATTTTTACCATTTAATCCAATAGCATTCGTTGGAATTAATTTCACTTTGAAATCGGACTTAAACTAGTGTCAATCTTTTGATACCTTTTGTTTCAGAAAAACACGCTATTTGTTTTGACAGCGGGAATTAATTATTAAATTAATTAATGAAACTTATATGTTTTAAATTTTTTAAAATATACATCATTTTTGAATTCGGAATATCAAATATAGCCTAGGGTGAATTTTTGGCAATTTTCTGAAAAACTTCAATTTTTGATGAATAGTGAAACCACTAAGTGGTACTTATAAAAACTGATTTTTCTGTTTAAATGAAAATTTTCCATATTTTTGTTTTGAATTTCATTAATCTGACATACATGGTTGTCATTAAGAAGTGAAATTTGGTTCAATGGGATTCGAATAATTTTTTGGTGAATAGTAACTTATTACGTTTTTAATCGCGATTAGAGGTAATTAGTGTAGTTTAAGGTAAGAATAATGTTTTAATAAAATTAAATGAACTAAACATATGTCCTACCCTCATTGGATGTGTCATGGCCTACCAAGACAATCCATGGGAAAACTTGGGGTCCCCATTGAGCCACTTCGGTTGGAAAATGACATAAATACCTTTTTATTTAATGTTAAAGCAAAAAATGAAACAAACATGAGATGTTTTACTAAAACAATTTTTACATGGGGTTATAAAAGTAATATATATTACTATAAATATTCATTGGAAAGATAAAATGATTTCCTATATCATAGTAGTTTCATTATAATTTTTAGACATTAAATAAATTAAATTATTTATGACATCATGATGATGCAGCGATGACCTCATTATTTAACGATTTAAATAAAATGGAAAGACAATGTAAAATCTAAGACCTAAAAATGTCCATAACCTATTTTATGGGTGTATTGCGAACCCTTATCACCTTATCCAATAATTTTATCAATGTGGGACCTTTTAAATCCGAAAATCATTTTAAAATAAAGGATCATTTCTTTAGTTTCCAAGAGTGCCCCTCCTCTCCTCTTATAAAGGTCCCCCACCTCTACCTCCTTACCCACACATCCAAAGCCATTGGATAAGCCAATCCCTAACCATTTTGTCTCTCAACATCCTTATATAACTCCTTGAAGCCTCACTTTGGGCAGAAGTCTTCCCAAGGAAGCCATTGAGCTCAAACCAAACAGAGTTACCCGATTTTAAGGTAATGTCTTCACTTGTGTCCTTTTGTTTTATTTTGATTCTCCAACCCCCTAAACTCTTTTTATTCATTTATTTTGTAATGACTCCAGTATCTTCAATATACTATGATGTTGTTATAAGAAGGATTCCAGCTACACTTACACACACCTTCGTCGAATAGTTAAAGAACATACTGTTTCTGTGGTTGGCGATTTTCTGCCTCACGAAACGATGATTGTTCCTTATTCTATTAACACCTTTAAAGGTGGCCATTATGATGTCACTGTATTTTATATATGATATATATAGTATTTATGTTTACTATATGATTCTGTAGTTTATATTTAAATCATACCTTTATTCTTTTCATGTAGTGTAAATGCGATAATTTCATATGAGGAAGTGTGGACTACCGCCCCATCAAGTGATGTGACTCGTACATGCAATACATGGAATGTATAAACAATGAAATTAATGAAAATATGTTACCTATATAACATATATATTATACTGTAATTAATATATATATATATATATCATTTATTTTTAATTCCATTAATATGACAAAGAAAAAATGAAAGTAGTGTTAATGTGTACGTACGGCCTACCGTCTTCATGAACGGTGAAATATGGCCAAGGTAAACCTACAGAAATACTAGGATAACCAGTCTACAGCTTACCAACCATGTAATAATACAAACTATCCACCCTACCGCAATAGGCATGGAAAACAGGCAAGGCGGCCAAAAGGCTCTGCAGGACCAAACGGTCATAAATAGATCATGCATGGGTAAATCATCCAATGCATAGAAATCAACCCTATTAATATAAAATTAACCTCTATAAAAGCATAAAAGCATGGAAGTAAATCAATAGTGGTAAAATGGTAATCATGCAATACCCTGTTCAAGGTTATTGGTCAAAATTGCACATAATACTCATGGACTTTCAACGGAAAGGCACAAACCACCGACCTCGGCATTGGAAGATCACTATATGTGAACCTTGAGGATTTAATCACCATAGAACACCTAATATCTACAAAAACATCGTAAAAATTCAACCCATGATATCTCACAAGATAGAAGAAATCAGAAGATGGGGATCTAGGAGAAAAGAGAACTCACAGATGTGATTCCAATGCAACCGATGGTGTTTGATTTGGAGGAATGAAGTTCTCTCGAGGGGTTCATTGAATTTTTGAGGCCATATGGAGCTCTCGGTCGAACAAGACCTTGAAGGAAAGCATTCTGGCGATTTGACGCGACACTAGTGTGTTTAATGAAAAAAAAATACACAGCGTGTACTTTTGAAGTACACGGTGTATACTCACCATTTTCATACTCCACTTTTGGCGACCTCTAGGTCACCCGACATGGTTGTGTGCATGGCTGCTACATGGCCAGCAGCCATCTACCCGAGGTAACTGAGTACACAGTTTGTACTCATAATGTACATGGAATGTACTTTGAAAATTTGCATAATTTCCTCTTTTCCTCAAAAACGACCAAAAAAAAAATAAAACATACCTGATAAGAAGGTCTGGGTTCTTACGTCAATATTATGATTTTTATTTTTATGGTACAGATTTCAAATGATATTCTCATGTTCTCACACCATTATGTTAATGTTATGAGTATATATCTCTATTATTTACACTTACTATGTATTTGATCCCACACTTTCTTATATTTCTTTTCCCATGTAATGAAAAAATATATTACAATTGATATTTATATGAATTTTTATAGTAATGATGATCATAATGGTAAGTTATATAGTTTACATATAGACCTATTTTTGTGTTTGCAAGATTCAAGAAACACTAAACTATTACGGTACTCTATCTTGTGTTTGTGTAATGTAACGAATATTCATCAAAATTAATTTCATCACTATATTCACATAAAATGGGTCTATGTATTTAGTTTCATAGGATAGTATTACATAACCCATCGATACTATGAGTAGAAAAAATAGTGATATCCCTAATAACATGTCAAAGAATATGTTTATGGAAAAGATAATGTAAACGAAAATATCTTGTAATTTTGGTAATGGGTATAGTGAGTTATTTGAAATCAATTACATACTGTTATTGAAACTAAAACTATATGATTCTCTATAATATATGTTCCTAGGGGTAATTACTCTGAAAATAATTGATTATTCAAGACTCTATCATCACCTATTGTATGATAATGAGCCTTTTTGTACACTTGGTTTGACACTCCTGGGGGAATATTCTTTGGATATTCATAAACTATTTATGAAACATCATGATGGATTTAAATAAATGATAACCATTAATGACCCATCATAAACCTAATGAGTAATTTATTGATTAATGTGTCAAATGTTAGACATATTTGAGGTGATCCTTCATGATTATATGGTTCCCCAACATGATTATTGGTTCATACACAATGATTTTTTATTTTAGTTAATGGATGGTAACTGACAGAATGAAGTTAATAAAGAGTGTAATGCACAATGAAAATATTTTTGTCATGTCGATCCAAATGTAATTGTAGTTGAAATTAAAAATCTCATTGTTATTATCATAAAATATTCTCAATTTATGAATAATTATAAATATAGAAATCTATAAAAGAGGGAAAAAATTTGTTTAGTGCTTCATGAGGTGATCCTTATAATTATTCAGTGGGTCTTATGATTAACTAGTTCCTATAAAATTGATAAAAACCATTGAAAATATATTTTAAATTATCATGTGTTTAGAATAGGAAAAAATAATTTTGGCTACCTACCATTTGGAAGGTGAAACAAATCAATGGTGGACTATTATCGTGAATATGAATCAATATGATGAAATTGAGTACATGGATTAGGAGGATCTAGAGAACTTATTTTTCAATATTTAATTCCCTCGTATTCTCCATTAAAATATAAAGAAGGATTTCCATTACCTAATTAATAAGGATAATGAATTTTTTTCACCTATGAAGTATATTTTACATAACATGTGAGTTACTCTTCATTATTATCATCCAACCTGAATGTACGGTTGATCGATTCTACAGTGGGTTAAAACCAAGTCTCCGAATGGTGTTTTACAAAAGAGACATCATTATCTTTGAAGATACATTTTATGTTATATCATGGTTGAAATGGAGGTTGCAGTTATGTATCAATATCATGGTTTTGATAAAAATTGAAAAATGGAATTCAATGGATAATACAAGAACCACAGAGTGATGAAGAATATAATTCTTTTATGATCATTGTGTAGAAAAAATCATGGAGGAAATTGTTTTAAGGGGACTAGTAAATGTTTTATGTGTTGATTGGAAGGTCATTAAAAATATATTAATGATTGGATGTGGAGATATTAGATAATGTTGTGAATATAGAGAATCCTGCCCAAAACGCACTACCCACAATGGTTTTAAATACAAGTATTATTGTAATTCTATTAACCAATGACCAAATATGAAGGGTAATGGTGATGATCGATGTCAGCCATCAAATTATCCAAAAGTAAAAGGGAAATGTCATTTGATCAATTTTTCTATTAATGGGAGCAATAACGATGTGGTGAAAGGTACACATACCATCCACTGTATAACTGTTATTTTAATCTATATCAACCCATTATTTCTAATATGAATAATTTTTTATGTGTATCATTAATCCTCCAAAATTATTAGATAAATATTTATATGTGAAACCCCTATCAATACAATGATCATTTTTCAAGTCTATTATTCCTCTCTGGTTGGAATTGGTAGGAATGTGCTTCCTAAATACCTTCTCACTCTTTATATGGTTGAACTTTTAGTTATCATGTCAATAAATTTTATTTTTCTACATAAATCAAAAATTAAATTTCAAAGAAGGGAAGTCTCATTGGATATTAAAAAACAAACTATGATATTATGTAACGACACAAACATTCATTAACAGAAATTCCCATTAATCTAATTAAATGTCTTATTATGGTTATATAATATGTGAAATTCATTATTTTTATGTTTCTGGATTTCAAAATACTACTAAGAATTGTGACTGTTGCTAATATAGGCATTGAACAGTGATCACATGATTAGTATAAATATTGGGATTTAACAAATTCAATTTACTCAGACAAAGGAAGTGATAGGCTTATCCAGAAGACATTCCCCATACGAAGCCCATTTTTTGGAGCTTGTAATGGAGGTGGCATCGTTGGGCTTCACTCTTGACCAAGCCCAACCCAAGCATGAACACTTTATTCTTGAGCCAAACCGACTACGGTAGTAGTGGAAGTTAATAGAGATTACAAATCGAGAGATGTTATTCGAGCCACCCAATGAGTCTATCACCATCACACACCTTAGTCTTAGGTCTTATGCAAGTGTTATAAGGGGTTATGTAACAATACCCTAGCACTATGACTATGTACATTATTTTTTAATAAATAATGTGTATTCATTTTATTATCGATACTTTTTAAATAGTTTTTATAGAATAAATAGTATTTTTAGTTAATATTCGACTAAGAAATATATTTTGATGAATTAATGGATTTTTGAATTAGATAATATTTTAATAAAATATTATTATATTATTAATATAATTTTTATTAAATTTAAATTATTGTATAATTTTATGACTGCAATTGTAAATTTTATTAAGGTTTGAAAGCTGTTTTTGTCAGAACCCTTGCATTTTCGGTAAATGTCGGTTTTTATTTTAAAAGAAAAAATTCACATATTTATAAAATTATTTAAATAAAATGATTTTTATTTTTGGAATCAATAAGTCAAAATTATCCAAAAATAAATTTTTCATAATTTTCTGAGACAGTCAAATTTTTGGTTAAAAATTAAATACTGTTTAAATATACAATGTGTTTTATGACATCATAATGACCCAATAGTGATGTAATAAAATAATATAAACATTATTTTCGTCCAATATATGTTTTAATATTAAACTACTGTGATTTAGGGTATGATTGATTGAGATTACAAAGCTTTAGTGGAATTTTCAAAGGTTATAAAACATTTTTCCTTTTTGAATTGTTTTCATTGAGAGTGTGACTCACCTCCACATAAGAAAATCGATTATATTAAGAATTTATGCCATTGGAAATATAAAATATTGTTTTAAACTCCCCTTTTAATAAACCCATGTGCAAAACCCTTGGGCTGTTTTTGATTTTGATTAGTTTAATGTGTGGTGACCCAAACCTAAATAATAAAGAATTTCCTCTCCTTTCCTATATAATCCCACCCAATATCCATAGTCCTATTTAATCAAATACTTTGGAGTTATTCCAAACTCTTCCATACACTCTTTAGAATCCTCCAAATGTGCCCCAATCTCCCATGAATCCTCTCTCAAGCCTCTCCCAAGCCTTTGGAATAACACTTCCAAGTAAGGGATTTCTTCCTTTCTCATTTTTGTCCAATTTTCATTCAGTTGTTATGCCGTTTGATTTTCAATTAAAAATGTTGGTATATTATTTTTCTACTCCCCCATACCACCATATTTATTTTTATATGATGGGATACCTCTTTCTCTCTCATTAATGCCTCCAATGTACAGCTGTTACCATGCCAAAATTCCATTAGTGATTTCTCTCTCCTCTTTTAAATCCAAGTAATTCATTTGAATAATGCCTCTAAATTCCATTATTTTTATTGGGAAATGTATCGTTATGACCCCCATACTATCCATTTCATGTAAATATGATGAGACACCCCTTTCTCTCTCATCAACCATTTTTTATGATTACTTATTTCACGCCGTTATGCTACAAAAAATGCACTACAATCTTCCAAGCTAATGTCATTATGTAGTGAATACCATGACCATATCTATATCAAGGGTATTCACCATTATAAACATTTAAATATTGAATATAAAGTCTTCATAAATTTATTCCACATCCCTTTACCGTGTAAAAAAGGAGGATGATTGATTATATGTTTTGTGATCCATGTGGCACACTTATGCATCAAATTAAATGTTTAAGAAAGGTGCACCCTGATAGGGCTAAAATGCATTGGGTATAGGATAGTATCATAATAAATCATGTGAAATGAGTGTTGACTCATGCTAATTCAATTTCAATGGGGGTTTTCTCATTCTTCATGTGAAATGAGGTTTTACTCTTGCTATATGTGCAATGAGCCTTGGCTCAGGCTAATTCCATCTTAAGTGTTGTTGCCCCATTTGCATGTTATGATTGTCATTCTTTATCATGCCTTTATGTTTATTTTTATCTTTTATTTCATTGATACGCCTATTTCCTAACATGTATTGTGAACTTCATGTTATTCCTTGATTACTCCCTTACTGGGCTTTATACCTCCCCATTTTCTTATGCATGCCCTTAGGTTATTCCATGCAATGCTAAGTACTAGAGAATGTAGTGGTCATGTAAAGGAAGCTTTCAATAAATATGATGTTTTTTAGGTTTTAAAATTTTATGTAATGTTCCTAAGACACAAATACACTAGACCTCTCAATCATCCATTTTTTAACAAGTGAATAGTTTATTCAATAAATTTTGTTTTAGTGTGTAATAATGGACAAAGTTGTTATAGTTGGTATCAGAGGATATGTTTTGTTATTTTTGGTGTTAGGATTATAAAACCCTAGTGAATCCTTAGAGACAAGGCTATGTATAATAAAAACATCCCTATTTATAGTTATGTATTGAGTAAATGTTTTATCAAGAAAATACATCACTGTCAAGATAGGAGCAGTTAGAGGAGGCTCTGCCATAGATGTACCTAGTGGTGAAAACCCTGAAAAGCAGTTTTGGGCTTGACTAGGGGTATCCTGGTACATGAAAACTGGCCTTACTGCACTCTTGGTTACTCCACTCCTGGGGGATATGCATTGGTAAATTCACAACCTTAGTATGAACCATTTTTAAGGGAATTCCCCTAAGAATATATGTTATAAATTAGACCATGGATAACATCGATTGAAGCCTATAGATTCATTTGTTAAAGAAATAAATGATATTTATAAGTTATATTTTTTGTCTTTCGATTCTCTTTAATTTGTTTATTAGTTGTCTTCACTAAGTTGTTTTGGATGAATTTAATATGTAGAACCAGAATCGAAAAGTTAAAGGTAGGGTTATCTCCCATAGTTCTATGCATTATTTTATATCCTGAATGTTTAGTAGAACAATCCCAACACCACAAAAAATCATGGAAGTAATGATGTTGATGAGTATGTAAAATGGGGAAATCATTGCATACAATGAATATAACCCCACCCTAGTCACAATTTGTAGAGTGAACTTCCCATAAAACATCGTCATACTCCCTCTAGTGGAATTCGATGCAATTCTCGGCATGGATTGGCATTCCTTATTTAGAGCCAAAATAAAATTTTCGTGAGAGGGAAATAACCCTCCATGGGGAGAATAGACCATCGATTTAGTACAAGTTAAAGGAAAAAAGTTGAATCTTCATTAGCTCCATCATCTCAAGCATTGATATTACTATCTTATGAGAATTCATATCTGGATCAGATGATTGAGTCTACGAAGGCAACCATCCTTGAAGACATTCCTATTGTGGGGTAATTCGCTGACGTGTTTCTTGAGAAATTTCCTTATCTTCCTACTAAAAGAGATGTTGAATTATCAATTGATCTTATACATGGGGTGGTGACATTATCCCAGAATCTATATAGAATAGTTTTTGGGGAGCTTGAGGAGCTAAGGGAACAACTACAAAACAATCTGGATAATGGTTTTATATGCCCATGTGCTTCACCTTGGGGTGCACTAGACTTCTTCTTCAAGAAGAAGGATGGGTCAATGTGCCTTTGAATCGATTATTGTGAGCTCAACAAAATCACGATTAAGAAGAAATATCCTCTACCACGAATTGATGACTTGTTTGGTCAGCTTCATGGAGAACAATACTTCTCCAAGTAGGATTTTCTGTCAGGATATTATCATGTATGGGTGACTAAGGAAGATATTCCCAAGTATACTTTTCGTACAATATATAGGCACTATGAATTCATAGTAATGCATTTCAGACTCTCTAATTCTATAAAAATATTCATGTACTTGATGAATCGAGTCTTTAGGGATTACCTCGAAAAAAATTTGGTAGTCATTATAGATGATATTCTGATATACTCCAAAACCAAGGAGGATCATGAAGAGTATCTTAGAACTGAACTAGAGACCATGCAGAAGGAGAAGCTCTATAAAAAGTATAGAAAAGGTGAGTTCTGGTTTAAGGAGGTCTCAATCTTAGGTCATATTGTCACAAGCAAAGGGATATCTGTGGATCCATACATAATAGACGTAATTGAATGAATTTTGAGTCTAACATTTTTAAAAAATATTTTTTTCTTCTTGGGGTTATCTATATATTGCCGAGGATTTGCAAGAAATATCTCCTGATTTTCCAACACTCTTACCAAGATAACTCGGAAGGTAGAAAAGTTTTCATCGAGTGATGAATGTGAGGAAATCATCAAAGCGATAAAAATGAGGCTTATCAGCGTGCCCCATTCTAACATTACCCACAAGTGGAGAATTTTTTTTGGTATCCAGTGAGGCTTCAAAGAAGGTCATGGGATGCAGGTTGATGAAGAATGATAAATTAGTTGCCTATGCATCAAGGCAATTGAAATTTACAGAGAATAATTTTCCAACACATGATTTGGAGTTGGCTGGGGTGATCTTCGCATTAAAATTATAGTGGAATTATCTCTTTGGGGAGAAATTTGAAATATATACATACCAAAAATGCCTCAAATATATATTCACATAGAAAGAGTTGAACATGAACCAATGAATATTGTTAGAGATGATCAAAGACTATGACTTCTCAATCTATTACCACCCTGGGAAAGTGAACAAGGTTTCATATGCTCTAAGTTGAAAGGACACAATGATTCTATCACCGATGAGAATTGAGAAGGATATAATCTTCTTAGATTTGGTGAATATGGACATGGGAATCATAAAGAAGAGAACATCATCAATCCTTTCATAAATGATACCTCAATCATATCTTTTGGAAATGTTAAAGGATTATCAAAAGGATAAAGTTGAAATTCTGAAGAAAGTGGAAGCTATTAGAAAAAGGAAATTCTCAGAGATCAAGGTTAATGAAGAAAAAAATTTAGGATTTGGGAAATGACTATGTGTTCCATCAAGTTTGGAGATGAATACGGATCTTTTTGATGATGCACATAGTTAAAATTTCTCTATTCATCTAAGAAACACAAAGATGTATCAAGATCTCCGAGAATATTATTGGTGAAAAAATATAAAGAAGGAGGTTGCTGACTATATATCAATGTTCCTGGTGTTTCAGAATGTGAAGGTAGAGAGGCAGATGTCTAAGGGGATGATGAAACCATTTCCCAAACCAGCATGAAAATGGGAGAACATCACCATGGAATTTGTCATCGGACTTCCAAACACATCCAATGGAAAAAATGCAATCTTGGTTGTTGTGGATCGTCTTACAATGTTTGTAAGATTCATTTAAATTTGGGAGTATTTCCCATTGGATCAACCGGCATAGATATCATTAGGGAAGTGTTAAGGCTGCATGGAGTTCCACTGTCAATTGTATCTGATCGAGATCAATGATTCAACTATATGTTTTGGAAGAGTCTTCAACATGCTCTGGATACTGAACTGAACATCATTATGGAATATCATCCTCATATAGATGGCCAATTTGAGCCAACTATTCAGATATTGGATGATATGTTAACATCATGTTTCATAGACTTCAACGGAGGGAGGGACCAACATATTCCATTGGATGAATTATTCTATAATAACAGTTTCCACTTGAGCATCCGAATGGAACCATATGAAGCCCTATATGGGATGTGGTTCAGAACACTAGCATGTTGGGATGAAGTTAGTGAGCGTAATCTTCTTGGACCAGAAATGGTCAAAGATATGGTGGATAAGGTGAAAACTATTTAGCAGCATATCAAGGCTACCCAGAGTCGATAGAAGAGTTATGTAGATAACTGTCAATGAGACCTTGAATTTGAAGTTCTATAAATGGTATTTTTATTCATATCTCTATGGAAGAAGTTCATGTGGTTTGGAAAAGAATGGATGTTTAGTTCTAGGTACATCGACCCCTTCGATCTTCATGTTCGTGTCGAGGTTGTGGCCTATCGACTAGCCTTTCAACCTACCATTTCCAATGTACATAATTTATTTCATGTATCCCTCTTAAGGAAGTACATACTATACCCTTCACATGTACTCTGTTCAGAGGTATTAATATTAGGGTATGATCTTTCTTACGAGGAGAAACCAGTGAAGATCTTAGATAGTAGGGAAAAAGTCCTACGAAATAAGACAATGCCCATCGTGAAGGAGTTTTGGCGAAACCACAAGTTTGAATTAGTGACGTGGGAATCAGAGGAAGTGACGAAGCAAGGTTACCCACACCTGTTTTAGTGTGGGAAAATGATATTTTGAGGGGGAAATTTTTTAAGGGGGGAAAATTGTAACGACCCAAACATTCATTAATGGAAATTCCTCTTAATCTTATTAAATGTATTATTATGGTTATACATAATGTAAACTTCATTGGTTTTATGTTTTAGGATTACAAAATACCATTATGAATTGTGATCATTGATAATATATCTATTCAACAGTGATCACATGATTAGTATAAATATAGGGCTTTAACATATCCAATTTTCATAGATAAAGGAAGTGATGGCCTCATCCAGTAAACCTGCCTTGTATGAATCCCATTTTTCAGAGCTTAGAAAATAGCTGGCATCATTGAGCTTCTCTCTTGAACAATCCCAAGTTGAGGTTGAACACATTAAGCTTTAGTGGAATCAACTACAGGAGAAGTGTAAGTTAATAGAGATTACCACCCGAGTGATGTTATCCGAGCCACCCCAAGAGTCTATCACCATCACACACCATACTCTTTGGTCTTTGGCAACTATTATAAGGGTTTATGTAAAAAAACCCTTGCACTATGACTATGTAAATTATTTTTGTATAATGAATGTTCATTCACTTTTTTATTGCTACTTTGTAAATAGTTTTTAAAGTACAAATAGTATATTTAGTTTATATTCGACCATGAAATCTATTTTGATGAATTTATGAATTTGTGAATTAAATAATATTTTAATTTAATATTATTATTAATATTAAAATATTTTTATTAAATATAAATTATCGTATAATTTTATGATTTCATTTTTAATTTTTATTAAGGCTTGAAGGTTGTTTTTGTGAAAACCCATGAATTTTTGATAAATGCCTGTTTTTATTTTAAAAGTAAAAAATTCACATATTTAGAAAAATATTTAGATAAAATTAATACTACTTTTGGAATCCAGATATCGATATTATCCAACAGTGAATTTTTCATAATTTTTTAAGACAGCCAAATTTTTGGGTAAATATTTTATACCGTTTAAATATGTAATGTTTTTTATGACATCATAATGACCCAATTGTGATGTAATAAAATAAAATAAACATTATGTTCCACCAATATATTATCCAACATTGAAATAATGTGATTTTGAGTTTTCTTGATTTAGTATAGAAAGCATTAGTGGACCCTTTAAGGTTTATAAAACATTTTTTCTTTTTGAATTGTTTTTTTTTTTGAGAGTGTGACTCACCTCCACATAAGAAACCCAATTATTTTAATAATTTAACCCATTTTCCTTATAAATTTTTTTATCCAATCCCTGTTGGAAAAAACCATGGTGAATAACCATGGGCCGGTTTGTGGTATTGATTAGTTTAATGTGTGGGGACCCAAACCTAAATAAGAAAGAATTCCCTCTCCTTCACTATATAAACCCACCCAAACACCCACTTCCTCTTCACTAAAAGTATTTTAAGTTCATGCAACCTCTTCTCTATTCTCTCTAAAATCCTCTCAAGTCACCCCAAGCTCCCATGAAGTCTTTCTCAAGCCTCTCCCAAGCCTTTGGGATCACACTTCCAATTTAGGGATTTATTCCTTTCTCATTTTTGTCCAAATTTCATTAAGTTTGTATGCCCTTTTGTTTTCAATTAAAAATTTTGGGGTATGATTTTCCCCTCCCACATACTTCCATATTTATTTTTAGATGATCGGAGACCCCTTTCCCTCTCATTAACATCTCCCATGTACACCTGTTACCATGCCGAAATTCGGTGACAGATTTCTCTCTCTTCTTTTACATCCAAGTGATTCTTTTGAATTATGAATCTAAAATCCATTATGTTTTTTGGGACCTATATATATTTGTCCCTATTACTGTCCATTTTATGTAAATATGAAGAGACACCCCTTTATCTCTCATCATTCGTTTTTTATGAGTTCTTATTTCACGCTGTTATACTGCCAAAAATGCACTACGATCTTCCATGCCAATGTCATTGTGTAGTGAATACCATGCCCATTTCTCTATCAATGGTATTCACCTTTATTCACATTTTCTTATATATTATAAAAGAATCATTTATGTATTACACTACCCATTACCATGGAATAAATTATGATGATTGATTCTATGTTGTATGATCTATGTGGCACACTTAGGCATAAAATGAAATGTTTAAGAAGGGTGCTCCCTGATAGCGCTCCAATACTTTGGGTAATGTATAGTATCATGACACGTCACATCCAATGAGTGTGGACTCATCCTAATTCAATTTCAATGATGCTTTACTTGTGCTTCTTGTGCAATGAGGGTTTACTCATGCTCCATGTGTAATGAGCCTTGGCTCATGCTAATTCCAAGTTAAGTGTTGTTGCCACATTTCCATGTTAGGATTATCATGCTTTATCATACCTTTATGTTTCTTCTCTTATGTTCCATTAATATTCCTATTTCCTATCATGTATTGTAATCTTCATGTTATTACATTCTTACTCCCTTACTGAGCTTTATAGTTAACCCTTTTCTTATGCATGTCCTTCGGTTATCCCATACAATGCTAAGTACGAGGGAATATAGTGGTCATGTAAAGAAATTTTCATTAAAGATGATGTTTTTAATGTTTTAAGATGTTATGTAATGTTCCTAATCCCCAAAGACACTAGACCTCTCGATCTTATATGTTGTTTAAAGTGAATAGTTAATGTAATAAATAATGTTTAAGTGTGTAATAAAGAACATGGTTTTTATATATGTTGGGAAAAAATCCCTCAAGGTACCATTGAAATATTTTTGAGGTAATTGTGGTTGTTGACAAAGCGGACCTCCATGTTGACAGAGCAGACCACGATGGTAATTTTGTTGAAAAGGGGTGTTTATAAGGGGATTTTTCAAACTCCATAGATTTTGGAGACTACCTATGTTGAAAAAGAATGATTTTAAAGGAGTGTATGTTCTGGAGACGGTACAAATAGAACAGATAAAAGGTGGCATCGTTTTCCAGTGTTGTCCAAATTTTTTGGGCCTCAAAATATAAAAATAGGGAATCATGTATTTAGAAAAGGATGTTTCATGCATGATTTATTGTGGTTGGGAATCTTGTGCACAAGGAATGTTTCGGGAGTAGAAGGTCGAAAAACAGCAAAGGCATGAGGTGTGTGAAAGATTGGAGAATCAGCACGAAAGAGGAGGTTGCGTGAAATATTTGAACATAAACGTGAAAGAAGAGCATGCGTGAAATATTTGAACATTGGTTCAAAAGAGAAGGTTTGATCGAATGAAACTTGCATGCCAAAGGCGATGTAAAATGGGGTTTTGCGTGCCAACCATGATTCGCGGTCCGAATATCAAAAATTGAAATGGAAGGAAGCGCAGTAAAGATTTATGAAGGGCGCGAAATAAGATGTTGGTGTGAATGAGAATTTGGTGCAAAAGGCGACGTAAAATGGGGTTTAGCGAGACAGGTCAAGATCATGCATGATGTGTCGATATAAATGAATAAGATGAAAGAATAACAAATAAAATAGTCACTAATGATGAACCAATAGTTATCATACTTCTCACCATAGCTAGACTCACATTAACTTCCTTTAGAGACTCTCAAACTATATGAAGAATCTTCATTATTGATTCATGTGGCTAGAACCCATTAGTTCATTAAATATATAATTGAAATGTAGTATTATAAGGTTATTATTATTCTCTTTCATTAGGTGGGTCATAAAATACATGAAATAACATCTTTAGGTGACCAAGGAGACCACATAAACTATAGTTCTTTAGATCTTCTATAAAAATTCAACATCGAATGAATGATAATGAAATACTAAAATAAAGAAGAATGGACTCTTTATGGAACTATATAATTTTTCGATGATGTTTTCTATTGAGATCCACCATGATACTTGTTAGTTTCTCTTTTTCATTAAAAGGAAATAACAGAAATACCAATTCTAGTAAGAGGTATAACAGTCGACCCTTATATACCAGCTATGTCAATATATGTTATCAATGCCATTTCTAGAACATCAGTATAAGAAGTGTTCTTCTAAATGAGAACCTATTTTTAAATATCATATTGAATTCCCAACATGAATCTTCATGCGCTTATTTTTTCACTTGTCATATCCTCTAAGAAAACATAAAATGATCAAAATGGTGGCTTTTATATTAATTCACAGTCTCATTCTCTTTTTTTATTTTATAAAAAGATAAGAAGTATCGCAGTTTGTAAAATCCTCATCATGGCCCGCAAGTGATTAAGCCTCGTGGGTGCATCAACATCCTTTATATTAATTCATAGCATTATCAAATTATTTAATGTCATGGAGCTCTATAAAAATTTCAAAAACATTTACTTGAGATAGAAATACTCATTGGAATGATATATCAATTCTTCCCCAAAATTAATCCATGGTTCTTGACTATAACCATCAAACCCCACCACCTATATCTATTCCATTCATGAATTAACTGATCGTATTGAATAATTTTAGAGTCTTGAATTTCAAATAATTCAAAAATTACCATTATTTTATTTATAAAAATACTCTGTCCATTTTGGTTTATTCAAGCCTATACAATTTGTGGGTTTCTACCAAAGAAAATCTTGAGAATGATATCTAGTTTCATCCCTTCGAGATTCCACTACTAGAATATGAATGTGAATATGTGTGGTTACATATCCCAGATCATAAAAAATAGAAATATATGTACAATGTTTTGATATACGGGACAATTCAATTTTCATGGTTCATCACAATCTCCCTCTTATGGTCTATATTAAAATCGTATTTGGGGAATGGTGCAATAGAAAATTAGTTAGAAGAATATATAATGTTAAAAAATATAGCCATATAATTAAATCAATCAATAGATACAAGAATATAGATTACATGTAAGATGATTTCACATTCTAGTATTTTAATACACTCAGATCCAATTTATGGAGAATTTGAAATTTAGATCAAATTATTCACCAATGACAGTTTTTTGAAACACCCATGGTGACTCGTGCCTCGTTAAAATGAGATCTAGATTGGAAATCACTCTTAACTGTCCAAAAAGTCCCAAAAGGCATACCTACTTTCTATTAAGACATCCCTAACTACATGTTGACTGGTATATATATAAAAACATACACCTTTGATACTATTTTTCTATGAACCATTATGAGTAACATAAAAAATAATTATATAATAAGACACTAAAATGACTCAAAGGGAATTATAAAACCCCAATTGTAGGTCACTAGCACTTGGGGTTCAATCAATATCTAATGTAATTATTTATTCCCAAGCTCTAAAGAGTAATAAAAATGCAGCGTAACAAATAAGATTGATTAGTTATTAATCATAAAACTCTTCAAGGAAAAAATAGCATCACAAGTAGTCTAATAAAAATCAAAAATTAAAACATATATTAAGAAACCACATTACATATTCCAAAAAACTACAGTCATAATTTCCACGATATGAGTAGATAATATCTCAACTATTCACCGCCATTTTTAAAGGTCCCATCTATCATGAACACCACCACTTACAAGAGTCTCTTTTCCTTATCATGGACCTAGAATAATATAATCTATAAACACCCAAAGGAAAAATTAATGTGTGTTAACAAATACCTCTATAATATTATATTAATTGTTCCATAAGTTGTTTCAATACAATTAAACCATTTATGCGTCATTTTAAATAAATATAAGGAATAAATAATATTATTTAACAATATGAGTCAAAAAAATTCTTTCAAATCATGTATATTGTTGATATATCAAATTTGGTATAAATAAAAATTCTAAAAAATCGAAGAAATAAATGAAATGGTCTTATAATAACTAGAATGTAACAATTAATTCAAAACTAAGAAAGTTTTTTATAATCCCCATGATAATATAGTATATTTATAAATTTTCATCTCACAATACTATAAATCAACATAGATTTAAGTGTTTGAAGACATCCCTATGGATTAGTCAATCAGGGTAATAAATCAACACCTCGTCGAGGAAATCAAACCGAACTAGAATTAGCCTGAGTAGATATTGTAAATCCATTTCAAGGGATTAATAGGCCTATCATTATTATCATATCCATCCTCTAAATACTTAGGATCAAACTTTATTCAATCATTTTATCAATCATGTGGAAAATGATTCATTTAAAATAACATCATCTTTCACATTTTCAATTCTAAAATTCATGTTTAGCATTACATTACTATTTCTGCACCAAAATAATGGATTTCAATAATTTCAAACCGTTAAAATACATAATTCATTTGAATCCATTTTCTTAATAATTAATATCAAAAAAATTCATTAAATATATTCTCAAATCGCAATATATTTTTAAATTCCTATAAAATCAGTTTTATTTAAAAAAAACATGTGCTTTTGAAATTTATCATGAAATAATCACAATTCATGTTTTAAAAAAATTGAAAACAAAATCAATTATGGAAATGTTTTTAGGTTTCAATTATAATGAAAATCATTACATAACAACCATGAATTAGGTATCATGAACCAAAGATCAGCCCAATAAATGCGAACCTCCTATAGAGAATAAAAGGTGGGTAATATAAAAGAGGAAAAACATCAAAACAATTATTCAATCCTTAAAAAGCCATAAAAACAATTATTCAATCCTTAAAAAGCCATCAACCGTCAATTACTATCCATCAAAACAATTATACAATACTTAAAAATCCATGATAAATAATCAATCTCAATATAAATAGATTATAATAGAATAATATTTCTAAATCAAGAGAGATTTAAGTTACATTATAGGGATCCATATATTCCATAATCAATTCAATTCATAAGAGATGAGGTTGAAGTAGCTATGAATTCCGTTAAAGATCCTCTAAATGCCAAATGATATAATCGATTAGGAATATTATAATTAACAATTATTTTTCTGTGATTCCAATATCTTGGGGAATTGAAAATCAATATTCATGGTTATCATGGTTGGGAAACAATGTTAGTACATAACATGTACTTATCTACAAACCCTTATTGGGCTTATATAAAGGATTCATGGTTTGAATTAATTATTAGAATTAACATGTTACAACTATGAAAGCCCTCCATATCCATGGACAGATGGTTTGGATTGGAGGAGGTATGATTTTTTTAACTATGTTAAACCCTCTAGTTCTTTAATACAGGGCACCTTGTTTTCCAAAAAAATGTACAATTATCCTTAATCATGTGCCAATAGTGAACAACCCCAAAATTGTCTAAAATATCCGTAATTGGTTTAAATAACCTAATAAATAGTCAAGTTCAACCTGAAAGTGGGTAAAATGTTGTTACTTGGAAGAAATGTGAACAGACTATAATTAAAATCACATTTCAATAATATTTTTCAATAATGAATACTTTTATTCTACTACCATATTGATACATGATCACAAATTGAATCAAAATTTGTACCTATATAGTTGAAGTGATTAATGACCATCTAGATAATTTTTTAATAGTATTCTCTTATATTGTTGAAATGTTTAAATTTTCACATCTCTATATTTTGTTTATCTTATATTAAATTGAGATAGTTTTAGTTAATTCTTTTTATAATGAAAAAAATAGATATGTAATTTTTTAATCAAATAAAAAGTAAGGTCTGAGGGTTGGGACTCTCAAACAAAATTATCATCCGTAATAGCTTATAAATCCTATAAAAATTATGATTTTTATGCCTCTTTATATTATAAAAGTAAGGGGTTGTTTATAGGTTATTACTCTTTTAAAAGTGATGTTTTCATAGTAGTTTTAAATCTTCTATTTGAGTAGATAATATTGATTAGTAGATATAGTATAGTGACACTGAATTATCATAAATATATATTTTATCACTATTTATGAATATCCATTGTACTATGAAAAAACGTGGATGAGGATCATAACAGTTTATTGTCTTTGGAATCATGTAAACACAACAATTTTTCCCTAGGTAAACAACAACATATTCCAATATTATATTAATAATTTTAAACCTTCATTGAAATATCATAAGTAACTCATTTCTTCATAACTCCAGGAATGTAAACACATGAAATTATTATCACATATGTTATGTAAGATTAAACAAGGGATATATGTAAGCATGGAATGAATATAATGTTGTAAGAAAATTGGAATAGCATTTTAGAACAATACACTTCATATCAATGTTCATAATATAATGTCATGGAAATATTATTGGGGGTTCATATGACATTAATTTAATATAATTAAATAAAATGAGAAATAATATAATGAAATTGGAATAAGATATTGATTTTTCGAATACACATAAACATTATAAATCATTTACAAATTACTCAATGATCATTAAAATGGATGTAAAATTTAAATGGGTTAACTCCCAATACTATTATAATAGTCAGGGTTCACTCCCAAGGCTTTCATAGTTGACAAAGTCCCTTTTTCAACTGAGTTCACTCCACATTCATTTATTTTCTATATCATGACATAAAAATATATACCCAATTAATTGGAGGTAGATATAAATCTCAAACAACACATAATTAATACCATATTTATGTGCGCCACACTTTCATAATAAATTCATCATATCATAAACCATGGAATGAAATGGGTTTGATAAAAATTTCCTTATATCATAACCTATGGAAATTATATAGGATTAATAATGCTTTCATAATTATATCATAGCATAAAATGTAGAATATAAGAGGGTTATGTGAGAATTTTATTATGGTAAACCCCATAGAAGAAAAACCATGTTCATAATCATCCTGAAATCATAAACATAAAACATTCTAACAAATAATATCAATTTTATTATTGTATCATATCTACTATAAGGAATAGGTAACATCAATAAGTGTCTAAATACGTGGAAAACTATTTTGACAGATAATTTATAACATTTCTTGAGGAAAATAACCTTTCCGAATTAAAAAATTGGTTAAAACAAAAAATATTTTAAAAATCTATTTCATTGAAAATAAACATAAATTCATATAAAATAATATTCAATGAATTTTTTTTTCAAGAATATGGGATGTTTCATTCATGACATACACATTAAAACAAATATTCCATTAACATTTATT
The DNA here is from genome assembly GCA_963277665.1 of Viscum album. Lineage (NCBI taxonomy): Eukaryota > Viridiplantae > Streptophyta > Magnoliopsida > Santalales > Viscaceae > Viscum > Viscum album. The sequence goes on from OY728147.1 coordinate 624,188,017, forward strand.
AATGTATAATCAAAATGGGTATTAAATGAAAAATTACATGAATATTCATCTCAAAATAATTATGTAAAAAATAAAATAGGGGAACAAATTTATTTTAAAAATAATATGATAATTATAAAATCATTTTAAATATTTATTATAAATCATTATTTTGGATGAAAACATATTACCATCTGACTAGTGAAATTAGGTCTGATTTTATAAAAAAATATTATCTCAAATGTTTTAAAACCCAATGAGTAGAAAAATGGTACTATTAATTAGAAATATCATGAATAACCAAGGAATAAGAAAATAAATTAATTTTTAGATATATATCATAATTTATTACCATCAGAAACATAATCATAAATATTCCATACAAATTACGATATTACAAAAAAAAGTAAATACTAATTTGGTCACTCTGAATCATAATTCCCATTAAAGAATATAATAAAATGGAACAGAAAATATCACAATGAAAAATAAATTCACGATATTAAATTTATATGGGGTTTTATATTCACCACATGATAGGATATGACAATATAACAAAATTTACCTCTCAATGAAGGAAAATTAAGAAAAAATCCCTTACATAATGTCATGACATCCACCAAATATGTTAAATACATTAGTACAATAATTATAATTTTATTAGAAAAATATTAATGAAATATAATTATATAAATATATATATATTATACAATATTTTATTTAATTATGACCTTTTTTTAATGTTTTATTAATTATTCAAGTTTAAATTTACGTTTCCTATAATAACCACATATTTTTGTATAAATTTTTATTTTTTAATTTTTCCTCTTCCATTAATAATGATTTCATAATATTCCAAATTATTCAAACTATATAAATATAATAAAAATTAATTATATATTATTCAAAATAGTACATAAAATTTGGTTATAGAAAATAGAATACACCATTCTTAGAGATGGTTTTTTGTAAGTACACGTGAATGTTGTTTCCATTTTACAATTGGATTGATAGAAGGAAATTTAAATGATATATTACCAGTAAATAATCAATTTCTATCATATTTTAAACATATTTTTATTTAAAACATATTCAATACCATCCATGTAAATCATGAACAAATCACATCAAATCACAAGGCGGTAGTCATCCGTACACTGGTGCACCATTATCGTATTCCCAGTAAATGGAAATAATGAAGGTATGTGTGATATAATAATTATATAAGATTTTTTATAACATAAATATCATATATAATCCATAATTCCATAATAATTTCCATCATTGAAATGTGGAATTGGAGAAATGAGTGACATCATTTTTCATTTTGGTTGTCCTCTATACACACTAATGATGATTTCATAACCCATTTGTTCGATGTGGAGATTTTTGTAAGTCATTAACTTAGCATAAAAATATCTATGTATATATAATATAATGAGGTTACTATTTCGTTATTTTATAATAAAAATTTATGTAGGTGGATGATAAAATAAAACAAAAAAAGCTTTTTGATGAACATAACCTCTTCATCAGGTACCATCCTCAGGTTTGCACCAAAATCGATCCCATGATAGATATTTTCCAAAGATAATTCTTATAATATTATAGGAGGTAATTTTATATGTAATTTTCAATTTAATTATATCATCCAAAAGGATTAGATGATGTGAGGAAGGGAAGAGAGGTTGTGGCCTTTTATAATTGAGGTGAATGGGCCACATGAAATTGTTTTAAAATATTCAACCATTCCCATATTTTTTCAAGAAAGTATCATAAAAGATGGCATATTCACAATCCATGATTAGTAAAGGTTGACATATTACCAAATAAATCGTTTTATAATGTTTTTATGTAATTTTAATTCATATCTTATTAGTTTACCCACATGTTAAATCCATTTTTACCATAAGAACTGTAAATAATTTTTACAATTTTTGTATTAAATTTCAGAAAAAAATATATTGAAATTATTAGATAAAATTATTTATTTTTATTAAAAATATATAATACATTTTTATAAATTCAATTCACATATGTGGAAATATTTAATATAAAACTAATAACATAGATGTGATGATAAAGCTAGTTTTTAAAGAGAAACGTTTCATATGTTTTCAATGTTTTTATATAATAATTCAATATGAAAATGAATAAAATGACATAAATTGGATTAATTGATATAAAATATAACTAATAATACATTATAACCAGTTAAAAATATAAATTATCATTATAAATTATTTAATTGAAAATGTAGCCTTCAATTAAAATTCAGTATTTTAACTATTAATCAAAAAATGAAATATTTCACAAAAATTGCCTCAATTCAACCTAGGATAAATTTGATAATATTGTTTAAAATATAAATATTATATTTCAAAATAAATTTCATAAATGTGATAAATTCTAATTATAAATTATGCTGGAAAAGCACGACTAACCCGTATTTTGAAAAAAATATATAATTTTTCAGAAGACATTTTTTTTCATTTCATTAAATTATTATTATTTTGCTTTTAATAAATTTATAACTAAAAAATTTGGTGAATAATATATATTTCTATATGTTTGTTAATCGTATCGATACAATCCATTCTAAATGATATGTTATATATTAAATAATAATGGAAATAATATATTATTGTTCGGAATAACCTAGTCAAATATGTAGACTATGTTATCAAGAAAAATCATTATTTCATATAGAGAAAGTTAACTTAATGGTTCATTTAATGAATTATATCATTGAAATTTTATTAATATATCAATATTAATTCATAATAAACTCACTGTGTGACATTATAGCCCCATTAAAATGAATTTCTCCCTCTAAATTTATCACTCTAATAAAAACTAATGAGTATGCTTATCCACCATCATCCACTCAAGTTCCCATGTAGCTTCCTGAAATTGGTGGATTCACCAAAATACATTAAATTGCTCAGTGTTCCTATATTATAAAATTTTCTATGAATGATCAATAATATCCATATTGTATTCCTCATAAGAATGATCTATATCTAGTGGAATGACAACTTAGTTCAGTACATGTGATGTTTCGTGAATGTACATCCTCAAAAGAGATAAAATGAAGTAAAAATTGACTTGAGATAAGTTTTGTGGGAACTGAAATTGAGAGGATACCCTCCTTATTTGATCAAGAATTTGAAATAGACCTATATACATAGGGATTAGTTTCTCTTTCTTCTAGAATATAATAAACTTCCTTCGTATAGAATTTCTTTGAAACACAATGTCAACAACCTAAAATTATAGATCATTAATTAGATTATCAACATTACTATTATACCAACTATGATCTACCTTGATATATTCTTGAATGGATCTAACCATCTCATCCATTTCTTCAACTATGTCTATTTCCAATAGATTTCTTCATTAAACTTTATTCGAACACATTAGAGTTCTTTATTTATTAATAGAAAATACATCATAAATAGACATATTAATTCTTGTGTGAAATATATTATTATAAAACAAATAAACAATAGGATAGTATTTGTACTAATTACCATTGAAATCCAATGAAAAATATATCAACATATCCTTATGTTTTTTATTTTTTCTCTCAGACTGACAAAATGTTTGAGGATGGTATATAATGTTGAAACAATTATAATTAATTTATATGATGTATTTTCTGATAATAATAAATCCTATATTTATTACATCATTCGGTGTATTCCATTATTTCCCCTGATACGGTGTGTCGTGTCTTCCAAGTATAATGGTACAAAAGATCGACTAAAGATATAAAAACTCTTTTTGATTCAGGAAAAGTAATATTGGTGATTAATTTTAATATAGATCAATAATTAATGAGTATTGATCTTTATCAGGTATTCATTGATTTTTTGAACATGTATCCATTTGAATTTTATTTATTTTCTCCTCTAAGTGAAGTAGATTTATTTATTTTCTGGGTACCAACTATGATACCAATCTATATTTATTTAAACTGAATATTTCTAGATGAACTGTAAGAGTTGAGAATCAAATGGATTAGCTCTTGAATATAGGATTCATAATCTGGAGTGTGTCACCTTGGGTTGTGCAATTTTTTTCCATATAAAGATAACGTGACATATCAAATTTTTTTAATACCAAAAACATAGTAGATTCATGGAAAACTATATGATTTAGTTTCCAGGGTTATCTTATTTTTTTGATATGTTGAAACGGAAAATGTATTTCTTCAATATCTATAATCATTTTCATTATCACTAGTCGTGAAATAAATAATACGATGTAATGAAAAAATCCAGTCATGATTATGTATTTCTATTATGAGTTCCTTTTAATTCATTTTCATCAAACCAATACTCCTGCTGTTTTATTAGCATGGATGAATAAGATATTCCACTAGTATTTCAATCAATTCCTTGAGGTGTTTCTATATGAAATCATAGTTTACTGTAAAATTTTGTAGGACCATGTCTATCATCTGAGAGTAGTTTTAGAAATCTTATTAATACACAAACATTATGCTAATATATCAAAATATATTTTATGTATTTTGGAAGATGTATTGTTGAGATATATATTGTATCAGAACATGGATTTTCTAATGAACATAATAATGTGAATGCTTTTATTTATTGTAACAATTTCAAAATGCTTCAAGATTCATATATTCTTTGTCGTATTGGTGTATTGCCATATGTTTTTTAAGATATTTCACAATTATTTATTCTCCAAAAACTACCCTCACAATGAAAGGAGTAAATATTCATTGGGATTCAATGTGTCAAAACACTTTTGATTATATTAATTAAAATTTTAATTTTTCACATGTTTTGTCTCTCTGAGAGACTAAACATGGATTTTTGGTGTTCTGTGTCACATCAAGTTTATGTTTTATCGTCATTCTTAATCAAGGTGATCACACAGAGGACTGTGGTCATAGAAAAAAAATTCCACATTAGAATAAATTTTATAACCATGATATTGAACTCATAGTTTTGATTAATTTTATTAAGAGTTGGAAGCATTATATTTTCATAGAAATAGTTAATGTTTATTTCAATAACAATATTCTGAGTCATGTTGTTCCAAAAAAGACTTAAATATCTGATAGATGAATGGGGTGGAATAATTATAGTATATTGATTTAAAAATATCCTACTCATATATAATGGAGAATATCATAATTGAGAAATTGTGCATGAAAAATCTGAACTAGACTAGGAAAGAATTATTACAATCATATAATTTTATTTCTTCTATTTTTCATTATTCATTTGGGACTTCACTAGGAATAAAACAATATTGTGTTAACAAGGGTCCAGTTGACCTCCTCTCTTCCTCAGATGATTATTTAGGAGCAGCAACTTAATGATGAATTTTTTGGCATTGGGGACTCTATCTAAGGTAGGGATACCATCTATGAGTTTTCATTTTATTATAGTCATATCATATGCCATTAGATCAAGTAAATCTTACATTTTTTATAGAGAAATGTTGTGATTGAATTATTATATTATTCCAAGTGGGTTTTTCACCCTAGAACCACAATGATGTTCTAGGATATGAAACAATGATTCTGATCACTAGGTATGAGATGACACAATAGTGAGTTTTTTTTCTCATTTTTATAAGTATAATTATCTCAAAGACAAGCACCAAATACCCTCTGGTTTACATTTTCCCATTCATGTGCTAACATGGATGTGGGATAATGATTATATGGAAATTTTGATTGGGTTACCTCATTCCCCATTTTGGAATAATGAGATTTGGGTTGTGACTGATCAAATTGAAAAATCATATCACATCATACCAATTTTAGATATGATGGTTTTTTATGACAAGGGATGTATTTATGGGAAATTGGAATCCACATTTCATGGAGTTCAATCTATATAGATTGTGATAGTAACAACAAGTTCACTTCATTTTTTGGAGATGCCTCCAAGAGGTAATGGGTTTATAGTTTAGCATGAACATGAAATATCCTTTATTGAATGATGGTTAAGAATACTGAGCTCTATATAACCCTAAATAAATTCATTGCGATTTCATCATAATTTTTTTTGAGAATGTGATAACCACATAAGACTTTTTTATCATTCTTGTAATAGTAGTTACCAATAATCTATTAAGATGGAACCCTTTAATGTTTTGTATAGTATCCCATTTTATCCTTCATTGTATTTGATGGAGATTGGTTAAACATAAATTATTAGGCATATTTTGGTACAAAAGAATATGGATAAGATTCTGGAGATTCATTAGATAATGGGGATGGAACAAATCAGGATTAAATATTAGGTTGATCTACATCAACAATATTTAATGTTTTTAGTGGGTGACAAGATGTTTTTGAGAGTATCAAAATGATTGGATCCCCAAAAACATTGCATGAATGGAAATCCTTTATCATGTTATGTGGGATCATTTGAGATTATTGATGATATATTAATTCTAACTTACTACTTAAAATTTCCACCTCAAATAAAACTGTCAAATAATATTTTGGCTTACTAAAGATCAGAAAGTATCTATCTAACCAGTCTCATGTATTGGGTAAGGATTACATTTATGTAGAACCTAATTTATCTATGAATTTTCATCACGATCAGATTATTTATGTTGAGATGATGGTAAATTATGTGAATTATATACCTTTGGTTTGTATTCTTTGGTAGTAAGGTTATGATTTACATTAGACATGGGTGTGTGAGGCATTTATGAGAGAGAAGAAGACTTATACCTTTTTCATTGAGTATTATAATGAATATTTATAAGGGGATTATATTTTTTTGTTGGGGATGTTGTAAGATCCCTTCACCCCCATTCAGATATCTATAAACCCATATTTTTTTATTTTTCATTGATTTTAAATTATTTCATGTCACTTCATGAGATTTTTTTTGAGAATTTAATTTAATTTAGATATTGGGCATGGTAGGAAGATGCATACAAAAAAATAGGTTTCCTCGCCTAGAAAACCATGTTCCCTAATATGAGTCATTGGAGGTGGTTCAAGGTTAGTGAAAACGAGGTTCCCTCCCCTTCAACTAGATGTCTACTAATAGTGGAATTTTTCAATGTTGGTACATGGTTATTCTAACCATGTTGACGAACTATTCATCCTTTTCAAAAGTTGAGTAAGGGATCATTGTTAGGTTAATACATAGTTATAACATTTTCACCCAATCCATCAGACCAATAAAATAGGTTTTTATTCCTTTGAACTTTTTAATTAAAATCCCAATCCCCTCATTATTATTTATTAACTCCCACTACTCAACCCTTATCTGACATGTTGGATTTTGGTGACTCCAAAGAGGATTTATTCAGTTTTTCAAAATACTCTATTGTAAATTTAAGTATCAAGGGAATAATTCATTACTTATTTGATATGTGACATATCCATTGATTTGGGAAATAAACCCTTTTTTCATGGGATTTGTAAATATGATGTGATTTGAATAGAGATGGATTGAAGGGATTAGATGTTGATTATTAATAAAAATTGTTTTATATGAAATATGAATTTTATGGTCATTACATTAGAGAAAACATAATTTTTTTAATTTTAATTGAATTTTTAACATGAAATTTGTCTTTTAAAATTTAAATAATGAAATAATTTTAAATGAATGATTTTTCCTTGTTCGATTGATTTATTGAAGAACATTTTATCATAGGTAGATTATTAGAGATTAGAAAAAGTACTCTAGGACATTGACTCCTTAGTATTAGAATGAAAATTAAAACTCTAAATAGACCAAATTCATCTTCATTTCCTCAATGAAGTGTTGATTGATTACCATGAGGTCATGAAACATAGGTACTTGTGCACAAATTTATAGTTATTTTGATTGTCTGAGATGTATGAGTATCCAATTTCCAAAAACTAATTTTTATTCAGGCATATAAAAAGGATGATTGGTTTGGATTAGATTATTACATTCAAGTCATATTATAATTATTTCATTCATGATTTGCATTTGTTAAATTTTTTATTTAAGCATGTTTTGATTTATCTTCTATCTAAATTATTTGAGAGGGGTTTTCACTAATATTTGAATAATAAATTTCCAATCTGTATATTTAATTCAATTAAAGACATAATGGGTCTTTACTTAAATTGATTTTGGAAAACCTTATGAGATCCCAGTGGGATATTTCTTATTACACCAAACATTATAATTATATTATTTGTATATTAAACTATGCCATGACTTTGAAAATTAGAAGAAACAATTTTTTTCCTAGGTATGCTAGAAACATGGGAATTTGAGTGGCGATGGTGACCAGTGGATCTATGACCAATTTGTTACATATAGATTTTTTATAAGGGCACGTCCATAAACATTACATAATCTTGAATTAAAATAATAATTCACATTGAGGATCTTTTCAAGTATAAAGTTTTAGAGAATTAAGCCACACTTATTACATTAAATATCAAAAATTAAAAGTTAGACACTTCTACTCAGTTTTTATTTTTTTCATAAATTAAAAACTCTTATAAAAAGAGTCATGTCATGTCCCATTTTTTAGACAGCATGACTTTTACTTGATCTCATCCATGACCCTATTCATCTTTATGTCCTCTGAAAAACATTTCAAAACATGGGATGAGCATACAAATCCTTGTGAGGGTTATAGAACAAATAAAGAAAACATTTTTTCATCATTAAATACATAACATAAGGCCTTTAAAATACCACATGAAATCATAAGATTTATGAATAACACATAGAAAACATAAACCATAAAGGTAACTTGTGAAATCCATATCATATTTATATTTTAGATATCACAGCTACGTAGGGAGTAACATTTGGAATACCCATCACAGTATATTCCATAATTCTCTTAGGAAAAACATTCATGTTTACCTACATCACGTTACCCAATGCATTGGAGATCTATCTCATGCTCACCTGCCCTAGGTTTATCACAGAACCACCCGTATACGTAAAAAATTCCCAAGAACCCTGACATATTCATAAAACATAAAACAAACATAAATGAAAGATAGTATATCCACATTTCAATCACAATATATCATTTAAATATATTGACATAAAATAACATTATCGAAACCATTTTCAATACAAAAATACATAGAAGAGTATATGGTATTTATTTTCCTTTTAAAAACATTACGGCCTTTTAAGGAAGCCAAAGATCAAATAATACTCACGGTGGCGGAAAGGTCTTTATCACCGCTTATGTTAAAAAGAAACATTCTTTTTTGACATTTAGTAAAACGCTTCATAGAAAATGGTTCCCTTTGAATGAAATGAAACGGAAATGGTATTTATACCGCATATAATAGAAATTTGTGTATTAACACAAAATATGATTCAAAGAAAGGTTATTGACACATAGTCCCTTACCTCGTGACCGACATGACTCGTTCGTTCTTTAGTCTCATGAATAATAAACAAATGTTAATTTCTACTTGCTTAAGATCCTTTTTCAAGTTTATTATTCCTTTTATATAAATTATTTCCATGTATTAAACATTATTTTATAATTTTAGTTAATAACGATCATTTTTTCGATATTTGGTACTTGAGTCAAAAATGAACTTCTTATACTTACAAGTTTTCTTTGTGGTAAAAATTCCATCATATCCATAATGATATTCATGATTTAGATATAATATATACAATATATATCACGTATATACATGTATTTAAAATACAACATAACATTTAGAGGTAAGAAATGAATGCACCATTCACGGAGACAGGAATCCGTACATACGCATGAACTCTACTTCCATTTATACATCCCACATATGGCATTAACGAGTCATATCACATTGAGGGGGCGGTAGTCCGCACTTCCCATAATGAAATTATCACGTTTACCCATAATGGGAACCATGAAGGAATAATATAAATGGAAAATAGAGAATCATAAAGAAAAAATAAACAAAATTTGTATAATATATAAATACAGTGCCATCATAATGGCCACCAAGATAGGAGTTAAGAGATAATTGAACAATCATAGTTTCGTGAGGCATTAGTTCGCCAACCACAGAAATAGATTGTTCTTTACCAATTATATAGATGTGTGTGAAAGTGAAGATAGAATCATTCTCATAACAACAACCTAGTATATTGAGAATGTTTTTTTGTTATAAAAGAAAGGAATAAACAGATATTATGGGTTGTAGAAGTAAAATAAAAGAAACGAATTTAATACAAACTAATACATTTAATTTTGCTAGCTCCCTTTGGTTTGAAAAAAAGACTTCTTAAAGTGTCTTATGACTAAGTTAAAGATTCTTGGTGAAGGAGAGGGATCTTTAGAGACTATTTGGGAAGATTTTGGATGAGACAAGGGGTTTGAGAGGTGTGAGGAAAGGGTAAGAGTTGAGGTCTTTTTATAAGGTGAAGGAGGGGCTCTTTAGGAAAGTGTGAAAATATTATTTTATTATATAATGATTTTCTGTTTATAAAGGTCCAAAACTTATTTTAGTCGAATATAAGATGACCAATGGTCGAAATAAAATAATCTAATATGAATTGGACCAGTTTTGGATATTATTTTAATCATTATAATCTTATTTATTTAAATCATTTATTATTGATGTAAACACTCCATAACTATTGTGTCATAAATAATTTTATTTATTTGAATTCTAAAAATTATAAAAAAAATACCATGATTTATAAAATCTTTTTATATTTCCATTGAATATTTATATTCAAAATGATAACATAAATTACCCCATGTAAAAATTAACTTACTAAAAGATATTTGTTTATTTCGTTTTTTTCTTCACTTTAAATTAAATAATATAAAGTTTCATTATCACTCCCATGTGGCTTCATGGTGTCCCAAAATCTACCCAAGGATTCCCATGGTCGGATATGTAACAAACAATAATATTAGAACACATGTTTGGGTAATTTTATATTATTATAATAATATTTGTTTACCCTTATTTACCAGATTTACCTTTTAACCATGGTAAATAAAAATTTCACTGAAGTAAATATTCATAATGTCTAAAAATAAAATTTAAATATTTACAAAATTTGGACCTCCTGATTCTAAATATGGAACAAATTTTGTCAAATTCAAAACACAGAAGAGGATGAAATTAATTTAAAATTTATTCCCGTTGTCAAAACAAAAGGCAAGTTTTTAAGAAATTATAACTATCAAAAGATTGACACTTCTTTATTTCCAATTTCAAAGTGAAATTACATCCAATGAAAAACATTGGATTAAATATTAAAAATATAATCTAATTATACTTTTAAACCAATTGAAAAGGTAATCTAATCATCTAAATAAATTAGATTAAAAGGCAGTTTTTAATTAAAATACAGTATTTTTAACTATTCATTAAGAAATGAATTTTATCAGAAAAATAAAAAAGTATTAACAAAAGTAAATTTTTATGACCGTATTCTAAATAATAACATTATTTGGTTAAATATAATATATATAAGTAAACAAAAATAGATTTAAATAGGGTTCTCCATCAAAAGACGATAAATCAACCTTTTAAAGTAAATTATGCTTAAAATTAGATTCATTCACATTTTATGTATCTAATTTTCATTGGATAAATGTAAAAACATTTATCAATGATGTATAATCATATTTTAGTTTGTTTTTGTTCATTACCACCAATACAACGGCTAGTATTTAACTACAATTTAAAATAATAATATTATGTTATTATTGTGCAATGTAAGATTTCAATGAAACCTGTTGTTGCGTATCAGTTACTCCATTGAAAATAGCATCCCCTTTAAAGTAGAATTAATATTTAATTCATAAATATTAATAAATATGAATATTTATTATTCTTTATTTACTTGGGATGTTACATCCTTCCCCCCTTTTGGAAATTGCATCCTATAAATTTATATTACCTTATCAAATAAGTGGGTGTATTTATCCCTTATAACATTTTCAAATTCCCATGTTGCCAATTCAACTATATTGTTTTTCCACAAAACCATTACCTGATGAATTACATTATTCTACAACACTTTCTCTCTTCAGTCATGAATCTGTACTAGTTGTTCTTCATAAGAGAGATTTTCTTCCAATTGAAAAACCTCTGGGCTCAAAACAAGAGATGGATATGACATATACTTTCTCATCCACGAAACATTAAAAACATTGTGTACCTTGGATAAAATAGGAGTTAAAGACACTTTGTTCCTAACTAATCTAAATTTCTCTATGATTTCATAATGTCAAATGAACCTCGAACACATCTTTCCCTTCTTACCATAACACATCACACTTTTCCATGGAGAAATTTTGAGAAAGACATGATCACCTAACACAAAAGAAATATCCTTCCTCTGATTATCCTCATAACTATTCTACCTGCTCTGAGCTATTCTCAAGTGCTTTTGAATCCACGGAACCATTTCTTCGATCTATTCTTCCAATTCTGGTCCCATCAACTTCCTTTCACCTAATTCATCCCAAAAAGCTGGATTTCCACCACGCTTTCCATATAATGCCTCAAATGGAGGCATATGTATAATATAATGAAAACTGTTATTATATGAAAATTCAATCAAAGAAATATATTGGTCCCAACATCCTTGGTAATCCTGTGAACAATCATGTAGCATATCCTCCATGGTCTAAATTGTTCGTTCTGACTGCAAATCGGATTGCAAATGAAAATTTGTACTGAAATTTAATTCAGTACCCAACGACTACTGAAGGCCTTTTCAAAAGAGAAAAGTAATACTGGGATCATGATCAGATACAATGGAGAGGGTAACACCCTGCAACCAAACTATGTCTTTAATATACAACCGAGAAGTATTATCTACAGACAATGTATCCCAAATAAGAAGTAAATGAGTAGATTTTTTCAATCGATCAATAATAACACAGATTACAGTATTACCTCGAGATGTCTTCGGAAATCCCACAAAGAAGTCTATGGATATATTTTTCCATTTTCACTCTGGTACCGGTAAAGACTGAAGAATCCCTTTTAGTAATTTCCACTTAGCTTTAACCTGCTGACAAGTCAAACACTTCACAGTAAAATCAGCAATATTTCTTTTCACTCCATCCCATCGGTAATACTCCCAATGATCTCTGTACATATTAGTACTACTACGATGAACTAAAAACAGGGATCTATGAGCTTTACACAACAACTAATTCTTCATCTGTGAATCAATAGACATACATAATCTCTTTCCACATCTCAAAACACCATCATTATCAATGTTAAATTCAGGAAACATAAACTTCTGAACCAACTCTACCTTTTTCTGCAACTCAATGTCTTTTTTCTTTTCTTACTTAATTCTGTCTAATAGAGATGATCTCACTAACACTTGAAACAAAACAGAAGAAATTACTACACCAAAAACTTATATTCCAAAGTTTATTAAATCAAAAACCAAAGGATCTACTCCAAACATAGCATGGTTAATGTAGAATTACGTTTTCAACTCAAACCATCATCCACTTTATTTGCCTTTCTCAGATGGTAAAGGTTAATACAATCATAATCCTTGATTAATTCCAACCATCTCATCTATCTCATGTTCAATTCCTTCTGAGTGAATATATACTTTAAAATTTTGTGTTCAGTATATATTTCACATTATAATCCATAAAAATGATACCTCCACTTTTTTAATGCAAAAACAATAGTAGCTAATTATAAATCATGTGTAGGGTAATTTGACTCATGAGGTTTCAACTGACATGAAGCATAAGCAATTACCTGATCATTCTGCATAAGGACATACCCAATTCATTTCAACAAAGTATCACAATAAATAACAAACTCACCATTTCTGTAAGGTTGTTCCAAAATTGGAGAATTAACCAATATTATTTTCAATTCCTGAAAACAATCAACACATTATTTTTTCCAAATTAACTTAACACATTTTCGAGTTAACATAGTCATTGGACTAGATAACATTGAAAATTTCACAAAAAAATCACCAGTAATAACCTGGTAAACCAATAAAACTAAATATCTCGGTTATATTTGTGGGTCTTGGTCATTATTCAACAACTTTTGTTTTATCAGGATCAATATTTATGCCATTATTTTTAAACAATGTGACCAAGGAAAGAAATTTTTTGTAACAAAAACTCACAGTTGCTAAATTTCCTAACTATTTTCTTTTTTTTATGGTTTTCAAGATAACCCTTAAATGAATTTCATGCTCATAATTACTTATATAATAAACCAAAATATCCTCAATGAACACAACCAAAAACTTATCCACGAACTCACGGAAAATTCTATTCATAAGATCCATAAATACAACTGGTGAATTCGTGAAACCAAAAGGCAAAATTACAAATTCTTAATGCCCATATCTAGTATGAAACACGGTCGTCGAAATGACTACTTCCTTTACTTTCAACTAATGGTACCCCAACCTCAAGTCAATCTTCAAAAAATATTGAGCTCCCTAGAGTAGATCAAGCAAATCATCGACATGAGGTGGAAGATACTTGTTCTTAAAAATGATGTTATTCAATTCTCTATAATCAATGCAACATCTCATTGAACAATTTTTTTAACCAATAATATAGGAGAACCCCATGGTGATGTGCTAGGTCAAATGAAGCCCTTATCTAATAACTCCATTAATTGATTATTTAACTCTAAAAGTTCAAGTTGACCCATTCGATAAGGGGGTTTTGAAATTTTCTAGGAATTAGGAACTAAGTCAACAGTAAATTCAACTTCCCGATCATGTATAATACTAAGAAACTCATCAGGAAAAACATCAAGGCACTCATTTTATATCGGAAAATAATTAATTTGAACATTTCTTTTGTTTTAAACAATATGTCCAAGGTAACATTCATTTCCATCTTTTACCAGTTTCGCAACATCCTGATATTTTATCAAAATTAAGAGTTCATTCTTGTTCACAAACTGAAACTATTTCAGAAAATAAATCTCTTTAGATCTTCTGTCAATCTTAGCATGATAAACAGAAATCCAATCCATACCAAAAATAACATCAACCTCTACTAGAAGAAAAACAATATGGTTTGCAGGTAGTATCTTACCACACACAAGGACAAGAAGTTTATTATTTTTTTTGTCTCAACATTTCCTATAGGTATTTTTATCATAAGATTATGATTCATAACTTGATATAGTATTCCGAATTTACTATAAATCTTCCACGAAATGAACGAATGTATAGACCCTGAAGCCAACAACACATAGGCATATTCTGAACAAACAAATAGTGTACCTAATACGACTTCATTGGATGGCCCAAAATCTTCTAAATTAGTTGAAAAAGATTTTACCACCCCTTTCTGCTTGTAGTATGGCTTGCTTCCCTCAGTTCAGTTCATCGTTGGAAAGTCATTTTCATAATGACCCTTGTCATTGCACATAAAACATGTTACTTACTATATGTCAGATTTTATCTTACCATTACCCAGCTCTTTTTTAGTGCAATTACGAGCCTTGTGTCCTATTTTACCACATCGGCCACACTTACCATAATTCCAAAGATATTCCCTAGCATGCTTTTTACTACAAAATTTAAAAACTGTAAACTTATGATTCGTACCATCCGACTTTTTTGGAAGAGTTCTTCCCTTTTTCCTACCACCTCGACCTATTATTCAGTTGTTTGTCAAAGAATAACTGATCATCAGAAAACTCCATTTCCACCTTCTCTGCATGTCAAAAAAGCTTTTCATAACTTTTGAACTCAAAAGAAGTTAATTCCCTTTGATACTTTAGAATTAATCCTGAGTAAAAGGTTGATTTTACGAAAAATATCTCATATGAAATTTGGAGCATACCTTTCCAGTCGAGTGGTTTTTTCTTCATAAGAAGCCATTGAGTCATCCTCTTGCCTCAATAAAATGAATTATTTTTCAACCCATAGATGGACCTCCTTAGGAAAATATTTCCCAAGAATCATACCTTTGTATTCATCCCAATCGAGAGCATTAATATCCTCACTATCCCTGATATTTTTCACCATCGACCACCATGGATCATCTTCACCTTCAAAACGGTAAATAGAGAGACTAACCTTTGGATGTTTTGAACACCACATAACATCAATATTCTTCTCTAGTGCATTAATCCACCATTCATCTAGAACATGGTCAGATGCTCCCTTGAAATATGGGGGATGGTGCCTCATGAAAATCTCTACTACTGACATGTTCATCTCTAGTTGATCTGGCTATTCTCATGCATGGATACCACCACCATTTATATCCTGAGTCAACTGTTCCATCACTGCAACAAACTATTTAGTTCTTATTCTAACCATCTCAGGTTGATGATTTGGAAGGTTTTCTTCCTCATTATGTCGTCCCAACAGAGCTTCCATATTTCCTCTACAGAAAACCATTCTGAACACAGATATATCTTATACGAAGGAACATTGAATTTGTAAATTTTCTCATTTCAATATTGATAAAAATTATTTTATGTTTATTAATTTAACAATACCATAACTCCTAAAGTTATCTAAACCGACCACTGATACCAACTATAAGGACCCGACATTAAAAAATTCATAATCTTGAATCAAAAGAATAATTCACATTGAGGATCTTTTTGGGATTAGAGTTTTAGAGAATTAGTCCATAACTATTACATTAAATATCAAAAATTACAAGGTAGACACTTCTAATCTATTTCCATTTTTTTCATAAATTAAAAACTCTTAAAAAAAGAGTCATGTATAGTCCAATGTTTTAGAAAACATTTATTTTCCATGATCCCATCCTAGACCCAATTCGTCTTTAGATAATGTGAAAACATTTCAAATCTTGGGATGAGCATAAAATGCTCAGTAAGGGTTATAAAACAATGAAATAAATCATTAGTTCATCGTTACATACATAACATAATATCTTTAAAATACCTTATGAAATCATAATATTTATGAATAACACCAGAAAACATAAATCATAAAGGTAACTTGTGGAATCCATATCATACATACATTGAAGCTATCACCGCTATGTATGGAGTTATATTTGAAATAGCCATCACAGTATATTCCCTAAATATATTAGGAGAAACATACACGTTTATGTCTGTCACGTTACCCAATTCATTGGAGAGATATCTCGGGCTCACCTACCCTAGGTTAATCACGGAACAACCCATATACGTAAACAATTCCCAAGAACCATAACAAATTCATAACACATAAAACAAACATAACGGAAAGATAGAATTTCCACATTTCAATCATAATATATCAATTAAATATATTGACATAAACTATCCATTATCGAAACCATTTTCAATAAAAAAATATTTAAACAAGAATATGGTATTTATTTTCCTTTTAAAAATATTGTGGATTGTTACGTAATCTAGAGATCAAATAATACTCCCGGTGGCGGAAACTACATTGTCTCTGCTTACGTTAAAAAGAAACATTATATTCTGTCATTTATTAAAAAACATCGTAGAAAAATATTCATGTTGAATGAAATGAAAAGTCAAAGGTGTTTATACTTCGTATAAATGATTTCCATATATTAAAACAAAATATTCCTTAATGAAAGGAGATTGAGACTATGTCCCTTACCTCACGTCCGACTATACTCGTTCGTTCTTTAATCTCTTAAATAATAATCTAAAGTTAATTTATACTTGATTAATAACCTTTTTCATGTTTATTATTACATTTATATTATTTATTACCATTTTATAAACACTATGTAATCATCTATGTTAATAATGGTCGTTTTGTTGATATTTGGTACTTGAGTCAAAAATGAACTTCTTATATTTACAAGTTTTCTATGTGGTCAAAAAATTATTATATCCCTAATTATATTAATGATTTATATATTATATATATCATATATATATCAATTATATATATGTATTTATAATAGTATATAACATTTAGAGGTAAGAAATGAAATGCACGGTTCATGGAGACGGTAAGCCATACATACACATGAATGCTACTTCCATTTCTATTTAATATTATAATGGAATTAAAACATAATGATACATAATTATATTATAATTCTAGTATTATATAATATATAATATCAGTAACTCCATTCTTTATATGTCCCATATATGGCATTAACGAGTCATATCATCTTGAGGGGGCGGTAGTCACCACTTCCCCAAATGGAATTATCGCGTTTAGCCATAATGGAAACCATAAAGGTATTATATAAAAGGAAAATACAAAAGAATAAATAAAACATAAAAAAATATATATCATATATAAATATAGTTCCATCTTAATGGCCACCAAGAGAGGCGGTAGGAGATAATTGAATAATCATCTTTTCGTGAGGCGTTAGTTCGCCATCCACATGAACAGTATATTCTTTACCCATTAGATGGAGGTGTGTGAAAGTGTTGTCAGATAAATTCTCTTAAAAACATCCTAGTATATTGGGGATACTATTTTTGTTATAAAAGAAATAAATAAATAATTTTTAGGGGTTTGAGATGTAAAATTAATGAAAATAATTTAAGAGAAATTGTTACCTTTAATTTGGGTAACTCCATTTGGTTTGAACCAAATGGACTTATTGAGGTGCCTTCTAATTATGTTAAGGATTATAGGTGGAATATATTTATCATGAGAGATTATTTGGGATGATTTGGGATGATCCAAGGGTCTTGAGAGGTGTGAGGAATGGGTTAGTGGTGAGGAATTGTTTCTAGGGGGGGAGGGGCTCTTTACGAATGTGTGAAAATATTATTTTATTATATAATGATTTTTGGTTTCTAAAGATCCAAAACATATTAGAGTAGAAGATAAGATGACTCATGGTGTAAATAAAAACATCCAATAAAAATTGGACTACTTTTGGATAACATTTTAATCATTATAATTATATTTATTTAAATAATTTATTAATGAGTTAAACACTGCATTATTAATGTGTCATGAATAATTTTATTTATTTGATGTCTAAAAAATATAAAAAAATACCATGATTTAGTGAATCGGTTTATGTTTCCAAATAATATTCATAGTCTAAATGATAACTTATATAACCCTATGTAAATATTAATTTACTAAATGATAATTTTTATATCATATTTGTCTTTACCTTAAATAAATTAAAATATAGTGTCATTATCACTCCCTAGTGGCTCCAGGGGGTCATTATCACACCCTAGGGCTCTGTAGAAGGGAGGACTTCAGAACAAACATTTCTGCAGCCTTTTGGACTCCCAACCGACAGCCACTATTTCACTTTTGTCTTTGGTTGTTTCCTTTTCACTGTAACAATGCGGACTTCTTATGCGGTTGGTGGAACAGTGATCGTCTTCCTCTACTTTTGTAGATCATCTTCAGGCTAGGGTTTGTTATAAAAAAAACTCAATAATTGTGCTTCCGAATTATAGTGGATATTCTGCTTCTCTGTGGATGTAGGGATTATTCCTGAACCACATAAATCATTGTGTCCTTGTTCTTTTTTCATTTTTACTCTTCTGTTTTTTCGTCATTTATGTCACTGCAACTCCCGACGTTTCTGCAACAATGATAAAAAATCCTAAAAGATATTATTGTTTTTCATGTATATTGAGTCAACAATCTTTTTAAAGAATCCTATGTAATTATCTTAAGGCACTTCATTTTGGTCATTAACATCACTAAATTCAAATTTCTTCCCTGGTTTTTTATAAATGAAATAATTTTCTATAAAATAATCATATTCCCACACACACATTGAATTTTGTTGAATCATAGACATAATAACCAAAACTTTTTTTAGATAAGAAATATAAATCATTCCATAAATTTGAATCCAATTTTTTTAGAAATCATACATCAACTATGGTTTATAGTCCTAAATCTTCATAAAATTAAAATAAAATGAATTTCATACCATATCCCATATGTTCTTTTTTTACAACCTTGGATAAAATGTATATAAACATTTCTAGAAAATGTCCCCAAAAAGATGTATAAAAGTCAAAAAATATTGAAACATATCCAATAAAATATAATTCATATTCAATTCCTCCTCCCCAACATACTTTTCTATTTTGATGTTCCTAATAAAGTGAGCATTGATAGTATTTTTCCCTATATTAGTGTTGTAATAATTCTCATGAATATAAACTTTTTATGTTTTTTTTTCTAATTGTTGTTTTACTTCTGTATTGAATCCATTGTACTTTTCAATTATTTTATACATTGAGTGAAAGAGTTATCTAGTTGGTATGACATATGGGGTGAGCAGAGATTAATTGGTTGTTTCCCTCTTATTTAAACTATTTGAAAATATATATTATGTGGATTGTATTGAAATTTGATGAAAAAAATAAAATTTGTAGTGGTTCGGTCAATTTGAGATTTTTTGATCACCAAAGTGGTCAAATCATAGTTATAATAGTTCCAAAATTATGTTAAAATAAAATATATTGATTGCATATAAATTTGATACTGTTATGATATTTTCTGAGTAATTGAAATTTATTATTAAGAGATATTTATTATTTTCCCAAAGACAATTTACATATTCTTATAATTTATGAATATTATTTTTGGTGATATATATGTGTTATGAGATTTATTTCTATATCCAAAGGTAATAAATAAATCTAATTGATGTGTGTATTATTTCCATATAAAGTTAAATTAATTAAATTCAATTATGATAGTGTATTAGTGTATCCCCCAAAAGAGAATATTAATACACATTTTTCATGTTAAATAATTTGTTTGAATAGATGTATCATTATTGTTGTTAATTTTACAAAGAATTATTTTTAAGCATGTATTTATTGTAGTTAGTTTTCCATCATCATTTCACTCACCTGCATCAATTGTTCTGATCTTTAATGGACTAAATTTCTTTGATGTATTGGATCTTGATTTAGCTCTTAGAGTAGAGAGACTGACTACTATAATAGATGACATTTGTGAGGATGATAAAATATATTATGCAACATATAGGAAAGAACTAATGGGTTATGTTTGATGTCCATGTGAATGAGCATAGTAAATAATATCATGTTTGGTCTCCCTAAAACTGAAACTGCTAAATAATTTATGAAATCTGTAGGGAATCGATCTCAAACTGCTGACAAATCCGTTGTTGGGAAATTAATGAGTACACTAACCACCATGAAGTTTGATGGTTCTCAAACTATGCATGAACATATCATTGAAATGAAAAAAAATTGTGGAAAGACTTAACTCTTTAGAAATGGAAGTGGATGAAATTTTCCTTGTACGGTTTAGTAAAGAATTATGGTATGAAGAAGCATTGAAAAGGAATGGGTCATTGAAATTTAATGAGTCCTCTATAAAGAACTAGAAAAAAAAAGATAAATGTCATTTTTGTGGAAAAATAGTACATTTCCAAAAGAATTTTCTAAAATGAAATTCATGGTTTGAAAAAAATGGTAAGAAAATGCTTATACATTTTTTGAATCAAACTTAGCTGAAGTTTCACATAATACGTGGTGGATTTATTCTGGTTGTATGACTCACGTTCCTAATACAATGCAAGGATTACTTTCAACCCAAAACACAATCCCAACTTAAATGTTTATTTTTATGAAGAATATAGTGAAGGTTATAGTTGATCCGGTTGGGACTTACCCTTTGATCCTTGATAGTGGATATAGTTTGGATTTATGTGAAACTTTTTATATACCTAGTGTGTCTAGGAATAGGGTTTCTTCATCAAAACATGATATTTTTGTATACTCTTTTAATTTTGGGAATGGATATTTTAGTTTTTTTAAACATACACACATGATAGGATCTAGTTTATTGTATGACGATTTATATAAACATAATCTTGATAATTTGTATGATGAAACATCTATATAGAAAAAAAACAAAACACACAAAGAAAGGTTCCCCAAGAAGTTTTCAACACCTTGAGATCATACATACCAATATATGTGTACCATTTTATATCAATTCTTTCAGTAAAGAAAAATATTTTATCACATTTATTAATGATTTTTCACATTATGGATACATCTATTTATTTCATGACAAATCTCAAGAAATAAATTCTTTGGAAATTTATATAAATGAATTTGACAGGCAATTGGATATAAAGGTGAAGGTCATAAAGTTTTATAGGAGTAGTGAATATTATAGAAGATTTGATGAGATGCAAAAAAATCTTGGTCAATTTTCAGTGTTTCTAGAAATTCGTGGAATATGTGTGCAATACACTATGTCAGGTACACCACAGCAAAATGGTGTAGTAGAAAGGCGTAAAATCATATCAATGGATATGGTTAGGAGAATCCTAAGTAATTCGTCTTTATGATTATCATTGTGTATGTATGATTTAAAAATTCACGCTTATTTATTGAATAGGGATTCTAGAAAATCAGTTTGAGAAACTCATTTCAAACTTTGGACTGGTAGGATACCTAGTTTGAAACACCTGCATGTATGGGGTTGTCAGAAATAAATAAGATCATATAATCCACAAAAAAGAAAACCAAATACAAGAACAATAAGTGGATATTTCATTGGTTATCCAAAAAAATCAAAGGGGTATAGTTTTTATTTCCCTAACCATAGAATGAGAATTGATGAAACTAAAAATGCTATATTTATTGAGAATGGTGAATCCAATTAATGTGAATTTCCACAAAATGTGGAAATTAAAGAATTTAGAATTCAGGTTCCATTTTATTTTACTCCAACTGCACATGTTGTTATTCCAAAAACTATTGCATCATAAAATAATCATGTAGAACAACAGAATGTTTCCCAAATTTACAATGAAGAAATGGTTAAAGAATCATTAGAAATTATGTTAACAAGATCTCAAAGGGAAAGAAGATTAGCTATTTATGATGAATATGTGATATAACTATTGAGATAGAAATTAATCTTGGCATTAATAATGATCTAGTTTCATATTATCAAGTCATTAATTGTGATAAATCTAATAAATGGTTAGTCGTGACTCTCATGGAAATGATACAAGGTAAGACTTGTTGCTAAGCGGTTCACTCAAAAGGATGGTATATATTAAAAAGAAACTTTCTTACCAATTTCTAAGAAAGATTATTTTAGAATTATTATTGTATTGGTAGCTCATCATGATTTAGAGTTACATTAAATGGATGATAAAACATCCTCTTTAAATTAAAACTTAGAGGAAGATGTATACATGGATCAAAGGATGGGTTTCTCCATTGAAGGAAATGAAAACATGTTATGTAAATTAATGAATTCAATATATGGACTTAAACAAGATTATCAACAATGGTATATTAGATTTAATGATATCATTGTGCTTTTGGATTTATGGGAAAGATAATTGATCGGTGTTTATACTAGAATATTAGTGGGAGTAAATTTATATTCTTGATTCTATATGTTGACGACATATTGCTTGCATCAAATTATCTGGGTATATTATGTAAGACCAATAAATTCCTCTAATAAATTTGAATCCAAGTATGTGGTTGAAATATAAATATTTCGTAATAGAACTCAAGGTTTATTGTACTTGTCTCAAAAGTCATGCATTAATAAAATTTTAGAGAGTTTTAGAATGGAATCATGTTCAGCATCATTGATTCCAATTCATAAAGGATATAAATTTAATCTCAATCAATGCCCCAAAAATGATTTGGAACGAAAACAGATAAATGGAATTCCTAATGCATCTATTGTTGGAAACTTGATGTATTCTCAAACATGTAAAAGTCAGATATTAGCTTTGCAGTTGGTGTGTTTGATAGATACCAAAGCAATCGTAGACTGGATCACTGGAGAACTGCAAAGAAATTTTTACGATATTTGCAATGAACAAAGGATCTCATGCTTACATATAAAAGATCCAGTGATCTTGAGGTGATTGGATACTCTGATTCAGACTTTGTCGGTTAGGTTAATACAAAAAAATCCACTTTTGGTTATGTGTATCTTCTTGAAAAACTAGAAATATCATTGAAAAGTGAAAAAAAAATTGGTTATAACTCCTTTAACCCTATAATCATAATTTATGGCATACTTTGAGACTACAATTCAGCGTACGCGGTTTCAGATCTTTATTTTAGGACTTGTAATTGTCAATAGTATCACCAAGTCCTTAAAAATTTATTATGAAAATACGCGACAATATTCTTTTCAAAGAATGATCTATATTTTAAATGTGTTAAACATGAGGAATTTAAGTACTTTATTGTTAAGAAGGAAGTTCAGAAACATAAGAGTCAATTGAACATATTAACAAAAATCTTATGATTGTCATTTGTTTGGCGAAAGGTCTCTCGCTCGAGACATTTATTGGACATATTAAAAGTGTGGGCATTGTTAGGTTTCATTGCATTTTTTATTGTTATGTTTATTACAGTTGACACTTAGAATTATAAATGTTTTGATCATGTTGTCTGTTATTCAAAATAAGTATAGATAATTGAATTAAATAATGATATCAAGTAGTCATAAATAAAGACATTATCATTGGACTAATTATATATTCTCATTTTAATTATAATAAGAAAAATGAAAATATTTTTCATACATGGAAGGAATGATATTAATAAAGGATGTATGACCACCATGATTCGTGTGGCCATTATCTTTAATTATGATTAATTTTGTATACATGATATAATATATATAAAAGAACATAAAAACCAATTGAATTTATTAAACAACATAATGTAATACATCATGAGTTAAGTGGGAGAATTTTTGAAGAACTCATGGATATTTTGTTTAATAAATATTATAATGGGATAATGAGGAATAATTTGGTCAAATTGATGGAATTTTAGTCCCTATTTAAAGAGGTTTTAAAAATAGTTATAGGGTTTAAAATTATTTTTTAAGGGTGAATGAAGGGTTTAAAGGAATTCTGAAGGGTTTAATTAAAAACTAACTGAGAAAACCATTTTATCCCTATTTAAAGAAGTTTTAAAAAGAGTTATAGGGTTTAAAATAGATTTTTAAGGGTGAGGGAAGGGTTTTAAGGCATATTGAAAGGTTTTTTGAAGTTTTAAAAGGGGTTGGGATATTCAAAGTTTTTAAGGGTGTAAATGGGGTATATAAGGGTGTTAAATAGGTTTCGGAGGGTATAGAAGGGTTTTTAAGAGTTATGCAAGGATTGGAAATATCTTTTCATAATTTTAAGGGTTAAGGAAGGGTATAGTTTTAAAAGGAGTTACAGGGTTTAAAATGGATTTTTAATGGTAAGTGAAGGGATTTAAGTCATTTTTAATGGGTTTTGGAGTTTTAAAAAGGGGATTAAGATATATTCAAAGGTGTAAAAGTGATATATATGAGTGTAAAATGGGGGTTTAAGGGTATAAAAGGGTTTATAAGGGCTAGGAAAGGGTTGGAAATGTATTTTTAGGGTTTTAAGATTAATTCATGGGTATGAAAGGGCATGCCCTTGTCAATTAAGTCTCAACTTTTATTTTGGTATGCTCCATCAAAATCACAGTTTAAGAGAGAATAGGAAAAGGATAGAAATCCTTTAAGTAGGAGAAAATCAAGGGGATTAAATGTATCAAGGTATGTCTTATTTTCTTCTGAATTTTATTTATGTGATCAATACATATTTCAATGATCCTAAAATAAAGGAAATTAATTTACATGAATCACCCACTCACCCCTCATGAATATGAGAATTATTTTAATTCAATGTCAATAGTGGGGTGTTCACTTGATATCTATAACAATAATTTTATAGTGATCACACTAAAAATTATTTTAACATTATTTACACTTCCACAGATATGCCCTAATGCTTAGTGTTGAATCCAAAAAATGAAAACTTCTAGATTCAACTAAAATGATATTTAATCCACTTCAAAACGTATGGATTTCTAGAAATATCTATAAAAATTAATTGGTTTAAAATAATTGTCACCTACATCGCAAGTGATAAATGGATTGCATAGGAAGTTCATTTTAAATCTCTCATGGTGTTTCCACTATGGGGTCTAATAAATAACTTTGTTAGCATCCTCGCAAAAACCCATCACGTAGGCAAAATTGAAAATTCCACACGTACTCGTTGTTACTCACAAAAAATCATATGTGAGTGGGTCCTCACATGTATGAATGTATGAATTTCAAATAACTCATCTGTAATTGGTCTAAAGGCTCAAGAATTTTCCCCTTTCGAAAAGATATCAAATTCAAGAGACTCAATATTTGTTTTAGAATTTTCAAATTTCTTATGAATTATTTTACTCATTTGTTTTATATAAAATCATTCACTAGTCCATAAATCATGATAAATTATAAATTATAACCATTTTGAACCCCAGATTATGATTTCTAAAATTGGTATTAAATGGATTAGTCTACGAATCAGAATTGCAATTCCAAATCTATCATCATTCTTAAGTGGAAATTGGTTTTTTGAATTAATCACAAGATTTATTTGATACTTATATATATATATATATATTGTAGATAATATATTTTAAATTAATTGGAATATGATCAATCAAAAGGGGGGTTCTTAAAATTGTGTAATCTATCATAACAAGGAGGGTACCTGGTGACCCTTAAGTGAGTACGCGCTGGTCTTATCGAGGTACATCCATAACAAGTGGTCTCCCATTGGCAACCTTAGTAATTGTGGTAAAGCTCATGGCCTTGGATTCTTTTCATTGTTTTGTTCTCATTTCGTCTTAGAGGCTTTTAGAAAATTTAATTAATTTTATCAGTGGGGAAATTAGATGTTTATCTAGGGGGATTTAAACTGTTGGATGTTTTATTTATTGTGATTTTAGTTCCGGATTCTTGTGTTCTGATGATATGATGAAACTCAATTTTCTAAAGGTTAAATTCAACCGTGTTTTATAGTTTATGTGGATGAGATGAGGTATTTGACCAATGTATAATCACAGTTATGTGGGTTTGATTCAAATATTGAAAAGTCTTGGGATAGGATCCAAATGAAATATTTTCATTAAGTTTATAACTAGACATCTTGTGGTGATGTTTGGACATAAGTGGAGGGTAGTATGTTGTGTTTTTGGTGGAACATCTCAATATCCACATAGTAAATCATAGGAAATGGTAATAACCTTGGTAGGAACTCCATATTGACATGATTTTCATCATTGATCATGGTTTTCTTACCATGTAACATTGGACCATGTTATAATTTTTCCTCGACATGTGATTTAATGATATAAGTTGTGGCTTTTACATTAGTGGATTGATGTTGGTTAGGGTTTGTATGACTATGGATGCAATTAACGTACTAAGTGATATGAAACCAACACTTGGCATATATGGAAAACTATAACCCAACATCTAATGAGTCAGTGAAGTCTAGGATGAAAAACTAAGTGGGTTTAGTTCCCTGCCAATGTGGTGTGGGTTCTGATTTTAATAAATTTGATCTTGGGATATGAGTAACAAATGAAGAGAGTGGGTTTGTGAGAGATTTTATAGTGTTGAGTTTCCTACCTAAGTTGGGGACTATCTCATTCCCATGAGTAGTTCTAGTTCTAGTACATGGTTCAGTTTCATGTTCCATGCTAAAATTCCATGATCCAATACGATGAAATTGAATTTCGACACCTCCTATTAAAGAAAGATACACATGTCGATATAACCACGTCACTTTCCGTTGAGTCTCTGGGTTATGGATGCAGACCCAACTGTGAATATCCTCTTGGAGGCCATGCAATAAATAGCCTACATATTGCGGCTCAGGTGGGCACAATAGCAGCGATGTTTGGAATTTTAAAAGTTCAATATATTCATGGATCAATCCCTGTCATTGAAGGGTTGTAAACTCTTTGTATGGATTTTGAACATTTGGGAAACTAAAACGGACCATATGTTCTGCTTTGAATGGCTATCAGGTGACATGCGGGTGTTCTTCGAACAGTAGTAAACCAATGAATAGAGGCGCCATCCAAACTTGGTCTACAGATAGCTTCTCATTCTCAAACATCCGGTGAACCTGGAAATAAATTTCCGCACAAGTGATCCATCCCCTCAGACCCATCCCGACAATAATGGGTAGCTCAACTCATCAGATTACTGCAAACGAGTCTCCTGCAAGTGGTGGGGCGACCGCTTCCCCAAGCACTCCTCTAGTTAGTCTTTGTACGTCGTCAGAGACACACGAGTGTGTGTCAGACCCTTTGCTCATCATTGGAGGCAACACATCTTCCAGCAAGGGCATCTTCTCTAGCCGGCGCACTATGTCGGCGAATGTTTGAAGAATTCCACCTGTTCGGCCAGCTCAAGCTCACAGTTGTGATGGCCTTTCTTAAGAATGTTGACTATCAATGCCAAATATATTAGATTTTTCTCAAGGATTCAAATGTGTTTCTTTGTACCTTTATGTTGCGCTTGATTTCGTGTCTCCATCGTCGGCATCATGTTGTGAACTGTTCAGAAATGAGTGAAAATACCGACAACACGTGTTTTGGTAGAGCACATTGCAACAAACATAAGCTAGTAAGGCGTTCAACAGTAGGTAATTCAGCTAAGCTCATATCCTTCGAATGACAAGTCGATCAAGCACATCTCTACTGATCAAAATGATCTAGCAATGCACAGATCCACCAAATAAGTGTCAGTAAAGGAAGAACAATAGATCAGACCAAGTGATAGGGTCTCGCACAAACAATCAACCGGTAATAGACTACTTAGTATTAGAGTATGGAAAACTGAGTAAGAACGGGAACTGTAGAAGAAAAAGAAATTAAGAGGCACCTTGTACTCTCGCTCAAGCCTCATCCGACTCTAACAATCCCCCCCCCCCCGCACACTCACGCTTTCTACTCTTTATAACGAATCCCCCCAACACACGTGATTCCAAAATCTTCCCAACATACTAACAATACCCCCAGTATACTTTTCTTGTATTAATGAAAATCATCAGTGGATCATTAGAGATCCACTAGGAATTGACAGAGCGAAAATCCACAACGTTATTTTTCCGACATGCCTTTTCACCTAAATGTTCTAGGAGTTTAATTGAACTTTTCATTTTACCTATTGGATTTCAAAAATGGATTCATTTACTAGATTATGTGGTTGTTTTCCGCCATAAATTGCTTTCTCGGGGTAACTTCAATCAATATGAAGATTTGGGATTACATAGACTGGTTTGTCTAATGTTGTAGGGAACTTGATGCCCCAGCCCCAGATACTCTGATCCTCAAACGGCATGTCACCTACCTCAAGTGCGCTTCTCAGAACATAGGACGATGGTGAGTGGCACTTGTTTATAATTCTAAACCTTGGGGACACTTCCCCTAAATACCCCTTTTTAGTGAGAACATCAAATTTCTATCAAAAATCTAGCATGATCTGTCCCCAAGTCGAGCCTACTAAAACCCGCAGACAAAAGAAAAGGTCCTGCAATTGGGTGTCCTGCAACCTCAGGATACAAAATTAAATGAAATAAAACATATATACAAATGTATACGAACATCCAAGATAATCATGGACACATGTGTAATATATACACCAAAAGTGGACACATGAGTGATATATACACCAAAAATGCTATTATGACTCTTTGAACTCCCAAAATTGGCTAACATTGTGAGCCTCCAACTATATAGGTGTCCCTGCCCATACCTACACATCATAAAAATCCTACCAATGCACAATTTTCATGGATAAGGAGTAAAAAAAAAATTAGGACTTCCTCAATACCCTCAACTCCCATAAGTGATCACAACTGTTAATCCCAAAGGGTTTGATTGCATTTTTTTGTCAATATGTCAATATGGGTTTAGTGTAATAAATGGTTCTTCTCGAAGTATTGTTATGGATTCATGAGTCAACAACGGATGTCATGCTTGATAAAGCACCCAAGTCAATAAGTTGAGTGAGTTTATCCCATGTTCTATAGGATAGCATGCAAGGCTGCGGCTTGGAATTCTGATCTGGACAGATTCAAGACAAATTGTGTTGGGGTTAATTACTCTAACCTGAGAAAAGACAAGATCCACTATTTTATATAATAGTGAAAAAATAAAAAGGAGCAATTAAAGAACTAGTTTTAATCATGATAGAATCCAAATGAGAAACAGATTCAAGAAAAAGATAAACAATAAATGCGAAACAAAAGAAAAGGGGACTACAGATATAATGTGTTGTGTCCCCAAGGGGACCTACGTGCATGGTGAGAACACCACCAGAGCAACCAATTTATTATGAAAGTAAGAATGTACACAAGCACATATTACAGACTCGAATGTAGAAGTAATGGACCACAGAAACTTTCTGAGGAGTCCGAGCTTTCTAAACTAGGTGGAAGTGACCAACTCTATCACGTAGAGTCATCCTCATCCACTCTTGGACGGACTCACACATGCACACAAGAAGGATACAACAACATACATGTCGAAGAAAAGATAAACCGCTACAGAGCCAAGATCTACAAACCAGATATTTGATACGATTGAAAATAATGTAAATTCTGTTACCACTTGAGGTGAACCCGTCGAAGAACCCAAAATCCAGTACAATCACCAATGAGACTCCACCGAAAAAGTAATCTAGTTGCATGAGGTGGTACGTACAGTGGCAGAGGGGAGTGCGGGCACCGGGCGACTCCTAGACAGTTCGTCCTTCTTCTTCGTGGAGTCGAGAATAGTCCGAGCTATTCGAGGGATTTTTTGGAAGAACCAGAGCGAAAGAGCCTCAGATAAGCACACATACCCCTTGCAGGGAAAAACCAGGTAATTAATGCAAAAAAGACGGTCGTCAGACAGTTCAGAGGATCAACAGCGTAGAGGCCGCATAGACGGCTGATATTATCAGGATGGTTCACGTAACCGATGACGGTATAACGCACATGACGGAAGGCACATCACGATTGGTCGGGCTATATTAATTGGGGATTAAGGTTGTCCAAGGAAACACATCGAGAGCTGACCATCGTCGTTGGATCAGTATTTATCAACGGTTCAAAACGCGCCCGCTAACAGGTAAGGAAAACAAACAAAACTGGGTTCCAGGGTTGACAAACCGGAAATGGTAAAGCTAAGACGGGATCGAGAAAATACCCACGTACAAGATTACATGCAAATCATGAAAAATAGAAAAATAAATTGGACACACTTAATTAATTTCATTGCAACAATGAAGGCATATTCAACAAATCTCCACCTTGAAATCAAATAAAGTGCAGTGATGATATTCTCGCAACCTACATTATAGAATTGAGACCATAAGCCTAAGACAATGCATGAATTTGGATAACAAAACATCCTTAGTCATAAAATTAGTCGAGTTATCTCCAGTGGGTATCTTTGTGACACTCACCTTCCTAGTTTCTATAATATCTCCATCAAAATGCAATCTAATGTATATGTGCTTCGATCTAATATGACATACATAATTTTTAGACAGATACAAGGCAGATTGGATATCACAGTGAACTACTATACTATCAGCAGATAATGAAAACTCAGAAAGAGAACCTCTAAGACAAATGGATTCCTTAATAGCTTCTGTCAAGGCAATGTACTCTGCCTTAGTGGTATAAAGTGCAACCACTGATTTCATGTTGCCTTTCCAGGAGACCAGTCCTCCATATGCATGGATAAAAATTACAGTTATAGACATTCGGGTGTTAATATTTATAGCATAGTCAGAATCAACAAAACCAACTATATAATTATTAAAATTAGTATTCAAGACATATCGCATGAACAATTTATCAGTCATAGAAACACAGCTTAATAATAATTTTAAAGCATGCCAATGTGCCTTACCAGGTTTCCCCATAAACCTACTGAAATTACAGACAGCAAAGGCTAAATCTGGTCTCGAACAGACCATGGAATACATAATTCTTCCTACAACATTTACATATGGAATCTTATTCATAAAGGTGGTTTCATCTTCATTCTTAAGATATTGGTTTAGGGACAGTTTAAAATGGTGTCCTAAGGGGATACTTACAGGTTTAATGTGTTCATATAAAAATCTCTTTAATATTTTCCTAACATAAGACAACTGGGATAAGTATAATGCTCTTGGCCTTTCTATCCCTAATAATATCCATACTAAGAATTTTATTTTCATGGCCTAAGTATTTCATTTAAAAGCCACATTTCAACTGGTGCTTAACAAAATTTAGAGTGCTCATGTTTTTTTAGATTAAAAACATGTCATCAAACATATAATAAAAGATAAATAGACTCATGTTTAACTGTATTAAAATATAAACATGCCTCAAATATACTTCTAGAAAACCGATTTTCAATCATAAAGTAATAAAACTTTTTATAACATTGTCTTGAAGATTGTTTGAGTCCATACAAGGACTTTTGTAGGCGAAAAATATGATTAGGTCTGAAAAATTTTGACAATCATTTAGGATGTGTCATATAAATAGTCTTATCAAGGCAACCATGTAAAAAAGAAGTTTTGACATCATGTTTTTCAACAATCATATCATATTTGGAAGCAAAATCAAGCATGATTCTAATGGACAAATTCTTAACAACAGGAGAAAATATTTCACTATAATCATTTCCTTCACACTGCAAAAAAACTTTAGCTAGCATTTGGGCTTTGAATTTTATTTTAGTTACTCCTACATTGTTTTCCTTTTTCTTATAAATCCATCTACAACCAATAACATTCTATTTATTGGGTATGGGAACAACAGTCCATGTGTTTTTCTTAAGAAGGGAATTCATCTCCTCTTACATTGATCACATCCAACTTCTGGATTCTTTGGACTTAACAGCTTGCTTATAAGTTTGGGGCTCATCATTGAACAGGTCCTGAGCTACATTAAAATCATAGGAAGTAATGTCTGCTAGATTGAAATGGGTTGGGGGTCTGATGACCCTCCACACACACTCTATCTCTCTCTCTCTCTCTCTCTCTCTCTCTCTCTCTCTCTCTCTCTCTCTCTCTCGAGTAAGATGATAGTTACTAAGTTCATCTGGTTCTTGACCTTCAGGCTCTAATTCCGAACTGGAATCTTCTTCAAGATGGTTTTGGGGAACCATAGGAGTGTGATCAACACTTGACCATTGTTGGTCGCTGGATTGTAAAAGGAGCTTCAACACCTAACAAGGTCATGACCCGTGCGGTTTCGGTATCTTCTTCAGAAGATGTAGCAGGTTCATGCCATTTATCACTGGACATACCAGCTTCATGGAAGACAACATCAAGGCTAACGATGAATTTCTATTAACCCAGTTTATCTACCCATAAGCGATACCCTTTAACACCCTATGGATATCCCATGAATATACACTTAACAGCCCTAGGAGAAATCTTATCATTGTATGAATGTGCATAAGCTGTGGATCCAAAAATCCTAAGGTGATTAAGATTTGGTGGTGTTCCCTTCCAGATTTATTCATGTGTCTTAAAGGAGTTGGAAGAAGAAGGGCAATGGTTAATCAGATACACTGCTGTTGAAGCAGCCTCGTCCCAAAAGGACATGGGGAGTTTTAAGTGGGATAGAATACACCTCACCCTCTCAAGGATAGTCCTATTCATTCTTTCTCCAAACCCATTTTTTTTTTTGGGTTTTCCACAACAGTTCACTATCTTTTAATTCCTTCATATTTAAAATATTCTATGAACTCATTGGATAGATATTCTAAACCATTAGCAGTCCTTAAGGCCTTAAGTTTGTTATTACATTCACTCTCTATGGAAGCTTTCCCTTTCACAATGGTATGAAAGGTATCAGACTTGTGATTGAGTACATAAATCCATACTATCCTAGAGAAATCATCAATAAAAGTCACAAAGTATAAGTCTCCACCATGGAATGTGACCCTAAAAGGACCCCATAGATCAGAATGTACACATTCAAGAGGTTCTTTAGCCTTATACAAAGACCTACTAAAACTGACTCTCCTGGACTTCCCATATACATTGTCTTCACAAAAGGGAAGACTACTAAGAGTGATGTTACTTAAAATCCCCTATTTTTGAAGCTCACTAAGACCCTTTTCACTAATATTACCTAGTCTCATATGCCACAATGTAGTGGAATTAGTACCTGGACTAGAAGAGGTGTTAAAATCATTCCTATGAACCTTACCATCCAACACTTGAAATACATTGAGAAGGGTTCATTTCATAACTGTAACGGATCCACAGGACACTTTAAGGCTTCCAGATCCGGACTTAAAGCTATATTTCCTCTGGTCAAGGATTCCTAGGGATATTAGGTTGCTTTTCAACTCGGGTACCCACCTAACTTCCTCAAGAGACTTGACAGACCCATCATGAAGATCCAGTAGAATCGAGCCTATTCCTATGATTTTGTGTAACACCCCAAGCTTCCACGGTATGTTTCCCTTTGAATAATGTAATGGCGTGCAATTACGCAACTTCGAGATTCTAACACACCACAACCAATAAAACTAGTCGTTATGAATAGTAATAACTACTTTTTGAAATTATATAAATTTTATCATTCATAATGGACTTCATTTTTGGATTCCTAATATCAATATTAGCATAGGGTGAAATTTTGGTACTTTTTGGATAAATTTCATATTTTTATGAATAGTGAAAATTACTAAATTTTAATTAAAAACTACTTTTTAATCGAAATAATTAATAGTGATAAATTATTAATTTGAGTGGTTTTAAAGTATATTTAGAATATATTTTTACTATTTAATACAATTTTGGTCATTGGATGTAATTTAACATTTAAACCAGACATAAACAAGTGTCAATCTTTTGATATTTATTATCTCTTAAAAACATGCTATTTGTTTTGACGACGGGAATTAATTTTTAAATTAATTAATGCCACTGATATGTTTTAAATTTGGTAAAATTTACATCATTTTTGAATTCATAATATCAAATATATATTAGGAATAAATTTTGGTATTTTTCTGGATTCTATCATTTTTTGATGAATAGTGAAACCACTAAGTAGTAGTTAAAAAACTGTATTTTTCATAAAACATAATGCTACCGCTTCTGTGAGTGGAATTTCAAAAATCTGAGAGACACGGTTAATATCAAGGAGTAAAATATGGTTCAATAAGATTAAAAGAATTTTTGGTGAATAGTAACTTTTTACTTTTATTTACCACGGTTAAAAGTAAAGAGGGTATTTAAGGGTAAAAATGATATAAATATTACCCAAACACATGTCCTAATTCTATTGGACAGGTGTATCTCGACCAAAACCAACCATAGGAGTAAACAATTATCATTTAGGACCACTTGTATTAGATTAGGACATATATTATTATTTAATTCAAAGAGTTAAAAGAGTTAAAATCAAAGTTTATTTACTAAAACATTTTGAATATAGGGTTATACATAAGATAAATTTGATTTTAAATTTTGATTAGAAATATAAAAGGAATTAATACATAATGGTATTTTATTTATAATTTTTAGTCATTAAATAATTTAATTTATTTATGACAAAATGATGATGCAGTAATTACCTAATTAGTGAAATATTAAAATAATTGATATTATAAATACCCAAATAAATATAATTTGAGACTTTTTATGAATTAAACTAATTTTCTAGGTTAATATTACATGTTAGGAATGATTTAATTAACTTTTTTCTAAGTAATTATTCTGTTATTATTTTCAAAAAAATCAATTTTCCAAATAGTGTCAAAATTGACATAAAAGTGTTTTTAAAACAAATATTATATTATTAATTGATATTCAATTCCTCAAAATATAATTTTTGGTCAAGTGACTTATATCATGATAGGTGTATCATTAATGGACCACTTGGGGGTCGCTTGGAGGTATATAGTAAGTTTATTAACTATATAATATAAAAATACAAACTGACATGGTAAGGGTCAAACTAATTAACTACGAGTTAAAACTAAAAGATAAGGTTTATATAATGACCCAAATCTGTCTCAATTCTATTTTTTGAGTGGTTTTCTAACCATAACCACCATAAACTTTAAAAAAATCTACTTTGGATCCATTAGAAACCGAATATGAATTTATTATAAAATAACATTTCTAGCTTTTCCAAAGGAGCCCCTCACCCCTCTTATAAAAGGGAACTTCCCCTTCTCACTAATTCACACATTGAATGCCTTTTTGCTCGGCCAAACCCTGCCCAAATACTCTCTCAACTTCCCTCACTACAACCTAGAGGCCTTAGTTTGATCAGAACGCCAACCTAAGGAGCCCTTTTGATCAAATCAAAAGGAAGAACCCGAAGAAGAGGTAATGTTTTTACCACCCTATTTCAAGTTCCTTTCTTCTTCATGTTCTTGTTTCTTTATTATTTCTATAATAAAATAATAACTCCAGTATCGTCTATATACTGTGATGTTATTATAAATATGGTACAACCATATTCCATATTCTATCCATCCTTTGAATGGCATGTCACCATACGTGCGTACCTACGACTTACCCTATCCACATCATGGTGTAATTGTCATTAAATAAATTATTATATGGATGGGTATAATAATGATGTTTAATTAATGTAAATAATAAATATAACATGATAATTATACTGTCTATATGATATACCATCCAATTATATATTATTTTACATCAAAAGAATGATATTGTCGCTCGTGCGTATGTACGGACTACCGTCTCCACGAGCGCGATGAGATTCATTCTACATCGTATCCATTCAAGTATAAATTTCATTTGATGATTAAAAATAATGTTTAAGGACTTGATATAATTCTTGATATGAATAAGATACAACCTATCCATAACAAACATGTCTTACGTAGCAAAGAATATAAAGGAAAACGAGTAAGTTAACACCCGAAATGACGATAATACTAAGATATTATTAACAAATAAATGTTAAGAGATCATATTTGATATCATATTAATGTAAATGATTCTTTTATAATTAAATAAAAATTATTTTAGCATTATACACGTGGTTAACCTACCATCGACCAAGGAAAAAGTACAAAGTAAGGGGTTTCTGATCTCACTTTTAATTCCGTGAGATTTCCATTGTCCACCACTTATTTGTTGCATGTGGTGTATGTGTACTGCACATAATTGTATTTATTGTGTAATATACTTTAATTTATGGGTATTTACATTATCATTGTATGATCCTTCTTTCGTGGGTGTATGTTTCGTAATTTACCTAATCGATAAGGGAATTTGAAATTTCAATTTCCACTCAATTGGCTTTACGCATATTTCAATGATTATTTTACTCCAAGATTATTTGTGGAATAACTATTCATTTGATTATGTAATAATTTCCACTCCCCTTTCTGTGGATATACTTTTGGTACACATAATCACTCCATTTATAAATTCTCAAGTCATCTATTTGAACCTGATAAGTGTAATTTTAACTCAATCTCCATTTGTTGAGTTAAATATACAATTCATTGGTGTTGTTTTTACAAGAATATGTGTGAATTTCCTCTGATTTATTTACACAGAATATCCAATCATATTGAGTGTATTTAAATTTTTCACACATAATTATGTCGTTGATTTATCCTTAACCGAAGGATATGGTCTTTATAATAGAATTCATCTCAATTTACATTCTATTGAGACTTCTTTGTTGTTATACACCAAATCACTTTTATATGAGCCATATAATGTACTTTGACATAGTATATCATGAATCCCTTTATTCTCATGATATTACAAAGTTTTTATTACCTTAATTATTTTTATTCAAGTGTCTCTCTTTTGGTTAGAAACTCTAACTAAAATACCGTTTTTAAATGTTTTAAAGACTTATTCTTCTAAAACATTCTCATTAATGTCCATGTTTTAAAAATGGTTTTATGGATTTATTTATATGGAAATTAAAGTTTTAAAATTAAAACTCTTTTTAAAAGTTTCAAAGTGGTATGGGACACTTTTATTCTAAAATCTATTTTAAATGGATTCTTGACAAATAGTGTGACTTTTAAATGATTTCAAGAAAAAGGGGATATTTCACTCTAATTGTTTTGATGGTTATTTTCATCTATGTCAATATCCTTCATCATTCTCGATTGAGGTTAATATGATGCAATAGAATCGTCCATATTGCATCGAATGAGTTATGTTTGACTGTGGATGTGCTATTTTTATACTATTCATGGTTTGTGGATAACGTATTGACATTTAGTATGCTAGTTTTAATACGAAAGTTTATGTTATGTTTAAAAATTTTCATATGAGGAATGCATTGGACTTTGTAAGTGATGGGTGGATCCCCTTATAGCTCCTTGATGCATCGGGAGGTCTCATGAGACGAACTAGTGTCTTAGAACGGGGCCTTGACAAAATCTTATTTGTAGTCTTGGCATGAGGCCTTGGATACGTGGTTATGATAGTCTGGCATTATGAATTCCGTCATTATGAAAGTGGTTATTAATATTATCATGTGATTATTCGACTAGTAGAATATCCATGTGAATAAGTAAATGGAATTATTTCATTTTATCCTTTCAATATTATGTTGAAGTTCATGTTTAAATGGCTTTTGTTTTAGCTATAAATTGCCTTAAATTTTTATGTTTATTTATGAAAGTTTCCACTATATTGTTTTCCTTACTGAGCATCTGAGCTCACCCCTTTCAATGTTTTATTTTTCCCAGGATGTGAAGAAGTATTTTATAAATGACCTACAGGGATAGTATGAGGGGATCTGAAGACAATATGTTGTTATAGTTTTTCACTTATTGATGTAATGTAATCTTTATGAATATATCTAGTGTTTCCAAGGATACTAAACTAATCAGTCTTCTGAGACTTGATCTTTCTTGTGATCATGCCAATGTTACGTAATAGTGCACCGACTCTGGGTATCTAGGGTCGGGGCATTACAGTTGGTATTAGAGGAAGTTTAGTACAAACCTTGGAAGCTATATTTAGATAAACTCTGATTAGAGCATATAGACCTAAGATGAACTTTGAGGATTAGTATAGAAGAACTTCCTAGAATTTTGGTATTGTAGAGATTTTTTGAGTTTTCCGAGAAATACATCCCTGTCTAGATACGATCAGGTAGAGATGGCTCTGGCACAGATGTACCTAGGGGTAAAACCCGAAAACACCACTTTGAGATAGACTCAAACGAGAACTGGTGCACGACAACGGGCCTTGCTGCACTCTTGGTTACGACACTCCCGGAGGATATGCTTAGGATAATTTAAATTTTCTTTACAAACTGATTTGATGTATTATATATATAATATGAGAGTAAATGAAATTCGTTAATCCTAATGTGTTTTAAATTGAGAATATGGTGACATGTTAATCTCTAAATGATTTTATGAGTACGGTTACTCACACAATGATTTCTGGTTTTAGTCAATGGCTAGATTCCAAGGAAGTCATAGTGACTTTGAGAATGATGTACAAGGTGGGAACGGTGGTGGAAATGAGCAACAAAATGAAATGTTGATAGACGTATAAGATGTCGTCTTTATGCAAAATCAATTTTCCAAAAATATGATCAACAATATATATATTAACAAATTCCAGGACTCAACAAAGAAGAGAAAGGTGATGAATGATAAGAGCTCCAACAGTGGAGTCCATGGAGAAAGGAATCCTCAATTTTCATCATCTAATAAATGTGGAAGGAGACACCCAGTAAAGTGTCTCAATGGGACAAAGAAATGCTTTACATGTGGGAAGGAAGGACATCAAGTGAATAATTGCCGAAGAAAAATGAAGATTACTATAGAAAAAGATAAAAATTGTCCCAAGAATTCATTTGCAGTCATTTGCTATAAATGTAGGGGACCTGGCCATTAACCGAGTGAATTCCCTATTCTATAGGATATTTTATTGGTCAAAGAAGAAGCTATGTGGAAATAAATGGGTGGAGAAATGTTTAAAAAGTATTAGTTCTCCTTGTTGATGGGTTTACTTTGGAATAATTTTCTCTTGTATTTTTAACCCTACAGTTTTCCATGTGAGAATGATATTTGAGGAAAAATTGTCTTTTCTCTTATGGATATAGTTATAAATAACCATTTGGTTTTATATGATCATTGGGTTTGAGGAAATTATAAGTTATTATAATTTGGGATGAAAATGCAAGGTATGAGATAAGATTTGTGTTTAAATTATGGTATGGTTGTTTTGAGGAATTTATCTGATTTTGGTAATGTTATAAAATATAGTTTTTGAAAAAGGACAACAAGTAGACCGTGTGACAACCCGTCGCGTCGGACAAAGCTGTGGGAATCAACCCACAACCAAAGTGTGATTGAGATTTATCACCTACCACTGGACTATGTGAAGTCCCTGGTTAGTGGGACTATTATTTTTAGTTAAATTATATTATTGATCAATAATAATTTGATTTGGGATCTTATGTCTTATCAAATGAATACCCTTAGTATAAGAAAATGATTTGGTGATTAAGTGATAAATGTTATTTTGGATGTTTGTCGCTTTGTTGTGAACACTATATTCCCAAGGAAAATAGTACAGTATGGGATTTCATTTGAGGATTAATGGTGGATTTTTATCTATGTTTATAATGTGGATTTATAGTGATTTGGGTTATTTTTGGAAACGATTAGGTTAATTACTTTTAAGTATGTGACTGTAAGAGTAATTAATGTAATTTGGAGATACAATTTAACATGGAAGACTAAATTCTTATAAGTTTTGGGTTTCAATATTAGTTTGGATTGTATTGAAGGATTTTAAGGACAATTTATTATCGAATGGTATTTATTTAACTTTGGGGTATTGATGGTTTAATTTTAGAAATTAAGATTAGTGTTTTTTTCTCTAATGGAATATCCATTTAGGGGATCATCAGATATTATACTAACCATTTTGGTTTTGATTAATCTCTAACGAAAAGGTAAATATATAGTTTATCCTACGTGGATCATGTATTTCTATAGATGTTTATTCTAGCTCTTCCATTGTGACCAAGTCTTCTTGAATACTCATTGTTCAAAAAAAATGAGTTAGTGGTAAAAATTTATTATAGAATGAAACTCTACTTAAAAAGTAAGTATATTTCTTTATGTTCTTAGTCAATATCATAAATTAATTCCTCGTCCTTATGTAATGTAACTTAAAACAAAAAATGTTGTCCTTTTACTTTTCCTACTGGGAGACTAATGACCGTTTTTTCCAACACAAGTTTGTGATTTTCTTATTTTTAGCTTTATCCTGATCATGTTTTCTATCCCTCTCCATCAAAACTTAACACGTAGTTTATCGTCCATATCCATGTTTTCTTACATGGAATCCTAGTATGGGTTATCTTGGGTGACCTTTATACCTCTCTTCCTATCTTTTAAAGTGATAGTTTTACTGACTCTTTTTCTGATTAGGACTTTCCATTATATTCTCAAGCCCAATTTTTAAAAAAATTGTGAGGAAGAAATTTATTGAAGGAGGGGAGAATGTAACACCCCAAGATTCCACGGTACGTTTCCCTTTGAATAATGTAATGGCGTGCATTGTACGCAACTTCAAGAATCTAACACACCACAACCAATCAAACTAGCTGTTATGAATAGTAATACCTACTTTTTAAAATTTTATAAATTTTATCTTTCTAAATGGACTTTATTTTTGGATTCTTAATATCGAAATTAGCTTAGGGTGAAATTTTGGTACTTTTCCGATAACTTTCATATTTTGATGAATAGTGAAAATTACTAATTTTTAATTAAAAACAAAATTTTTAATTGAAATAATTAATAGTGATAAATTATTAATTTTAGTGGTTTTAAAGTATATTTATAATATATGTTTACCATTTAATACAATGTTGGTCATTGGATGTAATTTCACATTTAAACCAGACATAAACAAGTGTCAATATTTTGATAGTTATTATCTCTTAAAAACACGTTATTGTTTTGACGACGGGAATTAATTTTTAAATTAATTAATCCAAATGATATGTTTTGAATTTGGTAAAATATACATCATTTTTGAATTCATAATATCAAATATAGCTTAGGGCTAATTTTTGGTATTTTTCTGGAAACTATCATTTTTTGATGAATAGTGAAACACTAAGTGGTAGTTAAAAAACTGAATTTTTCATAAAAATTAATTTTTCTGATTCTGTGAGTGGAATTTCGAAAATACGAGAGACACGGTTAATATCAAGGAGTAAAATGGTGTTCAATGAGATGAAAATAATTTTTGGTGAATAGTAAATTTTTACTTTTATTTACCACGGTTAAAAGTAAATAGGGTAATTAAGGGTAAAAATGATATTAATATTACACTAACACATGTCCTAATTATATTGGACATGTGTATCTCGACCAAAAACATCCTTAGAAGTAAAATATTATCATTTAGGACCACTTTTATTAGATTAGGACATTTATTATTATTTAATTCAAAGAAGAGTTAAAAGAGTTATAATCATTTTTTATTTAATAAATCATTTTTAATATAGGGTTATATATAAGATATATTCGATTGTAAATATTAATTATAAATGTAAAAGTATTTCCTACATAATGGTATTTTATTTATAATTTGTAGACATTAAATAATTTAATTTATTTATGACACAATGGTGATGCAGTAGTTACATAATTAATGAAATATTAAAATAATTGATATTATAAATACCCAAATAAATATAATTTGAGACTTTTTATGAATTACACTAATTTTAGTAGTTAATA
This sequence comes from Viscum album, assembly GCA_963277665.1. Lineage (NCBI taxonomy): Eukaryota > Viridiplantae > Streptophyta > Magnoliopsida > Santalales > Viscaceae > Viscum > Viscum album. The sequence continues at coordinate 624,230,513 of OY728147.1, forward strand.
TGACATTTTAGGAATGATTTAATTAACTTTTTTCGAAATAATAATTCTGTTATGATTTCACAAAAATCAATTTTCCTAATAGTGTCAAAATTGACATAAAAGAGTTTTTAAAACAAATATTATATTATTAATTGATATTCAATTTCTTAAAATCTAAAGTTTAGACAAGATACTTATATCATGATAGGTGTATCATTAATGGACCACTTGGGGTCACTTGGAGGTATATATTATTTTTATTAACTATATAATATAAAAATACAAAGTGACATGGTACGTGTCAAACTAATTAACTAATAGTTAAAACTAAAAGATAAGGTTAATATAATGACCCATTCCTGTATAAATTCTATTGGTTGAGTGGTTTTCGACCCATACCAACATTAAACTCTAAATAATCCACTATGGATCCATTAGAAACCGAATATGAATTTATTATAAAATAATATTTCCAGTTTTTCCAATGGTGCCCCTCACCCCTCTTATAAAAGGGAACTTCCCAATATCACTAATTAACACATTCAAAGTCTTTTGGCTCGGCCAAACCCTGCCCAAATACTCTCTCAACTTCCCTCACTACAACCTAGAGGCCTTAGTTTGATCATAAATCCATCCTATGGAGCCCTTTTGATCAAATCAAAAGGAAGAACCTGAAAAAGAGGTAATGTTTTCACCACCCTCTTTCAAGTTTCTTTCTTCTAAAACTTATTATTTCCTTGTTATTTCTATTCTAAAATAATAAATCCATTATCTTCTATTTACTGTGATGTTATTATAAATATGGTACAACCATATTCCTTAAACTATCCATCCTATGAATGGCATGTCACTATATGTGCGTACGTACGACTTTCCGTCTCCACGTCGAGGTGTAATTGTCATTCAATAAATTATTATTTGGATGGGTATAATAATGATATTTAATTCATGTAAATAATAAATATAACATGAAAATTATTCTTTCTATATGATATACCATCCAATTATATATTATTTTAACATCAAAATAATGATATTGTCGCTCGTGCGTACGTACGGACTACCGTCTCCACGAACGCGATGAGATTCATTCTCCATCGTATCCATTCAAGTATAAGTCTCATTTGATGATTAAATATAATGTTTAAGGACATGATATAATTATGGATATGAATAAGATACAACCTATCCATATCAAACACGGCTTATGTAACAAAGAATATAAAATAAAATGATTAAGTTAACACCCAAAATGATGATAATACTAAGATATTATTAACAAATCATTGTTAAAAGATCATATATGATATAATATTAATGTAAATTATTATTGTATAACTAAATAACAATTATTTCACCATTATACATGAGGTTAACCTACCGTCGACCAAGTAAAAATTACAAAGTAAGGGGTTTCTTATCTCACTTTTAATTCTGTGACATTTCCATTGTTCACCACTTATTTGTTGCATGTGGTGTATGTGTACTGAACATAATTGTATTCATTGTATAATATACTTTAATTTATGGGTATTTACATCATCATTGTATGATCCTTCTTTCATGGGTGTATGTTTCGTATGTTACCTAATAGATAAGGGAATTTGAAATTTCAATATCCACTCATTTGGATTTATGCATATTTCATTGATTATTTTACTCAATGATTATGTGTGGAATCACTATTCATTTGATTATATCATAATTTACACTCCCCATTCTGTGTATATACTTTTGGTACACATAATCACTCCATTGATAAATTCTCAAGTCATCGATTTGAACTTGATAAGTGTAATTTTAACTCAATCTCCATTTGTTGAGTTAAATATCCAATTCATTGGTGTTGTTTTTACAAGAATATGTTTCAACTTCCTCTGATTGATTTACATTGAATATACAATCATATTGAGTGTATTTAAATTTTTCACACATAATTATGTCTTTGATTTATCCTTAACTGAAGGATATGGTCTTTATAAGAGAATTCATCTCAATTAACATTCCATTGAGACTTTGTTATACAATAAATCACTTTTATATGGTGTATATTATGTAATTTGACATAGTATATCATGAATCCCTTTATTCTCATTATATTACAAAGTTTTTATTACCTTAATTATTTGTATTCACGTGTCTCTCTTTTGGTTTGGAACTCTGACTAAATTACCATTTTTAAATGTTTTAATGACTTATTCTTCTAAATCTTTATCATTAATGTCCATGTTTTAAAAATGGTTTTAAGGATTTATTTATATGGACATTAAAGTTTTAAAATTAAAAATCCTTTTAAAAGTTTCAAATTGGTATGAGACACTTTGATTCTAAAATCTATTTTAAAAGGATTCTTGAAAAATAGTGTGACTTTTAAATGATTTCAAGAAAAAGGAGGAATTTCACTTTAATTGTTTTGATGGTTATTTTCATCTATATCGTTATCCTTCATCATTCTCAATTGAGATTAATATGATACAATACAATCTTTCATATAGTATCAAATGAGTTGTGTTTGACTGTGGATATGCTATTTTTATACCATTCATGGTTTGTGGATAAAGTATTGACATTTCATATGCTAGTTTTAATATGAATGTTTATTATATGTTTAAAACTTTTCATATGAGGAATGCATTGGACTTAGTAAGTGACGGGTGGAGCCCGATATAGCTCTTCGATGCTTCGGGAGGTCTCATGAGACAAACTAGTGTCTTGGCACGAGGACTTGACAAACTATTATTTGAAGTCTAGGCACGAGGCCTTGGCTACGTGGTTATGATAGTCTGGCATTATGCATTCCGTCATTATGAATGTGGTTATTAATATTTTCATGTGATTATTCTACTAGTAGAATATCCATGCGAATAAGTAAATGAAATTATTTCATTTTATCCTTTCCATATTATGATGAAGTTCATGTTTAAAAGGATTTTGTTTTAGTTATACAATGCATTAAAATTTTATGTTTATTTATGAAAGTTTCCACTATATTGTTATCCTTACTGAGCATCTGAGCTCACCCCTTTCAATGTGTTATTTTTCCAGGATGTGAAATATTATTTTTTGAATGACCTGCAGGGATAGTATGAGGGGATATGAAGAAAATATGTTGTTGCAGTTTTTCACTTATTGATGTAATGTAAACTTTATGAATATATCAAGTGTTTCCAAGGCTACTAAACTAATCGGTCTTCCGAGACTTGATCTTTCTTGTGATAATGCCAATGTTACGTAATAATGCACCGACTTTGGGTATCAAGGGTCAGGGAATTACTTGTGGAATATTCTGTTATTCCCTAGAAAAACCTCACCAGACCCGACTTCCCTAAACTCGGTAAAGAACTCCTTCCTGGGGAACATATGGAACGAGCACCTGGAATCTAAAATTCACTCATCTGGGATGGTTGTGTTAGTGACATTTATCTCATCAGTAGTGTCAAAATATTGTTCGACTAATAAGGAATGGTCATTATTATTATCTTTATAGTCACCCTTCCTATTATGATAGTTCCACTGGATGTGTCCATGGTATTTATAATGGAAACATTTGATTACCTTTCCTTTAGACGTTCTCTTATGTTTCTTAGACTAACCCAGATGTATTCTCCTACCACATGACTCACTTCGGCCCCTAAACTCACCTATGTCCCTGACATTCAAACCCTTGGCCTCGGTTTTTAAACTACCCTTTCATTGAAGATCCTTTGAGTGAAAATCATACTTGACTTCCTCAAGATTTATTGTGTCTTTCCCATACATCATTGAGTCGATAACAACGTTAAATAAATCATCCTATGATGTTAACAATATAATAGATTGGTCTTCATCATCCAATTTAATGTCAATGTTGGCTAAGTCTAATAAGATCTTATTGAATTCAACAATGTGTATCCTAACTGCAGTTCTAGGGAACATTTTAAAGGTATATAATCTCATTTTTTTATATAATCTACCAACAAAATATTTTCTCATATAAAGGGATTCAAATTTAGACCATATACCAGCGGCAGTAGACTTATATGCAATGTCTCTTAAGAATTTGTCTCCTAAAGAAAAATGGATTAAACTACGGGCTTTCCTCAGGCCCTCCTCCGAGACATCTACAAAGGAGGTGGCAGCCTGCCCATCAGGGGCAGCGGTGATGATTTTCTTCCTAGTGCCTGCAAGGGAATCAATATGGTCATTAGGATCTAAAAAGGCTATCATATTAATTATCCAGAGATTGAAATCATTCTCACCATAAAATTTATCAATATCAAATTTAGTTGAACCCATATCAATAGAACAGAAGGATTTGATACCACTTTTTGGGGTTAATTACTCTAACCCAATGAAAGCCAAGATCCATTGTTTTATATAACGGTGATCAACTAACAAGGTGCAATTAAAGAACTAGTTTTAATCAGGCAAGATTCCAAATTAGAAACTGATTCAAGAAAAATATAAACATTAAATGTGAAACAGACAAAAAGGGGACAACAAATATAACATGCTTCGGCCCCACGGGGACCTTCGTGCATGGAAAGACCACCACTAGGGAAACCAATTTATTAAAAAAAAAAGAACACAAACACATATTACAAACACGATTGCAGAAGTAAAGGATCTCATAAACTATCTAAAGAGGTCGAGCTTACTGAAATAGGTGGTAGTGACCAACTCTATCACGTAGAGGTAGCCTCATACACCCCTGGACGGACTCACACATGCACACAACAATGATTAAACAACATAAATGTCTAAGAAAAGATAAACAGATATAAAGCCAAAATCTACAAACCAGATCTTGGTTAAGATTGAAAAGAATGTAAATACTGTTACCACTTGAGGTGTAGCCATCGAAGAACCCAAAATCTGAGACGATAACCACTGAGTCTCCACCGAAAATGTAATCCAGTTGTAGGTGGTGGTATAAACAACAGCATAGGGGATTGTGGGCACGGGGACTCTCAAGGACAGTTCTTCCTTCTTCTTCACAGAATTGGGAACAATCTGAGCTCGTCAATGGATTTTTTGGCAGAACCATTGAGAAAGATCCATGGAAAATCACTAACACATCTTGCAGGGAAGAGTCCAGAAATCAATGTGCAACAGAAAGGGGTCACATGTTTTAGAGGATCAATGATATGGAAGATGTGTGGACAGTAGAGATCATTGGGATGGTTCATGTAACCAAGGACAGTATAGCGCACAGGATGGGTGGAACATCAGGATTGGTCAGGCTGTATGAATTGGGGATTAATGCTGGCTGAGGAAACACACCTATATCTCACCATCGCCATTAGATCATTATTTATCAACACTTCAAAACTCTTCCGCTAATAAGTAATAAAAAAAACAAAACGGTTTTCATGGATGACGAACCAGAAATGGTAAAGCTGAGCTGGGATCGGGAAAATACCCATGTACACGATTCCATGAAAATCATGAAGAACAGAATAATAAATGGGAAACAGTTAATTAATTTCATGGCAAAAATGCAGGAATATTCAATAAAGTGGAAGCTAAAAGTGATGATTGTAGCACTTTTCTTCAAGCAATGAGAAATTGTTGGTGAATGAAGGAACATTGTCTACAACACTTTATGAGAGATGGAAGGCTTGGAATTGATCCGTATAAGATGAGTTATTGCGTAAACATGAGTTGAGTAGTCGTGGCCACTCCAATGTCACTTCACACGATCGATCCACCAACCATAACAATTTCATCATGTAGTTGATCTGAAGTTTAGATATGCAGTCATTTGATTACTCATGTGGTCAGTTTGATAGGTGAAAATCGTGGTTTCTAGAACATGTATATTCAGAAAAAATTAATTTTAGGATGCTATTAAGCCAATCATCATGGATTATACATCATCGTCAATCATGTGATCTTGATTCATGAAAATTAATATTGAGGAGGGTTCCACGCCGCATGCAAGAGGTCCATGCGAAAAGTGATGTTTGATGCCATGAACGTGAACATTTGAGAAGAATTTAAAGAGGCTGATTTTGTATAGGAATTCAAAGAAGGAAACAGCAGATTATTTTGATGATTTGAATAAGGAAACAACAGAGTCTGCAGGATGTTTTCCGAAGAATTAAAAGTCGTGGATTCTGTGGATGCTGAGAATGCAATATTTTAATATCGCATGAGAGAGGAATAATGAATGAGTCGTAGGGTGATTTAAATGAAGATCTAAATGTGAATTTTAAATGAGTTTGAATGGGGAATAAATCTTCAATATTTTTTACCGATTAAATGAGAAGATTGTGCCTCCTAAAGTTCATGGAGTTTATATTTCGAATATGGGGAATAAAATTCATGTGATATTATGTGATTATAAATATGTGTAGGATGTGAAGAAAAGAGTGATAGATGATTGAGAACTCTCAAATAAAAGTGAGATAGAATTCTAAGAGCATGATATATTATTATCGAGGAGAGAGGAGTCGTAGTCGAGAGCCATTAAAAGAAGAAAGTGATCTATTGTGCACCCGAGTATTCGTGAAGGTTGAGGAAGATCCATATCACTCATGATCCAACGGAAATCGAAAGACCAACAGTGCTAATGATGTTCTTGAGGGAGTACAGATGAAGACCTACTGATCTATCTGCTCTTGGAGGACCACACTACTACAAAAATGGGCATGGGAAGTGCCGGTTTTTATCTGCACTAAGAAAAAAAGCGCTGATAAAGGGACACTTTATCAGTTCTTTTCTAGCGCTGATAATGATTTTCCTTTATCATCACTTTTCATGCAATGATAATGATTCATTTATCAATGATAAAATTTTAGAACTGATAAAGGTTCACTTTATCAGCGCTTTTCATGCACTGATAAAACCATAGTATCATTTTATAAAATAGGTTGCACTGTGCCCTCTTTTTATCGCACCTTCAAGCTCTTTCGATATTGTACACCTGCGACAACTTCTCCCCCCAAACCCCTTCCACGGATCTGTTGTACCTCTCGTATCCCCTCGTGGTTTAATTTTCATGATCACAATCACTTTCATGTTTATCTAATTGTGTTTTAAGTGTTTTTGTTGATAGGAAATTGATTGCCAAAGGATTGGCCCAAGAAAGAACATCAAGTGGACTGAAACTCAGTCCACCGGCCAACCGGTGTAATAGCATCGGCCAGCCGGTGGACCTGGCAGAGGCATTGCCCACTGCCAGGCTCCACCGGTCAGCCGTTGGCTTTGACCAGTCAACCCTCTTTTGGCCTCCAACGGCTCTTTAAGCCTTTACAACGGCTCCGACGACTCCCCAAGGGTTCCATGCCTATAAATAAAGGCCAAGGAAGCCCCTGACACCTACCGGAACCATACGGAAGCCCACGGACACCTTGTTGATCATTTGGCGTACCTCCGGTTCATTCCTCCAAGGGAACCCCAAGTGCTCCATCCAATTCCACATCCAAGGAGCTCCTTCAAAGAAGCTTGGAAGCGGCCTTCAACATCTCCAATCAATCAAAGGCGCCCAAGACTTCCTCAAATACGGTTTTTCATTGTTTTATTTATTTTGAGCTTAAATTTGGGTTTGTGCCTAAAAACCCCAAACCCTTTTCTCATCCCCTCTTTCTTTTGGGTTTCACATAACCACTATGGTGTGAAGAGGTTTCTTCAAGCCTTTCCTTTTAAAAGGCTTGTGTCAAAGGTGAGCTATCCTTCACCTGTAAGAAGGATAGTGGGTTCTTGCTAAACCATTAAAAGCAAGTGGGTTCTTGCTAAACCAATTAAAAAGCAAGCTGTAATAGGTCCTAGTGTTACCTCGAAGCCTAGTGGGTTTCTTGCTAAAACCATTGAAAAGAAAGCGGTAGGAATCTCTAAACGGTTGAGTTGGGAGCGGAGACGTAGGCCGGGTTTTGGCCGAACTCCGTTATCAATTTCTTGTTTGATTGCCTTCGTTATTTCTGCTGCATTTTCTACTTTGATTTTAATTTGTTAATCGTTTTTTTAAAAGGCAATTCACCCCCCCCCCCCCCCCCCTCTTGCCATCCTTCTCGTTTTTCTCCGACCCAACAATTGGTATCAGAGGACGTATTTGAATAATTCCCTAAACCGGTTTCAAATTAAAGATCCTTTTTGATGGCATCTACTTCTTTCGCCCCCGAAGGCTACTCATTGGGTCGGGCTCCATTTTTTGATGGGACCGACTATAATTATTGGAAAACCCGCATGACCACTTTTTTAAGAAGCATAGGATATCCTATTTACAAAATTGTCATGCAAGGTTATTCTTTGTCTTCCCCCGACGAATCCAAATGGACCCCCGCCGATATTAAGAATTTTGAGCTTGATGGCAAAGCCATGAATGCTCTTCATTACGGGTTAGATAGAAATGAATTTAATCGTGTATCCACTTGCACCACTTCACATGAAATTTGGAAACTATTGGAAGTGACCCATGAGGGCACTAACAAAGTTAAGGATACTCGGTTAGACATGTATAGACAAGATTTTGAAAGCTTTTCAATGCATCCACATGAATCTATTTCCGATATGTTTACTCGCTTTACTGACGTGTGCAATGGTAGAAAATCTCTTGGTGATGTTGTTTCAGCTGAAACCATGGTCAAGAAGATTCTATCGGTCCTTCCAAGATCATGGGCACCTAAAGTGACGGCAATCCAAGAAGCTAAGGATGTCAAAAACATGCCGGTCGAGGAGCTCATTGGATCCCTAATGACCTACGAGATCACGATGAGGAGGCAACCTCAAAAGGAGGGCACACCAATCAAGACACCAAAGAACATCGCCCTCAAGGTACAAAAAGAAGTAAGCTCCTCCTCATCATCATCATCTTCATCTTCTTCATCATCAAGCGGCGACTCGGAAATGGAGAATCTCGCCCGCCAAATGCACAAATTTATGAAGAAGCACAAGAAGAAGAAGAAATCTCGCAAGGCGCAAATGCAAGAACCCACCGCAAGATACGAGCCCAAGGTAAAATGCTACGGGTGTGTCCAAAAAGGGCATTACAAGCCCGATTGCCCACTCAACAAAAAACGGGACACGCCAAAGAAAAAAGGAAAGAAAAAGGTCCTCAAGGCGACATGGAGTGACACCTCCTCATCATCCTCCTCCTCCTCCTCCTCGAGCGACCAAGGTACAAAATGCCTAATGGCAAAACATGAGGTATCATCATCCTCTTCCTCTTCTTCCTCCTCTAGTTCTTCTAATTCTTTAATCATTTATCATATGAAGAACTCCAACATGTGCGAGACCAACTTGAAAATGGTTTTCATGAACTCTCTTCAAAATTTGTTGCTTTAAAAAAAAATTCAAAAAGATTTCCTCTGAAAAAGACCAACTTCTCAAAGAGAAGGAGGAACTCTCCCTAAAAATCCAAAATTTCCCAAATGTTGATTCTTTGGAATCAACCATCAAGGACCTTAGAGAATCCTTAGCCAAGTTCACCCAAGGTGAACAAAATTTGACCAAATTATTGGGTTCTCAAAGGGTTTCTAAGACCACTCAAGGACTTGGCTATACCAACCAAGCCTCCTCCTCCCATGCACCAACTGTTTTTGTAAGGGGGAGCTCTAGTTTTAAATTTTGTAATTATTGTAAGAAAACCGGGAACCTCATTTATGAGTGTGATTGCAAAAATGCCCGGTACGGTCAACCCAAATCTATTTTTTATTCGGACGAATTTTATAGGAGAAGACCCGCCATGAAACAAATTTGGATTGAAAAATCCCTTTTGGCGAGTCTCTCCGGGCTAAAAATAGTTTCGTTTTCCCGATGATCTTTTGTTTTATTTAGGGGGAGAAATTTTCTTAAATTCAAAAATCTCTTTCGATTCATTTTTCAATTTAAATTTTCAATTCATTTTTGATTCAAAACTCTCAATTTCAAAAATTTCATTTGGTTTCAAAATTCAAATTTCAATTGATTTTTGATTCAAAACTTTCAATTCAAACTGTTATTCAAATTTTCATTTCAATTTAAAAAATCTCAATTGATTTTTCAATTCTAAAAATCTTGATTTTCAATTTTCCCTCAATCAAGTTTTATGCCCCACACTATTTTGATAATCACAAAGGGGGAGAAATTTCTTGATTGATTGGGGGAGAATCCTTTTCATCATGCTTAGCATTTCCTTTCAATTTCAGTATTTTACATTAATTGTTTTGGTGATTGTGATCATCAAAATAGGGGGAGATTGTTGTACCTCTCGTATCCCCTCGTGGTTTAATTTTCATGATCACAATCACTTTCATGTTTATCTAATTGTGTTTTAAGTGTTTTTGTTGATAGGCAATTGATTGCCAAAGGATTGGCCCAAGAAAGAACATCAAGTGGACTGAAACTCAGTCCACCGGCCAGCCGGTGGACCTGGCAGAGGCATTGCCCACTGCCAGGCTCCACCGGTCAGCTGGTGGCTTGACCACCGGCCAGCCGGTGGCATCCAGATAGAACAGGATGAGCTACTGCCTCAGCACCGGCCAGCCGGTGGCCTCAGCACCGGTCAGCCGGTGGCACCTGCACAGAATGGCAAGCTACTGTCTTGCCACCGGCCAACCGGTGGCCTCACCACCGGCCAGCCGGTGGAGTCTGGACAGAAGCATCAACCCTGCTCCAAGGCACCGGCCAGCCGGTGGAGCTGTACTGGCCAGCCGGTAGCCCAGTCAAACTAGCCGTTGGCTTTGACCAGTCAACCCTCTTTTGGCCTCCAACGGCTCTTTAAGCCTTTACAACGGCTCCGAAGACTCCCCAAGGGTTCCATGCCTATAAATAAAGGCCAAGGAAGCCCCTGACACCTACCGGAACCATACGGAAGCCCACGGACACCTTGTTGATCATTTGGCGTACCTCCGGTGCATTCCTCTAAGGGAACCCCAAGTGCTCCATCCAATTCCACATCCAAGGAGCTCCTTCAAAGAAGCTTGGAAGCGGCCTTCAACATCTCCAATCAATCAAAGGCACCCAAGACTTCCTCAAATACGGTTTTTCATTGTTTTAATTATTTTGAGCTTAAATTTGGGTTTGTGCCTACAAACCCCAAACCCTTTTCTCATCCCCTCTTTCTTTTGGGTTTCACATCACCACTAAGGTGTGAAGAGGTTTCTTCAAGCCTTTCCTTTTAAAAGGCTTGTGTCAAAGGTGAGCTATCCTTCACCTGTAAGAAGGATAGTGGGTTCTTGCTAAACCATTAAAAGCAAGTGGGTTCTTGCTAAACCAATTCAAAAGAAAGCTGTAATAGGTCCTAGTGCTACCTCGAAGCCTAGTGGGTTTCTTGCTAAAACCATTGAAAAGCAAGCGGTAGGAATCTCTCAACGGTTGAGTTGGGAGCGGAGATGTAGGCCGGGTTTTGGCCGAACTCCGTTATCAATTTCTTGTGTGATTGCCTTCGTTATTTCCGATGCATTTTCTACTTTAATTTTAATTTGTTAATCATTTTTTTAAAAGGCAATTCACCCCCCCTCTTTCCATCCTTCTCGTTTTTCTCCGACCCAACAGGATCCTCTCTTTGTCGGAAGCTACTCCATTGTTGCTTCCATACTCCGCTCTCGCCACCCTACTCTAACACCGCAACCCTACTCTACTGATATCCCTTCTTCGTCTCCGCTAGCCCTACTCCGCCACTATCCCTACGCCTTATCCTCTCCTAGAACCCATTATGCAGACCCTCCTCCCCACAGACCCTACTTATCCTCCTCCCTGCTGGACCCTACTCCCTGCGAACCCAACTTCAAGTGTTTGGGATTCCTTTCGACAAGGTTAGATTCTCAGCTTCCCATCTTTTACCTTTAGTGATTTCTCCATTCATACTCATATGTTTCCTTTTTTATTATTTTAATATTCATTATGGGGTTTAATTTTGGTTTGGTTTGGGTTGTGTTGTGTGTTTGAGCTATGTTTTTCGGTCACATTCTTTCAAAAATGCATGAAGTGATTAAATTTTTACCATGTGAATTTTTTATTACTAATATTGTTTTGTTAAGTTATTTTCATGATTAAGATTATTCTAAACACCCTTTTTTAAATCTGAGTCGTGAGAAGGAGAAAAGAGGTTGTTAGATTTCTCGATGGATTTGAGAATGGTAGCTTTGGTTGATGAGGTGGTTGTGTTATTGGAGGGTCTAATGGTGATGATTTTATAGGAATATAATATCTTGTAATGGATTATGAATTAGTTTTTTAGAATATATGTGTTGGGTTATATATGATTCTTTTAGTGTGGAAGAGTATCCCTTGGTGTTGTTAAGTTATTTAATTTTTTGGAATAAATTTATTAATTTTGATGATTATACATGTTGAAGCAATATCATGGTAAGGTGCACTAGAAATAGAAAGAGACATGGGATAGAGTGTTTTCAAATTTGAATAGTAGGAGGTGTTGATGTTTATTGAGTTGGTTAGTATGTTTGTCAAAATTTAATGATTCATAAGAAAAAAAGGAAGCATATATCTATTTTACCTAAATGGATGGGAATATTTCTAATTTAATGGTCATTCTTTTTGGAAATAATTTATTTATGGTAGGTATTTATATTATAGAAGGTATTAACAGATTGTGAGAGGAGGTTTGAGAGGAGGTTTGATTTTTGGATAGGGATGGTCGATGTGGTTCTTCTCCCTCATGTGTGAGTTTTATAACACTAAGGGATTTTTATTTATCCCATTGTATGGGAATGTTCTTTTTTATATAATGGATGTAAGACTTGTATGTGGATATTAGTTACAAGTTTTGGGAAGGTGAGGGAGAGTTATTGCATATCCTTTAGATGTTTTTGATAGAATTTATGTTCGCTAACCTCAACTTTCTATTTCTTATGTTAATTTGGTTAACAAAACCTATGATATTCCATAGTAATTTTGGATAAACCTAGGTTATTTTTCTCCCCTGCGAACCCCTTTGTGTTTGAAAATGTTTCTACTATATTAGTTTTCTTATCAAAATTGTATCATTGTTTTCATTTTTTTTGAGTTTGGTCACTAGTTTTGGGCCCTTTGATGTGATTATTTTACTATGAATGAGGTGGCTAGTATGGGTGGTTAAAAGGATGTTTAATGTTTTCCTGCAAGGGTGGTGGGTGTAAGAACTATTGTTAAGGGGGCTATAAAGTGTGTTGATGTTAATGGGGGGTCTATCCTGGTTCTATTAGTTTACAAATATTTATTGGAAATGGTTAAGCTCTATTAATCTCTATTTTTATAAGTGGTTATCTTCTATAGTATTTGGAAGTCCTGTTTTGTGTATTTGAATAATAAATAATAATATTTGAGATTCAAATAGGATTGAGATGAATAAAGATTGGATGGATGCTAATCGTTTGATAATATAGTATGAGAATGGAGTTAAAGAGTCCACCATGTTTTTAAAGGAACTCGTAAAGGATCCTTCTCAAATCCTTTTTCTGTGTTTACGTTGTTGTTATTCTTGACTAATTACTATAGAGGAGTTGGAAGAACATTTGATATGTCACAGAATAGAGCAGAGTTATAAATATTAGAATAAACCAAGAGAAAAAGAGAATGTAGCTATTGGATGGGATAAAAATGTGTTTTATGGATCATCAATGATTACAATTATGGATAATAAATAAGACCATATGGAGGATGTGATTACAAATGAAAATGATGATGAATATCGTATTGATGAAATGATAAGGACCGTTGAAGATGAACTCCGTGATTGACCAAATTTTTTTGAGAAGTTAAAGGGTTTTGCAAAAATTCCATTGTATACTGGTTTCACTAAATATACAACATTTTCATCTGTACTAAAGTTTTATAAATTGAATTTAGGAAACTGATGGAGTGATGTCAGTTTTACAGAACTACTTTATCTCTTGAACGATATGCTCTTGGAAGATAATGAGATCCCAAGCCGTACATATAAAGCTCAACGAATGCTACACATGATGGGCATGATTTCTGAAAGAATACATGCTTTCCCGAAATACCGTATATTGTTCTGAAAGGATAAGAAATCACTTACAGAATTCCCAAAGTGTGGTTCTTCCCAATACATGAAAGATGAATCTAGTCCTATGAAATTTATTTGGTACTTTCCAATAATTCCATGGTTTAGCATCTATATGGAAGTGATGAAACTGCAAGAAAATTGTCATGGGATGTACAGAAAAGAAATAAAGATGGGAAACTTCATCACCCAACCGACTCTCTTCAATGGAAGGGAATTGATCATGAGTTTCCTGAATTTGGAAAAGAGCTGAGAAACCTTCGTCTGGCATTATCTACAGATGGAGTGAATCCTTTTTGTTTTCAAACTAGCATTGATAGTACATGGATTTTTATGTTGTTAAATTATAACTTGCCACCCTGGTTATGCATGAAATTGAAATTCGTCACATTATCTACGCTTATATCAGGACCAAAACAACCAGGGAACGATATTGATGTTTATTTGGCTCCTTTGATCAAGGATTTGATGTTATTGTGGGATTCAAGTGTTATGTTGTATGATTATTATAAAAGTGAATAAATCATGTTGATAGTGATGTTTTATGTGGTGACAAATTATTACCCTAATAATGGAAATTTTTCAGGATATAACATTAAAGGAACTCAAGGGTGTACCGTGTGCAAAAATGATACAGAATCAATTAGGTTGAAACATTCATTGAAATCTGTGTTTCTAGGATATCGTAGATTTCAACTTCATCGACATAAGTACTGATCTAGGAATATGACATTCAATGGAATTTTAGAACAACTCACAACACAGTCTCCACAAACAGGTGATCAACTATTTTAGAGAGTAAAATATGTGAAAACAGTTTTTGGTAAACCATTTTCTAAAAACCTTTCGAAAATTGGTTTTAAAAGGAGATCAGTTTTTTTGAAATACCATTCTGGAATTGTCTATACGTCAAACATATTCTTGATGTGATGCATGTAGAAAAAAATATGTGACAGTGTTATCGGAACATTGCTAAATTCCCTTGAAAAATCAAAGGATGGAATTAAGGCAAGGTGGGACATGGTTGACATGGGAATACGAAAAGATTTGTCTCCCATGAAGGGTGAAAATCAAATGTTTCTTCCTCCACCTGCTTACACTCTTTCCAGGGGGGAGAGATATCAGTTTTGAAACTTCTTCAATGATGTAAAGGTTCCATAGGGGTATTCATCAAATATTAAGAACATTGTCTCAAGGAATGATATGAAGTTAAAAGGTTCGAAATCACATAACATCCATATTTTGATGTAAGATTTAATTTCAATAGCTTTACGTTGCATTTTTTCCAAGAATTTCCATCATACGTTAACCAAACGTTGTTTCTTTTTCAATGCTATATGCTGCAAAGTTTTAGACCTAGTGAAATTTCTATGTATGGAAAGAGAAATTGTTATCATATTAGGTGAATTAGAATTGTTCTTCCCACCATCATTCTTTGATATGATGGTTCGTTTGATGGTTCACTTGGTGAGAGAGATCGAACTTTGTGGTCCTATGCACTATAGATGGATGCACCCTATTGAACGATATAAGAAGATTTTGAAAGGGTTTGTCAAAAATTGAAGTCAGTCAGAGGATAGTATTGTGGAGCGATATATTGTTGATGAAGAAATTGAATTCTGTACCGAATACTAATATGATGTGGAAATCATTGGTATCCCAAAATCTCGTCACACTGGATGCATTGAGAGTGAGGTAATTTCTAGAAGAGATGTTGTGATAATCAATATTACAGATCAGGAGCAGGCCCACCTTTATGTTTTTCATAATAGCTGGGAGGTTTCTCCATATATTGAAACACACAAAGAAGTTCATAGGCAGTTTAATCTATCAAGGGATAAAAAATGAATATCAAATACACATAATAACTAGTTTATAGGATGGTTTCGAGACCGTATTTTTAAGGAGTAAGCTGAAAATATGAATTCAATTTCAGAACAACTTTGATGTCTAGACATTATACCAAATGTGTATGTATTATCTTACAATGATTATGTAATTAATGGTTATACATTCTATACAAATGAATATGATGAATATAGTACCGGGAAAAATAGTGGAGTTACACTTGAGGCTGAAGCGATGCATGTTTCTGGTAGTAAGGACATAAATCTAATTTATGCGAATATGTCATACTTTGGCATTATCAAACAAATATGGGAGTTGGATTATATGACATTCCAATTGCCGATTTTTTAATGCAATTGGTCTGATAACAATAGTGGTGTTAAAATAAATGAATTAGGATTTGTGATAGATGATTTTAGTAAAGATGGTTACAAAGATGAATAGTTTATAATGGCATCATAAGTGGTACAAGTATTTTATGTTCCAGATCCCGCAAACCAAAATTGGTCGAATGTTCGGTTATCTACGAAAACATCTGAAGGGTTTGACAACAATTTAGGTGAAGACGATCCTTTCAGTGGTACGCCGCAATAATTTCTTAGAGGTCCCAAGGTAGATTATGTTTTTTATGTAGGAGGAGACCAAAATGAAGGGATTTGGATAATCAATATAGGTGTGAAATCCATTCAACCTTTGAAAAAGAGAAAGAGAGTTCAACAAACAGGTTATATTTTGTTTATAATATAGATCTTGTTATATCATGTTATTATATTATCATTACTGAATTTATGTAATCTAGATTAACTATTCAACCACTTTTGCAGATAATGACTTCTTCATGTTCTGGTGCTCCAAACCTCGAGGCTGAACAAGTTTCTCAAGTTGCAGCTGGTCACAGTACAGAGCAACAACATGTTTATGAACCTGTTGTCACTCAAAGTGTTGAGGTTCAACTACCATCAGCACATGGAATTGCTACCGTTTCATATGAACATATATATTATGTTGATATCGATAAATTGGTTGGGGATAAAAGGCCGGCGTTGTAGAAAACACAAGTACATTGTAGTTTGATAGTGTTAGCCAATGTTCGTAAGGCGAAAAGAAAGGGAATCAAATTTGATGTTGGATGGAATTAACGAGGCCAAAATGTGAATCCCAACAAGGCTATGTATATTAGTTACATTGTAATTTTCACTTGGTAACACGTGCCGATTGACATAGATTCATAGCACCATGTTGTGTCTGGGCTGTAGGCTGTGATATGGGAAGAAATTATGCTAACATTATGATATTATTTCTCTAATTTACTAGAATATAAAATAATGAAACAATGTCTTAATCTTCTCAATATCTTGTAGAGTACATTTATATTAGATTATTCACACATGAATTGTGTATTATGTCTTGCAGGAAGGATTCATTGAGGTTTTTGCACTATTTTAACAAAATGTCACATGAAAGATTCCAAAGGTAAAATAAACCCGCACCCACCCCTTGTCTACACTCACCTGATAACCCAAGAAGCATGTGATGCATTTATTGTCAGCTGTGAGGATGATATGTTTTGGGTATATTGTAGCTGATTATGATTTTGGCTATTATGTTTGTAAATTTATGAGAGAGATCGTTTTTCATCAACAAACTGGCATCCCTAAAGAGGTATTTTAAAAAACAACTACTATTTCATTTAAATTATTTATTAAATATTTTTTAATATAATTTTTTGTACTACACTGACAGTCAAAAAGCCTCATATTGAAAAGACGATATATATGTGTTCAGAAACGATTTGGTCACATACCTAATGGAAGATTTTAGACAAATAACATGAAGATCTGACTTGGGGACGTGTACAATTGGCGGCCATTTTTGAGAGGGATTAAGGAGATCAAAAGACGAAAAATTATTGTATGAAATGTTCATAGGAAAACTGTAATTGTTATTAAATAAAACATCCTTTCTCCAATGAGTCATTTTTCTGTTTTAATAGTTGAAATGCACCAGCAACATGAAAGAATTATAAACCTCATTTCTTTAGGGTTTGGATAAGAAAAACAAGTAAAATCTCCAAGATTTCTTCATATCCAACCAAATGCATTTGGATTGACATGATACATTATGAGAATAATACATGGTTCAATTGTGATGTGTACAAGTCAACCTCACATCAATCAAAGGCATGGTGTGGCCGTATCACTCTAAGTGTCTCTCTTTTGTTTAAAATGGACAGAATTTTAAATGAAAACAACAAATGACATACAGAAATCTAACAAAAAACATTCGTATTGTGTTGATATTTTTGGAGAACGATCCATGGGTCATTTGTGACATTTATGAGTCCACCACACCTCAATACGAGGCACGGTGTGGCTAGTATCACCCATAGTGTCTCTCTTTTATTTAAAATGGACATAATTTTAAGCGAAAACAACAACTGACATACGAAAATATGACCAAACACATTTGTATTGTTTTGATACTTTAGTAGAAAGTTCCATGGGTCATTTTTGACATGTACGAGTCAACCCCGCCTCAATCTGTGGCACGGTGTGGCCAGTATCACTCAAAGTGTCGCTCTTTTGTTTAAAATGGACAGAATTTTAAGTGAAAACAAAAACTGACGTACTGAAATCCAACCAAACACATTTGGATTGTGTTGATACATTATAATAATGATCCATGGGTCATTTTTGACATGTATGAGTCAACCCCTCTTCAATATGAGGCACGGTGTGGTCAGAATCCCTCAAAGTGTTTCTCTTTTTTAAAAAATGGACAGAATATTAAGTGAAAACCACAACTGATGTTAGGAAATCTGACCAAACACATTCGGATTGTGTTGATACATTAGGAGAACAATCCATTGGTCATTTTTGACATGTAAGAGTCAACCCCGCCTCAATATGAGTAATGTTATGTCCGGTATCACTCAAAGTGTCTCTCTTTTGTTTAAAATGGACATAATTCTAAGTGAAAACATCAAATGACGTACATAAATCTAACCAAATGCATTCGGATTGTGATTATAAATTAGGATAATGATCTATGGGTCATTGTTTACATGTATGAGTCAACCCCACCTAAATACAAGGCATAGAGTTGCAGGTATCACTCAAAGTGTCTCTCTATTGTTTAAAATGGATAGAATTTTAAGAGAAAACAACAACTGACGTACAGAAAACCACCTTTCTACCATACACACCAAAATAATTCATTTTTTCTTAATGAAACATATAATATTGATATAAAACTTATTCCAAAATCATTTTAAAAATACCAACGGTCTTAAATTTCATGAAATTCATTCCAATAAAACTATTAAAGCCCCCACCCCTTGGACGCCACCCCACCCCCCTGGACGCCACCCCACCCCCGGGACAACCCCCCCCCCCCCCCATCACCCTTGAATGTCCGCCCCCCAGACACCCCCAACCCCCTAGACTCCCCACACCCTGGATGCCCCCCCCCCACACCCTGGACACCCCACCCCTCCTAGACACCACCCCACCACCTGGACACCCCACCCCCTAGACACCCCCACACCCATGGACAACCACCCCCACACCCCTAGACACTCCTCAACCCCCCCCCCCCCCCCTGAATAGCCCCCCAACCTCTAGGACCACCCCCCCCCCCCCCCCCCCCGACTGGACACCAGCCCACCCCCTGGAATCCCCCCACCCCCAACCCTGGACACCCTCCACCCCCTGGAAAGCCCCCCCAACCCACTAAACACCACCCCACCCCCTGGACACAACCATGCACAGCCCCCCCCCCACCCCCCACACCCTGGATATCCCCCACAGACACCCCCATCCCCCTGGACACCCCACCTCTCTAGACACCCCTACCCCCCTTGGACATCCAACCCATACCCCTGAATAGGCCCCCAACCCCCTGAATTCTGAATTGATTTATTTATGTATTTAATTAAATTATTAATTATGTGTTAATGATATTTGGGTATACTTGATTTATGGGTATACTTATTGTATGTGTATACTTTTCATAACATCCTTATGAATTATGTATTAATTTTGTATGGGTATACTTGTCAGTATGTTGATTTTTTTGCAGGTATTGTTTGGGTGTGCTGCTGCAGAATTTTATGTTATAGTAGGTGGGGAATTTTTAATTTATTTTTTAGCCCTGATAAATGGATCCTTTATCATCACTTATTTTGTGCTGATAAAGGCTCCCTTTATCAGCGCTAAAAATGTGCTGATAAACGATCCCTTTATCAGCACGTTTTTAGCGCTGATAAAGGATCCCTTAAAAGTGATTTTCGAGCACTTATAAAGGGGACCCCCACCCCCCTTTATCATCGTTGAGCATTACAATGCTTTTTTGGTGCTGTTAAAGCCTGTTTTGAGCACTGATAAATCCCGTTTTAGTAGTAGTTCCAAAAGTCGTGTTAGCTAGTTGAAGGGATTTAGTTGTTGGATTTTTTTAAAGAATTGTTGTATCTTATAGTAGACCATGAAAGACATGGAGGTCTCAAAGGACTCTATTATAGATGATTCTTAAAGAAAGCAAAGAATTACTATTGGGGGTAATAGCCAACATGGCATGAAATGGGTCTTTCAGTTGAACCTCAAAAATATTGTGTGTTGCTCTCTTCCCTATTATTACTGCACACAATGGTTAGAAATTGAGAAGCATTGAATGAATTGAAAACCTTAAAAAGTTCAAGAAGTCTGGTTAAAAGGGAATAACCTGTAAAAAGAAAATAGCTCGTTGATTCTTCCTAATCGCCTCTCAGTTATCCAATCAGGTCTGAGAATATCAAGTGGTATCAGATTTAGGTTTTTTCTAAATATCAAAAAGAAGTTGCAAAAAAATGAGGAACATAAGTTCTACGAACAACTACCATTTTCTTCCTTTTATGTCACAAACTACCGCAATTGGAGGAATAGGATACCACAATTCCTCTTTTCACTCAACCTAGAATTTAGAGATGATGCTACAGTGTACTTTCCACCCATCGCTGAAGGAGCTGCTATGGCCCAAGATGATAAGAGAAATATGGAGTTAGATGGAAAGGCACAAAAATTTCCTCCTGAAGTCCCTATCTAAAAATCTCTATACAAAGTTAATGTGTCTTCAAACATCAAAATAGATGTGAGATAAATTGAGAAGCAGTTAGGAAAGAAATATAAAAATCAAGGAAGTCAATCTATAAGTGTAGAGGAGAAAATTTAAAAACATAAAAGTCATGGGCGATGACACCATTGGTACTATTTTACATGGGTCAATGAGATTGTGAGCAACATCTGGGGTTTTGGTGAGAAGTTAGAGGATTCCATCATTGTTAAAAAACCAATGAAGAATTTTTCAGATTACTCTAATTCAATGATATCAGCCCTGGAAGAAAGAAAATATTTGACACTTGATGAGTTACAAAATTTACTTGTAACTTTTGAGATGATCATTGTGGGTTAAAAATTCCTGAGGGAATTTGAATTTTTGATGTTTTGAAGGGTTCATTTAGAGATCCATGACCATCTTGCCACATTAAGTCCCATGGATGCAGAAAATGGGTCTATTATCTCAATTATTCAACCCAAAAACTATATTTTAAGCTTGGCCCACATGGACACAAATTTATGAAGTCTTACCCACAAAGAAGTTCAAGAGTGGAATCTTTGAAAACAAACGTAAAATCTGATGGGCTAGGTCCGTTAGGATATGGGTTGAAAGGCATGTGTTACTCATCCAGAGTCATTTGTCCCCCCCTTCGGTTATAAATATTCATTTCACGACATTGTATTCCCATTCAAGATTGTATTAGTGAAACTCTACGAGTTTGATTTCTGTCTATTGTGAGGAACCCCTTTGTTACTTCCCTTGCTCTTGTGTGGTCTTCCCTTGTTGCTCTCCATATTAGATCAGTTATCCCAGATCACAAGCTATTACTTTAATGTCTCAACCCAAGTGCATTGGTGTGTGGATTGGCCATCAAAACCCTCCCTCAAGTGTTTATGGGACTCCCACCACATCGAGCCCTCTCATTTTGAATTTGATCCCACTAAATTAGAGAATAATAAAAAAATCAAAAGGAGAGGGCTAGATGTGGTGGGCGTCCCGTCAACACTTGAGACGACATGAAGTTTGTCATGAGGAAATGATTTTTTCCATTACACTGCCATAGATATTTCTATAATAAACTTCAAAGCCTCACCCAAGGGAGTATTAGTGTTGAATATTACTATAAGAAGATGCAATCTATCATGATTCGAGAAAAAATTGAGGAGGATCCAGAGGCAACCATGGAATAGTTATTACACAGGCTCAATCGGGAGATTTCCAATCAAGTAGAGATGTACCACCATATGGAGATATAATATATGATCCACCAAAAGGACCAAAATCGAGAAACATATCAAAATGATGAGAAATTTAAGGAAACTCACTACTCCTTTCACTCCATGGATAAATTCGAAGAAGATTAGAGAATCATCAAATCCAAAATTGGTGGTTGATCTCAATTGAAAAGGTAATTCTTCCACCTAAAAACCCTACTTTTAAAGCTAACCAACCAAGGAATCAGGGTATTCGATGTTTTAAATGTCAATGAAGAGGACACATTGTGAGTGAGTGTCCAAATAGAAGTATAATGTTATGGGTTTTTCTAGGTCCATTACATTTCCAATTTTATTGGTTAGAGGGTGTTTTGGAGACTTTTCATCTAGTTATTCTAAATTCCCTTCTTGCAGTCAATATATTTGTTTGGGGTAATTGGTAGGTTGGTCATGCGGTCGGTTAGCAACAACCAGATGTTTGTGCGGTAAGGTGGTTAGTCGTGCAATCAATTAGCATGACCAGCTACTTTTTCGTGTGGTGGGGTGGTTGGTCATGCGGTCGGTTGGCACAATCAGTTTTTTTTTGGATTAGATACATGGATGGATCAACTATGTGAACCAGCTACAAGGCAGGATCAGCTATGTGGATCGAATATGTGGCTGGATCAGCTAGTTGAATCAGCTACGTAGCTGGATTGGCCAGTTGAATCGGCCATATGGATGGATCGGCTTTGTGAATTGTCTAAGTGACTAGATCGAATATGTGAATTGGGTACATTGATAGATCAGCTATATCATTTGGATATGAGAGCAATCAAAAACATGAATTGTATATGTGAGTGATCGGTTTCGAGAGCAATCAGCTACATGGTTGAGTCGACTACGTGAAAAACGATTATGTGAACCATTGGTTATGTGGGGCATTCAGATACGTGGGATCAACCACGTGGTGTTTTTGTGTCATGAACCAACCCGGGTTGACCCTGAATCGGTCGCCCGAGCCAGTCCGTGACATGGCCTGAAGGGCGTTCCAGATCCCCACGGGCTGGAAACTAGTGTCGGGCATCAAAATAAACCAGTTGGGAACGATTTTAGCCCATAACAAGGATAAATAAACCTAAACTGAACATGAATATAAATAAAGGAACAGAATCTAAACAACTTGATAGCGGAAAAAGGAATAAACCAAGAAACCTGACGTACCTTAGGTGACCCCGTGGATCACCATGGTACGTCAACTACACTCGCTCCCAAAAGTGATCCAAGACTGAAACCTGCAATTGAAAAGTAAAGTAGGCATGAGCACCGAGATGCTCAGTAGGAATTCCAAAATGTAACCACATCCTATGCCCCTGCCTTTAGTAAGAAATACAATTATGCCAGTTAGAAAATAACATAGAAAAAAATAATCTTTCCCCTTTTAAATTCATGTAACGAGTTTGCATTTTTAGGTAAAGCAATTTACTCCCACTACATTTTCAAAATAGGTTTCAAGCATGCATTAACATTAAAAAATTAAAAGAACCAATTTGGATTAAAATATGGTTTTCACAAACAATACATCAAGTATGAAACAACTGAAAAGCAAGTTACATCACTAGCAGCATGTCACAAATGTTCACCATGGGTAATCCCTATAGGTAGCTAGATTAAATGGGAACCTAGAGACCTCGTACCTCGGTGAAAATGTGCCAAAAAGACCATGAACCTCAGAAAACGTGGCTTAGAAGACCAAGACCCTCAGAAAATGTGTCTTAGAAGACCACGACCCTTAGAAATTCATATATTTAGTTAGTGATGTTGCGTCAATCCTGCTAGAAAAACCGGGACGAACCCCTGCCATGTCATCTAGAGTACTTGTCCTGGTCACCCACCAAGATTCTCAGGTTTCCCATTGTGCTCTATTTCAAGTGGTGGTGAGTTTTTCTTTATCATGAAAACATATATGAACATAACATTTTCTTTATCAAAAACTCATTCAACCTCTCACCACTGTTCTCCCTCCTTAAGCGCATTCCCCCTCTTTCACGTTACACAATGCATAAACTTCAACGTTAGGCACATCATAACACTTTAAACATTCAAATCATTTTCTAAATCCAAGGGGGTGTGCCTCAAGAGAGGTTTTTCTCTTTCATAAATCATTCTTATGGTTCCAAACAGGATTTATTACATAAAGGGAGTACTTTTTACAATTAACCGGCCAAAAGGCCAAACACCTTTGGAAATACACATTACCAATTTAAAACGACTTAGGAAATAAATCTTTAAAGAAAATGTCACTTAAGGCTGATAGAATTAAAATTACATTTCAATTTTAGAAGCAAAGGAAAAATCATTTCTAGCAACCGTAACCTAATTTCATTGCATGTGTATATAGCTTAAATGTAAAACATATTTTTAAAACAAGCAAGAAATTATGAATCTCAAAATAAAGGCATAGTCATAGAGGACCTACCTCATACAAGTCTTTATTTGTCGACGACCACTCGAACTGACCCTGCGCACTTCCATGCACATGAATTTATATATATTTATATAAATAGCCCTAGCTGTATTGCACATATCCTCCATGCAATGAGGGAATATGTACAAAGAGGACATTTATATGCATATGTCTTACCTTATGCATGCACAAGTAGGCATTCTTATCACCCGCAACCTGAAACCATCATAGAGAGGTCCAACACACTACACAAAATAATTTAATAAAACAACTTTAACACTTGAAAAATTTACAAAAACATTCAAAACATCATTTTTAAAACCAAATGTGCCATGATGCAACACAAAAACTCCACTGCTGCTGACACACATTTTAATAGACGAACTGCATAGTTAAAAAAATAAACACTGATAAAAAATTCAGCATGGGATTTTTCCACAGAAATGTTTCTTGCGCAATGCTTAAAATCAGTACTAGAAAAAGCAAACGCACCCAACCCTCTAGCAGAACTAGATTCGTAGCTTTAATGTCCTTAAATAAATAAATTCCCGAAGTCAAAAACAACCATGAATAATGCAACAACAGACATACCACAAAACCGCCCAAATCCCTTCTTTTTTTAAAAATCAAATGCACACTAAAACCTTTCAAAATATTATTCGCATCACTTATAAAATTTTAAATAACCAACTTAATTATTTATAAATTAACATCAAAAAATAGAACATGAGTTTTCCTCAAAAACAAACCTCATTATATACAACATTCTATATAATATCAAAGGGATACTAAACTTCTTTAAAACTCGTTTCGCACCAAACAGATCAAACACATAACACCAAATTTATTTACGCAAGTAAAATAATCCACCAAATAAACACAATAAGTTTTTCACACAAAAATACCGAATTTTCTCATTAAAAATACTCAACTTCATGAAATTCCACACAAATAAAATTATACTTAACATTGCAATTCACAAATTAATTATCACGGACCGTGCAAATTACAACAGCGGAATAAAACACTTACATCGGTGTAGAAAACATCACAAATCAGTGCGCAAACTCCGCCGCATGTGAATTACACTGCAAGGGACCTAAAATGAACCATAAATCAAGCAATCAACCCCCATGATCAACAAGATAAAACCCTAAAATAGGAACCCTATAAGAAGAAAAACCCTAAGGAGGAAGAAGAAGATAATCATAGTGGGATGACCTTGCGACGGAGGGAGCAGGATACTGGTCTCCGAGATGAGTGTCGTCGGGAGAGGGGGAAGAGGCGTCGACTGAAGGCTTGCTGGAAGGGGGTACGACCAAGGGATAGCTAACAGGAGAGGGATTCGCACTGGGGTTTCAACATAGGGAGGCCGACGGTGCAAGGCGACGCGAGGAGGGGAGGTCGGCCGAAGTTCTGTCGTGCCAAAGGAAAGAGGGAGGCACGTCGCAGGGTTTAAAAGCTCAAGGTAGGGGGAAGGTACAGCGCAAGCAGGATGGAGAGGGTGGGGGGTAGCGTGAGCCGAATTGAGGGAAGGGGATGTGTGCGCGACACCCAGAGAGGGAGAATGGAAAAAGAAAAAAACCCAGAAAGAAAAAAAATAATAAATAAAAATAAAAATAAATAAATAAGATAGAAAATATATAATTAAATTAAAATAAAATAAAATAAATAATAATTTAATAAATAATAATAATAATAAACTTAATAAGGATTTTAATAAACTTGAATAATAATAATAATAATAACATAATAATAATTATTATAAACTAAATAATAATAATATTATCAATAATAATCATAATTAAAATTATAATAAACTTAATATGACATTAATAAACCTAATATACTTACCAAAATTAATAGGAATTTAATAATAATAACTTAATTATAATATCCTTATATTAACAAACTTTGTGAACATAATAATAATAAAATTAATAATAATAATTACCATAATTATAATTTTTTTAAAAAAAATTCATCATTAAAACTCATTTTATTTATTTTTCTTGAACACGAGGCAAACCGCACGGTGACCCGGGCAAAGTCGCGTAGCTTTGAATACGCCATGCCATGTACCAAATGATGTCAATGGCGATGCATTCATTCATCAAAAAAATGAAAAAATTTCAAACAGGCTTGGCTCACCACTCGATAGAATGCTTATAAATCTGATAAAATAATAAAATAATATTATCTTAAAAGTTAGGGTGTGACAATTCTCCCCACCATAAAAACTTTCTGCCCCCAAAAAAGTCACCCAACCCAACAAGGAAACAAACTCGTGTTCGAAACTGAACGAGGCCAACAAAATCACAACTCGGTGTGACTTTTCACTTCATCAGTCACACCCAACCAACTCTAAGGGAATATGCAAAGAGAAGAGTCATTAGGAAACGAGGAAGGTTCTCCCCACCACAAGAACCCAACTAGCACAACCAACATTGAGACTAGCAGCATGAGCTAACTCTGGAACTGCTAACTTGATCCAAGAGGAAACTACCACACTATCCAAACCTCGAAGAACACACGAAAAGATTCATGGTGGGTCTCCCCACAATTTAAGAACTGACTAGCTTAAACCAATTAGCATAGACCAATACGAGAAACCCAGCACAAACCGACCCATGAACTCTCTGCCTAACCTAGACCCTCCACCACATGGGGTCATCAACGAAAGAACCCAAACTGAGTAGTGGACCAAACCCTTACTCATTATTTCCCAAGACACATATGTCTCCAGAATGAGCACAGCCTAAAACAAGAATTGGTCACCCATGGAGCTAGCCACATGAGAGGGATAATCATCTTGAGACTCACATCCATAAAGAGACAACTCCAAAGCTCATATTTGAGGTGGCACAACTATAGGAATTACATGAAAACAATATCACAAAGCCTTTTTACAACCAAGGTGGGGTATTCAAATAAAAAAGACCATGACGAGAAAAAGAGACCATTGTGCCTCTTACATCTAAAAAGAACCTTCAAAGATGAAGAGGTACAACAAATAAATTCAGTCCGTCCCCATTTCAGCACTGGAGACAAAAATTAGACCAAGGTGCCCCTCAACCAATGATTCCTTACTGCATGAAAAGCTTCACTCTGAGACCTGTGGCTGGAGCTCTGATGTCTTGATGCATCTGCTACCCCCCAGTTAGGAGCGGACATCCTTTGATTGAGACTAATGCTGACGATGCCGCTAGCGGAACCTCTCCCATTTTCCCAAATGGAAACACAAACGGAAAGCCTTTAGAGGATGATGACAAGGTGACTTAATGTACCCTAACAGAGCACACTAGAAGCAACCAAGAGGGTGTACCAACCAATAGTGGATGGAATTGATAAGAATACTTGTCTAAGACAGGTTCCTCCGATTCGATCTCATCACCGGATGGGAACCTTCTCGAACACCAGAAAGAAATGGTCCTGGAACCCTGGACGAAGTCCCCACACAAGAGAAACGTTAACGGATTCCACGACGCTACCTCTGGAAGAAATGGAATCAACCCCTTTGAATGCCTCACATAGGCCTTCACTTCTCATTGGCCTTACTCAACACTCACTTTTTCTGCCACATTCCTCGCCTTCACTTCCTCGGGTATAAACCGTCGGGCGAGAGTGGTCTTAAACACCTTCCAAGACATACTATCACACAACGACGCTAGGATTATTTCCTCCACCAATCCAAATTTTCACCTTCAAATGGACCCGAACCAACATGGACTCTCATAGTTTTAGGAGTTTTCAATAACTTGGAAACACCAACGATTTCACCAAGCCAGTCTGCTACCTCTGATAGATCACGATCACCATAGAAGCAAGAAAATAACTGAAAAGAATTCAATTCCACCACTCTACTAAGAGTCTGGGTGGAACCAACAACTAAAAGAGGATCAATAAGAACCTATGGGACTTTTCTGGGAAGTATACTCAAAACAAGAGGCACAAATCCGAATCAAAACTCATCATAAATCGAAATTCCAAACCTCAATCAAAAACTAAAGATCAAACTCAAAAAACTATTCCAACCACAATTCAGTATGTCAAAACCAAAAACCCACGAAAAAAGAAAACCCAACACGAAAATTGAACGCTAAACAATGGCTAACTCACTTTTAAAAACATTTATATTACCTTTTTGAAACCAATTTTTTTCAGAAAACAAAACAACTTAAATATTCACCATTGGTATTCCATGAAGTATCACACATACATATCTCTATCCTAGATCAAGCACTGATTCACTCACATCACCAATTTATCCCCTTACCACATGTGCACCTCAATGTATTTGATCACTCATAGGAATACCATGGGTCAATTCAAGACACTTCTCATTTCCAAAACAGACTATTCAACACATAGCACAAATTCCCAACCAATTTGTGAAAGTCACATATCATTATAGAAACACATTTCCAAATTCCAAAACGATTTCCATTTCAAAAACCATTTTCCACTCCAAAAACCATATTCACATTTGAAAATACTTTAACAAAAATCCATTTTCATTTTTGAGATCTACTCACACCAACCAAAATGAAGGTCAAACCTAACTCACATAAAAAATTTCCATAAATAAGGGACTAGTGGCTATGACAACCCAGTAACATGGCTTAGCAGACCATTATCCAAGCATTCATCCACCACAGGAAGTAACTTGAATCGTGCACTCAGGATGTACATGGGTCTCTACTCCATGGAAGTCTACTGTGTAACACTAGTTCACTTCCTTGGTCATCCCTCATCCACACAGACCAAACAAAAGAAAAACTCAACTCCCATTCTACCCCTGGAAACTCAAGTCTCGGGACGAGAAAGGGTCCATGACATCCTTCCCACACCTACCTCTTGAGTCCCGACACACCTAATCACCATAATACTTGACACCCCAAATAAAATCCTCTCTCTGATACCATTTTGTCACAAACCAACCCTAGTTGACCCTGAACCGGTCGCTGGAGCCGGTCCGCAACATGGCCCAAAGGGCGTTCCCATTCCCCACGTGCTAGAAAATAGTGGCGGGCATAAAAATAAACCAGTTGGGAACGATTTTGGCCTATAACAAGGATAAATAAACCTAAACTGAACAAGCAAATAAATAATGGAAAATAAACTAAACAACTTAACAACAGAAAATGGAATAAACAATGAAATGTGATGTACCTCAGGTGACCCATGGATCACCATGGTACGTCAACTACACTCTCTCCCAAAAGAGATCCAAGACTGAAACCTGCAACTAAAAAGTAATGTAGGCGTGACCACCGAGATGCTCAGTAGGAATGACAAAATGTAACCACGTCCTATGCCCCTGAATTTAGTAAGAAATCCAATTATGCCAGTTTTAAAATAAGATAGAATAAAATAATGTTCCTCCTTTTTAAATTCATGTAACGAGTTTTCATTTTCAGGTAAAACATTTTACTCCCACTAAATTTTCAAAATAGGTTTCAAGCATGCATTAACATATCAAAATGAAAAGAAACCAGTTTGGATTAAAATATGGGTTTCACAAACAAGAAATCATGTATGAAACAATTGAAAAGAAAGTTACATCGCTAGCAGCATGTCACAAATGAGAACCATGGGTAATACCTATAGGTATCTATAACAAGTGGGAGCCTAGAGACCTCGTACCTTGGTGAAACGTGGATTAGAAGACTATGACCCTCAGAAAACGTGTCTTAGAAGACCACGACCCTCAGAAAACGTGGCTTTGAAGACCACGACCCTCTGAAATTCATATGTTTAGTTAGTGTTGTTGCGTCAATCAGGCTAGAAAAACAGGGATGAACCCCTATCGTGTCATCTAGTGTACTAGTCTTGGTCACCCACCTTGATTCCTGGGTTTCCCATTGTTCTCTATTTCAAGTGGTGGTGAGTTTTTCTTAATCATGCAAACATTTATGAACATAACATTTTCTTTATCAAAAACTCATTCAGCCTCTCACCACTGTTCTCACTCCTTAAGCGCATTCCCCCTATTTCATGTCACACAATGTATAAACTTCAACGTTAGGCACATCATAACACTTTAAACATACAAATCATTTTCTAAAACCAATGGGGCCCGCCACAAGAGAGGTTTTTATTTTTTTAAAAACATTCTTAAGGTTCCAAACGGGCTTTATTGCATAAAGGGAGTACTTTTTACAATTAACCGAGTAAAAGACCAAACACCATTGTAAATACACATTACCAATTCAAAACCACTTAGGAAATCAATTTTTCAAGAAAAGGTAACTTAAGATAGATATCATTAAAAATAAATTTAAATTTCCAAAGAAATGGCATAATCATTTCTAGCAATCGTAACCTGATTTCATGGCATGAGTATATAGAGTAAATGTAAAACATATTTTTAAAACATGCAATAAATTATCAATCTAAAATTAAAGTCATAGGCAGAGAGGACCTACTTCAATCATGTTGTTATTTGTTGACGACCACTCGAACTGACCCTGCGCACTTCCATGCACATGCATTTATACATATATATATATATATATAAATACCCCTAGCTGCATTGCACATATCCCCCACACAATGAGGGAATATGTACAAAGAGGAAATTTATATGTATATGTATTACCTTATGCATTCACAAGTAGGTGTTCTGGACAACCGCAACCTGAAACCATCATAGCGAGGTCCATTGCACTACAAAAAATAATTTAATAAA
Organism: Viscum album; assembly: GCA_963277665.1. NCBI lineage: Eukaryota > Viridiplantae > Streptophyta > Magnoliopsida > Santalales > Viscaceae > Viscum > Viscum album. The sequence goes on from OY728147.1 coordinate 624,261,706, forward strand.
ACAACTTAAACACTTGAAAAATCTACAAAACATTTCAAAATAATTCTTCAAGGGTTCGCACCAAAAGAGAAACATTCAAAACCTAATTTTTAAAACCAAATGCGCGAAAATGAAACACCAAAACACCAACTGTATCTGACACACATTTTAATAGATGAACTCCATAGTTAATAAAAAATAAACACTGATAAACAATTAAGCATGGGTTTTTTCCACAGAAACGTTTCATGCGCAATGCCTAAAAATAGTACTACCAAAGAAAACGCACCCAACCCTCATATAGAACTAGATTCAAAGATTTAATATCCTTAAATAAATCAATTCCAAAAGTCATAAAACTACAATGAATAATGTAACAAAAGACATACCTCAAAAACACCCAAATCCCTTATTTTAAAAAAAATCATATGCACACTAAAACCTTTCGAAACATCATTCACATCACTTAAAAAATTTTAAATAACCAACTTCATTATTTAAATATTAACATCAAATAACACAACATGAGTTTTCCTAAAAAAACACACCTCATTATATAAAACATGCTATAAAATATCAATGACATACTAAACTACTTTAAAACTAGATTCACACCAAACAGATCAATCACATTACACAAAATTTATTTACACAAGTGAAAGAATCCACCAAATAAATACAATATGTTTTTCACTCACAAAATACCAAATTTTCCCAATAAAAAACTCTACTTCATGAAATTACACATAAACAAAATTATACTAAACATTGCAAGATGCAAATTAATTATCACGGACAGTGCAAAATACAACAGTGGAATAAATTACATACATCAGTGTAAGAAACGTCACAAAAGCAGTTCACGAACTCTGTCACACGTCAATCACACTGCAAGGGACATAAAACGAACCATAAATCAAGCAATCGAACCCCATAAACAACAAGATACAACCCTAAAATCGGAACCCTTTAAGAAGCAAAACCCTACAGAGGAAGAAGAAGATCATCATAGTGGGATGACCTTGCGATAGAGGGTGAAAGATACTGGTCACTGAGATGAGTGTCATCGGGGAGAGGGGGAAGAGGCGCCAGCCGAAGGCTTGCTGGAAGGGGGTATGAATAAGGGATAGCTGACGGAAGCGGGAGGCGAGCTGGGGGTTCAACGTAGGGCGGACGATGGTGCGAGGCAGTGTGAGTAGGGGAGGTCGGTCGAAGGTCTGTCGTGCTGAAGGAAAGAGGGAGGCTCGCCGTAGGGTTTGCCGGATCAAGGGAGGGGGAAGGTGCAGCACGAGAGGGATGGAGAGTGGGGGGGGGGGGTAGTGCGAGCGGAATTGAGAGTGTGGTGGTGTGTGCGACACCCAGGGAGGGAGAATGACAATGGAAAAAACCTGAAAGAATAATAATAATAATAATAAATAAAAATAAAAATAAATAAATAAGATTGAAAATAAAGAATTAAAATAGAATAAAATAAAATAAATAAAACATTAATAAATAATAATAATAATAAACATAATAAGGATTTTAATAAACTCTAATAATAATAATAATATTAATAATAATAACTTAATAATAATAATTATAAACTAAAAAATATAATAATTATTATTAATAATCAAAATAAAAATATAATAAACTTAATTTTATATTAATAAACTTAATATACTTAACAAAATTAATAGAAATTAAATAATATTAACTTAATTATAACAACCCTACATTAATAAACTTGGTGAACATAATAATAATAATAATAATAATTATAATAATTACTATAATTATAATTTTTTTTAAAAAAAATAAATCATTAAAACTCAATTTATTTATTTGTCTTGAAAATGAGGCAGGTCGCACGGTGACCCGGGAGAAGTCGTGTAGCTTTGAATACTCGTTCTCATGCACCGGACGATGTCATGGGTGAAGCACTCATTCATCAAAAAATGCAAAAATTTCAAACAGGCATGGCTCGCTGCTCGACAGAAAGTTTCAAAATCTGATAAAATAGTAAAATAGTATTATCTTAAAAGTTCGGGTGTGACATTTGGCCAGTTACATAAAACAACCATGCGAGTCTTTCATCGACATGAATCAAGGGCATTCAGAGGTCTCCTATCCAAGGATAATTATATCCTTTAATTTTTGTGATGACTGAGGTTGTAAATGAGCCCTTCCACATAGAGTTTAATTAGATCTGTAATAATTGGTAAATAAAATCTGTTTTCATTTGAAATCTCGATCATCCCAGACAGATTGACTCCAAAAACAAGTAAATTTTCCTTCAATTATTCTTGCTTTCTTTCTCTCGAGACTAAAGTTCTCGAATCCCTTCCCTTAGAGTTGTGGACCCCTGTTGTCATTGGTTCGATTTTCTTCCAACAGTGATTCCATCTACCGTGCAACCCTTGCTTTTATGCAGAAAATTGTGTGAAGCTTATTTTATCCATGTAGGTAATTCTTCATTTCTCGCTTTTTTGAATTATACAGGAGGGATTTGCTTCTGTTTATCTATGGGGGGTGGTTGTGCTAGCCTAATCAAGATGAATTAATTGATTATCTATGGGGAATGATTCACAAGTTTTTACAGCTTTGATATTATCTTGGTTTTTGTGATTGTATGGACTAAATGCCTCAGTGAAAATCATGGTCATTAGGGGGATTTTTTCACAAAATATGTCGTGATATGGAAACCCTGATGTGTGTTGTGTGATATCTCCTTAAATGAGAAATTTTCTAATCACTTATATTTGGATAATGAAATAGTTACCCCAAAACTATGGCTTGTATAATGATGCCCCTAAAATAAAGAAGTGGAATGCTATAAAAGCCCATTTTTAAATCTATAAAATGATCTTCATTGTGTTGTTATGTGTGGTCGTGTTGTGGGGCGGTGATGTGAGTTTGCGATATGTGGTTGGGGCATGTGGGGATGATGGACGAGATGTACTTGTGCATTTGGGGCACTGAGGTGATGATTTGTTTAGCCATGCTTTTAGGTCAGTGGGGTGATGGTTTGTTTTTTCGTTCTTGTGGGGTGGAAAGGTGATGGTTTTATGAGGATGATTAATTTCTTGCGAGAATGGTTGTGTTATGCTCGATGCTCAGGTAGTGATGGAATAACTGTTAAATAATGCATTAAATGGTTTCGGTTGGCTTGATTAATGATATGAAAATGATTAATGAATAAATAAATGATGGTTTGTGTGATTAAATGTGGTCTATGCTTAATAATTAAAGAAATTTTATATTTAAATGAGATTGGTTTGGCTTGAAATGAAAAGTGAGAAGTTGCTCGTGACTTGTGTCTATTATGTGGTTTCTGCGTTTAGATGTGGCAGCGAAGGTTGGGTTGTTGTGGGTTGGTTAGTGCTTTGTTGTGAAACCAAATATTTAGCTTGTGTGTGCTTATATATATATATATATATATATATATATATATATATATATATATATATATATATATATTATGTTCCTTGTGATTTCTTTATGCACCCCACCCTCGTAGTGTGTCGACACCCGTATATTCACACAGGGGGTGTTTCTCCTAACATCCCAGTGATGATGATAGATGGTTCACTACCCGCTCTTTCATACCCTCTTTCAAGAGAGTACATATGCACATATTGTGATGGTCAGAGGTTTGTTAATTCACTAGGTGATTACTCAAGTGTCTTTGGACATGATGTGATATGACCGTGCAATGGGGCATTGGTCCATGTGTCTTTGAGAAGGATTTCATATGACCGTGCAGTGGGGCAGCTTATGGTAGGGGTCGTCCATGGTAGGAGGGCAGAAGGTTGATATCCTTCAGGTCCACGATACCCTAATACTCTGATTATGGTAGTGGTTGTGATGTGATGGAACAGGTATATTTAGGCAGGATGAGATGTGATCGTGTTGTGGGGTAGTGGCACAGGTGTCTGCGGGCGTGATGTGATGTTACTATGTTGTGGGGCGGTGGTATATGTTATTTGGAAGATATGAGAGTGTTAGAACATATGAAATTTGGGTGTGAGAGTGTTAAATCAGTGGAAAAGTGTTGTGGGATACCCTTTATCGATAATTTTCTTATCATGGTATTATACTTGGATTGCGTTATTTGGTGACAGTGTCATGGTGAGGTTGGTATTGGTTAGTTGACCTCTATAGGTGTTTTTTGTTCTGCAATTTTCTCATGGATGCATTAGCATGCCTATATCACATGTTCACGAGAGGTTTTGGTTTTCCTACTGAGTATACATGTTTTTTCACCCTACATATATAAAATTGTTTTCAAGTTTCCAAGAGGATTTGTAGAGACCCAAATCTTGGCGTACATAGACATTACATTACTTTTGCGGAATACTTAATACATAACAAAAACAGACACACAAGGACCGTAATAGTTTAGTGTCCTTGGAAACTCGGAATATAATCTTCTAATCGTGGTGAAAAATCTTCAACATCTACCAAAGAGATCTTCCCCTTTTTTCTTACCTAAAACCTTTCTTTATATCCTGGGGAAAAGAAAACATAAAAAGGGTGATCTCAAATTCTTAGTAATGGTAAGAATGAAGAAAATAAAACAAACAATACACATTTGAAGATAAAAACATGAACATAATGTTTAAACATCAAATTATTGAGCAATGACATAAAACATGGTAGTACTTAAGACATAGATCATAATGGAACATCAATCATGATAAAATAGAATGGGAATAAAACAGTTAATTGTGGAAAACCATTTAGCACATGATATGATTTCCATAGTAGCCAAGGCATTGCTGCCAAGACCATCTTAGTGGACAAAGTCCCTTTTTGAATCGAGTTCACTCCTCGTTCCAATCCTGTAACACTGAACCAGATTAAGTTATCATTCCAGACATGTCTATATCATGATATATAAATCTTTACCAAATGCATTATAGGAAGATATATTTCCCACCCATCTCATAATGAAATCATTATTACGTGTGCCACAAAATAAACATAAATCATTCATCATAACCCAAAGAGTAAAATGGGTTTCATAAACATCATCCCATCAAAACATAATCCATATAAAACAAATGGATATCATTTCATCATAAAAATTGAAACCATATAAACCATATAGGCATTATACTTGAAACATAATCATACTAAATAATTTCATCTTAGATGGAAAATAGTTTTGACAAAACACTTGAAATGAATTCTTGAGGAAAATATCTTTTCTTCTTTAAAATCATTTTCTTATCACAAAATCCCATTCAATTTTAAAAGAAAAGTATTTTGTGGAAAATAATCATTAAATCTTGTAGATGAATCTTTATGGAAACTAGGCGTTTTTAAACTGTAAAAATCCATTCACATCGTATAAGTTAAAAAAACATTCTTCTCGTACTTTTTCCGGAAAAGTCAAAAAGTACCTCGTAACGTAAACAAAAGAAATATTACTTACATACCATGTAGTAAAAGTAAAAAATGGTCAAAAAGGACTTTAAAAATACATGAAACCATTTTTAGAAAACCGTTACATGGATGATAAATATAACCCTAGTAAATACTTACGAATAAACAATCTCGGATAAAAACGAGATTTGAAAAAGTTATCCCTTACCTTAGGTCCGATATGCTTCGTACATATCCTAACCTCCAGTATAATGATTTAAATAATGTAATTGACTTATTAAAGAATCATATTCATTGTTATGATATCATATATTGTTCACTTATGACTTTATATTACCCGTTCTTTTGTAAATTCCATGTTAAAGTTGTGTTTTGGGTAAAATAGTTTTATTTATCGTACGTGTTTGGACTTGTTGTTATTGATATTATTATTACTTATATCATGATTTAATTACCTCCAGAATTTAAATCCTTATTTATATATCATATATATTTAGTATATATATATAATAGATAGATAAATGAAATGAAATACACCGTTCATGGAGACGATAGGTCGTACGTACGCATGAACCATGCTTTCCTTTCCCTATTGACTTGAATAGAAGTAAGTATATGACATATATATATATATACATAAATCCAGTAGCTTTATAATGTCATATATTTCATTATTATTCATTATATATACTTTATAATCACTCTGGAGTGGTTAACATGGAGAATGAAAATCATCGCGTCGTGGAGGCGGTAATCCGTACGTATGCACAAGCGATGATATCATTCCCATAATTGTTGAATTGAATCGGAGTGGGTGATATAATATCTCAGAATCATTATGATGATATAATAACTATATATAGTTATTATTTACACCATTATACCCATCCATGTAAGGTGGTGGTGGAAAAACAGATTACACCACGGCATGGAGACGGTATTTCCTACGTACGCACGTGTTGTAATTTCATTTTCCGTAGGATGGATAGAAGGTGAAATGGGGTTGTTTCATGTTTATAATAAAATATCTGTATATTAGTGATACTGATGTTATTTCTTTATAATGAAACAACTAAATAAGAAGAAGTTGAAGAAGACTGAAACTTGAAAGAATCGGTAGAAGAGTTTACCTTTTCTTCGACACACCTCTTTTATGATTCCTCTTAAGGGACTAGAGTTGGTATTTTGAGAATACCAGAACCTCCATAAGGTTTATAGGTAAGTTTTGAAGGGAAATGGGAAGGGTTTGTCCCAACTTGAAAGCTCAAAATTGAGTAAAGAGAAGAGGGAGGAGGTTCCCTTTTATAAGGGAGTAGAGGCTCACCTTAGAAAAACATAAAATATTAATTTATAATAAAGTCATATTCGGTTTATAATAGATACAAATGGATTTATTTCGAAACTAAAGTGGGGATTGGTCGAAATCCTCTCAAAAATAGGTTTTAGACAATTTTATGTTACTATTTTAACATTATCATTTATATTTAACTCTAAATTAAATAATTTAACTTTTACTGTGTCTTCTTGTTTACTTACAATATATGGTTAATAGACTTACTATTACAAGACAAAAGAACCCAAAGTGGTTCATTATTAATATATATAACCTTATCTATGTACTTTGGCCGAACCCTATATTTTTAGGAATATAATACCAATTAATAATATAATATTTGTTTTAAGAACTATTCTATGTCAATGTTGAAACTATTTGGTAATTGATTTTTGTGAAAGTCATAAAAAAATTATTAGTTATAAATACGTTTATTGAATCATTAATAACTTGTCATAATAACCTATAAAATTATTTTAATTCATAAAAGGTCTCAAATTACATTTATTTTGGTATTTATAACATCAATTATGTTAATATTTCATTAATAAGGTAATTACTTCATCATCATTGTGTCTTAAATTAATTAGCATATTTAATGTCTAAAAATTATAAATAAAATACAATGATTTAGGAAATAATTTTATATTTCTAATGAACATTTATAGTCGAATCTATCTTTTGTATAACCCTATATTAAAAATGTTTTAGTTATTAAACATTGATTTTAACTCTTTTAACTCTTTTTTAAATAAAATAATAATAAGTGTCCAAATCTAATCCAAGTAGACCTAAAGGGTAATATTTTATTCATAAGATTGTTTTTGGTCGAATTACACATATTCAATAATATTAAGACATGTGTTAGGGTAATAATAATATCATTTTTACCCTTAATAACCCTTTTTACTTTTAACTGTGGTAAATAAAAGTTAAAAGATACTATTCACCACAAATTATTTTTATCTTATTGAACCACATTTTACTCCTTGATATTAACCGTGTCTCTCGGATTTTCTAAATTCCACTCATAGAAGCGGTAAAATTATGTTTTATGTAAAATTCCAAATTCTTCTAGGAGGTGGGTAAAAAGCGGTGAAAAGTTCAATAAAATTTTTATATATCTAAAATTATTATAAAATGACTCCAACGAATTACAATGAATTATATAGGTATTATGTATCAATTTTCACCTAAAATATATTTAAATAAAATAAAAAATTATTAAAATAAAAAGTCGGTTTTTAAATAGTGACCAGGTGTTTTCACTATTCATCAAAAATTGAAAGTTTTTAGAAAAATACCAAAATTTCACCCTAGGCTAATTTCAATATTCTGAATCCAAAACTGAAGTCCATTTTAAATGATAAAATTTATAAAATTTCAAAAAGTGGGTATTACTATTCATAACTGCTATTTTATATAATATTTTAATAACATATCATTGTTTAGTAAAGCTCGATATTGCATACAACACATGCTATCGAGGAAGGTTGATCTTTTGTATAACACAAGACAAGATAGTGTTTTTTGTAATTAATGCTTCCTTTGATGTTGCGTATAACATAATTGATAAAAAATATACTTCTCATAAAATATCAGGGTGTTACATTCTACCCCCCTTAAAATGAATTTCTCCCTCGAAATTCATCAATTCATAACAAACAGATGAGGATACCTCTCCCTCATCATATCCTCAAGCTCCCACGTAGCTTCTTCTAATTGGTGTTTCCTCCATAAAACTTTCACCAAGCGAGTGGTCTTGTTCCGTAGAACTTTTTCGCTACGATCCAGAATCTCTATCAGATGTTCTTCATAAGAAAGATCTTTCTCCAGTAGTACAACTTCTGAGATTAGTACATGTGAAGGATCGGGTATGTATGTTCTCAAGAGAGATACATGGAACACATCGTGAACTTGAGAGAGATTTTGTGGAAGCACCAATCGGTAAGTTACCTTCCCAACAGGATCCATTATTTCGAAAGTATCGATATACATAGGGCTCAACTTTCCCTTCTTTCCAAATCTCATTACTCTCTTCCAAGGAGATATTCATAAGAACACTTTATCACCCACTTCAAACTCTAAGTCTTTTCTTCGGTTGTCGGCATTACTTTTTTGTCAACTCTGAGCTGCTCTTATGTGTTTTTGAAGAGATATGACATTTTCTTCCATCTCATCAACAAGATCAGGTCCTAATAGCTTTCTTTCCCCAACTTCATCCCAGCAAGTTGGAGTCCTGCATTTATTTCCATATAGAGCTTCATAAGGAGACATCTGAATACTTGAGTGAATGCTATTATTGTTATAAAATTCCACCAAAGGTAGGTGTTGATCCCAACCACCTTTGAAATCCATAGATAAAGATCTCAACAAGACTTCTAGCATTTGAATTGTCCTCTCTGACTGACCGTCTGTATGAGGATGATAAGTAGTGTTGAAACTCAACTCTGTATCTAGATTATGCTGAAGACTTCCCCAAAACGTCGAGGTAAACCTCAGATCCCGATCAAATATAATGGCAAGTGGTACTCCATTCAATCTTACCACTTCTTTTATATATATAATGTCAAGATGATCTAGAGAGAAATCTTCTCTAATAGCAATGAAGTGTTCCGACCTCGTAAGATGATCAACTATGACCCAGATAGAATTATTGCCTTTTGATGTTTTTGGATGTTCGGTGACAAAGTCCATAGTGATGTTTTTTCATTTCCATTTGGGTATGGGTAATGGTTGTAACATCCCCTTAGACTTCTGTCTCTCATCTTTAACATTCTGACAAACCAAGCAACGCTAGACATATTCAGCGACATCTCTTTTCTTGCCATCCCACCAGAAGTACTCTTTCAGGTCCCTATAAATATTCTTGCTTCTAGATTGAATAGAGAATGAAGAACTATGAGCCTTATCCAGCAGCACATTCTTTAATTCTAGGATGGGAGGAACACAGACCCAATTCCTGAACATTATTATCCCATCAAAATCAAGGTTGAATTCAAGAACATTTCTGACCTTCTTTTGTAACTCTACATCTTCTTTTTGTGCCTCTTTAATATTTACATGTATATATGGTTGAACATTTAATTGAGAAAGATAAGAATTTTCCCCTTCCATAATAATTCCATGATCCGTCCTTTATAAATCCATAAATATTGGATCATTTGTGATCCTCATCATGGATATGCTAGCATGGTCTTTTTGACTTAATGCATCTGCCACCTTGTTTGATTTCCCAGGGTGATAATGAATTGAGCAATCATAATCCTTAATCAACTCCAACCATCTTATTTGGGGCATATTCAGCTCCTTTTGTGTGAAAATATACTTTAAACTATTATGATTAGTATAAATATCACAACTTTCACCATAAAGGTAATGCCTCCAAATCATTAATGAAAAGATTACTGCAGCTAACTCCAAATCATGAGTTGGGTAATTTTGCTCATGGATTTTAAACTATTGTGAGGCATAAGCTATCACCATATCATTTTTCATGATAACACACCCTAATCCCTTCTTGTATGCATCAATGTATATCACAAACCTTTATCTACTACATGGCAGTGTGAGCACAGGTGCCCTGGATAACATTCTTTTTAACTCTTTGAAATTCTCTTCACACTCCTCCGTCTAAACAAACATAACTCCTTTTCGAGTCAACCCGTTGAGTGGATTAGATAACCTATAAAAATCATTCAAAAAATGTAGATAATATGCAGCCAAGCCAAGAAAACTTTGGATCTCAGTTACTGTTGTTGGTCTCAACCATCTTTCGATAACCTCTATTTTTATTGCATCCATAGATATCCCCACTTTGGAGATTATGTGACCCAAAAATGAATCTTTTTGAAACCAAAATTCACACTTGGTAAATTTTTCATAACGCTTTTCCTTTCTTAGGGTCTTTAATACAATTCTCATGTGATATTCATGTTCTTCATTGCTCTTTGAATAGACAAGAATATTTTCTATAAATACTACCACTAACTGATCAAGATAGTCTCTAAAGACTCTATTCATTAGATCCATGAAGATAACATGGGCGTTAGTAAGACCAAATGGCTTCACTATAAATTCATAGTGTCCATACCTTGTACAGAAAGTCGTCTTTGTTATATCCTCCCTTTTGACCCTTAATTGATGATACCCTAAATGAAGATCAAACATGTAAAAGTATTGAGCTCCACGTAGTTGGTCAAATAAGTCATCAATGCGTGGGAGAGGATATTTTTTCTTGATAGTGATTTTGTTAATTTCTCGATAATCAATGAAGAGTATCATTGATCTATCTTTCTTCTTAACAAACAGAACATGTGCTCCCCAAGGTGACGCACTAGGGCGTATGAATCGTTTATCAAGATTCTCTTGGAGTTTCTTCTTCAATTCCTGAAACTCTGTTGGGTCCATTCTATAAGGTGTCTTTGAAATAGGCATAGCACCTGATATGAGTTCTATTGAAAACTCAACTTCACAATTTGGTGGAAGACCAGGAAATTCTTATGGAAAGACATCCACAAACTTCTGTACAATGGGCATATTATTAATCATGAGTTTCTCACCGACCATTTGAGATAAATAACCTTTATTTAGTGGAATCAAGACCCATAATATGGAAGGAATTTCCACTGTAAGGTTATGTACATCCTTTCTTCGATAGATGATAGTAGATTGATCGAGAATATTAAATGTGATTTCCCTTTTTTGTCAATTGATATAAGCTCCGTATAAAGAAAGCCAATCCATGCCAAGAATCACATAAAATTACACTATAGGAAGGATCACAAGATTTGTAGGAATCAATTTCCCACAAACTTCAGTTGGAGAAGAATTATAAACTTTTGATGCGATCGTTGTACCATTAGGAGTTGTCAAAGCTAACTCAACATCTAATTGTTGAGGTAATATGACCATGAATATAAAAAATTCTTCATAAATAAATGAGTGGGTGGATCGAAAATCAAATAAAACATTTTCTAATTTAGAGTGGATGGTAAGTGTACCTTTCACCACTTCGTTATCGTACTCCGCATCGCTGATTAAAATTGCATGTGACTTTCCTTTATCTTTGGCCTCGAGAGTTTGTTGACGTCGATCATCAACAAAAAACCTTTGATTTGGGAGTTGATTGGAATAATGCCCCATCTCCTTGCACTTGAATCATTGAAGTGTTGGAGGTTCATTTTGTGTATCCCTTTATTTGTTCACATCATTAGACATCTTCTTCCCATTATTTCCACATTCAATTCCTTAATGACCTTCTTTCCACACTAAACGCATTTTCTTGTCCCTTTTAGACAATTCCCTCCATGTTTCTTTCTACAATTTGATCATAAAGGAAAACTCGTCTTCTTTTTAGTGTGGTCTTTATATTTTCCTTTGAATTCCATTTTTCTCTTCTTATCAAACCCATATGACTGATGGCTTACCCCAATATCCATCTCAACCTTGAGAGCACATCGAACAGTTACCTCGTTGATATTGAAGTCCCTTATGGATAACACCCTTCGAAGAATTGGTTTTATGCCACTAAAGAATCAATTGATCTTACTCTCAGGTTAGATAATAATTCTGGAAGCATACCTTGCAAGTCTTATAAAATTTTCTTCGTAAGTACCAACTGATTCACCATCCTTTTACTTCAGTTCAAGAAACTCTTTCTCCATCTTTGTTCGCAGAATACGAGGGATGTACTTATTAAAAAACTAGTTCTTGAACTCGTCCCATTCCATGGAATCAATTTCATCCTTTTGCCTTGTATTCTAAATAAGATTACACTATTGATCAGCTTCACCTTCGAAACGATATAATCCTTAGATGACTTTATCATGTTCAGAACATTGTAGAACTAAAAATATATTTTCAGTGGTACTGATCCATTGTTCAGCCACTAATGGATCAGAAGACCTGCTGATTGAAGGTGGACACTGCCTCATGAAGGATTCAACTGAATGTTTCTCCTTCCTTTGCTCGTTTGGAAGTCCTGTAAGATTCATAGCTTGAGAAAGTTGTGTGAACATGGCTATAATATTTTTCATTCCATCTCCAATTACATTTGGTTTCTCAGGGGGAAAATCATTTCATTTCCCGTCGCATTCAGCATTAACACGGTTCCTTCGGGTTCCAGCCATTGACTAAAACCAATAAGCATAGTGTGAGAAATGCCAATCATAATAGGAAAACCACATAATCAAGAATAAAATTTCACACTTTAGGTCTTATCATAGGTTGTTCATGTCCATTTCTAAAACACTAATATTGTGTTCTATTCATAGACATATCCTTAGGGTTCTTACTGAGGCATTCACATCATAGATTCCAAAGGTTGACTATACCTTTCCTCTGATACCAAATATAGAGACCAAAATCTTGGAATACATGGACATTACATTACTTTTTTGGAATACTTAATACATAACAAAAAACATAAACATAAGCACCATAATAGTTTAGTGTCTTTGGAAACTCGCAATATAATCTTCTAATCGTGGTGAAAGATCTTCAACACCTCCCATTAAGATATTCCCCTTTTGTTTTCATACCTAAAACCTTACTTTATATCCTGGGGAAAAGAAAACATAAAAAGGGTGAGCTCAAATGCTCAGTAATGGTAGAATGGAGAAAATAAAACAAACCATACACATTTGAACATAAAAACATGAACAAAATGTTTAAACTTCAAATTCTTGGGCAATGACATAAAACATGGCATTATGTAAGGCATATATCATAATGGAACATCAATAATGATAAAATAACATGGGAATAAAACATTTAATTGTGGAAAACCATTAAGAACATGATATGATTTCCATAGTAGCCAAGGCATTGTTGTCAAGACCATCTTAGTGGACAAAGTCCCTTTCTGAATCGAGTTCACACCTCATTCCAGTACTGTAACACTGAACTAGATTAACTTACCATTCCAGCCATGTCTATCTCATGAGATATAAATCTTTACCCAATCAATTAGAGTTAGATATAGGTCCCACCAATCTCATAATGAAATCATTATTACATGTTCCACAAAATAAACATAAATCATTCATCATAAACCAAAGAGTAAAATGGGTTTCATAAACATCATCCCATCATCACATAATCCATATAAAAAATGGATATCATTTCATCATAAAAATTGAAACCAGTTAAATTATAGAGACATTATACTTGAAACATAATTATACTAAATAATGTCATCTTAGATGGAAAATAATTTTGACCAAACACTAGAAATGAATTCTTGAGGAAAATATCCTTTCTTATTTAAAATGATTTTCTTATCACAAAATGCCATTCAATTTTAAAAGAAAATGATTTTTTTGATAATAATCATTAAATCTTGTACAGTAATCTTCATGAAAACTAGGCATTATGAAACCATAAAAATCCGCTCATGTCGTATAAGTTAAAAAACATTCTTCTCGTACTTTTGCCGGAAAAGTCAAAATGTACATCGTAACGTAAAAAAAAGAAAGATTCCTTACATACCATGTAGTAAAACTCAAAAATGGGTAAAAAAGACATTAAACATACATGAAACCATTTTTAGAAAACAGTTACAAGGATGATAAATATAACCCTAGTAAACACTTACGAATAAACAATCTCAGATAAAAACAAGATTTCAAAAGTTATCCCTTACCTTAGGTTTGATATGCTTCGTATGTATATGAAACTCTTGTATAATGATTTAAATAATGTCATTTACTAATTAAAGAATCATATTCATTGTTATGATATCATATAGGGTTCACTTATGACGTTATATTACCCATTCATTTGTAAATTCCATGTTAAAGTAGTGTTTTGGGTAAAATCGTTTTATTTATCATACGTGTTTGAACTTGTTATTCTTGATATTATTATTACTTATATAATGATTTACTTACATCATGAATTTAAATCATGATTTATATATCATATATATTCAGTATATATATATATATATAAAATATATATAGATAAATGAAATGAAATACACCGTTCATGGAGACAGTAGGTCGTAAGTACGCATGAACGCTGATTTCCTTTCCTTATTGACTTGAATGGAAGTAAGTAGATGAAATATATATATATACATAAATCAAGTAGATTTATGATGTCATATATTTAATTATTATTCATTATATATAATTTATAATCATTCTTGAGTGGTTAACATGGAGAATGAATCTCATCACGTCGTGGAGATGGTAATCTGTACGAACGCACGAGCGATGATATCATTCCCATATTTATTGAATTGAATTGTAGTGGATGATATAATATCTCATAATCAGTATGATGATATAATAAATATATAGAGTTATTATTTACACCATTATACCCATCCAAGTATGGTGGTGGTGGAAAAACATATTACACCACGACGTGGAGACGGTATTCCGTACGCACGCACGCGCGATGATTTCATTTTCCGTAAGATGGATAAAAGGAGAAATGGGGTTGTTTCATGTTTATAATAATATATAATTATATTAGTGATACTGGTGTTATTAATTTATAATGAAACATCTAAATAAGAAGAAGTTGAAGAAGAAAGAAACCTGAAAGAATCAGTAGAAGAGTTTACCTCTTCTTCGACGCACCTCTTTTAAGCATCCTCTTATGGGACTAGAGTTGGTATTTTAAGAAGACCAGAACCTCCAGAATGTTTCAAGGGAATTTTAGATGGGAAATGGGCAGGGTTTTTCAAAGCTTTAAAGCTAAAAATTGTGTAAAGGTAAGAGGGAGGAGGTGCCCTTTTATAAGGAGGAGAGGGGCACCTTAGGAAACACATTAAATATTATTTTATAATAATGTAATATTTGGTTTATAATAGCTCCAAATTGATTTATATCAAAACTACAGTGGGTATGGGTCGAAACCCTCTCAACCAATAGGTTTTAGACAAGTTTAGGTTACTATTTTAACCTTATCATTTAGATTTAACTCTGTTAAAAATTTTAACTTCTACCGTGTCTTCTTGTTTTCTTACACTATATGGTTAATAAACATACTATAACAATCCAAACGAACCCCAAGTGGTTAATTATTAATATTTATAACCTTATCTAAGTCATTTGGACGAACCTTATATTTTTAGGAATATAATAACAATTAATAATATAATATGTTTTTTAAAACTATTTAATGTCAATTTTGAAACTATTTGGTAAATTATTTTTGTGAAAATCATAACAAAATGATTAGTCCAAAAAAAGTTAATTGAATCAATAATAACATGTCATATTAACATAGAAAATTAGTGTAATTCATAAAACGTTTCAAATTTCATTTATTTTGGTATTTATAACATCAATTATGTTAATATTTCATTTGTAAGGTAATTACTACATCATCATTGTGTCTGAAATAAATTAACATATTTAACGTCTTAAAATTATAAATAAAATACCATTATGTAGGAAATATGTTTAGATTTCTAATGAATATTTATTGTCAAATTTATCTTATGTATAACCATATTTTAAAAATGTTTTAGTTATTAAACTTTGATTTAAAATCTTTTAACTCTTCTCTAAATAAAATAACAATAGGTGTCGTAATCTAATAAAAGTAGACCTAAAGGGTAATATTTTATTCCTAAGATTGTTTTTGGTTGAATTAAACATATCCAATTGAATTAGGACATGTTTTAAGATAATAATAATATCATTTTTACCCTTAATTACCCTATTTACTTTTAACCGTGGTAAATAAAAGTAAAAAGTTACTATTCATAATAAATTATTTTTATCTTATTGAACCACATTATACTCCTTGATATTAACTGTGCCTCTCGGATTTTTGAAATTCCACTCACAGAAGCGGTAAAATTATGTTTTATGTAAATTTTCAAATTCTCCTATGAGGTGGGTTAAAGACGGTGAAAAGTTAAATAAAATTTATATATATATATAATAATTATAAAATGACTCCAATGAGTTAAATTGAACTTATATAGGTATTATGTATCAATTTTGACCTAAAATAAATTTAAATAAAATAAATAATTATTTAAATAAAAAGTCGGTTTTTAAATAGTAACCCAGTGTTTTCACTATTCATCAAAAATTGAAAGTTTTCAGAAAAGTACCAAAATTTTACCCTAGGATAATTTCAATATTCCGAATCCAAAAATGAATTCCATTTTGAAAGATAAAATTTATAAAATTTCAAAAAGTGGGTATTACTATTCATAACGGCTAATTTTAATAATATTTTAATAACATATCGTTGTTTAGTGAAACTCGATATTGTGTACAAAACATGCAATCGTGGAAAGTTTCTCTGGCATATAATGAAAGGCAAGATAGTGTTGTGTGTAATGAAAGAATCCTTTGATGTTGCATATAACATAAGAGATAAAAAAACTTCTCATAAAATATCTGGGTGTTACAGGATTACGTGGACAGTGCTGAACATTACTAGATCAGACCTCAAGATAGTTGTTGTATCACTAATTTAGATTTTCTTTTGGGAATTTACTTAGGAAACTTTTATCTATATCAATTTTACTTATACATGCATTGTGGGATGGTTTTGGTTTTCTTTTATATTATATCACGGTTTTTCTTGTGGTTAATTCATTCTATCTCACTATCTCATAGAATTATTGAGGGTAATGTCATTCATTTCATGAGATTATATACCCTCGGTTCTAGTCACCAACCTAGGACCTACTAGAGGCAGGTTTTGGGGGTCATTATCCCTCTCCCTTCATTGAACAATTCTGGATAGGAGGGGGTCGTGACAGAGTGGTATCATAGGGATTGATGATTGAGAGTTAGTAATGAGTTTGGAGTTAGGTATTGTGAGGAATGTTTTTGTTAGTATGGTAATAGTTTTAGCTGACCTCAGCACGTGACATAGGCCACATAGACTAGTTATGACACATGTTTTTAGGGACCTCGGTGATCTATTGCATGTAATTTGAGCTTATTGGATGACCAAGTGAGGTGGATTTGTTTGTAGGATAGAGACCTAAGAAAGGTACATGTATCATGATGACTTGTGTTCCTTTTTTAATTGGGTTGTTTCAGGAACGGTAAAACGAATAAAATAAATTAAATGAATTTTTATAAAATTTCATACTACTAGGCTTTAAAAATTCTTGTTTGTCTTTCAGCTATGGCTCATGGACATCGTTCGCATGTTGTTCAAGCAATAGAGGTTCTACAGGTTGATTTGGTTGATCATTGGAGGGTTGATCCTATTGAGGGGGAGGATAAATGGTAGAAAACATTGTGCGGTTTTCAGCGGGAGGCCATGGGGAAGTACGAGAGAAATGTTTCAAATGTGGAGACAGAGAGATGGCTGGAGGAGCATGAAATCACTTTTAGTTTGACTCAGGCCCCAGTGGGGTACTATGTCCCTTAGGCAGTCAATCAGATGTGGGGAGTTGGTGGACTTTATATTTTTGTGGGTAGAATGAGGCGGATGTTTCGTGGGTAAAATTTCAGAAAGAGTTACAGACATAGTTCATCTCATCGACCATGAAGGAAATAAAGAGGAAAGAGATCCTCTCCCTTTGATTGGAGAGTATGTCAGTGTGGGAGCTAGTTTAAGGACCTTCTCTGTTTTCCCCTAGATCTTTTTCCTGATGAGGAATCTCATGCATGACGTCTTGAGAAGGCACTTCGTCCTTCTATGTAGGATGTTGTTACTCCTTTGACGTTGCCAATGTATCTAGAGGTTCATAATATGGAAGAGGTGATTGAGAGAATGAATGCATGAATGCATGAGGAGGTTGGCCACAAGATGGGAACAAGCAGGGTTCCTTATGGATCAGAGTTGTCAGTAGCTGATCTCAGGTGTTGGGGCCTTCACGGTTTCGACAGCGGCGAGTCGAGCTCGAAAGCTTCCTTTCCAGCCTTTTGGGAGATTAGATTTCATGCATTTACTAGGGAATTTAAGATGGTGTGTTTTGTATGTGGGGTCGTTGTTCATCCCCAAAACCAATGCTTAGTGGTTCTTTGAGCTCAGTTTGGTAAACACAGACAGTTTCAGCATCACTCTTAGAAAAAGTTTCCAATGAGACTGTTTCAGCAATAGAGGTAGTAAGCTTAGGTTCCGCTGAGGGGAGATAGAGCTGGTTGAGGCTGACCATAGAATGTTCCCCATGTTCAGGGACCTTGACCCTGGCATGGTTGTGGAGGTGGTCATTAGCAGAGAGGTAGATGAGCTGGGCGTGGTCAGTGGCTCATAATTGAGTCATCAATTCTAGAGGGTCCAAATATCGTTTGGGGTACCCTTAGTTTGTCTTCCTCCATTTTTTGTCTTGTTTGATTCAAAATATTTTCACTCTTTTTTTGTACCAGTTCAGGTATGTGCTCTGGGACTAAACATAAAGAGGCTTTCTATACCCCTAATATTGACTATGAAAGTCGGGGGCCAGACCAGCAAGTTTGATGTATGCTTGGGGTGTACACGAACGATGGTTCCACATCAGTCTCATGGGGATCAATTCTTGCTTTAGATGCATTTGTACAATATCATCCTTGGCATCGAATGGATGCATTTTTTGCATTCTGTTATCGACTGATTCGGGGGGGATTCATGTTCTCGAATGTGGATGGTCAGCATGTGGTTTTTGTTGGAGAGCGGGATTGTCAGGTGGGCAGTAATCATATGAAGACCATTCTTTATTGATGGATGAGTTGTTAATGGAATCAGTGGATGATGGGACAATGAAGGTTCTCAGAGTCGTTGGTGATGTTTTCTCTGAAGAGGTTGTGATGTTACCCTATCGACATGATGTCTAGTTCGGGATAGACTTGCAGCCTGGTGCTTCTATGATTTCAATGGATCCATATCGGATGGCACCCTCTGAGTTGTGGGAGTTGAGGATTCAGATAGATGGTCTAATGGAAAAGGGTTTTATCCAGCCCAATGTGTCATTCGTGGGGTGATCCAGTGTGTTTTTCCAAGAAGGTGGATGATAGTATGGGGTTTTTCATAGAATACTAAAGATTGAATTAGGTAACGGTCAAAAATCATTACCTTCTTCCAAGGATAGATGATCTTTTCGACTAGCTGAGAGGGGGAGTTGGTTTTCTAGGATCGATAAGCGGTTTGGGTATCACCAAATGAGGGTGAAGAAAGGGGATGCTCTGAATAATGCATTCATATTCAGTTATGGGCACTTCAACTTTATGGTCATGTTGTTTAGTAATACAGATGCACAAGTTGTGTTCAAGAGGCTCATGAACATGATGTTCCTTGAATTCCGGGGCTAGTTCATAGTCATGTTCATCGACGACATATTGATCCACATGATATCAAAGGGGGAGCATATCAATCATCTTAGAGGTGTCTTACAGGTTCTTTGGTGTCACCGATTATATTGAATGTTATCTAAGTCTATGTTTTGGATACAAGATGTAGTACCCTCGGTTTCAGGTATGTGATGCTTACTTGATGCTTCTCTTGGTTTTAAAAAGTTAAGGGTGACGTATGGGAGAGTGAGGAGATCCTTGATTAAAGCTTGAAGCAAAGGGGAAGGCGCCCGGGTGGTGCACGGTTTGTCTAAACCGTGCTTCCAAATCATGCGTGGCTGACTGGGGATGTAGTGGCTTCCGAACTATCGGCGCACAGTTAAGGGAAACCGTGCGATGAGTCCATGAAAGAAGGGCGGACGAGGTAGTAGCTAATGCACGGTTAGCGAACGGTTTTTAAAACAGTGCGTAATAACCGTGCGATCACTTAAATTAGATCCTTAAATTGTGGATCTAATTCATTTTTGCCTCTAATTACCTCACTAAAGCTCATAGGTGACCATAACACGAGAATAATCTCCCTTGAAGGTAGACAAACTTCTCCCAAGAATTCCGGAGGTGATCCGAAGGCTTCTTTTAGCGAATCGAAGTCGGATTCTTGAGGTATGTGATCGTTCTCCTTCGTTCTTGAATGGTTTCTTAGATCTACTTTGATCTACTACTCCCTTTCTCTCGGTTCCTTATATCTATGCCCGTTTTGGGTATACCTATGTTTTTGGATGCCAGATATGTTGATATTTGGTCTTGGTTGTGTTAGGAGAAGATATCTAAGGAGTATTCAGGGAGATTTGACCTGGGGTTCTTGAGCGTTCTTCATCCGTTGCTTGGTTTCACCTTTTTGTTGAGGTAGGTGGAATCACTATCGACTCCTCTATTTATAATTGGTTCGCTTAGTTTCAAATTCGTAATTTGAATGGTATTTATTGTTAAAAACATGTAATAAGTCTTCTTTAGTGATGATTTATGGTTTTTATGAAATTGTGAAATCATGGTGAATTGTTGTGCAAAGTGATTTGGCTATTTGAATTTAAAATGTTGTTTTTAAATTATGAAATTGATGAAATTGTAAATGGTTTGATGGGAAATGGGATTTAAAAAAAGGATTTTTTATTGAAATGGTTTGAGATTGAAATGACATTGATGGATTTGGTTTTCAATAAAAAGGGAGTTTTATTGAAATGATTTTAATTGGTTGAACACACATGGTTTTGATGGAAAATGGCTTTCAATAAAACGTTTTTTATTGGAAGGATGGTTTTGGAATGATTGTTGGGAATGTGTTGTGTTTGTGTTCACGTTGCATATACAAGGCTTGGTTGAAATTGGACCTTGTGCTCAGTGCCAAACATTTAATGGAACATGGGACTTTTAAGTATGAGGCATAGTTGAAATATGACCTTGTGCTCGGTGCCAAAGGTATAATGGAACACCTGAAATAATTACCTTTTGACGACTTGGTAGATAGACGAGAGACTGCTCATGAGTATGGAACTGTCATAACGAAGCATGCATTGTTGATTTCACGGGTTTGTGAAATAGTTGGGTATGTCAAAACGGGATGTTTGTAAATGGTTTCGAAATTTGTTTGGTTATTTTTATGAAAAAATAACGTGTTGGAAAATCTGGTTTAACTTGCACTTGGATGCTTCTGAGCATGGAAGTTTTTGGAAAACTTGTTTGTATTTAGTTATAAACTGCTTTGGTGAATTTTTTTATATAAACTATTTTTATATAAATGTTTCTAACTCTTATATCCTAGTGGTGTGAGTAGGGTATTCATTGGGGGAAAACCTACTGAGTTTTATACTCACCCCTGCTTTGGATGTTTTGTGCTTTTGCAGATGTTGTATTCCGAGTCCCAAGTAAAGGTAACACATCTCATTACTAGTGGCTCGTGGTGATGTTTGGGAGATGCTATGGAGCTTGAATCTTTTGAATCAAGGAGTCATGGTGTCTTTTGAGAGTCTTGATTTGTTCTTCTACTATGTATTTTGATGTTTGGTTTGGTATTCCTCTGTTGTGTACTCTGATGTGGTTTAACATAAATGAAGTTGTTGATTGGTCTTTCATTTGTTCATGCATCATATAGTGAATGGTTAATGGATGGGTTTATTTCATAAAGGGTAAATCGTCCCCCACTTATACTTGAGACCCTTCGACATTTATTGCTAGCCTTTGGCGTCTTGGGGTGTCGCTTAAGGCCATGTAACCCGCACCGCCTCCTCAAGCCAATGAGGTAGGGGTGGGGTGTTATAAATGGTATCAGCTTGTTTGGTCCTTACCTAACAAGTATTTATCGATGTTCTCGGTCATGGAGTTGAAATTCCTTTTCATCTATTCCTTGGGTTGGAATCTTTGATATGAGTAGGATTGTCGGAACACAAAAGGTATAGCATAAAAGGACGTTGCTAACCTGTTTATGTTGAAGTTCAAATTACCAGTTTCTTGGGTACAAAAGTGTTTTGGATACACTTCTAGAGTCATGGAAATCTAATTTTCGTGGCTTTCGCCAATGAGAGGAGCAAGACATGCATGGTAGATGAATGGAATCCCACTAAGATTTCATATCTCATTTTGAGGAATGAGTAAGAATTTTTTGAATGGGAACAATTCTAAAAAAATGCAGGAATTTTTTTCAGCAGAAAGACTTTGAAAATAGGTAATTTGTTGTATTTTGCAAATGGATTGATTTTCAAAAATTATGTTGAATGTTTTCAAAACTGTTTGAACATGGAAAAATATAGTTTGAGAACAATGTTGTGATAGTTTATGTGATAGAATTTTAAATGAAAATCCAACAATTGCTAGAGAGTGAGATTGACGGAGTTTGTTGTTGGTTTATGTAATGGCACCCAGTAGGCATCGTCGAAACCAACCCGAAGAAGCTGCGGAGAATGTGGTTGCACCGGAACCACGTGTGAACCAAGAGCTGGTTCTGAGTATTGTACAAGATTTTCAAGCTATGGATATGGGGAACCAGAGGAATGATCCACGACATGTGTATCATACCATTCAGTTGATGAAGCAGAATCCACTGAACTTTTGGGGTGATGCTGAACCCGAGAAAGCGGAGGTGTGGCTAAGCAGGATGAATCATATATTATATTTAATCGGCACACTAGTAGAGATGAAAGTAAAGCCGGAGACATATATTCTTGAGGATATTTCATGTTTGTGGTGGGATTTAGTGGTGTAGTCTAAACTGGATGAAGGCCTTACATAAGAGAAATTTGAATAATTTTTTAACAAACAATTCTATCCTCACATGTTCAAGATCCAAAAAATGAAGAATTTCATCACCTTGAAACAAGAGAGCATCACTTTCACAGAGTATGCAGCTAGGTTCTTGAATTTCGTCTATATTATCACCAGAGGTTGTGGCAATTGCTTCTTTGAAGGCACACATCTTCGAATCAGGGCTAAGGCATGAGATTCGATCGAAGATTGTGGTTCTCTATATTACGAATTATATGTAGATGGTGAACAGAGCAACCGTTGATGAACGTGATATCTCGGGATCGATAGGAGGAGGAATGATGATACCCACGGGAACGGGTGGGAACTTTAATGCTAGGAACAAGCGGAAGAGGTACTCCTACTTCCAAGGTGGGAGTGCGAATCAGAACCAGACGATGGGATCAGTCAACCTAACTCCATGAACCCAGAGTAAAGCAGGTTGATTTCAATGTGGTTCGACTGATCACATGAAACGAGAATGTACATCACCACTGAGAGCATTCCACAATTGCAACAAGATGGAGCATCATCGGCGATATTATCAGAGTACTCCACGGTCGGGTGTTCGGGACACTTCCCAGGCGTCGCAAGCATCGTATGCTTCGACAGGGCGAGGACAGAAAAATCAGTCTGTCCGTTTGAACAGAGCTAGTTATTGTGATTCCAGGAATACGATGACTGCTCTGGTAGGGCAATCTCAAAAAGGAAATAAGGAGAAAAGTGTAGCAACAAATAAATTGTATGGAACCGAGCAGATGATTGTCGAAGATCAGGATGGACCATCTATGGTGAGAGGTACGATTCATTTGAATTCTACCCTCATAAAAGTGTTGTTTGATACTAGTGAATCACATTATTTTCTTGCTTCTGGAATTTCTGATTTGTTGAACTTAAAACTGGAAATGATGCCTTCTAGGATAAAACTTCAAACTCCTCTCGGTGAAAGAGAATGTAGAGCCTTCATGTGTAAGGCATATTCTATAACTATCGATGGAGCAAAACTGAAATTGGATTTCTCTGTGCTGGAGATAGATGTCTATGATATAATCCAGGGTATGGATTGGTTGATAGAGTTCATGGCTCACATTGACTGTTATAGCAGAACAGTCAGTTTTGCGAATGAGGATGGCGTAGAGCATCTCTTTATAAATGAAAGAGTGGTGAATGCAGGTACAATGGGCTTGTTGACACTAGTATTGGCAACGATATCTTACCAGTTGGCTATGTTAAACTTGCAATCTATGGACGAGATCGCGAATAACAGTTTTCCAATAGTGGTGTATCAATATCCTGATGTTTTTCAGGAAAACTTCTTGGGGTTACCACCTATGAAAGAAGTCGAATTTATTATTGATCTCTTTTCGAGGACCAGTCCTATCTCACTTCCATCTTATAGGATTTCACCAATGTAGTTCAAGGTATTGAATGTTCTGTTGGAAGGCTTGGAATGTAAATGTTTTATTCGGCCAAGCGTGTCTATGTGGGCAGCACCAATTTTGTTTGTAAAGAAAGCATTTGGAACATTGAGGCGATGTGTGGATTATCGTAAACTTAACCAAGTTAGTATAAAGAATATTTATCAAATTCCATGCATTGATGACCTGTTTGATCAATTGAGGGGAGCTCAATGGTTCTCCAAGATTGAATTGCGGTCAGGATATCACCAGTTGCGAGTTTGGAAGGAGGATATTTTGAAGACATCCTTCAGAAGCAGATATGGCCACTAAAAATATTTAGTCATTCCTTTTGGTATTAAAAAGGCACTAGTGGTCTTCATGGATTTGATGAATCATATATTTCATCCATATTTGGATAATTTTGTTGTGGTGTTTTTGGATGACATATTGGTGTATTCGAGAATAAGGGATGAGAATGAGAAACACATGGTGATAGTGTAGGAAATATTTAGATACCATCATTTGTACCCAAAATATCAAAGTATGATTTTTGGATACAAGAGGTACATATTCTGGGCCATGTTGTTTCTAAAAAAGGTCTTTCAGTTGATCCAGAAAAGATAGAAGTTGTTCATTCTTGGCAACTGCCGAAGAATGCCTTTGAAATACGAAGTTTTTTTGGTCTAGCTGGTTATTACTTACACATTATCCATGACTTCTCATGAATATCTTTGCCTATGAAAGAATTGACAAAGAAGAAAAATGAATTTCAATGGACTGAGGAATGTCATAGACCGTTTAAAGAGTAGAAAGTTCGGCTTACATCAGCACCTATCTTAATATTGCCAGAATCAGGGCAAGGATACATGGTGTATTGTGATGCTTCTGGATCTGGGTTGGGCTATGTTCTCATGCAGGGAGACCATGTTGTTGCTTATGGTTCAATGCAGTTGGGGGGACATGAAAATAATTACCCAACACTTGATTTGGAGTTAGCTACAGTCGTCTGTGCATTGAAAACATGGAGACACTATCTCTTTGGTGAAGAAATTTAATGTTTTTACTGATCACAAAAGCATGAAACACATTTTCTCACAGTGATATTTGAATCTGAGGCCGATGAGATGGATGGAGTATCTTCAAATGTTTGACTTTGAATTAATGTATACACCAGGTAAGGGAAATTTTTTGGCCGATGCATTAAGCAGGAAGTCATATGCTCGGTCGGCAATGGAAGCTTCATTTGAATGGAAGTTGATGTCGGTCTTAGCCGACATGCATGTGGAATGTGAATATTGAGGTGATGATGCTTTTTTCTTTTCAGCTACATTTGTTCCTGATTTGGTAGAGATGGAAAAGGAGGCACATGCATCTGATGTAGACTGTGCTGCATTAAGTTCAAAAGACAGTGGTGGGGAGACCATTGAGGGATTGAATCTGGATGGGAGTCCAGTCTTGTGTTTCAGAGATCATATGGTTGTACCCATGGTTTTTCAGGATCAACTCCTTCATTATTACCACCATTCAAGATGGTTTATACATCTAGGTACACAAAAGATGTATAAGGCCTTAAAGGTGCAATTTTGGTGGAGCGGCACGAAAAGGAAAGTGGTCGAGTTCGTCTCGGGTTGCTTAACTTGTCAGCAGGATAAAGCAGATCATCCGAGAGTAAGTGATATGTTACAGTATTTACCTATCCCATTGTAGAAATGGGATCAGATAGAAATGGATTTTTTTACAGGTCTTTCAAGAATGGTCCGAAAACACGATGCCATTTGGGTGATAGTGGATCATCTAACCAAGTCATCCCATTTTTTTATTCGTTAAACTCATACGATGGAAGAACCTTCAATAATATATATTAGAGAAGTTGTAAAGAGGCATGGTGTACCAGTTTATATCGTCTCAGATAGATATCAGAGGTTCAAATCTTGTTTCGGTCAATTCTTACAGAAAGTCATGGGAACTCAGTTGAATATAAGTACGGCGTATCATCCCCAGATGGATGGAAAATCCGAAAGGACGATACAGACGTTGGAAGATATTTTGCGGGCTTGTGTAATGGATTTTAGTGGCTCATGGGAGGAGAATATACCCTCAGTGGAGTTCTCATACAATAACATCTATCAAGCCTCGATACATATGGCTGTGTTTGAAGCATTGTATGGGAGTCCTTGTCGTTCTCCACTATGTTGGGTGGAAACAGGTGATACTTCACTAGTTGGGTCGAGCCTTGTCCAAGAAACAATGGAGAAGATTCAGTTGATTAAAAAGAGTATGGAGATGGCACAGAGTCATCAGAAATCTTATGCAGATCATCACCGAAGACTGTTGTCGTTTGTTGTGAGTGATAATGTCTTTTTGAGAATCTCTCCAAGGCTTGGACATCATTGTTTTGGGAAGCATGGAAAATTATATCCGCGTTATATAAGCCCTTTTGATATACTACAACGGGTTGGATATGTGGAATATCGGTTGGCATTACCACCACGGTTTAGTGTAGTACACAATGTGTTCCATGTATCTCAGTTGAAGAAGTATCAACCCGATCCTAACCATGTGATTAGATGGAATCACGTTGACCTAGAGCTAGATGATTCATTGGTACATATCCCAGTGCAGATTGTGGATAGGTAGAATAGATTCTTGCATTGAAAATGTATCGTTCTCGTATGGGTTTTGTTGAAACATAGTCAGATTGAATAAGAGACTTTGGAACGCGGGAAAGAAATGAAAGAGCAGTGGTCAGAACTCTTTCAAACAGGCAACAGTTTTCTACATTCCGGGGACGAAAAGGCCAATGGTGGGGAGAATTTAGTACCCCTAGATTCTGGTTTTTAACCCTTTCGTGAGGCTTTTCTTGGTTTTGAAAGTTATGGGTGACGTATGGGAGTGTTGGGAGATCCTGGATTGATATTTGAAGCAAAGGGGAAGGCGCACGGGCAGCACACAGCTTTCTAAACCGTGCGGCCAAACTGTGCGTGGCTGACTGGGGAGGTAGTGGATTTCACACAGTCGGCACATGGTCATGGGAAACAATGCGATGAGGCTATGCGAGAAGGGTGTATGAGGTAGTAGGTAATGCACGGTTAGCTCACGATTTGTCAAACCGTGCGGACTAGCCATGCAGTCACTTAAATTAGAACGTTAAATTGTGGATCTAACTAGGTTTTTGCCTCTAATTGCCTCATTAAATCTCCTAAGTAGCCATAACTCGATATTACACTCCCTTGAAGGTTTGAACACATCTCCCAAGTGTTCCGGAGGCGATCGGAAGGCTTCTTTTGGCGAATCGAAGCCGGATTCCTGAGGTTTGTGATTGTTCTCCTTCATTCTTGAATGGTTTCATCGATCTACTTAGATCTACTTCGCCCTTTCTCTCGGTTCCTTAGATCTATGTCCATTATCGGTAGACCTAAGTATGTGGATGCCAAATATGTTGAGATTTGGTCTTGGTTGTGTTAGGAGAAGAGATCTAATGAGGATTCGTGGATATTTGACCCGGTGTTCTTGAGTGTTCTTCGTTCTTTGCTTGGTTTAAACTTTTTGTTGAGATAGGTGGCTTCACTCTCAACTACTCTTGTTATAATTGGTTGGATTAGTTTCAAATTGTTTATTTGAATGGTATTTATTGTGAAAAGCATGGAATAAATCTTCTTCAGTGATGATTTATGGTTTTGATGAAATTTTGAAATCTTGGTGAATTGTTGTTTAAAGTGATTTGGCTATTTGAATTTAAAATTTTTATTTTAAATTATGAAATTGCTGAAATTGTAAATGGTTTGATGATAAAATGGGATTTCAATAAAAATTATGTTTTATTGAAATGGTTTGAGATTGAAATGACTTTGATGGATTTGGTTTTCAATAAAAAAGGGAGTTTTATTGATATAGATTGAATTGTTTGAACACACTTGGTTTTGATGGAAAATGGATTTCAATAAAAGGTGTTTGGTTGAAAGGATGGTTTTGGCATGATTTTTGGGAATGTGTGGTGTGTGTGTTCATGTTTCATATACGAGGCTTGGTTGAAATATGACCTTGTGCTCGGTGCCAAACGTTTAATGGCACATAGGACTATTATATATGAGGATTGGTTGAAATATGACCTTGTGCTCGGTGCTAAAGGTGTAATGGAACACAAGAAATAATTACCTTGTGAAGACTTGGTAGATTGACGAGAGACTGCTCATGAGTATTGAACTGGCATAACGAAGCATGCATGGTTGATTTCACAGGTTTGTGAAATGGTTGGGTATGTCAAAACGGGATGTTTGTAAATAGGTTTGGAAATTTGTTTGGTTATTTTTCTGGAAAAATAACGTGTTGGAAAAGTTGGTTTAACTTGCACTTGGATGCTTTTGAGCATGGATGGTTTTGGAGAACTTGTTTATATTTAGTTATAAACTGCTTTGGTGAAATTGTTTTATATTAACTGTTTTTATATAAATGTTGCTAACTCATCTATCCTAGTGGCATGAGTAGGGAAGTCATTGTAGAAACCTATTGAGTTTTATACTCACCCCTACATTGTCACTTTGGTGTTTTTGCATATGATGTATTCCGAGACATAGGTAAATGTAAATCATCTCGTTACTAGTGGCTCGTGGTGATGTTTGGGAGATGTAGTGGAGCTTGGCGATTGTGGAACATAAAGTCATGGTGTCTTTTGAGAGTCTTGAGTTGTTCTTCCACTGTGTATTTTGATGTTTGGTGTGGTGTTCCATTGTTTTGTACTCTGATGTGGTTTAAAATAAACGTAGTTGTTGATTGGTCTTTTATTTGGTCATGCATCATATAGTGATTGGTTAATGGATGGGTTTATTTCTAAAAGGGTAAATCATCCCGCACTTATACTTGGGACCCTTCATCATTTATTTCCAGCCTTTGGCGTCTTGGGGATGTCGCTTAAGGCCATGTAACCCTCACCGCCTCCTCAAGCCAATGAGTTAGGGGTGGGGTGTTACACAAGAAGTGCAATTCCTTGGGCATGTGGTGTCTCATCATGGTGTAGAAATAGACCCGTCGAAGGTTGAGGTCATTGTTTCTTAAGAAACACCCACAATCGTGGTATAGGTTCGTAGTTTTCTGGGTTTTTCATGATATTATTAGAGGTTTCAATTGTATTTATATCAATTTGAAACCCCATTGACAACATTGACCGGGAAGGACCAAGCGTTTATCTGGACTGACTAGTTTCAGGTAGCATTCAAATACCTGGAAGGGAAGTTGGTTACTGTTTTGCTGCTTTAGTTAACTGAGGAGTGTGTGTTATTTGAGGTGATTTGTGGAAATTTTTCTCTATGCTAGGGATGCGTGTTGATTTAGAAAAGAGAGGTGATCACTTATGGGTTTAGATAGTTATTTCCCCATGATCGTAACTATATCACCCATGATCATGAGATAGTTGTGGTTTTGATTACGCTGAAGTTGTGACAAAAATTACCTAATTGGGAATCACATTTTGGTCTTCACGAATGACAATAATTTTAGGTATATATTTTCTTAGTGTGATCTGAATTTTCTTCAACGGAGGTTGATGGAGTTTCTTTAAGATTATGATTTTCAGATCACCTACCCCTCAAAAAAGGGAAACATTGTGGCAGATGCTTTGAGTAAGAAGTCATCAAAGGATGTTGTTCAAGAGTCTGGTGATGCTTGAGGGAAATGGAGGAATTAAATCCCTAAAATTGGATACAAGGGTGGTTGACGATGGCGATTGATTATTTCAGATGATGGTGCAGTCTTCTCTAAGGTAGCAGGTGGAGGATTATTATTGGAGAGAGTCAGAAGCGGAGGTGATGTGCGATCATTTTGGCCACTGTGATGCTCTAAAGGGATGGTTGGAGGATGGTCGGAACCAGATGTTGTTTAAGGGTAGGTTTTTTATTTTGGTATCAATACATGATGGAGTCCTTCACGAGTCCCATGGATCACCTTTGACAGTACACCCGGGATTTTCCAAGATGTATCGTGGATTGAGGAAGTAGGTTTGGTGGTCTTGAATGAAATAGGCAGTGGCGTGGTTCCTGGCAAGGATTTTGGTTTTCCAGAATGTAAGGGTTGAGCATCATGTTCCTCTAATTTCTTTGTAGCCCTTACATATTCCCGAGTGGAAATGGGAAGACATATTAATGTATTTTTTTCATTGGGTTTCCCCGCGCTTAGGGAGGTTGTGACACTATCGGGATAATCGTGGATCGACTGACAAAATCGGTTCACATCCAAGCAATCAAAGGGTCAGTAACTTCGGATGTTTTGGCAAGGAAGTATGTGGAAGAGGTGGTGTGGAAGCATGGAGTTTCTAGGTCCATTGTCTTGGATCAGGACAAGTGTTTTAACTCATGAGCCTGGAGGGGATTGCAACATGCTTTTGGCACTCAGTTGCGCCTCATCGCTACTTTCCACCCTCAGACGAATGGGAAGACGAAGCGGAATATCCATACATTGAAGCATATGTTGTGAGCTTTCATCTTAGACATTGGTGGATCATGGGTATGACACTTGACTTTTTTTTATTTTTCTTATAATAAGAGTTATCACTCTTTTATTGGTATGGCTCCATTTGAGGCTTTGTTCGGGATGTCATGCCCATGATCCACCGAAGTCTAAGATGCATGTTCTCAACATATACTTCAATGTTTGGATAGTCCGCTCTGTCTGCCTATCCATATGAGGGTGGAGGCCTAGAGCATCCATGGTTGTTGCTATTTCGACAACCTAGCCAGTGGGTTGGTCATTCACCCTACATCCCAGTAAGATGACCAGCCATACTGTGGGCCTACACCAGGTGGCTGGTGGGGTGAGATGGGTAGCACTTTACTAAGGACCTTTTAGACTTTCTGGACACCGAGTTCCCCTTAGTATTAACCTCTCATACTCAAATTTTTTTTCTGTCAATTCACCAGTACAATCCTCTTCTCCCCATTCTATGAGTTCCCCTTGATCTAGGGTGGATCTAGGAAATATCCATTGGTGAATATGGGAAAGATCCTTTCTTCTTCATTGATCTTGGCTCCCATCTTCCTCATATGGTGGGCGGTCATTGTATCATTCATCATGAGTGATTTATCGTGGAAAGTCTTGGCCATTTGGATTCTTTAATGTCTCTATTCCCCTCTCCCCTTGATCGTCATAATCATTCATTGATATTGTATTATTTATAATTAGATAATTGGTTGAAAATTCCGCTAGATATTGGTGGAATTATTCAATAATGTTGGGGATTTGGATCTATATGGATAAAGGATGTATCATGATAATTAATGTATGTTTTTATGGGTATTTCATTGAATGTATTTCCCTTAGTGATCTATTCTATGATTTTTAGTTGAATTGATTTGATTCAGTTATTAGATCATTTGATTGAATTAGGGTGTTTTAATAACTTAGGATCTGGTGTTCACTGGGAGTGGCCAAACTTCGTTGGATGACGTTGAGGCAAAGGTATGTCACTTGGTTGAATTCTTCTTATGGTTTCAAAATAAATTTATAAAATTAGATTTTGTTTTATTGTTGCATGATAGTTATAATTCCTAGAATGATGTCTAAAGGGTGTTACAGACCTTCCATGGGTTTTCATTTGTTGTTCTGATTAGGCAGTGATACCCATTTATTCTTTCAGTAAGTATTACTTTCTCCATTGGTTTTTAATTTTCATATGATAATTTAATAAATTATAATTTCATTACATTTAGTTAAATTGAAATTCTTGATCATGAGTTAGAACTTCATTGAGATCGATAGAGGCTGAATATACTGGGATGACTCAGACAATGTGACTAGGATTACTTGGATGCAAGTTGTATCTGTGATGATGAAGGTGGGACCATGTGCAAGACACTATGTTATTATGCATGGTTTATTGGAATGTGATATGTGGTTTTCCACATTATGTGAATGAACCTTGATCAGTAATTATGTTATTAACTTCGTGTAATGCTTAATTTGTTAATGATATGTAGGTATTAACTAATAAAAGGAACTGTGACTAATGAAACTAAACAAATTTGCAAGGGCCATGATAGACCCTTATTCCCTGGCTTGATACTGGATGCGGATTTATAATTCTTGATCACATTTTTGAGTTTGTGTAGCCTATGAGACCATGATTTTTTATTGATCACATGTGTGTGTGATTATCCCATGTGACCATGTTTAATGCTTGATCACATGTCTGTGCTTATGTAGACCATGATACCATGTTTGTTACTTGATCACATGTGTGCATGCCTGTAGATTGTGAGACCATGTTTGACCTTTGATCACATGTGTGTTCTAGTGTATCCTATGAGACCATGTTTGATTCCTGATCACATGTGTGTTCACATGTATCGAATGAGTTGATGTTGATGTTTGATCACATGTGTGTGCCTGTGTAGCTCGTGTGACTGTATTTGATGTTTGATCATAGGTTTGTGTATATATATTGATACTCATGCTTGATACTCCTTTGTTATGACTATATGCGTGATAACACTATTTCCATGTGATGTATTTTGGTATATGATATGTTTTTTTTGGTTTTATGCATGGTTTCAAATTGATAGGTGGACCCACTTTATCTTAGGGGCCCCAAAGAGGGAGCGTGTTCAGATGTTGCATCTGACCTGATGAGAAGAATGAGTTGGATGAAGGGGAATGATGGATTTCTGGCCTGACATGGGGGCATGATGGTCTTATGTGATCTGACCTGATAGGTGACAGTGAATCATGATGGTCTATGGTGACCTAACCTAGAACATGATGTGAGGATACAATAACCATGGGGCCTGAGCAAAGGGAATTCCAGAGATTAATGGCCCTGTGGTCTGACCTATGATCAAGGAAGGGCAAGAAAACCTATGGTTTGACCTGAGAATTATTAACCTTGTGACCTTGTGGGATAAATGTTGTGACCTTGTGGTCGACACCAGTTCATAACCTCTTTAATGACTATGTTTCTGGCGTAGAGATGAAGAAAGTACAGTAAGGGTTTGTGGAGTCTTAGTAATCACACAACCACTTGACATTTATGTGTTTGTTGCTTATGTGTGCATTCGTGATTATATGTTATACCTGCATAGTTTATGTATTGCCTATTTACTTTTTGAAAAGACTATCACATGCATGCACACTACATTTACCAGTCAGGTACTGGACCATGTTAGTGGTTCCCTACTGAGTGGTAGTCACACCATTATTGGGGGCCAATACAGACGGGTTCCTGATCATCCCTCACTTATTGTAGGTAAAAGTTGGGTTCATGCCACATTTTGATCATTGAGGAGTATATATTTCCATGTGTCTAGAGACTGGGAGGAGGTGAGGCTTAGAGTACGGTTCATAAAAACTTTGTACTTTTTTTTATTTTTCTATCTCATGTATGTTATCATCCTAGTGTGAGATCAATGTCTTGAATTCATGTATGACTGCTCAGGTCTTTTATTCTGCATTCATTCATTACAGATAATATTTTTATATTTCAAATACTCTAATCGTATATTATTACATGTTTGGTTATTTATAAGTCATTGTTCACTCATATTAAGAGTATAGTCTCCTCATGATCTACTCTTGACCCTTACTGCCTGTTGGTAGCCTCTGGTGTATAGAGATGGATGCTCAAGGTTATATGGTAATCTTGATTAGACCCGATGATTCAGGTTGGGGTGTTATAAGATGAAATAAATTTAATAATTTTTTTCCTACTATCTTATGTAGTACTAACAACCCTTATATTAATACATATAATGTCTAGTTACATGAACATTCCTATTGAAAGGGTCTATATACCCCTTCTCATAACCCAACCGGGGGATTGTTCAATTACTCAATGGTATTTAGGAATGAAATTATTTTCAAACTGCAGGCTTGAATTTCATTTATTTGTTAAGAGGAATCCCCAATATAGAAACCCTCACTTGGGATTCCTAAACACATTCCTCCAAGTTACATAAATTCTAGAAAGGGCTACTCTTCATGATGTAAAATAGTTATGTCAACCCAAAATATTCATAAGAACTCCCTAATAAAAGTAAGTATCCCAACAATGGATAAAAAACAGATAGTTCTATGGTTTCATTCCTAATCAAGTAATGGAAGACTTAGTATGACTTAATATTAATTTGGGGGATTTTATTTATTATAAATAAACATTTCTTATTTTATCCTTTAATTTTTTTGTTAATACTAAGTGCATTTTAAATTAGGGATTAACCATGTACCGATAGAACTTTTATGCATAATAAATTTATTTTTAATTTCAACTTTTCATATTAGTCCATTTATTTATGTTATCATGATCTTGCATCCATAAAATAAATCAGGAATAAGACAAAAATAAATTAAATAAATAAATTTCATGATCATAAACATTATCTAATGGTTGGTTTATTGATTGGATAATAAATTAATCTATGAACCTAGGGGAAAACTCCTTGTGTTTGTCTTTTCATGAGTTACAACATCCCACCTATCCACCTATGTATTGCCCAGGTTGGTTTCCCCTCAGTTTCATCTTGAACCATTTTCACCCAAGCTCTACCTTGAATCGACTCCATACACCCTTAGATACTCCTTTTATTATATATGTTTTATAACTCACACGTAGGTGTGGGGAACCAAAGGAATGTTTAAGAAAATTACATGAAACAATCTTGGACACATAGGTCCTTTGTAATAAAGGAGGGTTGGATGACACATATTCCATTCCATTTAATTTAATAATCAACAATTGAAAACCCATGAAATAAAATTAAATTAAATAAAACCAACACATACATTGATCATGTTAAAGATCATGATCACTTATACACATGCAATGACTATGAATTTTAAACAACTAACTGACATTCATTTCAATTTATTCTTCGATAAGATAAAATACACATGAATTCATTAGATTAATTAACTTATTAATCAATTAATTAATTTTTTGTTATTATATTCAATCATCATTGTTGTCTAAAATTGACTCAAATTAAATATTGATTACATGAAAAGTGTTATAATTTCATGGTGTGTACTTTCAAATTAATTACACATGAAGCACATGAAAATTATGCTTCTTATACAATTTAATTCATGTTGGGTCTTCAATATTCCATGGCCGTACATGAATTGTAGTTTAGATTATTATGAATAATTTATTAAGCATTTAATATAATATAAAACTCAATGAGAAATTTTTACTATAAATTAAATTACTCACAGAACTCAAGTTGATTAGGTTTAATGGATCAATTAATTAAATTTAATATTTTCATGTAAATAGGTAAAGTACACAACATGTGCATGCTGGCCACACGACGTGTACTTTTCGTTACAGGATGTCTTCAATACATGCCTAGGGACTCAACAAGCACTTCCTATAGACATTTATGAGGTACATGACATGTATAAAGGATACACAACAAGTAATTGATGTTAAATAATTTCCATCAAGTACACATTTGTATTAAATATAGATAATGTATTAATCACATGACACGTCTTGACCCCATGTTTTCCACCGTGGAAAAACATGTACTACACAAAGTGTAGGTAATCAGCATAGTGTGCAGTCCAAAAAAACATTGTTCCACCGTGGATGGTCTATACATGGTGTATTTAATGCACACAATGTGTATTCATTATAGGATACCTCAAAATCCATGTTGGTGTCTTGGTTCAATGAACACGGATACATAGTGTGTGAATAAAGAGTATACACCATGTAACATTGTGTTATCTATCCATAGTTATTGGAACCTCTAGAAAGGATCTTCAGATGGGCTCTTCATTAATTATTAATCAGTCATGGTTATGTGAGAAAGAAACAAATATGATGAGGAAGATATACTGATGATATATTAAGAACGAATTAAACATGAAATGTAATTTAACTTTTAAATGTATAATGATCAATAATTAAATATATAGTTATAAATTTAAATGTGGCCACTTTGAAATAATGTAAATGTTCATAGTGAAGCATAAGAACTTATTAGGTATGAGGCTAGATCATTAATTTTCAGATTTAATGGATATTTTATGATGTAAATGATGTTGGAGCCATGATCAATGAAAATGTTCTGATGAAACTTGAAAGATACATAAAAAATAAGAGTATATTTCACATTAAATTTATAATTAATTTAAATATATAAGATGAAATAATACCTTAGTCTTAATATTTTTCTTCTCAGATGTTTTTTATCATCCAAAACCCTTTTGGTCTATCATCACCGCACTTATAGGATGAAAGAGTAGAATCCCTCTGGTGGTGATCCACATGTTCTCTATTGATATATGAACAGTGATTATGCATTTTCATGTACTAGCATGGTAGATCGATCATCTTAAAAAGTTTTCCTTTATCTCTATGATGATTCATTTGGTCTTGAAGAATCTTCCTTGCACTCTTGTTCTTGAGAATATGGAAGATGAAGGAGAATCTATCAAGCTTGAGAGAAAAAACTATATATTATTCTTAACTCTCGACAAAGAGAGAGCTCTAAATTTCATTGTGAAAAATTATTCTTCAATTAAATCAAATTTGAAACAATAGAAATAATATACTATTTATAGAGTTATGGGTTGGGGTTAAGTATTATTTAATTTCACCTATCCCTTAATAATATATTAAACCCTTAAATGAAAAAATGCCATGTAATAATAATTTTATTATTATTTTCTCATGACGTGCGCTTATTCGCACAATGAGAAATATTATTTTACCATCTTATAAATTATTGTTTATCACTGGACTTCATCTTGGTCTTTTTATCCTCATTGTAATTTATAGAATACCTGAATAAATAATTAACTAAATATTTATTCAATAATTAAATTACTAAATATTATATTTTGTGTAATTAAAAAATGAACTTGTGAAAAAATATTTATTTAATTTAAGTGATCAATAAATACAGAATAAAATTATTCCTCATACTTGAGAATAATATTTATTCTAATAATAAAAATGAAATTGAATTTATTTGTGATCAATGTAAACACATATTTTGTAACCCTCAAGGATGTTTCTTCACTATCATTAGGAGAGATTTCTTAAAGTCCAAGATTACTATCTATCAACAAGTTAAGTAACATAAGAAAAAGAAGTTAATTTCCTAACATCAACAACCGCATACTAGCATAGACCATATAATATAATCCTTTTGTCTTGATATCTCATCAAACAAGTTTCATACTTGTTTCAACAATCATAATGCTCAATATATCATTCATTTATTATCTGTAATGAACTTTTATACATAAACATAGAAATATAATATATTTCAATGGTTATATTCCAATAAAAGGGTCAAGATGTCAATTTACATAAATGGAAATGATTGATCCTTTCTTGACTTGTTCATTAATAACATATCTATTGTGATGTACACAATGTATCCTACTTATTGTGAAAATAGTGCATCATGGGTTTTGTCAGTACATCTATGTATGTGAGTCTCAATATTTAATAATAATAATATTAATGTATAAGGACAATTACACACACACACACACACACTCACAAATAAGAATTCCATGGTCACACAGACATGTCTAATTCCTATAGGTGGGACCTTCCTCATCATCACCCACCTTGGAGATTATCAAGTGAGAAATTCATGAGGTGAAGCCTCATTCTCTTATGAGTACTCGCGTTGAAAATGTATAAACTATGTTCCCCGTCATAGTTCATTATCCGGACTGTAGGGAAAAATATTTACGTGTTACCTTCATAACATCTCATGGTTCTCATCATAGTAGGCAAATTTTATGACCTATTTTGATATGATGGATAACCTAGGGTATTATTACATTAAATTCATGTAGAATAATGATCAATATATGATAAGATATATTTAATATTCAATTCGTTGAATATATTTGGTAATCTAAAGTACAGACCAGTTGGTTTTAGGACACGAACTCCTACCCAATATGTGATAAGACATATTCATTATTAAATTATTTGAATATATTACGTAATGTAAATCACAAAGGAGTTGGTTCTAGGAAATAAACTACACAAAAATCCCACTTGGCCTAGAGCCAACTTCTAATAATTTTTAGTCTACCAGATCTCACATTAAGATCATGTTTCTACTGAGATAAGTGTTTTGTTAAGGGATTTTCCACATTATCTTATTTGGAAATTATGCCCACTGCCACTTCAACTCTTAAAATCATTTAATAAATTATACTTTTGGAGTATGTTCTTTGTCCAATGATGTGATCATGATTTATTACCAAGATCCACCATTGTAGTATTATCATTGTAAACTATGATATGGTCTTTACTACTAGGTACAACATCTATCTCTTGGAAAATATTGCACACCCATTCTGCTTCTTTAGATGCATAAAACGCTACAATATACTCCAAATCCACTGTAGAATAAAAAACCAATACTCTCTTCCATCTCATGGATCCTCTATTGATAGTTAGGACGTATCCCAACTAAGAATTTAGATCATCTTGATATATTTGGAAACTAACATATACATATCCCCATGTGACTATCCCCTCATCTCTTCTATATACTAGTAATATATCCTAAGTTAATTTCAGATACATAAGGATAGTTTTGACTAAAATCCAATGGTAGTCTCTTGGATCTTCCTAATGTACTTATGGCATAAGAAACATCTATCTTGGTACACAACATTCCATACAAGATTAAACCAATTAAAGATGCATATGGAATCCTTTTCACTCTATATCTTTCCATGTGTTTGGGGAAATATTTTCTTCGAAATATGAATAGAATGTGACATAATCTACAATACATTATTGGATTATTCCATACCTAATATCCTTAGTATCTTACCAATATATGTACCTTGACTTAGACCGATAGGTATCTTAGATGTATCATGATGGATATTGATCCCAAGAATATATACTATTTTTCCTATGTCTTT
This sequence comes from Viscum album, assembly GCA_963277665.1. Lineage (NCBI taxonomy): Eukaryota > Viridiplantae > Streptophyta > Magnoliopsida > Santalales > Viscaceae > Viscum > Viscum album. The sequence goes on from OY728147.1 coordinate 624,301,182, forward strand.
TATAGAGAGTCATGTATTTAACCACATATTAACAGTCTATAAAAATAGTATGTAATTTCAAATAAGTATAATATCATTGAAATATACTATTAGGAAAATGACATCACTCCCACTAAATCTTTTATAGATACAAGGATCACATTCATTTATTACGAAACCAAATTTTGTTATGGATTCATAAAAGAGAATGTTTCATTACCCAAATGATTTCCTTAATCCATATAAGGATCTATGTAACATGTATAATTTATTAGCATTTCCTAGAGTCACAAACCATTCAATTTGTTTCATATAGACATCTTCTTGAAGGTTCCTATTGAGGAAGGTTGTTTTTTGCATCCATCTTTCAAATCTCATAGTCATGGTGTACTACTATGAAAAGTATAATTCTGATGGATTTGAGCATGATAACTACTCAAAAGGTTTCATCAAATTATATGCATTGATGTTATTTGTACCCTTTTTAAACTAGTCATGCTTTATAGGTACTGAAATGACCATCCATATCCAATATATTTTACATCAATTAGAGGATCCACCAACATAAAAACATTGTTTTAGTACATGGAATCTATTTCAAAATTCATTACTTTGTTCTATTGGACAATATTTTTGTACATAATTCATCCTTATTGGTTAGAGGATCACTATTATAAACTAATAATGAGTCACCATCATCAGTGACTAGAAAAAAATTTCTTTTTAGTTTCTATAACCTCTATTGTAATCCTACATAGTAGTTGTGTATCTAAAATAGTTTATTCTATGGGGACTTATAGAACTTGTTCCCATACCACTCCTATTTATCATGAGTATGGACAACATAAAATTATATCTTTCTCCCACCATCTCTTTTATAGATGTTCTCCCTCTCAAAAATCATATAATTTTATTTAACTATTACCTTTTTAGGGGGTTCATAGCTAATATTCCATTGTTTCCTTATGGTAACCTATAATGATAAACATTGTGCCTTGGGGTGCAAGTTTTTATTTCTAAAGATGTGTTGATAAATGATTTCCATCCCTACACTTGTAATTTCAACAAAACAAGTTTTTTTCCACTCTAAAATTGTTATGGTATATCGTTTTACACAATAGTTGGTACTTAGTTTAGTATGTGCAGTACTATATGTAATTCATATCCCCAAAATTGTAGTTAAATATTTTAATGACTCATCATTGACCTCACCATTTCCAACAAGGTTCGGTTCCACCCTTCACTCAAACCATTCCACTGGGGTGTATAAAGCGGAGTTAATTAGGATAAATTCATGCTCCTATAAATAGTCAATTAAGTCTTGGTTAAGATATTATTCACCATAATCTGAGCAGAGTTTCATAATATTCTTAATAAGTTATTTCTCGACCTCATTCTTGAATTATTTGAATTTCATAAAATATTTCTACTTATACCTCATTAAGTAGATATATTCATACGTACTAAAATCATCAAAAAAACTTATGAAGTATGAGTAACCACCCATTGATTTAATTGAGAATGGTTCACATACATAAATGTGAACCAACTCTAGATGATCTATAACAGTTCCACCTTTTCCACTGAATAGAGATTTGGTCATTTCTACTTATAAACATGTTTGAAAAATACAAAGTGGTTTTATTTTGAAAGAATATAAATAACCATCTTGATGTAACATGGTCAATCATTTCTTCTTTACACGACCTAAGTAGTGATTCCATAGTTGGGGTGTGGTATGAGTCATGTGAATCAGATTCATTATCTATTTCAAACACTTTGTTCTCATGATCTAATATGTAAATACCATTATATAAATGTATCTTACCATAACATATGATTTATTTATACAATAAGAATATTTAATTTCCAAAATTGAAAATAAATTCATTCATAAATAATTTATTTACAAAAATATTTTTTTTGGAAATTCTTAAAACATAGCAACAGTTATGTGGAACCAAGATCATTACCATTGATAATGAGAGGTGTTAGTAACCAAGGGATAGTGCTGCTAACTTTTCTCTATTTACATCCCATGAATCCACCTCACCCTGCACAAATTTTTGAAATATAATAGAATCCTGTATTTGTATAAAAATGTGATGACTACATGAAATATACACTACCCAATTTATAGAAATAAAAAGGTTATAATCGTTAATGAACATACCCAAAACATCACATTACTTCCTTCCCACTGTGTAGTTTTTATTTTAGTGGCACTTTTTGCCATATCAGAAATAGACAACATCCTGCTCCCTCAGTTCCTATGTGATGTTTATCATCTTAGAATGGCAGTGCATAAAATACTTACAATTAGTCTTAGTCTTGGTGCTATTTTCCTTTCCTTTCCTCTTATTCAACATAATGAAAAAATAATTATTAGGATTTATCTCCTTATAAGTATGATGAATTAAGGTGAGTAGTTCTAGAAGTGAATTATCTATATTTTTCATGTTTTAATTCATAATAAAGTTAGAGAAAATTTGAGGAAGTTAGGTGAAAATTTTATCAGTGAACAATTTATCAGGTAGTTTAAACCCAATTATTTCCAAATGCTTGATGTATCCAATCATTTTCACTATGAAATATCTACCAGGCATGCCTTCCCCAATCCAACAAATAAAGAGTGACGTGGAGATGTAATGAAATTATTGTATTTTAATATCTTGATAAATATCCTAGAGGTGATGGAGAATTGAATATGCATCCATTTTCTCATGAGAATTTTTTAGTTCACTATACATGGAAGATATATTAAACATTGAACATATAGCATATCATCTAAGTGTTTCTTATTGACAGGTAACAATTCCTTACGCGTATCCATAGTGGAAATATCAGGAACGAGGGACTCTAACTCATATAACATTCATTACTGGCATAGTACGATGTACAATAACTAATAAAATTTCTAGAAATTTATTATAGTAATGATATTTCCTTTATCCAAGATAGTTCACAAGGATAATGTTGTGGTTGGTGAACTTAGAATTTGATTATAAAAAATTTAGAGAAGATTATTAGTACATTATCTAATTACCAAAATTAAGACGAAGTAAATTTAATTATTTGATTCTTATTATTTTACCAAGTCTGAACATCCCTCACCATTGGACTCATAATGTCTAGTTTCATGGACATTCTAGTTGAAAGGATTCATTTATCCATTCTAATAACCCAAGAAAGGGAATCTAAGGTATTTTTGTATAAAATTATTTTTCAACTGTCGGATTAGAACTCCTTGATCTTTTGAGTGGACTCCCCAATCTAGAAACCCTCACTTAGGTTTCCTCAATACTTACCTCCAGGTTATATCATGTTTAGAAAGGGAAACTACTATTGAGGTAAAATGTTTAAGTAAACCTAAGACTTTCATAATAACTCCCTGAAAAAAACTAATTATCCCTACAAGGGTTGGAAAAAAACTTTGTTCTATGGTTTCATTCCTAATTAAATATTTAAAGGCTCAATGTGACTTAATATTTTGTATAGGTATATAATTTATTATGCATAAAATTTTATTGTTTTATCCTTCATATGCCTTGTCAATATTAAGTGTATTATAATTTATGGATTAACCATGTTTAGATAAATCATTTACACAAACTCCAATTATTTTAATTTCATATTTTCATATTATTCCATTTATTTTTGTAATCGTAGTCTTTATACATTAAATAAACCATGAATAATACAAAAATAAATTAAATAATAAATTACATGATCATGATCATTTCTAATGGATGATTTATTGAGTAGATAATAAGTCAAACTATGAACCTAGTAGAAAACTCCATTCTCCAATCATGGAACATGTTACTGCTTCCCACTTATCCACCTATGTATTACTTGTGTGGGTTTTGACTCAATTCTATCTTGAATTATATCTACCCAAAATCCACCATGAACAGATACCATGCACCTCAAAACTAGAAAATTGACCTACCACCATAGTCATGTAGCCACAGTTGGTAGAACTATGGCTGTAGGGCAACCAACTACCACAGTTAGTGTGAAACCATGGTGGTAGGGCTACTTGTTTCAGCCCATAGCACTATGGTTTCTAGAAAATGTGGCTATATGTGAGATAAAAACAAGGTTATGTGAAATATCAGCACTATGTTGAGGTGGGAAACACAAAAATATAGTTGGAATAAGGATTTTATGGTATTTTAAGATGGTTTTTGGAAAATTGTGGTGAAAATAAGGACATGCTGGCCTATGGCCATGGTTATCAGCAAGCCATGGTAGTATAGAGCCCCTATAGACACAATTTTCCCAAACTATGACCTTAAGACTTAGGTCGAAGGCCTATAACCACAATTTTCTAAAGATTTGGTAGTATAGAGCCTTCATGGCCACAATTAGTTAAAATAATGTCCATAGGTCTTAGGAATAATTCCTATGACCACATTTAACTATGAACAATGTTTTTAAGGCCTATTCTAAACACCTACAACCACGATTTCGAAAAACAATGGCTATAGGTCAGGGTTTATAACACCTTTTTAAACATATTTAGTGTTTTATAATAATATTTTTGAATATTTATAAATAAATTTATATATACATATACGTACATATATATGTACATTTAAATAAACATAGAGCTTTGTAAGTCAGTGGTAAGGTGTTATATATAATTTAGAATAGTTTCTGGGGTCAAAACATACTGGCCATTTTTATTTTGAATAGATATGGCCACAGTTTGAAACTGTGACCTTATATTTTCACCTACCACCACAGTTTATAACTGTAAAAATAGGGGTGTACAAGAATGGTTTAAAATCATGGTTATAGGTCAGAAACCTATGCCAATGACCTAGATGGCCTCAATCGCCAAAACTATAATCATCGGCTAAGACCACGATTGTGGCCTCTATTGCCACAATTTTGGACCATGGAAATAAAAACATCTTCTAGTTGTGGTGTTAAATACTCATTTATTATATATTTTTTATTACTCACACGTTTTTTAGGTGATCCAAACATTGGTTAAGGGGAACTATATAAACCTCCTTGGACACAGAGGTCCTATATAATAAAGGAGAGAGAGATGACATACAAGCCATAATATTTAATTAAATTATAAATAATTGAAAACTCGTGAACTAAAATTAAATTATATAAAATCAACACATAAATATGTAGGTTAAAATTTCATGATCGGTCATACACATGAAATGACTACAAATTTAAAACAACTAAGATCCATTTCAATCCATTCTTTGATAAGATAATACACACATGATTTAATTTGATAAATTATCTTATTAATCAATTAATTTATTCTATCTTATTCCATACAATCATCCTAGAGGTTCCCAACTACTTTAATTTTAAATATAATAAATTAATTAATTTTATTTATAATATAATCAGGTACTAAGATTATACTTAGGCCTGACGGTGTGTATCCATCTAAACTATAAAGAATTGTCCATGTTGTATACAATGCCTTCATATGACATATCATGTAGACGAAATGTGATGTAATTTCATGGTATGTACTACCAAATAAATGAAACATAAAACACATGAAAATTATGATGTGTGTACCTATTTAATGCATATGGATCATATAATATGAAATGGCCATGCATGACTTGTAATTTCTTATTTTTCATGGAATTAATTAATAACTTAATATAATATAAAACATATCAATGGATGTGTACTATAAAATAAATAACACACATACTCATATTTATGAGGTTTAAGGGAATGATTAATTAATTTTTTTCTATTAAAATTAACTTATGCAGTATAAAAATCATCTTGATGTTTATTCAATGTAAGTGCATTTGAATTAATTATTCCATGTATATTTAATTATGCAACATATGAATTAACTGCACAACATGTGAATTAATTACACCACATGTAAATTAATTAAATAACTTTTGTATTAATAACATCATGTGTGTATTAATTACCCTGTGTACGAATTAGTTATCCCACGTGTGAATTAATTACAACACATAGGAATTAATTACACCACATGTGAAGTAATTATGAAGAGTGAGAATTAACTATTCCACATGTAAATTAATAACATCATGTGCATATTAATTCTACCACATGTGTATAAATAATATTTCATGTAAATTAATTATACCATGTGTGATTTAATTAATTACCCCACGTTTGTTGACTACACAACAATCACATTGTGTGGGGTTACATGGCATGTTGGAATGATTCATTATATGTAACACTACAATAATGTGCCACCTATGGATGGTTCTTTAGATGTTATTCATTTATTTTTAACTATTTCTAGGCTATATGAATGAGAAATGAAGAGAAGAAGAAGAGATATTGACAATAATATTTATTTTTTATGAAAATTAAAACTAACTTGTAAATGAATATATGATCAAAAATCAATAAATAATTATAAATTTAATGTAACCTCCCTTTGATACCACTTATAGTTCCCAAGAGTACCAGATTTACTTATCAGAGCCTGGACCAACTTAGTAATTTTCAGATTCAATGAATATTCCATGATGTACCCAATGTGGGATCCATGACCAATGAAAATTTTTAGATGAAACATGACAGACATGCAAGAACCAATAGGATCATTTACGTTAAATTTATAATAAATTTAAATAGATAAGAATAAATAATACATAGGTCTTGATATAATTATTTTATGAATATATTGATCATTTAAAACCCTTTTTATATACCATCGTTGTGATTATAAGATCCAAGTGTAGAATACCTCTAGCAGTGATCTACATACACTCCATTGATCTCTGAACAACATTGATCGGTTTTCAGGTGTTAGCGCAACAAATTTATTATCATGTTATGCTCACCTTGATTAATTCAATGATTTCTTTGGGCTTGAAGAATCGTCCTTTCACTCTTGTTCAAGGGAATATAGATGATGGAGGAGATTATCTAAGGCATGAGAGAAGAAACTCTAGATAATTCTTCAATCTTGATAGAGAGGGATCAAGATTTCATTGTGCATAATGATTCTTCAATTCAATCTAATCTAGAACAATAGACCTAACAGTTTATTTATAGAATTATGAATTAGGGTCAAATATTATTTAATTACACATAAGCCCATAATAATATATTTAACCCTCATATGACCCCATGCCATGTAATAATAATTTTATTATTATTTTCTCATGGAGTACATGTAGCGCAATGATAAATATTATTTTACCATCTTAAAAATTAATATTTATCACGAAATATCATCTTGGTCCATTCTCCCTCCGCATCATTTATAGAATAACCAAATAAATATTTAATTGAATATTTATTCAATAAATATTTATTTAAATATTATATATATATATATATTATCTGCATAGTGAAATAATTACCTTAGGAATAAATATTTATTTAATTTATGTGATCAATAAATCACGAATTAAATTATTCTTAAAAATTGAAAATAAAAATTATTTCAATAATTAAATTTAAATAAAATTTAATTAAGATTAATAGAATCACTTAGTATGTGACCCTATAGGCTTGTTACTCATTGGCATTATGTAGCAATTCCTAAAGTCCAATAGTACTTTATGAAAATAGGTCAAAACATCCAAGAGAATGAATTTAATGTCACAATGTCGACAAACTCATACGACCACGATCTATATAATATAATCCATTTATCTCGATATCTCATCAATTAGGTTGCATATTTTTTTCATCAACCATAATGCTTGATATATCTTTCTTTGATTATTCATTATTAACATGTCTATATCACCATAGCCATGGAATTTATTTTAATGGTATCATTTAAATCAAAGGGCCAAGATATTAACTTCTATAAATGCAAGGGATAAATACTTCTTCAACTTAATCATTAATAACATACCGATCATGACATACCAAACATATCCTACATAGCATGAACATAGTGCATCATGATTTTTATTATTATATCTATGCACCTGAGTCACGACATGTATTAATAATAATCTCAAAGTTTAAGGACCATTACATACTCTCACGGGTACGAATAGTCGATGACATGTAAACATTTAGAATTCTTATAGGTGGGTTTTTATTCATAATATCTCATATTGGACATCACCAAGTGATAATTTAATGAGATAAAGTCTCATCCTCTAATGATCACTCACACCTGACAATTGGAAAACTAGGTTCCCCATCATAGTTCATCATGTTGACAATAGGAAAACTATTTAAGAGATACCATTATATAATCTCAATATTCTCATCATAGAGGGGAAATTATATTGCCTACTTTGATATGATAGAAACCCTAGGAACATATCATATTAAATTCATGGAGAATTTTCATGACCCAAACCACCAGGGGCTAGCAACCCTCGCCGAGTAGGCATATCCCAAAAATGGTAGGACTCGTCCTAATGTACATGTACACACACACATCACCAAGACCAAATAAGAATAAAATGTAAAACAACTAAAATTAATTCATTCATGAATTTGTAATACCACAACCAGAGTACAACAGTAAAGTATTGAAAGAGAAAAGGGGCCAAATTAAAGCCCATCAAAAATTGTAAAGAGTCCAAACTACTCCAAGGGTGAGGACTACGATCAAATGAAAACACTCAGGAAACACCTCATTCTATTTAGGTCAAGATACGCTCCACCTACTCTACATCCTCCCAAGGCACTGTCAAAATGGCCGTTGTCTACATAAGACACGACACGTGTGGGCATAGCCCATATAGAGGCGAGTATAACAATACCCAGTAGGAAACCCTGAAAACTCTAAACATGAAGCACTACAGATATTCATCTCAATACAAAATATAACAACCAATTTATAATAGAAAAAACTCAGATATACTTAGGATGGACTCTATGCCACCTAGTGGACACAACCAACCATAAGCCACATGATTATGCTCGAAGAAATTCTCATTCTAAGAGAATCCAATCTATGAGTCTTGCTATCACCAAAGAAACTCAAGTAAGAGATCATGATCATTTGGACTTGCCTAAGAAATTTTACTAGTCTTAGAATACCCAAATACTCATGTAAGGGGTCACACCCAGAACCTCTGGGGGACACCATGAACCCAATTAGGATCAACCCACTATATAGGGGATCATATGCCAATGATACCAAGAATCCTACTGATACAGTCTTCTAGATGGAGGATCAACGCCCAACTCAAGGATGTCATGTTGATTCTACAAACCCCACCTAGGGTATAAAGATGATATAGGTTCACACTCTAGTCCCAGGGAGGTACACCACAAACTCTATCTGAGACTCATCTTCTAGAGGGGATCACAATTCTATTATTTGGATGTAATATCGCATTATACTCTCGAGGGAAAGGACCATGGTGAAATCCAACAAGATAACACCAGTCTAAAATAGGGAGATGAAGGGATCTAAGCTATCTCTAAGGGATTACATAGTGTGTATGTAGAATACGCAACATACCTTGCTCATCCTAGATCTACCCATGTGGTGCTACCTCACACAGAATGTAAACCTCAACACACACATCGTTTGAGTGAGACACACAATTTTTAGTGGTTGCTCGAAATCCTAACCTTATCACCTTGTTGTGTCTGTGTAATCCTAGTTGTGTCCATATACCATCCCATGTACACCTAGTCGTGTCCGTGTCCAAATACACGACGTGCCCAAGCCTATGTACTCTTGAATCTGATTTTGTTCCCTATGAGGTACATGTAAAGCCATCGTAGAGGGTTCACATGGCATGTGACTATGTCACATGACATGTGATATTGAATTCCTACCAAAACTCTAGCACTGTTGTAGAGACCCGTATCTTGACGTACATGGACATTACATTACTTTTGCGGAATACTTAGTACATAACAAAAACACACACACAAGGATCGTAATAGTTTAGTGTCTTTGGAAACTCCGAAGGTAATCTTCTAATCGTGGTGAAAGATCTTCAATATCTCCCCTAAAGATATTCCATTTTTTTTTTACCTAAAACCTTTCTTTATATCCTGGGGAAAAGAAAACATAAAAGGGTGAGCTCAAATGCTCAGTAAGGGTAAACAAAATAAATATCAATCACATCATTTTCATAAGAACATAACATTTTGGAAATCATAACCTGCAAAAGAGAGCATAATTTCATAATCCTGGGATAAATCATGGCAGTGAAAATGTAATCACAATAATCATAACATAAAACATGAAACTTTGTGGCATTCACACATAATCATAGAGAATCATTTCTTGTTAGTCAAGACTCATTGCCAAGACTATCTTAGTGGACAAAGTCCCTTTCTGAATCGAGTAACCCTCGTTTCAGTCCTGTTTCACTGAACCGGTATAACCTACCATTCCAGCCATGTCTATCTCATGAGATATAAAATCTTTACCCAATGCATTGGAGGGAGATATAGGTCCCACCCATCTTATAATGAATCCTTTCTTATGTGTGCCACATAATCATAAAACATACATCATCGCATAACACATGTAACAAAAATGGGATTCTTGAAACATCATGACATCATAAATCAATTCATATAAGATAATGGAATTCATAAAAATAATTCTATCACAACATGATCAAATTAATGTAATAATAGGGATAAAAACAGAACCCTTTATTATCTTAGATGGAAAATAATTTTGATAAAACACTTGAACTTCATTCTTGAGGAAAATATCCTTTCTTCTTCAAAAACATTTTTCCTTTCATAACATGTCATACGACTTTAAAATAAAAGAAGTTGATTAAAAATAAACTTCAAAACTTGTAAAGGAAGCTTCTTGGAAATAATGTTTTAAAAATCCATTCATGCCGTATAAGTTAAAAAAAACATTCTTCGTACTTTTGTCGGAAAAGTCAAAAAGTACCTCGTACGAAAAACGACAAAAGATTCCTTTCATACGTATTACTAAAAACTCACCGAAGGGTAAAAATGGATTTAAAAAATTTTAGGTGGATGGAAATAATATTACATATTGAGTAAACATGGATGTGGATGATAAAATACACCCCAGTAAATACTTACGAATAAACAATCTCGGATAAAAATGAGATTGTGATATTTCCCTTACCTTAGGTCCGATTTGCTTTGTACGTGTCCGAAGCTCCTGAATAATGGTTTAAATAATGTCATTGACTTATTACAGAATCATAGTCATTGTTATGATATCATATATGGTTCACTTATGACATTATATTACCCGTTCTTTTGTAAATTCCATGTTAAAGAAGCGTTTTGGGTAAAATCGTTTCTTTTATCGTAGGTGTTTTGACTTGTTGTTCTTGACATCATTATTACTTATATCATGATTTACTCACTTCCAGAATATAAAATATGATTTATATATCATATATATTCAGTATATATATATATAATAGGTAGATAAATAAAATGAAAAACATCGTTCATGGAGACGGTAGTCCGTACGTACGCATGAACGCTGTTTTCCTTTCCTTATTGTCTTGAATTGGAAGTAAGTAGATGACATACATATGTATATATATACATAAATCCAGTAGCTTTATAATGTCATATATTTCATTATTATTTCTTATATATACATTATAATCATTCTTAAATGGATAACATGGAGAATGAATCTCATCGCGTCGTGGAGACGGTAGTCCGTACGTACGCACGAGCGATGATATCATTTCTATAAATATTAAATTGAATTGGAGTGGATTATACAATATATCAGAATCAATATGATGTTTTAATAACTATGTATAGTTATTCATTACACCATTATACCCATCCATGTAAGGTGGTGGTGGAAAAAAAGATTACACCACGACGTGGAGACGGTATTCCGTACGTACGCACGCGCGGTGATTTCTTTTTCCATATGATGGATAGATGGTGAAATAGGGTTGTTTCATACTTATAATAACATATCAGTATATGAGTGATACTTATGTTATTACTTCATAATGAAAAAACCTAAGAAGAAGAAGTGGAAGAAGAAATAAAGATGAAAGAATTGGTAACGGTAATTACCTCTTCTTTGAAGTGCCTCATTGAGACCTCCTCTTAGGGCACTAAAATTGGTCTTTGAGGAAGACCAGAACCTCTAGGATGTTTCTAGGGAAGTGGAGAAGAGATTTTGGCAGGGTTTGTCCGAGCTTGAGTGCTCAAATTGGTGTGAGGAGGAGGGGGAGGAGGTGTCCTTTTATATGGGAGGAGAGGGGCACCTTAGGAATATCTCAAAATATTATTTTATATTAAAGTCAAAATCGGTTTATAATGGTTCCAAAGGGTCTTATTTAGAAGCTAAAGTGGGGATGGGTCTAAATCCTATCAACCAATAAGATTTATACAAGTTTAGGTTATTATTTTAACCTTATCAATTAGATTTAACTCTAAGTTAAATAATTTAACTTTTACCATGTCTTTTTGTTTTCTTACATTATATGGTTAATAAACTTACTATAACATGCCAAACGAACCCCAAATTGTATATTATTAATACATATATCCTTATCTAAGTCATTTGGCCGAACCTTAGATTTTTAGGAATAAAATAACAATTAATAATATAATATTTGATTTAAAAACTATTTTGTGTCAATTTTGACACTATTTGATACATGATTTTTGTGAAAGTCATAAAAGAATTATATGTTCGAACCAAGTTGATTACATCAACACTAATATATCATAGTAACCTATAAAATTAGTGGAATACATAAAAAGTCTCAAATTAGATTCATTTGAGCATTTATAACATCAATTATGTTAATATTTCCTTAAAAGGGTAATTACTGCATCATCGTTGTGTCATAAATAAATTAATTTATTTAAAGTCTAAAAATTATAAATAAAATATCATTATGTAGGAAATATTTTTATATTTCTAATGACTAATTATAGTCGAATTTATCTTATGTATAACCCCATATTAAAAATGTTTTAGTTATTAAACTTTGATTTTAACTATTTTAACTATTCATTAAATAATATAATATTAAATGTCATAATCTAATCCAAGTGGACCTAAATGGTCATATTATATTCATAAGGTTGTTTTTGGTCGAATTACACTTATCCAATAGAATTAGGACATGTGTTAGGGTAATATTAATATCATTCTTACCCTTAATTACCCTATTTACTTTTAACCGTGGTAAATAATAGTAAAAAGTTACTATTCACCAAAAATTATTTTCATCTCATTGAACCACATTTTACTTACTGACATCAACCGTGTCTCTCGGATTTTTGAAATTCCATTCACAGAAGCAGTAAAATTAAGTTTTATGAAAAATTCAGTTTTTTAACTACCACTTAGTAGTTTCACTATTAATCAAAAAATGAAGGTTTTCATAAAAATGCCAAAATTTCATACTAAGCTATATTTCATATTCAGAATTCAAAAATGAAGTCTAAATTCATATCATAGAATTTTCATTAATTAATTTTATAATTAAATCCCGCTGTTAAAACAAATAGCGTGTTTTTAAGAAACAATATCTATCAAAAGATTGACACTTGATTATATCTGGTTTAAATGTGAAATTACATTCAATGAACAACATTGTATTAAATTGTAAAAATATATTCTAAATATACTTTAAAACCACTCAAATTAATAATTTATCACTATTAATTATTTCGATTAAAAAAGTTGTTTTTAATTATAATTTAGTAATTTTCAATATTCATCAGAATATGAAAGTTATCTGAAAAGTACCAAAATTTTACCTTAGGCTAAATTCGATACTCCGAATCCAAAAATGAAGTTCATTTTTAAAAATAAGATTTAAAGAGTTTTAAAAAGTGGTTATTACTATTCATAACGGCTAGTTTTAATAATATTTTAATAGCATATCGTTGTTTAGTGAAACTCGGTTTTGCGTATTACACACGCTATCGAGGAAGGTCGTGATTGCGTGTAATGCAAGGCAAGTCAAGGATGCGTGTTGTGCAAGATCCTTTTGGTGTAGCGTACAACACAAGACTTTAATAAAATTAAAAAGAATATTTTTTTATAAAATCTTGGGCTGTTACATTCTACCCCCCTTAAAATGAATTTCGCCCTCGAAATTCATCGGGGTTATAAATGGTTTACTATTTGAAAGTTTCTTTGATAGAAACCCACATCGTAAAAAGGAATACCCAAACTTATCTTTAAAAAACAAAAGTATGAAACGTAACAGTTACCCAAATAAACTAATCACTGGGTTTCCACATAGGTGAAAATATGGATATGGAAGAGAAATCTAACCATCATGTTCTGATGGAGAGTGGTAGAGAACATGGCTATGGAAAAGCTAGCAATCACAAAGCCATAAATTTGTGATGATCTAGGGTATCATCTGATTCATCGGATATAAGGGCACTAGGACAACATTTTTGGTTTTCAAGATCATTTCCCTAAAGTTGAAAATTTGAATTACAATAAATACTTACTTTATTTTGGTACAATCTCACTGTTGTTAGTGCCTTGAACAATTTCCACTTCATCTCTTAAATAAATGTAGTTGAATTTGTTATTCGTGAAGTGTTAGCAGATCATGTGATAGAATGACGGGTCATTCCATCTGTCTCAAACAAAAGGTTAGCAAAAATTATATACATAAGTCGATCTATAGTGAGATTAATCATATATGGTTCCTAAAATGAACTTATACTTCACATATCATACTTCTTAATATAATAAAACTAGTTTTCTACTAAACAGGGACTTCCTGTAGCTCAGTGGTAGGCGATAAAGGCCAGTCGCACTTCGGTTGTGGGTTCGATTCCCACAGCCTTGTCCGAAGCGATGGGCTGTCGCCCGTCCTGCAGGTTGTCCTTTTTCTAAAACTACATTACTATATCATCACATAAATAATATCGAAAAAACTTCTATCCTTAAACAATACTAACTTATGTCCAACATAATCCATTCCAATCTTTAGTCCTATCCATAATACTGCAGTCCATTCTCATAACATAGTGAAAACGATTACCAGAGATTTAATACCATCGTTGATCCCCATATATCATAAGATATATCTTGTTGGACACATTCCAAACATTCAAAGGCCTTAATCTTGTACTCTCTTGAATACCCATTGAACCTTAGTGAAAACATGAATGCAGTTAAAAGTTAACACTTTCCACATACCAAAATCCTCAAAATTCTATATACTCAAACCATGAAATCACTTAGTCCTTATATCAATCATGAGCTCATGAATACTGTTAAAAATTTCATTTTGTCGTCTTCATTATGCGCATATCATATTATTTCCAAAAAATATCTCAATCACTTTGAATACCACATAAATAAATATTGCAATACTCAGTGATACAACATTATTTTGGAATCCCATTACATAAACACTTAATCATTCCACCACATCGTTGTCATATTCAACATTTCCAATAGTGATCGCATGTGATTTCCCTTTGTCCTTTGCCTTCAGTGGTTGCTCATGTTGATCTTCACTAACCCTTGGATTAGGGCATTTATTGGCATAATGTCCCATCTCCTTGCACTTGAAGCATTGAAGTGTTGGTTGTGCGTTCTCTGCAGTGTTTGCTTTATTCACTTCATTAGAATCCCTTTTTCCATTACTTCGACACTCAGCTGCTCGATGACCTTCTTTTCCACACTTAAAACATTTTCTAGTCCCTTTAAGACAATCTCCACCATGCTTCTTTCCACACTTTGTGCATAAGGAAACATTCATCTTCTTTTCACCATTATTCTGAGATTTCTCCTTGACCTCCATCTTTCGTTTCTTGTCAAAACCATGAGATTGATATGTAACACCAACTTCCATTTCTACCTTGATAGCACAACGCACAATTTCTTCATAGCTACTGAAGTCTCTTATAGCTAATGCCCTTCGAAGACTTGGTTTTAAGCCACTGAAAAATCGATCAACTTTACTTTCATGTTGGATGATAATACCAGAAGCATACCTTGCAAGTCTTGTAAAATTTGCTTCATAGGTACCAACAGATTCATCGTCCCTTTGCTTCAGTTCAAGAAACTCTTTCTCCATCTTTGTTCGAAGAATACGAGGGAAGTACTTACTGAAAAACAAGTTCTTGAACTCGTCCCATTCCATGGACTCAATTTCATCCCATTGCCTCGTATTCTTAATAAGATTCCACCATTGATCAGCATATCCTTCCAAACGATGCACTGCTAGGATGACTTTATCATGTTCAGAACATTGATGAACTGAAAATATCTTTTCAGTAGTACTAATCCATTGTTCAGCAACTAATGGATCAGTAGACCCACTGAAAGAAGGTGGACGCTGCCTCATGAAGGATTCAACAGAATGTTGCTCCTTCCTTTGCTCGTTTGGAAGTCCTGCATGATTCATAGCTTGAGAAAGTTGTGTGAGCATGGCTACAAGATTTTGCATTCCAGCTCCTATATCGTTTGGTTGCTCAGGGGTACAATCATTGCATTGCCCATCACATTCCGCATTAACACGGTTCCTTCGGGTTCCAGCCATCGTCTAAAACCCCAAAAGAATTGTGTGAGAGGAAAAAATCATGCTAGGGAAAACAACATAATAAAGGGTTAGTATCCTCAATATCTAGCATCTTAGGGTAAATTCGAAGATCGTTAGCGCAATTCTAGGACTATAACCTATACGTATACTTAACCTTAGAGACATCCCTAGACATACCTTAGAAATATCTCTAGGGATCTCACTAATGTTTTCGCATCCTAGTTTCCAAAGGTTGACTAAACCTTTCCTCTGATACCAACTGTAGAGACCCGTATCTTGACGTACATGGACATTACATTACTTTTGCGGAATACTTAGTACATAACAAAAACACACACACAAGGATCGTAATAGTTTAGTGTCTTTGGAAACTCGGAAGGTAATCTTCTAATCGTGGTGAAAGATCTTCAATATCTCCCCTAAAGATATTCCCCTTTTTTTTAACTAAAACCATTCTTTATATCCTGGGGAAAAGAAAACATAAAAGGGAGAGCTCAAATGCTCAGTAAGGGTAAACAAAATAAATATCAATCACATCATTTTCATAAGAACATAACATTTTGGAAATCATAACCTGCAAAAGAGAGCATAATTTCATAATCATGGGATAAATCATGGCAGTGAAAATGTAATCACAATAATCATAACATAAAACATGAAACTTTTTGGCATTCACACATAATCATAGAGAATCATTTCTTGTTAGTCAAGACTCATTGCCAAGACTATCTTAGTGGACAAAGTCCCTTTCTGAATCGAGTAACCCTCGTTTCAGTCCTGTTTCACTGAACCGGTATAACCTACCATTCCAGCCATGTCTATCTCATGAGATATAAAATCTTTACCCAATGCATTGGAGGGAGATATAGGTCCCACCCATCTTATAATGAATCCTTTCTTATGTGTGCCACATAATCATAAAACATACATCATCGCATAACACATGTAACAAAAATGGGATTCTTGAAACATCATGACATCATAAATCAATTCATATAAGATAATGGAATTCATAAAAATAATTCCAACACAACATGATCAAATTAATGTAATAATAGGGATAAAAACAGAACCCTTTATTATCTTAGATGGAAAATAATTTTGATAAAACACTTGAACTTCATTCTTGAGGAAAATATCCTTTCTTCTTCAAAAACATTTTTCCTTTCATAACATGTCATACGACTTTAAAATAAAAGAAGTTGATTAAAAATAAACTTCAAAACTTGTAAAGGAAGCTTCTTGGAAATAATGTTTTAAAAATCCATTCATGCCGTATAAGTTAAAAAAAACATTCTTCGTACTTTTGTCGGAAAAGTCAAAAAGTACCTCGTATGAAAAACGACAAAAGATTCCTTTCATACGTATTACTAAAAACTCACCGAAGGGTAAAAATGGATTTAAACAATTTTAGGTGGATGGAAATAATATTACATATTGAGTAAACATGGATGTGGATGATAAAATACACCCCAGTAAATACTTACGAATAAACAATCTCGGAAAAAAATGAGATTGTGATATTTCCCTTACCTTAGGTCCGATTTGCTTTGTACGTGTCCGAAGCTCCTGTATAATGGTTTAAATAATGTCATTGACTTATTACAGAATCATATTCATTGTTATGATATCATATATGGTTTACTTATGACATTATATTACCCGTTCTTTTGTAAATTCCATGTTAAAGAAGCGTTTTCGGTAAAATCGTTTCTTTTATCGTAGGTGTTTTGACTTGTTGTTCTTGACATCATTATTACTTATATCATGATTTACTCACTTCCAGAATATAAAATATGATTTATATATCATATATATTCAGTATATATATATATATATAATAGATAGATAAATAAAATGAAAAACACCGTTCATGGAGACGGTAGTCCGTACGTACGCATGAATGATGTTTTCCTTTCCTTATTGTCTTGAAATGGAAGTAAGTAGATGACATAAATATTGATATATATACATAAATCCATTAGCTTTATAATGTCATATATTTCATTATTATTTCTTATATATACATTATAATCATTCTTAAATGGTTAACATGGAGAATGAATCTCATCGCGTCGTGGAGACGGTAGTCCGTACGTACGCACGAGCGATGATATCATTTCTATAAATATTGAATTGAATTGGAGTGGATTATACAATATATCAGAATCAATATGATGTTTTAATAACTATGTATAGTTATTCTTTACACCATTATACCCATCCATGTAAGGTGGTGGTGGAAAAAAAAGATTACACCACGGCGTGGAGACGGTATTCCGTACGTACGCACGCGCGGTGATTTCTTTTTCCATAGGATGGATAGATGGTGAAATAGGGTTGTTTCATACTTATAATAACATATCAGTATATGAGTGATACTGATGTTATTACTTCATAATGAAACAACCTAAGAAGAAGAAGTGGAAGAAGAAATAAAGATGAAAGAATTGGTAACGGTAATTACCTCTTCTTTGAAGTGCCTCTTTGAGACCTCCTCTTAGGGCACTAAAATTGGTCTTTGAGGAAGACCAGAACCTCTAGGATGTTTCTAGGGAAGTGGAGAATAGATTTTGGCAGGGGTTGGCCGAGCTTGAGTGCTCAAATTGGTGTGAGGAGGAGGGGGAGGAGGTGTCCTTTTATAAGGGAGGAGAGGGGCACCTTAGGAATATCTCAAAATATTATTTTATATTAAAGTCAAAATCGGTTTATAATGGTTCCAAAGGGTCTTATTTCGAAGCTAAAGTGGGGATGGGTCGAAATCCTATCAACCAATAAGATTTATACAAGTTTAGGTTATTATTTTAACCTTATCAATTAGATTTAACTCTAAGTTAAATAATTTAACTGTTACCATGTCTTTTTGTTTTCTTACATTATATGGTTAATAAACTTACAATAACATGCCAAACGAACCCCAAATTGTATATTATTAATACATATATCCTTATCTAAGTCATTTGGCCGAACCTTGGATTTTTAGGAATAAAATAACAATTAATAATATAATATTTGATTTAAAAACTATTTTGTGTCAATTTTGACACTATTTGATACATGATTTTTTGGAAAGTCATAAAAGAATTATATGTTCGAACCAAGTTGATTAAATCAACACTAATATATCATAGTAACCTATAAAATTAGTGGAATTCATAAAAAGTCTCAAATTAGATTCATTTGATCATTTATAACATCAATTATGTTAATATTTCCTTAAAGGGTAATTATTGCATCATCGTTGTGTCATAAATAAATTAATTTATTTAAAGTCTAAAAATTATAAATAAAATATCATTATGTAGGAAATATTTTTATATTTCTAATGAATATTTATAGTCGAATTTATCTTATGTATAACCCCATATTAAAAATGTTTTAGTTATTAAACTTTGATTTTAACTATTTTAACTATTCATTAAATAATATAATATTAAATGTCATAATCTAATCCAAGTGGACCTAAATGGTCATATTATATTTATAAGGTTGTTTTTGGTCGAATTACACTTATCCAATAGAATTAGGACATGTGTTAGGGTAATATTAATATCATTCTTACCCTTAATTACCCTATTTACTTTTAACCGTGGTAAATAAAAGTAAAAAGTTACTATTCACCAAAAATTATTTTCATCTCATTGAACCACATTTTACTTACTGACATCAACCGTGTCTCTCGGATTTTTGAAATTCCATTCACAGAAGCAGTAAAATTAAGTTTTATGAAAAATTCAGTTTTTTAACTACCACATAGTAGTTTCACTATTCATCAAAAAATGAAGGTTTTCAGAAAAATGCCAAAATTTCATCCTAAGCTATATTTCATATTCAGAATTCAAAAATGAAGTCTAAATTCATATCATAGAATTTTCATTAATTAATTTTATAATTAAATCCCGCTGTTAAAACAAATAGCGTGTTTTTAAGAAACAATATCTATCAAAAGATTGACACTTGATTATATCTGGTTTAAATGTGAAATTACATTCAATGACCAACATTGTATTAAATTGTAAAAATATATTCTAAATATACTTTAAAACCACTCAAATTAATAATTTATCACTATTAATTATGTCGATTAAAAAAGTTGTTTTTAATTATAATTTAGTAATTTTCACTATTCATCAGAATATGAAAGTTATCTGAAAAGTACCAAAATTTCACCTTAGGATAAATTCGATACTCCGAATCCAAAAATGAAGTTCATTTTGAAAAATAAGATTTACAGAGTTTTAAAAAGTGGTTATTACTATTCATAACAGCTAGTTTTAATAATATTTTAATAGCATATCGTTGTTTAGTGAAACTCGGTATTGCGTATTACACACGCTATCGAGGAAGGTCGTGATTGCGTGTAATGCAAGGCAAGTCAAGGATGCGTGTTGTGCAAGATCCTTTTGGTGTAGCGTACAACACAAGACTTTAATAAAATTAAAAAGAATATTTTTTTATAAAATCTGGGGCTGTTACAACTGTAGCCAGGGGGTCCCATACAGTTTGAAACGCCGTTTTACACACCGTATAAACTAGGATTTTCTAGATCTCCTAGGATCTTCCGGTATGATGTCTTTCACATCACCAATGGTTTCCATCTCAACGAAGAAACCCATATTGGGGTTTGTATGACCCTTTCCATCATCAATCGTCGGGATCCAGGTTCAAATCTGCTTAAAAACATTCTGTTTGAGCCATCTATCACCCCTATATTTAAAAACTAGGATGAATGGGAACCTAAAATCCATCTGGTCCACCTTTGATCATCCACTACCATCATCATAACTTGACCGTACCATCTTCCACAAACCACATTTATAGTATCGATCCGTTGCGCTTATGAAGGACCACAAAATGATCAAATACTTGGTATTTTTTGAACAATGAGACAAATAAATTTCTCATGATTAATGTGAAAATAATGATGGGAGAAATCCAAAATCCATCAAATGCAAGGAAAAAACCTCATACTTGGTTTATCTGGACATTATCCATTATTGTATAAATAGAATAATTGAAGAGGAATATATAAACAATAAACAATAATCCATCAATTTGAATCTACCAACAATGTGTGTATCAGTTTTGTTGGTAGAATTGATTTTTATTTGTCTGATAATAATGAATAGGATGGAAAAACCAAATCAAAATCATACATGGATTATGGATTGATTTTTGATGAAGAATAATTCTACACTGTCTTTATTGATGAGATCCACAAAATTTTTTGGTGTAATGATTCATGATATGGTCCTGATCCAACATCATTCTCCAAGAATGATCATCTAAAAAAATCTCTAGGTCTCCAAGGTTTATTGAAAAACCTTGAGACAAAATATATAACTGTGAATTTAAAGAGGAATCATACCAATTCATCAAAAAAATAAAATAAATTAATTAGTTATTTATTTTATTTATTTTTGTTAGTGAATTTTTTTTCACAAACACCTCATGTAGAAAAATGTTATGTTGTTCCTAGGTTAAAACCAACACAATGAAATCAATGGTGTCGTCATATTTCTGATTAAGGCCTATATTTGGGAGTTATTCCACTTTTTTAGGAAAAGTGTGAGAACTGTTTATTTAATATATCTAATATATTGAAAAGAATTATTTTGGGAACATGGGGGGTCTGAATCACACATCATCTCGGCACCAAGTCTAATAAATAATCCATATAATATCTAAAAATAATACATGGAAAATCTAAGTCATTATATTCTCCCAACCTTAGAGATATTCATCCCAAAAAGAGAAAAACAGACTAAAAAGATGAGGGTATTGGGCGTGCATCTGGGTCTCTTACTCTTAGGTTCTCTCTTGAAGATTCTCAAGATTCCACCAGACATGCACTAAGGGAATTGATCTCCCGTGAAGGATACTCTCATGTTGATGATCGATCTTCATCAGGTACATAGAAAAGGTAGTTACATCCTCAATGTCAAGATCACCCCAGTCAATAACATGCGATGGGTTGGGCATGTACCTCCTCAGATGCTACACATGGAAGACGTCATGTACCCGGTCCAACTTTGGCATTAGATTTAAGTGGTATTACACTTTTCCAACTTCACACAATATCTAGAAAGGACCAATAAATCTCAGATACAACTTTTCACCTTGACCAAATATCTACAATCCACATCAAGGTGAGACCCTCAGAAACACATGGCCTCTTTCCAAGAAATCCAAATGTCTCTGTCGTCAGTCTGCATATGACTTATGATGGCTTCGTGTAGTCCTCATCTTATCATGAATGATCCACACCTTCTCTATAGTAACTCGTACCAAATTCAGGCCCATGAGAGCTGACAATCCTAAATTAGTCTAGCAAAGTGGGGACCAACAAGGTATCCAATAAAAATTTGCAAATGATGTCATAAAAATGATGGAATGGTAGTAGTTGTTGAATGAAAACTCCACCAAGGGTATATGATACTCCAAACTATGGTCAAAGTCCAAGATGAAATCCTACAACATGTCCTCTAAAACTTAAATGGTATGCTCTATTTTTCTGTCAGTCAGGGGGTGAAACGTTCTGCACAAGAATAACTAAGACCCGAAGGCCTCCTACAATCCTCTCCATAAATGTGACATGAAGTGATAATCTTGGTTTGAAATAATCATCGAGGTAACTCCATGATGGTGGACTATATCATGTATGTAGAGGCATCCCAAACTCTCTACTGAACACTGCTATTGAATATCTAAGAAGTGAGATGACTTCGTGAGTCAGTCTAGGATCACCCAAATGGAATTGTATTCCCAACGCATACATGGTAACCCAATCACTGATTCCATGGATATATAATCCCACTTCTACTTGGGTACCAAAAGGGGATGAGCTAAACCTACTATAACCTGATGATCAGCCTTCACTTATTAATAAGTGATGCATTGAGAGACAAACTCTTCAACACAATGCTTCATGCCTGGACACTAAAACTAATGTCATATATCCTAGAACATCTTTTCCACACCTGGATGTTCCAGTAATTGGGAAGTATGAGACTCTCACATTACGTACTCCCACAATTTCAAATGCACTATCATCCATCCTTTAAAATGCATAACATACTCCCCACCATCATAATTTCCATCAAGAGCATGTCCAGTTGATATATGATTACGTATGGTCTCAAATATGGTATATCCATGCTGAGAATCCCTAACACGATGTAAAAGTGTTGGGGAAACAACCATAAAATAAATACATGAAGCAACATACTTTTCCAAAAAGGAAAACTACAATGAGGCCTACTGCTCTAACACCTCAAACGACAACTGAGAACAAGATCTCCTTCTGAGAGTATCTTTCACCATATTCCCCTTCCCATGAGTATAGAAAATCTTGAAGTCATAGTCCTAGATGAACTCCAGGCATCACTTCTATCTTGAGTTAAGATTATTAAATGAGAAAATATACTTGATACACTTATGGTCATAGTAGATGATAAACCGCTCACCCATTAGGTATCGTTGCCACATCATCAATGTAAATACTACCACTACTAGCTCAAGATCACGAGTCATGTAGTTCAGCTCATCTAGTCTTAATTTTCCTAAACCAAAGGAAACACCACCTACCTATGAATTAAAACAACACCATGTCTAGTCCCTGATAAATCGCAATACACTACTTACTCGACACCCTTCTCAAAAAAACACAAGACATATGCACTTTTCAATCTCTTCCTCATCTCCTGAAAGAACTGTTAGAATCATTCTATCCACATGAAAGGATCCCCCTTCCATGTCAAATTTATCAAAGGTGACAACACTCTAGAGAAATTTGGTACCACCCTTTGATAGTAACCTATCAACACAAGGAAACTACACCCCATGAAAATAGTATTGGGTGGCTCCTAAGTAAGCACTGCCTCAACCTTCACTGTGTCCACTACTACCCATGCCTCTGAGATGACGTGTCATAGGATGTGGACCTCCCAAATCCAAAACTATCACTTCAAGAGCATCCCAGAAATATTGTTTTCCCAGAGTGTGTCTAAGAAAATCATTAAGTGTCTTGCGTGATCCTCCATGGACAATGAGTACACTAGGATTCCATTGACGAATAGCACCATGAACTGGTCTATGAAGGGATGCAAGATCCATTTCACAAGCCCCGTGAACACTTTTGGTGTCACCAACCGAATCTGGTCACCTTCAAAATCGGCACCCGACCCGGTCCATGGAAAGACCCGAAGGGCGTTCCCTATCCCCACGGGCTGGCACAAGTGCTCGGATATCATTTATCTTGGTTTGGGAACGATTTACCCGAATATGTATAGATAAAACACCAAAAAGATTTGATAAAATGAATCTGAAAAATTCATACCAACAAGGTTTATAAAAAAATCCAGATCTGAATACATTTGTTCAAATGAAATAAAAAAGGTCCAAAGAGACAATGGAACATAAACAAAATATCCCCATTGACTCCACATGACAAGGGGTCATCACCCCCAAGCCGTCTCTACTACTCTGCCCCAAGGATGAGGACTGATACCCTGAATCGCCATCAACCTTATCCTTTCTATTACCTGGGTCAAAAAAAAAGTCTACTTACACCAAAGGGGTGTAAGTAGGGTGTGAGATTAATCCCAAAAGGATACCACCCTATGATTCCATGGTGCGTGCAATACAAGGTGAAAAAGAAAGCAGTTTTAATATTTAATGAAAAGTGGTGACAAATTCCAAGAAATGAAAATTTAAATTGAAAACATTTTTCAATATAAAACTTTCAGAGTGATAACACATTTAAATAGGCATGTTAGATACTACAATATAATTCCAAATACACCCAAATACAAGGTAAAATACCACAAATCCAATGGGCAACAAAACTGGGAACACCCCTAGGCACTAGATAGTCTCGGGCCCCATGTACCTCGTACCTCGGTGTAATGTAACCATAGTAAAATCTTTTCTCATGAATGAGAAACTAGTAGAGAACATACCCATAACCTAGTGGTCCCCAATCATCATCCACATATTTTAGTTAGAGTTGTCGTTATCCAAATGCTAAGTGAAACAGAGACAAAAACCATCTGGTCTACTAGTCGTACTAGTACAAATCCGCCCCACCTAGGTACTCGGGCTTCCCCCTTTGTGCTCAAACAATTTCAGGATTTAACACATATACATTTTAATGTGAAAACACCACTACTGGTCACATACACTAAATACAGTAGCTATCTAATTTTATACCACTTAAAACAAACAACAAACTCTTTGAATTTGAATGAATCAATTTCTGAAAATCCCGTGTTGTTTTGCACACAAAACCCATCAAGAAACCCACTTGTACCCTATGTTCACACTTGTAAGTTACCAAAAAAATAAAGTCAGCCCAATACATTTCAATTAAAACATAAAATAAATTTTCGGTCATCCCCATGTTAAACAAGAAGTGTTAGCTTTGTAAAACCTTCATTTTCACACAAAAGTGGAACCAAAACTTCACTTTCTTTAGAAACACAATTAAAACCCATTTTTGCAGAAATAACCAAAGGGGATAAAAATTATAAACCGAATTTTGTGCCTTATTAATGATCAATAAAAACAAATATGTATTTATAGGGCATCCCCAAATAAACAAGTAAAACATTTCTTTGGAAAACCCCCAATTTCACACCAAATTGTCATTTAAAATTCCATTGCAATAGAAACATCATCAGAACCAATTTTTTCAGCCATAATAAAATGATATAAATATGAAAATATGATAAATACATCTTGCTAATACACAAATATTGCATCAACATTGGAATAACCTACCAAATCAAATGAAATCATTGAATCCTTTGTGCGAAAACACAAATGCACCACCGCCGCACCTCAAGAAGGGTAGATCAAACCTAAAAATAGAAAATTGGACCATGAAAACCCAAGGATAAACATTAGGTTCAAACCCCTACACACTGGTCATTTTTCACTTCAATGAAAAGGGATGAATCCCTAAAAAATAGAATGAAACCCTAATCAATTTGAAAGGGGAAACGAAATGGACTAACTTACTTGAGAAATCTAGAATGAATCTCCCCCAAACACCAGTATATAAAATTGAAAACGGAAAAAACTCATGGGATGTTCGCAAAAGAATTATTAGGTCATTTAGGAAATGCAATGGACGGGAAAGAGTATGAATTGAGAGAGTTATGAAAGAATTAACATACCTCACCAAATCTGGACGATTTTAGAAACCCTAAGATGTTCGTCCCTAAATCCCGATTCCTAAGAGCTCCAAAGAGGGCGTAAAGAGGCCGGGGGAGCGGCTGGTTGTAAGGGGCGCATATGAGGCTACAAATCACCGAATAACACTTAAACTTGAATATGTTATCAAATAAATAAAATTAATTTTTAAAACTTGATATGGGCTTCCGGGCAGGCCCAATCCCTTAAATAAAAACCAAAACAAACCTTGGTTATGGATTTCCAAAGGCTCCAAATTTTAATTTTGGTGTTAATATATCAAGGGAGGAAATTTAGGAGTTGGAATGTGTGAAAAATATTAAAAAATGAATAATTTATAAAAGAAATGAAATTTATTTTTAAATATGGAATTGGGCTCACGGTTTGGCCCAATTCACGAAAACTCACCTATTCTTTATAAAACCATTGGAAACCCACAAAACAAAGAATTAATGTTAATTAAAATAAAAATACATTTAAAATAAGCTATGTATGTGACAATTCTCCCCATCATGAAAACATTCTACCCCGGAAAGTCACAGCAAGGCCAAAGCAACAACCAAACTCAACTGAGAAACAAAGATGTACTCCCTTGCCAGGTTTCTTCCCCAAAGGCCAAAACACCTGCAGTGATCAATGAAGGAATATATACTCTCACAGACCAAACTTACAACAATTTCCTAAAACCATCAATAACATTTAGGCTTTATCCCAAATAAAAACACCTCAAACATAATCTGAACAATACTCAAGAGATTCACCCAAACGAACAACTTTGAACAAGGTTACACTTACCTTACTTTAACTAAACCATTGGGTGCTCTCCAGTCCCAATGTTTACTCAATAATTATGTTGGTATCTAGATAGCTTTGAACGAGACTATCTACACCATGCCAAGACCATGGAAAAATCTATGTTACTGGTATGGGGGGACACAAATACGCTCCCCACCATAAGAGACAACCAATAATTTTATTTTTCGAGACATAATCAAGAGACTAACAGGGGGAGGCCTAAATGGACTCACTAGTACAAAGGATATACTTCCATCAGAAATTTAAAAAAGAAATTATATAAGACTCATAGTGGGTCTCCCCACCATAAGAACCAACCATCTTAACCAACCAGCACTGGTCGGTAAAGAAAGACCCCAAAATTTAAAGAGTTGGGGCGACCACATGGATAGTTTGCACGGTTTGGGAAACCATACACTAATAGTGGGGATCATTCTATCCACATTGTTTTCTGGGGCATGGTCACTATTAACCAAGTCAAAACCGTGTTCTCAAACAGTGTAGACAAACGTCAAACCTTTCTCCAAAGACTCAGTGGAAACCAAAGGGGGATGGAATAACATTGGGCGATGACATGGGTACATGACCCTCCACCTATTTCCGCCAAACATGGACAACATAAGATAGATTATGAAACCATAGGTTTAAACTCTTCATAACTTTCATACCGAGGATATGACTTTTTACAAGGGTTTAAACGGCCCTGTGATTTCCCCTGATTACGAGCCAGCTTCTCTCCGAGACCTATGGCTGGAGCTCAAATGATTGAAGCATCTTCGTCCTCACAGTTAGGCTTTGGAAACCCCATGAACGATAATTCTTATTTCAATGCAACCAAAAACTACAACTCAATCCCCGATAAGTTCTCCAAGACATAACACATTCCAAACTCACTTTACCCTAACTTGATATTTCACTGAAACAAGGCCTTAAAATATGCACACACATCACTCCTTGTTTTTTCTAGTGAGAAACAATAGAAGTAAAGAAAACCTATACTGAACTTCCTCTAAAATGGAATATATTTTTTTATGTTTTTTCTAAGGGAGACATTCTCACAACATAACAGAGACTCTCATATGATTTCCCAACATTCACCTTTACGGTCAATTGATCACATGACATCATAAGGCATCACCGAACATGACCATTGCGACTGATATAATTAATTCATGGAGAGGGGACTTATAAAACATCCCCAAAAAACACACAATTCTAGATAGTGGACAAAATATCTTATCATGACCATATTTCCCACACTTTTGGTTTAACATAAACTCATGCTTCAATGAAACTGTGAAGAACCCAAAGGCCCTCCTAGACGACATCGAGACACTCATCCCCACTAACAACCCTAGACAACATCCACCTTCGACGTATCAGGAAACTAAAGAAACTAAGGTCTCTTTAAACCTTCCATGAGCAATCTCACTTTACAAGATGATCTAAAAATCAAATAAATGAAAGGGTGTAGACTCAATCGAAAAATCTCAAGAAAATTATTCCTTATATTGATCAACTGGAGGGTCTTCAAAAGGAAAAACATTCCGGGTTGCACTTCATTTGTGCACTAACACTTAATGGGGCATAACTTATCCAACGATTGAACCAAAGGACCCAACAAAGATGGTACATTGGTCACGATATACCACAATCCAGATCCACACACATGATGGGAACCACCGCAAAGGCACCCCAAAACATTTTTCAAAAGAGACCACTAACCGTCCCTACAACACAACTTACCGACCAAACACAAACCCAAAACACAATTCAAATAAGAGGGGTTCTTGGACTCAAAACATCCCACAACATCAACATTATCAAAACCCCATAATACAAACTATATCAAACTATTCATCAAGACATCATGTTTTTATTTAAAACTATTTATTTGAAAAAAACTGTCTAGCCGTAAGCATATCCACCAATGGTACCCCATGGGCCTCACACATGCATGTTATTGTGCCACACCGGGCACTCTCCTCATATCCGTCCCGGCACTCATCAAATTATGCCATAAACCATCCATCATCCCATATAGCCACATGAATATGGTTACTCACGGAAATACCAAAGGTTAAAACAAATATTATTTCCACTTTTCAAAACCAAAACGGTCAACCAACACATCCTTTTTTTCAAAAATGCTAACCAGGAGATCAAAATCCCAATTAATGTATTACTAAAATATTTATAAAGACACAAAAATTTATACAAGAACTCAATTTCAAGATATTCACATCAATTTCAAAACATCTCATACCATTAAAACACCCTTTGATTGTTTAGAAAACTCTATTGGAAGCACTTTTCAAAACCAACTTCAATATAGTTTCTTCTTTCAAAAGAGATGTAAGCACACCATTTTCCATTTTAAAACAATTATAAAAATTCACTTCCACCATTTCATAAATCAAACCATTCCCACTTTATTTGAAAATCATTTCACAAAAACATTACACTTCTTAATGCCAAAGATCAAGGATTTCAAAACCTA
This sequence comes from Viscum album, assembly GCA_963277665.1. Taxonomy (NCBI): domain Eukaryota; kingdom Viridiplantae; phylum Streptophyta; class Magnoliopsida; order Santalales; family Viscaceae; genus Viscum; species Viscum album. The sequence goes on from OY728147.1 coordinate 624,331,095, forward strand.
AGCACAAAACAATGCGAGAGGAAAGTAGTTTTAGTGGGTGACTTGGAAATATGGTTGGAGTCCATATTCCAATCACTTCAATATAACATAGAGTGTTCTAGGGAATATCCTTGTCTCCACGTGGCTTTCCAGGCCCTGCGAGCTCACTAGGACCATTAACCCAACTCTCTTTTCATTTACCTTAATCATCATCGAACCAAGAAAACCAAAGGACTTAGATAAATCCCCACTTATCCTGGAAACTTGAATCCCATTATGGTGTGTGGTGATCAGGAACACTAATCATAACTGTAATTCCATGTCCCAACAATCCTAACTCCAGACTATCTTAACTCTTCCCCAAATAACATGACCCAAAGAGTTAACCTGAACCACCTCTGATACCATTTTTCACAAACCGAATCTGGTCACCTTCAAAATCGGCACCCGACCCAGTACATGGCAAGACCCGAAGGGTGATACCTATCCCCACGGGCTGGTACAAGTTCTTGGGTATCATTTATCTTGGTTTGGGAACGATTTACCCGAATATGTATAGATAAAACACCAAAAAGAATTGATAAAACGAATCTGAAAAATTCATAAAAACAAGGTTTATAAAAAAAATCCAGATCTGAATACATTTGTTCAAATGAAATACAAAAGGTCCAAATACACAATGGAACATAAACAAAACAACCCCATGGACTTCACATGACAAGGTGTCATCACCCCCAAGTCGTCTCCACTACTCCGCCCCATGGATGATGACTAACACCCTGAACCGCCATCACCCTTAGCCTTTCCATTACCTTGGTCAAAAAAAGTCTACTTACACCAAAGGGGTGTATGTAGGGTGTGAGACTAAGCCTAATAGGATACCACCATATGATTCCAAGGTGCATGCAATACAAGGTGAAAAATCAAGCAGTTTTAATATGCAATGAAAAGTGGTGACAAATTCCAAGAAATGAAACTTTAAATTGAAAACATTTTTCAATATAAAACTTTCAGAGTGTTAACACATTTAAATAGGCTTGTTAGATACTGGAATATAATTCCAAAGACACCCAAATACAAGGGAAAATACTACAAATCCAATGAGCAACAAAACCGGGAACACCCCTAGGCACTAGATAGTCCCAGGCCCCATGTACCTCGTACCTCGGTGTAATGTAACCATAGTAAAATCATTTCTCGTGCATGAGCCACTAGATGGGAAAATAACCATAACCTAGTGGTCCCAAATCATCATCCACATAGTTTAGTTATAGTTGTCATATTCCAAATTCTAAGTGAAACAGGGACAAAACCCATCCGGTCCACTAGCCGTACTAGTACAAATCCACCCCACCTAGGTACCCGGGCTTCCCCCTTTGTGCTCAAACAATTTCAGGGTTTAACACATATCTATTTTAATGTAAAACACCAGTAATGGTCACATACACTAAATACATTAGCTATCGCATTTTATACCACTTAAAACTCACAACAAACTCTTTGAATTTGAATAAATCAATTTCTCAAAATCTCGTGTTGTTTTGCACACAAAACCCTTTAAGAAACCCACATTTACACTATGTTCACACTTGTAATTTACCAAAAAAATAAAGGCAGCCCAATTCAATTCAATTAAAACATCAAATCAATTTTTGGGCACCCCCATGTTAAACAAGATGTTTTAACTTTGTAAAACCTTCATTTTCACACAAAAGTGGAACCAAAACTTCACATTCTTTAAAAACACAATTAAAACCCATTTTCGCAGCAATAACCAAAGGAGATAAACATTATAAACAGTATTTTATGCATTATTATAGATAAATAAAAGCAACTATGTATTTATAGGGCATCCCCAAATAAACAAATAAAACATTTCTTTGGAAAACCCCTAATTTCACACCAAATTCCCATTTAAAATTCAATTGCAATAGAAACATCATTAGAAAAAAAAATCAGCCATAATAAAGTGATATAAATATGAAAATATGATAAATAAAGTATGATAATACACAAATATTTCATCAACATTGGAATCACCTACCAAATCAAATGAAACCATTAAATCCTTTGTGCGAAAACACAAACGCCCCACCGCCGCAGCTCAAGAAGGGTAGATCAAACTTAAAAATAGAAAACTGGACCAAGAAATCCCAAGGTTAAACAATAGGTTTGAACCTCTACCCACTGGTCATTTTTCACTTCAATGAAATGGGTTGAAACCCTAAAAAAATAGAATGAAACCCTAATCAATTTGAAAGGGGAAATGAAATGGACTAACTTACTTGAGAAATCTAGAATGAATCTCCCCAAAACACCAGTATCTAAAATTGAAAACGGCCAAAACTCTGGGGATGTTCGCACAAGAATTAATATGTCATTTAGGAATTGGAATGGAGGGGAAAGAGTATGAATTGAGAGAGTTGTGATAGAATTAACATACCTCATCAAATCTGGCTGATTTTAGAAACCTTAAGATGTTCGTCCCTAAATCGCGATTCCTAAGAGCTCCAAAGAGGGTGTAAATAGGCTGGGGGAGTGGCTGGATGTAAGGGGAGAATATGAGGTTTGGAATCAATGAAAAATACTTAAACATGAATATGTTATTAAATAAATAAAATTAATTTTGAAAATTGGATATGGGCTTCAGGGCAGGCCCAATCCCTTAAATAAAAACAAATACAAACCTTGGTTATGGATTTCCAAAGGATCCAAATTTTAATTTTGGTGTCTCTATAGTCACTATCAGTAATACACACATAACCTCAATATCACATCTACCTTCTTGGCGAACGACACTAGGTCTCACAAATTCCTTCTATTGCAAGTACTCCAACATCACCCTAATCTCACGATGCTCTATAAGAGCCATTTGATATACTGGTGAAGATATGAGGGCTATCTCGGGATGAAATTCAAAGCATAAGTATAGCTATTAGTAAATTGGTAAACCTGGAACATCCTTAGAAAATACTTCCTCATACTCTGACACCATTGTAGAAAACTGAATAATCATTGAATCCACAACTCCAAGAGTCATTCTATCTAATTGGTGAGTAATCATCTACACTCTCCTATGCTTGAGACCACCCTACACTGCCAAGGTTTCCTTTTCACCAAAAAATATCATTCTTTCACTGTGGACACGCAACATCCTCCACCTAAAATAGTCAATATAGGAATGAACTGTGGATATCCAGCCCATACCTCAGATGATGTAATAAGGACTCATCACTACAACAAATAGATCCCATAAAAAACTCTCACCTCTAATCATTATATCACACTATTGGAATAAACTCCCAATCGCTGAGTTACCAGATGTCGGAGTTTCCACCTGCAAGGTTCAAGCCAATGGCTCAACCAGAATCTCTAAGTCTCAAGCAAGATAAGTGGAAGATGTAATGACTCACACCTATGTCAATAAAAACTATAGATAAAGTAGAAAAGACTAGTATCATACCTCATATCATCCCTATATCTGAGGGGTCATAGACATTTATGGCCTATAGCTTGCCTCGCCATTGACCACCATCTCCATGAGCCTAGCGTGGACCACTTTGGGGTTGTGGTGGTAATTGGTCATACCTAAAACTACCCACACTACTCTACTAAAACCTCTACCATATCTTCCTATTTCTTGGTGGTCCCTCAACTATATCAAAATAAAATATACGATGGGTCGGACAATCTCAAGTTAGATGTCCCCAACCATCACGGGAGAAATAATGTCTCTCTCTCAGCTGATTTGAGCCATACTATGAGCCATATACCACTGAAACTATATTTTGAGTTCACATACTAAAATATATAACATGTTTTGATCCTTTTTATTATCGTATTCTACCCGCTACTGAGTTCTCAACTTCGTGGAGCCCGCTACTAGCACCCATTTTCAGTACCTTCTCTGTTAGGAATCTTTATACTTCCATGGCCCACTCAAGAACCAAATCATAGGAGGAAATGAAAAGGGATAACATTGAATTCCTAATTTATCAAAGTTATCCCTTCTCAGTGGTTCAAAATATAAATAATGCATCTCGAACCATATCTATGGAGTATCATGAGATATCAGTAATCCTCATTGTGTAATCTGACACAATAAAACTACCCTATGGAAGATGCAAAATCTCATGTATGTTCATTGATTTTATCATGGATGGATAGAAATCCTCCCTAAAAAGTTGCTCAAAGTATAACTATGAGAGATTTGCCTCATCGTGTGACTGTTTCACTAAACTCCACCATCTCCCAACTGATCCCTAAAAAATACTTACCTCGAGGATCGCCATCTGATCATGAATCATTCTCATAAGGTGGAAAACTGGAGTGACTGCCTCTAGCCAGTCCATAGCCACCTCAAGGTCGGGCTCACAATAGAACCTAGGAGGTTTCTACATCTGAAACTCATGTAGTGCACTCAGCCTCCGTGGATCCTCTATTGGCACTGCCAGTTCTATCTGCTACTCAATAGGTGGTGGTATAGTTTTTAAACCACCCTATGGTGATATCTCCGATACATAACCTTGTATTGATGCCTCATCACTCCATGTATCATTCTCATGATCAGACTGTGGAATCTTGGATGTCTATCTTCATAGAGGAATCCTAAAATAAAACAAGATGTACCGTGATCAAGAGAGTATATCTAGGGAGATGACACAAGAATATATAAAAAACACAACAAATATTATATGATTAATATACTAAATTTTTCCCTACAACCATTGTCTACTTGTACCAAGTTGAAAGGCATGTTATCAAAGCCTTGGTGTATGGATACGTTAGCCCCCACACCAAAACTGGAGTCCATATCCTGAAAGACGAATTCGATACACTATACAATGTTTCCCCAAACCAATCTCACCAACTTTGTTACTGAGGTAGAAATAATTCATTTGATACCAATATTTCATGAACAGATCCACTGGGGTTCGACTAGTGACTACCCTAAGCCAACCTCCAATAGGAAAGGGGCTAGCGACCAGTGCCGATTAGGCATATCCGACAAATGGGAGACATTATTCTAATGTAACTGAACACACACACACATTTCTTCAAGACCACACAATTATGAAATGTAAAATTGATAAAATTATTGCATGAATACATCTATAACCCCATGAACAGAGTATGATAATAAAGTAATGAAATCAAAAAAGGGACAAGTACATGCCCAACCATACCCGTAATGAGTACAAACATATCCAAGGGAGATGACTACGTCAAATGAAAACACTCAGAAAACACATTGTTTTGTCTAGATCAAGCTATACTCTGCCTGGTTCACATCCTCCAAGGACACCATAAAAAAGGCCGTCATCTATATAAGACACAACACGTGTGGGAAAATCACATGTAAGGGTGAGTATAACAATGCCCAATAGGGCACCCCAAAAACACTAAACATGAAGCACAATGTATTTAAATTTATAATTATTGTGATTTTATCCTTTAAATCAACACTAAAAGAAAATTTTACTATTTCAATTTTTTGAAATGTATTTAATTTTATGATATTAATGTTATTTCCTTTATGATTGTAGGTTGAGTAAATATTTCTTATTTCTTTCATTTAATGGTTTAACATGATTTATGGATCATGTTGTAAACTAAAGTTTTTAATTGTTAGTTTTTAATAGAGGAATTATATCATCATTGATACCTCATGAAACTTATTCATAGTAATTGACACATGAATTAACTATATATATGTTCATTATGGGATTTCAAGGTCATAGGGAAAATTTGATCAAAGGTTATACTCACAACCAATATATACTCACAATGTTGTCAACCATGTGAGTGTACATGTAGAAACTATTTGTATTGATTAATGTTCAAGGGAAACTACTTATAGGGAGTTCAATACTCAATGATTGACCAGGAAGAGTGTTGAAGGTCATGTAAGATGGAAATTACATTTCTTTTATGGGGTTTATTCCCTATATTATTATTGTTTATAATATTAGTTGAGAAGGAATTTACAATATTATGTTGGTGGTATATTTACCAAGATGGAAAATTTTAATTTATTCATATATTCATTTTTATTTTATATAAGTTATCTACTCTTAATATATAGGTTATCCATATCTTAGACATAAGGAAAATGATAAATTTTATAAATATGTTATTCCATGAAATATTTTCACATTGAAATTTTAGAGATTTTATGATATATAAACATGTCAATGAGAAATTTATACCTAGGTTTGGATTGATTGAACTATAGGTAAACACTTCATGTCCTTTTAGTAATAACTCTATGTTATTTTCATTAGGCACCAATTTTTGAGGGAACATTCTTGGTGATGTGTGATTTACATGTTTATGGACCAAGGTGTTTTTGAGTATAATTTAAAAAAATTAGTGTGAAATAGGTTTTTAAAAAGTGAAAATAGAGGTGGATATAGATTTATAAACTATGAATGCATTCATGAAGTTCCCATGAATTCATTTCAAGGGTGTGTAAGTAGACCACAAATTGGGGGGGGACTAAATAACCTATGGAGTGTTTGTATTGTTCTTTTTAATACACAATCAATACATAGTCAATATATCACATCATTACATCTTGAGAATTATGCCATAAAACATTTACAAATTGATATGATGTCTTGACATTATAGAGATCAATTCATGTCATACTATTAAATGGTTAATCAAAATTTAAGTTCCTGATAGATTGTGTAGTTTCACTTGGTTCAGAAGGGATCTAATAGTATATGATCTTGTTATCTAAAGAAACTATGAAGTTTTGGGATACTATAGTATAAAATAAATACCATCCATTATATAAATTCACATCAATTTATATCAATTCTTAATGAAATTATATTATGAATATTCAAAAAAAAATTAAATTCTTAGGTGGAATAAATGGAACATGTGATCAAATTGGTTATATTGTTAAAAATTTATTGATAAAATTTCCAACAAAACCATGACTAGTTAGAAATATAAAAAATACAAAAGAAAAAAATGCTACATAAATTTCTTTTTTGTAGTAGTGTCTATGAAAGAAACATAAATTGGAATACATGGATACTTTCTTGAACTTTTTCATCTATTATGAATGGGGATAATAAGATCTTAAAGAATATTGAAATTCATAGCACAGTCTTAGTAAAATCTAACAATGAATTCAAATTTGAGATTAAAGGTGTAGGTATTGTTTTCATTAAATCGTAAAAAATAAATTCCAAAATTAATATTTTTTGATGGGATCTAATATAATTGTTTATGTGTAATCCAACAGTTTGATGATTATAATGAATAAATTTCCAAAAGAAACACTTGAATCATAAAAATATTTAAATATGGAAGATTTGCTGTAAAAGGTAAGAGAATAATCACTTTTTTTATTTAATTTTAGAAATTTATAGGGTTCAGAATATTATAATTTAATGGATAATAATTTTTAATGTTTCATCCTATGTTTCATAGCTTGAATTTGTATGCCAAAAACAACTAACATGCCTTCTTGTATTCCAAAGGATACTAAATTGTGGAAAGGTATACATCCATAATTGGGGGAACTATACCCTTGATATACCAACCATAAAACAACAACAACAACAACAACCACAACAACAATAACTTAGACATTCATAAAAACATTGATGTCATAAATGAATATGGAATCATAATGAAAGTATAACCACAAAAAATAATATATGACCATGAAATAACACATGAAACTCAGGCTAGTGTCATACATCAATCATATATACTCTATATTTTCCTCAGTGGGTCAATCATAAAAATTGGTTGCTGTAAAAATAAACAAATCGAGAATTAGGAAACACCATTCCAAAAATGGTCCTTGGCCACTCCTTAGATTTATCTACACATCCATGTTAGGCTACATTAGCTCAAATTCCTTTCATCAAGACTTACCCTGACCAACATGTAAATTAAAATCATTGAACATCTCTAGAGGTTCTCATATAGGGTTTGAGAATGTAACTTAGTAGACCTCTAGCAATGGTGCCCCTAAAAGATGCTACAATGTATATATGTGAGTGAATATATAATATCCCATGTAAATTCATAACATTCAACATGAAAACAACTATATAGAGTCCTTGTGAGTTAACTAGGATACCATGATGTCTATCCTTACCTATTTTATCTAGTGTGGGGAAGATGTTAAGTCATACCACAGTCCTATTAGGAATCCAAAGCATGGTGGTGTCATGGCCTCCAAGTCAGTCCACAAATAAGTGATTAACATTCAAATCATGGGTGAGGCGTAATATAATCAGTTACCTTATAAAGAGTATCCAAAAATGGGAGAATTTTAACATATCTAGCTCCTACGGGAAGAGAATATAAATAATTGGATGGGTGTAACATTCTCATATCCCTTGGGAAGAGAATTTGAATCATGGGAGGGGAATAACATTAGAAACCCCCCACATGAATAGAATCTAAAACATGGGAGGGGTGTAATGTAGCCAAACAAATGTGAAATACCATAACATGGGGTGATTTTCTACACTTTCTATTCCACTATAACACACATTGAACCCTCAAGAAATAAACAATATATATATCTTAAAAAACATCATGGTTAGGATATACAAACAATCACATGTCATCACACAACCCAGATCCTATACCTTGGCTATAGACTAACATATCTCACACATCACATATCCTAACACATCCCTCATAGCCCTCATCTAATATCCATTAGATACCACTCCACTATACTCTTAGCTAAACTATCCTAGGTTAAACTCATCACCCTCAATGATCATCTCTCAAATTACCACATTGCCCATAGGTCATAACTTCTCATTCCAACTCCTCAACTCTTAAATAGAATTGTGATTAACAATAAGAAAACATAACCAACCCTTGTTAGGTTATCACAATCGATCACTAAGGACCACTCTTGATTATTGTATCATCCATTTGATCACGGACAATGTGATTCCTGACCCCTAAAGCCTCACCGCCCTCTATTTTCCCACACTAATCACCTTAATAAAACTATTCATTCGGCATAAAACCCATGGCCCACTTTGAGTGGACCACTCCACTTGATTATATTTGGCCTCACAAGGAATCTCCTTGATTATACCAATTCAATGCTAGAAGTCATCTCCAAGGTTAAACCCATACCCTAAGACCATATCCAATTACTCCTTATTATTCTCAATAAACGAAGTGAACATATCACAAAAACATACATCACATCAACCAATCTCAACTGATGATTCCATGTAGCCACTAGGGACCAATCTAGGACCACATATTATTTATCTCAATCTTGAACACCAATTTGGGTTATATCTAACCTAATTATCCATGGTTTATAAGTAATAGAATAAGTGTTCAATCCCAAAATTAATCTATCGCATCTAGAACATCTATTTTTGATCCTATAAAGCTATAAATACAATTTTGTAAAATTACATACTCTCTTAGTTCCCATTCATGACTCTATATCCTAAACCCCCATGCTCAAATATAACAATGAAATAAAAATTGAGGGACCTCATACCTTGAAAATTAGAGTTAAACTCTCATGTGACATTCAATTATTACAATATAAGCCTATATAGATCATCCTTAATGTTCACTAGACCCTAATATATCACAAATATCTTAATTAGATAATCCAATCAATTTACAATAACATATATAATTGGAATAATCCTTGAAAACTCTCCAGTGAAGCGGCGATGCTGAAACCATAACCAATGACATGTGAGTTGTCTATGGTGTGATATTGATACTATTATAATAAAAAAACCAATGATTCAAAAAATAAATAATAATAAATTTAAAGAAAAATGGAAAAAATATATAGGGGAACCCACAAGGTAATTTACCTTCATCAAAACGATAAGCAATGGCATGTAACCACCCATCTTGGGCATCTTCTATCCATTTAACAATAAATATCCACTACATATATCATATTTCACAATGATATAACGATATTATATATAAATTCCCAACATAATTGTCATAAATTTGAGTTGAGGGGAGAATAAGATAAATGTTTGGAGAAGGGGGGAGGATATTACCTCAATTTGGTGAACCAATATTTCCTAAACTACCTTAGATCAAAGGAGGAAAATGATGGATAAGAGGGAATAAGGGAGATAGCTCTCGTTTTATTTATATATCCCTAACCAAAGAATCATTAAAGGGTTATATGAACATTCTATTTGAAAGGGCCAATATCCCCCCCCCCCCTCAAAAGGGGGTTTTACCTCCCTCCTCTAAACTCTCAAATAGACCCCCACCTAGAATTCAATAGGATGTATGGGCTATAGTAGGATACCCCCATGTTCATAATGGTAATGGTAGTGGTCCTACACCACATTCCATTCTAGTGAACTCTCAGTGGGATTCCACTGGGATCTCAATGAGAACCTTTGTAGTCCACCAACCCCCATCAATTTTCCCAACATGTTCAATTCCATTGAGGGTCTCTTAAACATGTATTTCCGCCTCTAAAACCCTATATCTATACATTTAAAACATGTACATAACATCCCTACAAAACTGTAAAATCTAAAAATTTCAAATCTATATATACTTTGGTTCCCTAAGATTCATTAAATCTCTGATTCTTTAAATTTGGAAAGGTATGATACATTAAAAACTCTGCACCATAAGAATCCTTTTACTTGAGAATCATCCCAATAAATTTTCTCAAAGTTTCTACACTCATCCGAATTCAATGTCATCTCTCATCCATGGGTTCCTACTAGTTGTGGATATATTTTTACCTCACTTGATCTGATTTATTTTCAATTTTTTATAAATTCAACATTTGAGTCTATAATGTACATTGGTCATGTCATGACCCACCATAGGTACCCCTCTCAGGTCGAAAGTGAAGAGAGAGACGATGACACCCAAATTCAACCTCTAATAGACCACAAGTCAGCGATTAGCACCATGGGTATATAATAAAAAATGGGAGGTATTACCCTTTTTATACAACTTTAAAGAATAATATACAAGTAGAGATCCATCAATCAATACCATACACAAATAACAATGAAATCTCAATAGATAATTTAATGTCGTACATAACTAAAAACAACTGAAAGATTCCATAAAAAGCCTAGGAAGTGACTAGGAACTCCAATAATGCCTGAATAACTCCTATAAGCTATTAATGCCCAACTCTATCATTAACTAGCTCCCATAGACATGAAAATTATTTTATATATACATAGGAAGAGAATAACATGTATACTCAATAGGATACATCCTAGAGTCTCTCTTGAAAAACGTGAAAGAAGATTTCTAAATCCCATTGAATAAACAAGTGAATCTAGATCATCACCTAAGTAGGTAAATCTATATCCCATCCTCCCCATGTTTCTCTCACTAAGTAACACGTAGAAGTAAAAATTTCTTTGTCAAATAATATATATAAATGAAGGTAGACCTATTTTACTTCCCTACTAGTTTTTTGCTATCACACTGTTGGCGCCAAAAATATGGGCCGAAAGAAAGGAATGAAAAAGACAGCTGGCGCGCTGCCTCGCGAAGCACCGCCGTGAAGCACCGCCGTGAAGCACCGCCGTGAAGCACCGCCGCGAAGCACCCACACGACGCACCCCGACCATTGCGGCCCCGCGAAGCTCCTGAGGCGGTAATGCTCCGCGAACGCATTTGACGTTCGCGAGCCTCCACGAAGCTCCTGAGGCGGTAATGCTCCGTGAAGGCATTTGACGTTCGCGAGCTGTCGCGAAGCTCCTTAGGCGGTAATGCTCCGCGAACGCATTTGACATTCGCGAGCTGTCGCGAAGCTCTAGAGTCGGTAATGCTCCGCGGACGACGTTGACGTTCGCGAACGCGCCGTGAAGCACCGAAGGCGGCGAGCGAGTTATGCTTCGCGACGCCCCTTCCCTATAAATACTGGACTCCCCCTGAGTCCCGAAGACGGACAATCCGACCTTTCGTCTTCTCCTCTCCCGAATCACGAAGCACGCTTTGCCCCGGGAATCATGAGCTCTGCGAGGTACTTCTACTTCGCGAGACTCCTCTCCATTGTCTCGTTTTGAGCCCCTCTTCTGAGAGGGATTCCCTTTGCGAAGCTCAAGGGCATTCGCGAAGGAAGGGGATTCCCAAGGGAACTCGGGCAGCCGCAGAGCGTTTATGCTTCGCGAAACACCCAACCCATGCTAGTGATCCCTATCCCAAGGCAGGATTGCTACACATCGTGAAGCACACTACTTCGCAGGACCCTGCTTCGCGAGGCACCCCTTCTTCGCGAGGCAGTGCTCCGCGAACACTGTTCCACTTTGCGAAGCACCTCCCACTCACACCTATGCCCAATGCTAAGGCCAAGGCACTCCACTTCGCGAAGCACACTCCTTTGCTTAGCAATTCCTCTTCCCGTGCGACCCTCCCGGTTTGCACGATGTGATTTCAAAGTCCCATGGACAATACCACCCGTAGCGTTGCTTCTCCTAATGCTTCTTCGCATAGGCATGCTAACGGCTATTGCTTCTTCACATAGCCACGCTAACGTGGACCCCTCGATGGTTCGTTCCACGACCCCCCTTAACCATGGCCTTACTGGCACCTTCCCTTCCCCAAGGACTAGAGGGTACCTGTTATGTAAGTAATAGGGGTGTGGAGTGAACCCACCTCGTCTGAGCTGCAAGACGTTAAATTGTCGAGCACCATGTCCTCAACACATGACGTTAAACTGTGACCTGACCTCGTGCCCCTCACGAAGGGTCCCCCCAACTTGAAAATTCTTTACACCACTCGTCTCCACGGGAATGGAATCACCCATTCACATGGGATGAGATCCTCCTTGTCGGAGTGGCGTATGATCGTAGGAGAAGGGCAACCCTAGTTCCCCAACGGATGGCTGCACCTCTGCATCTCCGTACTTCCCCACTACCAAGGTCAGTGGAGGGCGTGATAGGGAACGAGGCTCTTCCCACCATTGGACCAAGGTCCCTCTTTCCCGCGCTTCGTCGCACTTTGGGCCTCCATCCTGGAGTAAGTCCCAGCATTGTGGGCCGCCTAACGCGTAAGCCCCTCTTCACTTCTCACAGACGCTTCCTTTGCGACGTGATCATTAGGTCCATGAAACCTCTTGTTTCTCACACCGAGCATGACTCACGTGGGCTTAGAGTGAGCACCGACCCTGACCCCCCACCCTTAGCGAACTAAGAGGGCTTTGATCAATGTCAAGGCATGGTACATAGGAAGCCTCTATGAGGTTCAATCCCACCCGTCACTCATTCACGTCGGGTCTCATTCACGTCCAGCACGACGTTAAACTGCAATTCCAGTCCGACGGCAAGCCGTTGTGACTAACCTGAACTACGAGGTCTTTGATCCATGTCAAGGTATGGAACATAGGAATCCTCTCAGAGGTTCAAGCCCACCACTCATTGGACCAAGGTCCATCTTCACATCGGTTCGCCGACAAAGCCACCTTGCTCGTTCGTTCATTCACGCTGAGTTTCGCCCCCGTCCAGCATGACGTTAAACTGCACGCCTCGTCCCGCATGACGTTAAACTGCATGCCCCTCTTGTCCTGCATGACGTTAAACTGCACACCCACCAGAACTATGAGGTCTTTGATCCATGTGAAGGCATGGTACGTAGGAATCCTTCTAGAGGTTCAAGCCCACCACTCATTGGACCAAGGTCCACTTTCACGTCGGTCCACCGACAAAGCCCCTTTGAACTACAGGGTCTTTGATCCATGTCAAGGAATGGTACGTAGGAAGCCTCTACGAGGTTCAAGACCACCCATCATCCAATTCACATCGAGTCCTACCTACGTCCAGCACGATGTTAAACTGCAATTCCAGTCTGACGGCAAGCCGTTGTGACTAATCCGAACTACGAGGTCTTTGATCCATGTCAAGGCATGGTACGTAGGAAGCCTCTACGAGGTTCAAACCCACCATCCGGTCGTTCCAACCTCATTCATGTCGGTTCACCCCCATCCCGCATGACGTTAAACTGTATTCCATAACCCGAACTACGAGGAATTTGATCCATGTCAAGGCATGGTACATAGGAATCCTCCCAGAGGTTCAAGCCCGTCTCCCGTCGGACAAAGGTCCCTCACTTACGTCAGTTAGGCGACACCCACTGCCCATCGTTTATTCGCGACAGGGTTCACTATCGTCCCGCATGACGTAAAACTATGTTCCATCAATCCCCTAAACTATGAGGACTTTGATTCATGTCAAGGCATGGTACGTAGGAAACCTTCCCAAGGTTCAAGCCCACCACTAGTGGACCCACGTGTCTACTTTCACGTCGGTACGCTGACGATGCTCATCGGGCTAAGGTCCACCTTCACGTCGGTTTATCAGCGTCATCCCGAACTACGCAGACTTTGATTCCCTTCCACGGGGATACGTAGGAAGCCTCGTCAAGGCTCAATCCCAACATCACTGTCTCCCCCCTGCGATGGTCCCATTTCACTCTCCCTCCACTCCATTCATCAACCTACCACCCGTCTCGATTCTCGCCCGGACCGTCTTATCCTGGTGAGATCATGTCGGTACCCTCTTCTTCGCATCCATCCATGGGCTGGCCCCGGTATCGACATCCCTTCAAGGAGGATCCCTCAATCCAATCTATCCTAGCTAATGCTCTGGTCGGGTTGATCTGTCTCCGCTGGACGTTAAACTCACGGCATACCCTGTGTTAAACACGGGAATCTGAGGAAAACCTCAGATATGTGTCTATGACATATAATTCTCCGCGTTCGATGTGGGATGCCTCGGGCCTCCACGCCCTCGAGAAGCCTTGTGGCCAAGGATAACAGACAGACATGCCAGGTACCCCAGCATCCATACACGCTACTGATGCCTCAACGTGACTACTCCCCTGACTGAAGGTTGCTTCCCTGACTGGACCCTTTGGAATGTCCCGACAGAAGTAGTGTAATTAACCGGCGTCCATGGAAACATGGCTCTGGGAAGAGTTTCACGAACTACGTATTAAATCTATAAGGGAGACCCGAACTAGGTGATGAGTTCTGAGGAGGAATCCACAGGAGGAAGAATTGACATCCCATCATCCCATTTCGATCAAGGAGCAGATGTCCCTGAATAAGGAGCGAATGTCGCCCGCCTTTGGAAAGCGGGAATGCGGGTAAACAAAAGTGTCGCGCGTCCTCCCCCACAGACGGACGAGCCTGTCGTGAAACTCACCGGATTGAACCCGACGTGAAATTATTTTCCTCAATATGGAGATTAGTAGCGTTCGAGACACCAGTAGATCGAATTGTCACCGGATCCAGATATCTGGTGCCTGGTCCCGCCAAGCAAATAGCGGGCCTGTCGTGAAACTCACCGGAAGTCGGGGCAGTAGAACGTGGGGCACTCCGTTCTGTAGCGTGTTGTCGTGGATCCTTCTTACAGATGTGGAGAAAGAAAGGACGTTGGGGAACTGGCTGTCAATCCTTTTCCTCTAAGTACTGATGAGTTGATCCCTTCGTTTTCCAGGAACCAGGTTGCTGTTACAGAGACGCGATCACCGTCCTCTCCCCACCCACGCAGGGGCAGGGGCAACACCGCCACGGCCACCCCACGTAACGCCACTACCACCACGATGGCCGCCACATCACGGAATACGGGGCACCCACGTCCCCTTTCCCCATCAGAGGTCATCCAGCGAAGGGTGATCAACAACCTCGTGCGTAGGTACGAGGAAGAAGGGGTCATCCCGACCCAGGATATGGCTCGCTTGGACCTGGAGGCCTCCAGGCCCCGCCGACAAAGCCGCCCTAACATGCCGCACAGGGATCCCCTTCTCCCCACCCCAACATTCAACCGTTTCGGGAGCTTGTCTCCAGAACGCCTTGACGACTCCTCGCCTTATGCTGAAGAGGCGGGCGCCGTCCGGCTCAGCCCGCTCAGGGTCCCGACCTGAGGGCTCCAGGCGAGATATCCCGCCCGGCCGCGTCAGCGCCGCCGTCCGGCACCGCACGAAGAGTAGGCAGGCTACGTCCCTGCACCACCTGCACTAGCTCGCCTGACCCGACGTCAGCGTCGGGCCCAGGATGAGGACGCTCACCCAAGCGCATCGACGTCGACAGCTACAGTGGCCCGAGCCACCACCGATGTGCATCGTGAAGCCCCTGCATATACTGAGCAGGGGCACTCTTTAACCCAACCAGGATCGAGACCCCGATCACCCCACGGGCAGGCTGGGTTGACTCTTCGGGTTGCAGGCCCAAGTGGTGATCGCCGCGAGCTAACCCGCAGTAATGTCACCCTGTACGGAGGTCCTCCCCGTACCACTACTCCATAGAGCATGGGCCTTCCCCGCTCCGATGTTTGTCAGGGAGGCATGCCTCGTGCTACCCCCATCCCGCAGGAAGACCTGCCCCGCGGCAGTGATGCTCAGCGCGGAAACATTTCCCGCGCCCAGTATTCAGGGTATGGAGTCCATCCTCCTGCCCCAGACCACCAACCTAAAGGCACCGTCCATCCGGTCCTTCTCCAACGTGGGGGCCCTTCCTACGTCCTCTCTGCAACTGGCGAAGGCCCTCCTCGCCCCAGCAACTCGAGGAGTGAAGGCCAGCCTTGCTCTACTCGCATCGACCATGGAGGTCCTCCCCATGCTCCTGCCAGTTCCAACAGAGGCCCCGCCCACATGGGTACTGTTCATGGAGGTCCTCCCCATGTACCCTTCGACATTTTCCCCGGTGCCCCTCGCACCCCGGCTATCTCGAGTGGGGGTCCTCTCCGCCACGGCGCCATCGCCGCCCCGAGGCTGCCTAATAGGGATCAACCCTGTCCTGAAGAGCCGCCCCAGGGCAGAAGAGCGGGTCGTCGCCGCCACAAGAAGAATCCTGGGAAGGCCCAGGTAGAGATCAAACCTGCCCGCTTCTCCAACTCAGAAGCAGACTGCGATTCAGCGATGGAAACTTCTCCCCGCTCCTCTGTATCAAGGACTGGGGCAGGAACCAGACGCGTTAGCCTCATTCTCCCGGAATTTGAGGTCCACCAGATTCCCATCTCTCTCCGCAGGTACATCCAGGAGGAAGAAATCCTGGGAATTCCGCGGGTCTCGACCACGCAATCACCGCCTCTGTCACCAGAAGAGCCCTCTACCTCTACCAGAGATCACAGAGAGTTATTTTGGGGGCCAACGACGGTAGAGCGACGACACGACCTGTCGCCGGTAGCTGCGGCTCCTGTTCCGGACGCTGGGGTTATCAGCCTGTCGTATCGTGACATCGTGGCCAGGTCACCTCACTCTTCGGAGGATGGCCCGGAATTCGGCGGCCAGTCAACTCGTTTTCTGTATTCTCCACCGCCGAGCTTACTATCCCAGAGGTCCGCCTCGGTACCGCTACCGGTCCCCCAACCGCCCCCGGTTGACGAGTGGGGAAACACAGGGCCAGACCCTGAGTCCGAGCCCAGGAGCTTCTGGAGTATTCTTGCAGCGGATAACTTCTCGGAGAAGTTCTGGCCGACGGCGGCGCTGAATTTCCGCATACCAGAGTCTCGTACCCCTGAAGAAGTGGGGTGCTTTTGTCGAACCCTATGGGCGACACACTTCCGCCTCCATTACGAACGGGTGGTGTACCCCAGAAGTCGAGAGCACTTCGAAGAAATCGGCGAGCAGTGTCGCCTGATCGATGCAGCTGCACTTCTTATGGCTCATCACCCTGAGTCGCCAGGCCACCAGAGCGCCCTTCAACGAAAATGCGTTCAGAGTCTTAAAGCACTCCGCAGAATCGTCAGGGAAGCCACCCATATGTGCAAGTCTGTGGATGGGGACACTATGCCGCTCTCCTCTTCGACCCTATCCGACAGCAGCCTGATTCGCTATGCGACATCGAGGACATGCCCTCAAGAGGGGTCTCAGTCCACATGGCCGACGTTGTGGATAAGGAAGATGAGCTTGAATTCCTTGATGGAGACTTACCACCCGAGGGCGTACCGCCGCTGCTCAACCCATCAGGGAGAGTTACCCTTCAGCAGAAGAACCTGCTAGGTCTCCCCGTACCCACCGAGTCGCTGGTACTCGGTCGAAACACCGGCAAGGGTAAGGAGCATGTCGGAATAGTCAAGCACTCTGACCTGTCCGCCTCTGTGTAGAAGACGGATGAAGATCCCGAGAAGGCCATGTTACGCCAGCTGCTTGCTGAGCAGAAGAAGCTGGTGGACGAACTCTTGGCTGAGCGCGCCGCAGAGCGGCGACCCGACTATGGTAATCCCAGGCCGGGGCAGCAGGGTCAGGAACAATTTCCCCCCATTGAGATGCCTCTGGGCCACCCTGATCATGCTACTGCCGCAGACAGGGTGGAAGTCGGAACGTATGGCAAGAGGGCGTGATGCGTCTCGCCAAATCCCCCCCGAGCGACGGGGCAATCTGAAGAATCCGATCTGGGTTCCCCCAGTCGCCCCGCAGGTCGTCTAGCTAGTTGATCCACGAGCGGCCGAAGCCGTCTACCGTGTGGAAGAACCTGGCAATGCACTTGTGGTTAGGGATCCCTGTCAAGACAGGGACCCCCGCCCGGAGGATCTTATCGCGACGCTCATAGCCCGCCACGAAGCGTTGGAAACGCGGCAGGTGGCGGTCCCAATGGATGGCAAACCTTATCCCACGTGGGTGGATGATATGCCCGCACCTCCGGGTTTTGGGAATCCCACTTTCTCGCCTTTTAACGGGACAGGGGACCCGCCACAGCACTTGGCTCATTTTTCTTCCAGGTGTGGCCCCACGCTGGGGACCCCGGCTCAGCAAGAAGCCGCCAAGCTCCGATGATTTGTACAGACATTGGAAGGTCTGACATTCGTCTGGTACAGCCAGCTCCCTATCGGATCGGTGACCGGTTGGGAGGATCTTCACCGGCAGTTCTTATACCAGTTTATCTCCACCACGCGAAAGACCAGTATTGCAGACCTCTTCAAGTGAAAGCAAAGGCCTGATGAGCGGGTTGTAGATTTTATCCCCCGGTGGAAGAGAATTACGTATTCCCTTGATATGCCGCTGACTCAGGAGCAATTACTGACGATGTGTGTGGGGAACGTCAAGATAGAGCTAGTACCCTCCCTGATCACCCAGAACTACCCTGGAGGGTTCAGAGATTTGTCAAATAAGGCTCAACGCCTCGAGGAAGCCCTGCAACAGGCTAGTCAGGCACGTTTGTTGCCCCTTATGATCCCATCCAGGAGGACTGCCAGGGCTGAACCCGCCGCGGTGGCTCAAATAGAAGCCCTGAGGCAGCTGGAGTTGCTGCCGGTGGCACCACCCCCGCAACCCCGCAGAGGTCCTCCACCTCAAACACAGGCTCCTGCCCAGCAGCGACCGCCTCAGAACCGAAAGGTTCCCCCGCGCAACGCGCCACCGCCACCTAGGCGAGACAATCAGGCACCGCCTCCTCGGCAGGCCCCTCCGGCCCCTCGTCAGGGCCAGTCCCCCAGGGCCCCCTATCTGGAAAAAAGGTACCAGACCTATTCGTTCAACGAAAGTCAGGTCCCTTTCTACTTCCGAAGTGCTCTAGAGCAAGGGATAGTGCGTCTGCCTGAGTGCAGAAGGTCGGTAGAGGCACATCTCACCGATCACCCCAACTACTGCCCTTATCAACGGATCTTGGGGAACACCCTCAAGAAATGATATGTGTTTAAGGACTGGCTTCAAGACCAGGTCAACAACAACATAGTCAAGTTGGGCCCAGCACCAGCGCTAGTGGCAGGTGTCTTTGTAGGATCAGAGATCGGCAGTGACAGCGAAGGCGAGTGGCAGCAGGTCCCTAGTCGTGGATCCCAGAAATACGACGATTGGTTGGCTCGAAAAACCGTCGTCCGTGCCCATGGTATCATCTGGGCACGCCTGAAGTAGTCAGAACCTTCAGAAGAAGTAGCTGGTGCCTCCGCATCGTCTTCACAGTCGACCTCTGTCCAAAAGGGAAAGCAACTGCGATGCAGGAAGAAGCAACGCGCACCTCCAGTGCCGTCGTCATCCCGCACTCTCGGCGACTTTATGCCCCCTGAAATGGGGATTCCTCCCAGAATCCGCCCAACGGTGGATGACTCCTCGAGCGACAGCCAGGGTTACGCTTCGGTTAACACCGTGGAGCTAGTAAAGCCCTATATGACCCCCGACGAGGGGGAACGCCAGGCAGACCTCCCCAACGTTTCCAGTCGACGTCAACGTCAGCGGAATCGCAACCGCGCCGGTCATCGAGGTACGTCAGCAGGCACTCTTGGCCAAGCCATGCACGCTACCGAGACAAGGCAGCAGGCTCAGTGTAGATCTCAGCACGCACAAACCCATCTAACACCCTCGGCTCTACCTCCACCGCCGTTCGTGCTATTGGATCGAGGGTAGTTGCCTTGTTCGTATCACAGTAAGTCTTGCCCGGCTACAGGCCAGCCTCCGCTATCTGATCCCAGTCCGGCGACTACTCTTCAAGCTTCTACTAGTAGGCAGCTAGATGTACCCAATACTAGTCAATCGCCGGTTCAGCCGGCCGGACCCGTTGTGCCTCCAAATGCCGAACGACCTCCTGTAAGTAGAGGCTCGCGTTTAGCACGAAAGTACGATGTTCTGAAGCACCTGGACGGCATTCTGGCGAGGATCTCCATCCTTGAGGCCCTTCGCATGTCATCTGAAATGCGCGAGGCACTTGCCGAGGCCCTAAGGAGCCCCCTCCAGTTCGAGACGGAGGTAGCAGCTGCAGAAGCCTTCCATACTGAGACGATTGAAAACGCCGAATGTCAGGCGGTTATCTCGTTCTCCGGTGAAGATGAGGACCCTCCTATATAGGGGCACATTATCCCGCTGTACATCACTGGCCACTTCAATGGTGTGGAAGTCCGCCGCTACCTCGTTGACATAGGTTCCAGAATCAATCTAATTCCGACCCGGACGTTGCGAAAGCTGGGTCTGTCCGAAGGTGATTTAACCCCCTCTGACCTCAGGATCCAGGGGTACGATAGGATAGAGCAAACCCCAGTCGGCAATATCAACATGAAGACTCAGTTTGGTGGCTTAATTGCCAGCACCAAGTTCATGGTTGTCTCTCAGGACACCGCCTACAACACATTGATGGGTAGGTCATGGCTCCATCTGCATGCAGCGGTCCCTTCATCGTATCACCAGTGCCTCAATTACTCGCTCAACGGTTGAGTAGGCGTGATCCAAGGAGACGCATCCCCTTTCGCTTCTTGTGAGGCCCGCTATCTGGATGCAGTTTATTACAAAAGTAAGGACAAGCAAATCCTGGTAAGCGAGGATGAACCCGCCCCGGTCACAAGTGATCCCTGGGCAAGCATGGATGACGCCTACAACCTCACGATCCACCGGTTGGAGGCCACGACCCCCGACATGGGACAATGTTTTGTTGTTTCAGGTACGCAAGGAAGCCATGTTCCCGTGTCCAAGCGACGACAGAGAATCACCTCGTACTCCTACATCAACCAGGCTCAAGTCATCCCAGAACACCCTACCCCTGTACGGTACCAGGACGTCAAGCTTATGACAACGGTGGTGCGCCATACATGTCTCTTCCGCCGGGTTGGAATTAACCGACTCAGGATGGCACATCACCACTGCTTTGATATCATCAAACGGGTCCCTTTAGGCTGAAGGCCAGATGGGATAGGGTCGACTGCCTTCATTTCTATGGTCTCAATGGCAAGCGAGTCTCCCGATGTGATGACCGCTGCTGCCCAAGCCGGCACCAGCTGCCCCTCGGATTTTGATAGCTCAGAAGTGCCCCCCCGTCGCGGGAAGTCCCCCAACGGGTGGGGAGGAAGACTTGGAGGATGCTCCCCCAGCCTTTGAAGAAGGCGTCTCTACCACAGTTGATGAACTGGTACATGTGAACCTTGGTAGCGAGGCAGATCTGATACCCACATTGATCAGTGCAGCCATGTCCCTCGAGGAGCAGCAGCAGTACGTAGACTTCCTCAAACAACACCATGATGTGTTTGCTTGGAGTTACAACGAGATGCCAGGGCTAGATCCCCAGGTGTTTGTTCATCGTCTGGGCCTCCCGGCAAAACATCGTGGGTTTAAGCGGCCTCCCAGGAAGATGCACCCTTCTCATGGTGCTATGGTTGAGTCCGAAGTTGACAAGCTAATCAAAGCCAACTTCGTCAAGGAGGTCCAGTACCCCAAGTGACTTTCCAACATTGTGCCAGTCCGGAAGAAGAATGGGTAGATCAGAGTCTGCATCGACTTCCGCGATCTTAATCGCCACTGCCCAAAGGATGACTTCCCACTCCTGGTGACGGAGCTGTTGATCGACGCCACGGCCGGGTTCCAAGCCCTCTCTTTCATGAATGGGTATTCCGGGTATAACCAGATCAGAATGTCCCCCGAAGACAAGGAGTCCACTGCCTTCAGGGCTCCCCAAGGTACCTTTTTCTACCAGGTTATTCCATTCGGTTTGAAAAATGCAGGTGCCACTTATCAGAGGGCCATGCATCGCATTTTCAAACCGATTCTCGGGACATTGGTGGAATGCTACGTGGATGACCTTGTATTCAAATCATGCCAGCGCCAGGACCATCTCAAAGACCTTGAGAAAGTGTTCGGTTTCCTCCGTTCCGATCACCTGAAGATGAACCCACTGAAGTGCGCCTTCGGGGTCACCTCCGGGATGTTTCTGGGCTTTGTTGTCAGATACCGAGGTATCGAGATCGACCCGGAGAAGATCAAGGCCGTCAGCCAAATGCCTCCCCCGAGAAACATTTGGGAGCTTCGAGGCCTTCAAGGCCACTAAGCCTATATACGCTGATTCATCGCAAATCTGGCCGGCAAGTGTAAGCCCTTTCCCAGCTCATGAAGAAGGGCGCCACCTATGAATGGGATGAGGAGTGTCGGGCAGCCTTCAAGGAAATCAAGCAGTATCTTCTCCAACCTCCAGTCTTGATGCCACCCTTCTCCGGAAAGCTGATGGTCCTTTATGTGACCGCCCTGGAGAGATCCCTCGGTGCGCTACTCGCCCAGAAGAATAACGAGGGTACTGAGAATAGTCTCTACTATCTCAGCCGCATGCTTCTTGATACGGAGATCAGATACTCCCCTATCGAAAAGAGCTGCCTTGTGCTCGTCTTCGCCGTGCAGAAGTTGCGACATTACCTGCAACACCATGAGGTGAAATTGGTCTCCCGGGTAGACCCACTAAAGTACATCCTGAACCTTCCCATGCTGACTGGCCGACTAGCACGGTGGGCAGTGATTCTCCACCAGTTTGATATCAGGTTTGTACCTCAGAAGTCCATTAAGGGATAAGCGTTGGAAGACTTTTTAGCTGCCCATCCAACCTTTGCGGATCAATCCCTGGACCTGGATTTCTCTGATGAGACGATCCACTCAGTTGATCATGCTGTCCCGTGTTGGAAAATGCATTTCTACGGTGCCTCTCGGAGCCCCACCGGTAGGAGGCTCAACGATCCCAAGCTCAACAGAGTGGGCCTGGGTATTGTCTTCATTACCCCGTCGCAAGCCATCCTTCCGTACTCGTTCCTATTGTTAGAAGGTTGTACGAACAACGAGGTAGAGTACCAAGCTCTCATCACCGGCCACGAGTTGGACCTTGAGATCCATGTGCCCCATCTACATGTGAAGGGAGATTCCAAGCTGGTAATCAAACAGGTTAATGGCGACTACGTCGTCAGGAAGCCGGAGCTCACACAGTTGCTGGAGTACACCCTCCACCTAATGGCCCAGTTCTCTTCTCGACCAGAGGTTACCCATGTCCCACGGTCGTAGAACGGCCAAGCAGACGCCCTGGCTGGCTTAGCCGATTCGCTCATGGAACCCGAGCAAGATGATTTGGTCATACATGTGGCCCACCAGAGAGTCATTTCCCCCGTCACCCAAGAGGACCATGATGGCCTGCGGGTAAGCCATCTCACCGCCGGACCCTCCATATCGGGAGTCCCGAGTTCGTCAGACACATTGGTTGAAACCACCCCCAACTGGAGAGCACCTTTTGTCGAGTATCTCCAAAATGGTCAGCTCACGGACGACCGGGACGAACCCGAGCGAATCCGACGCCGCGCGCTGCAATTTACCCTCCAGAGCGGCCCCAGTCTTGAACAAATCCTTTATAAACGGAGTTTCGATGGCGTCCTCCTCCGTTGCATCCAAGGAGGGGAGATACCTCATGTTATGCAAGAGGTTCACGCCGGTTCCTGTGGCGCCCATCAAGCTGGGCCGAAACTGTCCCATCAAATCTGGAGGTTAGGGTACTTTTGGCCCTCTATGATCCACGATTGTATTGGATATGCCAAGAGATGCCACGCGTGACAAGTACACGCCAACTTCTTGCATCGGCCACCGGAGCCCCTCCACCACACCAAGTACTCTTGGCCATTTGCTGTATGGGGACTTGACGTAGTACGACCGTATCAACCGACAACAGCCCGCCAGTGTAGGTTCATCCTGACTGCTACAGATTTCTTCTCCAAGTGGGCAGAGGCAGTTCCGCTCAAAGAGTTCAAGGCTCGTTCCATCGTTGACATTGTGAGATCCAACATTATCCACCGGTTTGGGGTACCTCACGCCGTCCTCACCGATAACGGCACCAACTTCTGAGTGACTGAACTAAAGAAATTGTATGCTAAGTACGACATCCGGTCGAACCATACTTCCCGCTACCACGCGGAGGCGAATGGACAGATCGAGGCGTTCAACAAGACCCTTTCTAACATTCTGCAGAAGATGGTTGGTCAGAAGAAGAAAAGTTGGCCGGACAAGCTGCCCAACGACCTCTGGGCTTACCGGATGACGACTCGCAACTCTACCCAGGTGACCCCATATTCCCTGGTGTATGGAGCTGAGGCCTTCCTACCCATTGAGATCCAGCTACCGTCGTTACACACTGCGGTTTTTGACCACCAGACATCAGATGAGGTAGCCGAGATCTGTATGGCTGAATTAGAAGCACTGGACGAGAACTGGCTTCATGCCCTGCAAAATCTGGAAAGGCATCAGGACAAGATAGCGAGGGCCTTTGACAAGAAGGTTCGTCTTTGATCTTTTCTACAGGGTGACCTGGTACTGGCCCTTCGAGCGCCAATGATTCCCGATAGGAAACCGCCCAAATTAGAACCCAAATGGGAAGTGCCTTATATCATCCATAAGGTTTACCCCAATGGAGCATACTCCTTGGTGACCACGGATGGAGAGCGTATAACCCCTCCCACCAATGCCAAGTTCCTCAAGTGATACTTTGCCTAGGGAAAAAAGGTCCAGCACGACCCTAAACTGCGAGATGGTCCTGCACGACCCTAAACTACAAAATGGTCCCGCACGACCTTAAACTGCATCTTGGTCCTGCATGACCCTAAACTGCAAAATGGTCCCGCACGACCTTAAACTGCATCTTCGTCCTACAAGACGATAAACTGTGGAATGGTCCCGCACGACCTTAAACTGCATCTTCGTCCTGCAAGACGATAAACTGTGCAATGGTCTCGTACGACCTTAAACTGCATCTTCGTCCTGCAAGACGATAAACTGTGAAATGGTCTCGCATGACCTTAAATTGCACGTTATGGTCTAACATGACTCTAAACTGTAAAGTCCTGCACGACTATAAACTGCATCTTCATCCTGCAAGACGTTAAACTGCAAGCTGTTCAGGTCTTCCTGACCGAGGCTCAGCCTCATGCCCCTTGGCCTCCTCGGGTCCCCGGCCCCGTCTTCACCGTGAGACGTTAAACAGCAAGCTGGTCAGGTCTCCCTAACCGCGGCCCGGCCTCAGTCCCCCTGGTTTTCCCTGATCTATTCTCTTTCGGGATTGTACGGTATGGTGTAGGACTACGTCCTCATTCACGTCGGATTACTCGTCGTACCGTACATATCCCCAAATTAGATGCTTCTTGTCATCCTGCATGACGTTAAACTGCATTTCTTGAACTACGTATGGATTGATTCTCATCCTTATGAGATACGTAGGAACGCTCAGACGCCTCGTCTTGAGCCCAGCCCCAAGCTTTTCTCTTCCACTATTCCCCCTGGGAATAGTTTTCTTGGAGGATCTTTGTGTAGCAGGGAATAGTCTTTCTTGGCCCTGCTTACGCAACCCTGCTCGCACAAGGATTGTAAGGGTCGCACCATGTGCCCACTCCCGTTCTTCTATTCCTTCCACGTCCTCACCGCATGATGCTAAACTGCATGGCCTTCAAGAACTACGTATGTCTTGATTCTCATCCTTATGAGATATGTAGGAACACCGGGACATTTCGTCCGTTGGCCAAGCCCAAAAGCCAAAATCTGCCCCTCGGGTCAAGACATGGCAGGGTGCACACTTTTGCCCCAACTCACATCGAGCAAGCCTCGACCCGGCTGCACATTCCCCCTGGAGGTGTTTTCCCCTTTCGTGGATGGATACAGCTATGCTTCACCCACTCTTGACTATGATTCCATCATCTTTCACACCCAGAGGGACCCCCAAGAACGGCCTGGATAAAATTCCCAAGGGCTCTCCTACAGATACGGGCCAACGCCCCTGAGGGTTTTCAAGCAACAAGCCGATACAAGTCCCGCGTTGTGAATTTGGTCAGCGGTCGACACTCAATTGTTGCTCCCATACGGGTCACCATAGGAACGCTATGTTTCGAACATGGTCAACAGTGTCCTGGATCTTCGGGTCCACCCCGAGATGTCCCAGACATCAAGAGCAGTGATTCATTCTGCCCCATCCCGAGGTGACAAACTTCCCCCAGGTGGTGCTAGCAATCGGTCCATGGCCCAGGATTTTTTATAGGGGTGTATGGTGTGATGTGGGACTATGTCCTCATTCACGTCGGGATCATGTACCATGTCGTACGCCCTCCCTTTACGAGGCCCAGCCTCAGGCCCCTTGGCCTCCTCGGGTCCCCGACCCTCGTCCTCATTGCAAGACGTTAAACTGCAAACCAGTCGGGCCTTTCTGACTGATGCCTGACCTTAGGCCCCTTGGCCTTTCTGGTCCACGGCCCAGGATTTCTCATAGGGGTGTATGGTCTGATGTGGGACTATGTCCTCATTCACGTCGGGATCATGTACCATGCCGTACACCCTCCCTTAACGCGGCCCATCCTCAGGCCCCCTGGCCTTCTCGGGTCCCCGACCCTCGTCCTCATGTAAGACGTTAAACGGCAAACCCGTCAGGCCTTCCTGACTGATTCCTAACCATCATGCCCCTTGGCCTTTCCGGGCCACGACCCAGGTCCTCTATTATAGGAGTGTATGATGTGGTGTGGGACTATGTCCTCATTCACGTCGGCTTCTTCGCCATACCGTACACCTCCCTTGATTAGAGGTATATTACTCCCTTTCTCGTCCAGTATGACGTTAAACTACATATAGAGAACTACATGTGGCTTGATTCCCATCCTCATGGGATACGTAGGACCACCTGAATGTCCAAGATTCCGGTCCAGCCCCATCTCTCGGGAATCCTCATCCCATCATGGCCACTTGGCCTATCCTTCCTCCATGAGAGGATTATATGGTGTTGTGTGGGATTATGTCCTCATTCACGATGGTCTCGTAATGACCACGCCATGTTCCCCCCCTACTGATCTGTTTCGTCGATCCCTTTTTCGGCGGTTCACCAATGTGCTTAAGAGTACTCTGGTTTATTACCTGGAATGCCAAGCTATACTCGGACACGTCTGCACCGCTTTCCAGGCTTTGCGTATCCCTGCAGCAGGGCTTTCATCATCTCTCACACCCGGAGGGACCCCCAATAACGGCCTAGATACTACACCCAAGGGCTCTCCTACCATTATGGGCCAATGCCCCTGAGGGTTTCGGACAACAAATCGATAAAACCCCGCGTTTCGAATATGGTCAGTGGTCGATGCTCGTTTGTTGTTGCCACCTCAGGATAACACGATATGGACGCTGTGTTTCCACCATGGTTAACAGTTTTCCTCTATCTCCACGCCAACCCATTAAGCCCAAATGTCGGGTACACGATTCACACCCTTCATCACTTCATCATGTGCAAGTAGAATCTCAAAACTCTTGGTACTTTTCCTTCGTGCACGTCTGCGCGTTGGGAGAACAAACTGCATCAAAGGTGTCCTTCGAAACTCTCCGCTGACTCCCCTTTGATAGACGCCCCAAGTATTGCGATAAGGATCTTCCCCCCTTGTTTCCCACACTGAGTTTATCTCACATGGGATTAGGGATTGGGTTGACATCTGTGCTTACTCGGGAGTTGTCACCATCCACCGTCCGAGCTCTAAGACCATAAACTAAGATTCTCATTTGGAACTATGTTCACGACCCCTTGTCTTTGGGTCCAGCTTGAGTTCAGCAAGTTCACCTCTCTCTGGTCCTAACTTCAGGACCCCGACCATGGGACCGCGTGGCATGATGCGGGATTATGTCCTCATTCACGTTGGGTTTTCAATGGCTGCACCACGCAAACCCCCGTTCTGAGGGGTAGCCCTCCTATTCCTTGTCCTGCATGACATTAAAAGCTACCCTTCAGAACTACGTGTGGCTTGATTCCCATCCTCAGGGGATACGTTGGACCACCTGAATGTCTAAGATTCGGGTCCATCCCCACCTCTTGGAGATCTCCTGATTTCCCGGTCACCTAGGCCACTTGGCCTATCCCTCTCCAGGAGGGGGATATGTAGGTATGATACAAGGTTTTGGGCACCGTGCCCCCTTCCCCCGGGAATCTTCCATCTCTCGATCACCCTCAAGGTTGAGTCCCTTGACTCCTTGCAGTGGTTCACCCATGTATTAAGAGTACTCTGGTCTAGGGCCAAGAGTGTCAGATTCAATTTGATCAAGTTCCTTCCACTTGTCAAGCTTGGTGTTCCCCTCCATTCGGTCTTCCATCACCTTTCACACCCAGAGGGACCCCCAAGAACGTCCTATATACAATGCCCAAGGGCTCTCCTACCGTTACGGGCCAACGCCCCCGAGGGTTTTGGACAACAAATTGATAAAATCCCGCGTTGCGAATACGGTCAGCGGTTGATGCTCATTTGTTTGTCCCCATTTCAGGCTAACGCGACAGGATGCTGTGTTGCGAACATGGTCAGCATTAATCCTTTTTCGTCACGCCAGCCCCTTCAATCCTTGAATGTTGGTTTCATGATTCACATCATTTTCCACCCCATCATGTCCAGGTGGAATCTCAACACTTTTGGCGTTATCCCTACGTGCACCTTTGCATGTCAGGGGGGCAAAGCTGCAATCTGGCATCCTTCGGGGCTCCCATGGTCCGAGCTCTAAGACCATAAACTAAGATCCATTCAGGACTATGTTCAACTTGATTCCCATCCTCATGGGATACGTAGGACCGCCTGGACACCTTGTCTTCGGGTACATCCCATTTAGAGAGCCAGTCTCTCCCCCCGATTTCACCTCTTACCTCTATATAGGCCCCTCGGCCTAAGGTTTCCCTCTCCGAATGGCGTTGATGTGGGATCATGTCTCCGTCAATTATGTTTTATAACACTACGCCGATTTCCCACCTAGCATCGTCTCTACTACGTCTACGCTGCATGACGATAAAATGCATGCTTGGTCCTATCATACGACCCTAAACTATGACATTATCGTCCTGGCCGCACAACGAAAAATGACACTACATTGTGGTGACCTCGTTGTATAGGACATCACGTTGGGTATTGGGCACGTGCCATGCCATTTTTCAATGCCCATCATGGCTTGATCCTTGTGGTGACATCACGGCCTACTACTCTAGGCATGTCGCTTCACAAAAAAAACCATTCACCTTAATGAACAAACAAGATACATCAAATTCTACTTATTTTAGTGCAAGGGCCACGCCCAAATTCCCCTTTTCCCCTGGCACTGGTATCCTACCATGTCACCTTCCAGAACTACGTATGGCTTGATTCTCATCCTTATGAGATACGTAGGAGCGCCCGGGCACTTCCCCGCGGGCCCAACCTAACCGTTGTGTTCGGTCCCTCGACTCGAACATTTCCCCAGAGAACTCATGGTAAGAAGGTCTTAGGTCCTCCTTCATGTCGGGTCTTGACACCATGCGTCCCCTGCTCCCTTTACCCATTTATGGTCAAAGACACCCTTCAGAACTACGTATGGCTTGATTCTCATCCTCATGAGATACGTAGGAGCGCCCGGGAACTTCCCCGCGGGCCCAGCCTAACATTCCCTTTCGGTCCCTTGACCAAAAACCTCTCCTAATGAGGTTGCGCGGTGTGATATGGGTTTGTGCCCTCATTCGCGTCGAGTTTTTCACCGCACCGTACACACCTCCTATTCCCATTCACGCCAGGTGTTTGAGTTACTTCATCATGTGCCTCTTATGTTTCCTCTCACCCATGGTCCGAATTCTACGACCGTAAACTAAGATCCCCCCAAGGGAAATGAATCTGCTCCCTCTCTCTAATACGTTTCGTTGTCGTATTCTGATGTGTTTTGACAAAGAGCCCGAAGTGTGGGATTGTCACAGGGACATTCCCCCCATCCCATGACCAAGCTTCGTGAGCTCGCTATATGGATCCTCATCCTCCTCCACATCCAAAAGGACCCTCGGACGACATGGATACTAGGCTTAAGGGCTTTCCATGAATGCTAGACCTAAGGGCCCTTCAATCGTTTCAGGCCAACGTCCCTACGGATATTGGACAACAAATCGATAAAATCCCGCGTTGCGAATACGGTCAGCGGTCGATGCTCATTTGTCTGTCCCCATTCTAGGCTAATGCGACAGGATGTTGTGTTGCGAACATGGTCAGAATTTATCCTCCATCGTCACGCCGCCATCATCGTGATCTGAATCTCGAGCACCATGATTCACACATTTCCACTTCCTCATGTTCAAGTGGAATTCCATCATACTCGACTCTTTCTCTTCACGCATATAGGTGTGCTAAATGATCGTGTTAGTGTCATTGGGCTGGTATTCACCGAGCGTCCCTTTTCCCTAACCTTCCCCTCTCTGTGTCGGGAAATTCCCACTACTACTGCTTGTTTCCCACACTGAGCACGACTCACGTGGGCTTAGTAGTTTTGGCGGGATGTGTACCAACACGGTCGGGCTGCTCATCGTCCCGCATGATGTTAAAATGAAATTTCATAACTACGTATGGCTTGATTCCCATCCTCATGGGGTACGTAGGAATGCCCGGCCACTTTGCTTCGGGCCCAGCCCAATCCTCACTCTTGGTCCCTCGACCTGAAGAGTTTTCTCTGGGGGTATGTGGTGTGATTTGGACTCCATGTCCACATTCACGCTGGTTTTATATCTACCGTGCCACACACTTCCTTCCCTTTTATCCCACATCCTATCGTATGACGTTAAACTACAGGAGTCTATGTGTCCTCAACACACGACATTAAACTGCGATTCTACCCTGAACAAGTTCAGGATGCCCCAAGATCCCACTGGGAAGTGACAGATCCCCTTGCCAGAGAGGCCCTATCCCAAAGAAGGAATGATCCATGATCAGACCAATGCGCCCATATGGCGTACTCCCACCACGGTGGTGTAACTACCGAAGTGTTGGATTCTGTTCGGACATACCATCACTCCATATTCCACTCTTTGCGTGCCCCTTATTCGGACCCTCGTCCCCTTTCATGTCTCACGGGACCCCCTAACGGCCTGGTCTCATGCACATCGGCTCACCTACCGTCCTGGGCCAACGTTCCGGAAGACGAGTCATATCTGGAAGGACCCCCTAACAGTATGGATTTTTGACCTATGGTCCGCCAACTGTCCTGGGCCAACATCCCGAAGGATTGATCAACAAAATTTGTGACATGGTACCGTGTTTCGAACATGGTCAACGGTCGACCCTCATTTGTTGTCCCCATGACAGGCTAACGCAGTAAGGGTACTGCTTCTCCTCCAAGGTTAACGGTTGTCCCTTATTGTCACTCCATCCCTACAGTGTTCCGAATCTTGGGTATCGTGATTCACGCTTCCCATTTTCATCTGTCTGAACTGATTTCAGCGCCCCTGGCGTTGCCCCGTTCGTGCATAAGAGCACGTTGAAGAAACGGTAATTCAGTCATCCCGAAAGTTCCTTCTCCCATCAAGCCTCTCCCGTCTCCTAGAAATCCGGACTGGTAATCCGAATCCCAGACATCGGGCTCGACCCACGTGGGCTTGGGGAATTGTCGCCGAACATCCCGCAAACATTGTAGGGATGTAACAAGGCAATTCGACAGTGGAAATCGTGCGTGCTACGACATTAAAAAAAAAGGTAAAATTTGGAAGCACGAAAGTACTAATAAAGGGTTATGGGTTTGTTACAATACTCGGGGGGTCGACTTCCCCCATGGACGGGTTGACCCCGTCAAAAGAGCGTTGCAGCTCCTCCACCCATTGACTTGCGGCATCCAAGGCTTGCTGCCGCTGAACCAGCTCACGCTCCTCCTCAGCAGCAGCGGGGCGCAGTTCGTCGGTCCTGGCTTTGGCCCTCTCCACACCAGCCTGAATGACATCCATCTCTCCAGAGGTCTGCCTCATATGCTCTTATGCCTCTGCCAGCTGGGCCTTCAACCGTGAGACCAGCTCAGTTTGTGCATAAAGAGAGGCTGAAAGCTCATCTGCTCGGGTCTGCATCTGTTGAACCTCGCCTTCAGCCTCCTGGATCTTCTTGATGCTGTTCTCTATCCTCCGCTGCCAGCCCACACTGATCCCGCGATCATGCTCCCGGATCTTCTCAGCCATAAGATCTCGAATGAGTGTGAAAGGACGTTGGGAATCCACTCCCACAGCGCACAGTTCGCGCAACCGCGAGCGAAGCCTATCCATTTTGGCCAGCCATTGTGCTTGGGGAGTGTCCTTGATAAAGCGCGCGATCAGCTTCCACGACCTGCGGCAGACTATGCTGCTGTCTTCCTCGTCAGAGGCCGTTTCGTCCCAGTCTGCGTGATTGGGAGGCTCGTACTCGGGATACGCCCGTAGGAAATCCTCGGCAGGATCAACATCCGGTGTTGAATCCAGTGCGACACCTGGCGCCGAAGCAGGCGCGACAGAACTGGGACCGACCGGTTGATCCTCTTCCTCGGAGTCCACCTCGATGACTTCGGGTACGGCCCTGCTGGTGGACCCACAAGTGATGATGTGCGTCGCAGCTTGAGGAGATGGAGGGACTATTGCCACCATCACCGGCATGCCCCTAGGAGGGACGCCACCAGACATCCCGACCAGTCTTGCCGCAGCGGCCCACGCCAGTCGAAGAACTGTACGACAGAGAGACATAAACGTTAGTTGGCATGGTCTACATGTGACAACGAGGAGACCAATGGAGGAGACTTACGGAGATCAACCTCCGAGTGCTGCTCTTGAGCCGGTACTAACGGGACAACGAGACGAGGCCCCCCGTATACTATTGGAAGGTCTGGAGAATCCGGAGGAGCCACCCCGGGTGCCCTGGTCCCACCAGACGCAGAACTGGACGCAGCCATAGGCGCGGGTTCTAAAGGTCCCACATCATCACCCGCCAAGGAGCGAGAACGGGGCCTGTGAACAAGTTCCTCCCGCATGGCTCAAACATTGGTGAGAAGTCCATAGGGACCCAAGAACAGATCGTAAGGAGAGAAGTTCGGAATGCTACCTCGAGAGTCTCCGCGAAATCGTCGGATTCTGAGCCAAGGTCTCCGACCTCGCCCTCCTCCAGCGGGCTCCCTCCTCCATCCTCATCCTCCCGAGAGGAGTCCTCTGATTCCTCCGGCAAGGGGAATCTCTCCCTCAGATCGGCATCCGATAACTGTGGGGGGACCGTCTGATTCAACAGTACCCTCACCCGGTTTGTCATTGGGTGAGGGACACCACTGGAGTGGACGTAATCCTCCAGTTCGTCCAGGTACTATGCTGCCTCTGCCGGAGACGCCATGAATCCAGCCCGAACTGAGCCTATACCCAGTAATTCCATCCCGAGGTGATTCAGGTGAGCCCATATCTCGGGTGGGATCAGGAATTGCCGGCTGACATCCCAAATGTCCCAAGATTCCAGGAAGATGGCATCCTCTGCCATGTCAATGTGACGCAGGCGTTTCCCCGGAGCCTGGGTGGATATCCTACGAAATCCCCTCGGTGGCCGCCCCTCCGGATGACCCTGCTCTCCCGGAATCACCGGATCCACGGCTGCTGCCATACCCTCGGCCGGTGCGGGTCACGCCGCCATGGCAGCCCCGCTACCGTGAGCGGCCCTAGCTACCCTCCGACCCCGACCTCGAGATAGAGGAGGCACACCGTCACCAACCCGGATCGTTGGTTGCTTTAGCATCTCCCCTGGGTAAGCGGCCTCCCAACTGATGGCGTACTCCTTCACTAATCTGAAGGCGGCGGTGGATGGAGGCAATGCAATCCGCATCTTTCCATCTTCCCGTGTGAACATGAGCCACAACTGCCTCATCACACACGGGTGCTCCTCATGACGCACCTCCCAGTAGACCTGCGGTGTCAGCCGTTGGAGGCACCGGAACTGCCTCGCAAACCGATGCGGAGTGTACGGTTCACAGAGCAGCTCACGATCTATTCATGCCACCAAAACTCCACCTCGGAAGGCCAGGAGGTAGGCCTGATGTTCTTCTGTTCCCCATCCATCGTCTGTAAGCATCCCCGTCAACAACGGGAAGGGATGGAAATTGAACTCATCTGCCCTCCACACCCGATTCAGCACCATTGGAACGACCAGTTTGAACGGGAAGCTCCCGACCACGTTCAGGATCGAGGGGCGGAAGTTCGATCCAGGCGGCAAAATGGGGTTTGGATACTCGTAAATCCCCCTGATATACGCTGCGATCCACCCATACAGGAGGTGGAAGGGCCTGCATATCCTTGGCGGCTTCTTGCCCTCGCTAAAATGCCGCAGCATTCTGTACAGTTTGGGGAGCATCGGGATCCCCAGGTTGATCCGCTGCCCCATGGCCAACATCGACGCCATCATGAATGAGTTGGGTCGTACCCCATGCTTGTATCCCTCACCGGTAGGATCCAACCACAGATGAGATCCGCGATGAACGCCGCCAGCCTGACTATCGGCTTTTGTTCAGTGCTGACACTGAAACCCCAAGTATTCCATTGGCTGTCCTCCAAGACCCACCAATACGAGTGCCCCTTGCCCCGTTGGGCTTCCCTTGGACAAGTTCGAGGCCTCGGAGGGAACTCTCGATTCTCTGGGAAATTCATGAAGCATTTGAACCACCTCCTGAAGTGGACATCCCTCACTGCCTCCTTGTCCTCTCGAGGGACAAGTTCTATCAGCGTCGACGCCAGTTGCGGCATTTGCTCCGCATCCCCCCACGTGCTGACAACGGGGAGGAATTCATCATACATGGCCCCCAAGATTGGGACCCCAGAAATCTGGTGGACATCCCACAGGCTGATGCCCACCTCCCCGTGATGCAGGTGAAAAGTGTTGGTCCAAGACGACCATCTACTCAGCAAGTCCGACAGTAGCTGCTTCGGTTGGTAAATGTGGAATTGGGAGGCCCATGCCACCTCATACAACCCCACTCTCCTCAGCTCGGCCCCGAACTCCACGCATGAGGCACCTACCCAGTAGGCCCAGGCCTAGTAATCAGTAAAGTTTCCGCCCTGGCGCTGGTCCCACTCATCGGACTATCCCTTCTTCGAATCCTGCAAAGCCGCCTTCAGCATGGTACGGTAGAGGGTAGGAGAAGTCTCCGGCTGCAGTGGCTTCCCGTCAATGTCGTTCACATGGTTGTAGAGAGAGTCAGCGGTGACGGGTTTGAAGTCCTCTCGTGCATGACCATCAGCCGCCCTGTACCATTGGTGTTGGCACGGTGTGCTCCTGAACCAGCAAGCTGGTTCATCCCTATTCGCCTCAGAGATAAAGACATCATCCCTCAACCCGAAGCCGTACGACGACAATTTCTTGCACTGCGGATAATCTTTCTGACCCTCAGAGAGCAGATCTATCAAAGAAGTGTGGTCCGAGTGGCTCCGGATCATCTCCCCCATGCCTGGACAGTTGGCCATCTCATCTCGACGAGCAGCATCTGCGAGGACCCCCAATGCAACCTCTTGATGGGACATTTTAACTCTGGCCCTCAGAAAAGAATTCTTTCGGCTGGATCGCGAAGCTCGACCGCGAAGCCGAATTGCGAAGTCGGATCGCGAAGATCGGTCGCGAGACCAAGCCGCGAAGTCTGGCCAAGGCCGAAAAGCAGAGGTTCGCTTGGCGCGGACGCGGAGTCGGAGACCCGCGGTTCGCCGCGAAGCTCGATTCGGAGAGCGCTGTCGCGGAGTACGCGGAGCTTCGCGATGTCGAGAGCACAAAAAGACAAGGAAATCATGTGAAGACAAAAGAGGTCGGACCCCCTATTTATAGGCGGCGACCCCGGAGCATCGCGGCGTGCCTCACCCGCGCGGAGCATCGCAGCGCGTCCGGATCTGTGGTCCCGGTCAGCACCGCGGGCCCCCTTCGCGAAGCCGCTTCGCGAACCACCGACAATTTTGGCGATTTTCCCTCAGAATTCGACCCTTCGCCCTCCGCGGCTCCAAGTCTGAGGGGGGGCATTTGTTGGCGCAAAAAATATGGCCCGAAAGAAAGGAACGAAAAAGACAGCTGGCGCGCTGCCTCGCGAAGCACCGCCGCGAAGCACCGCCGCGAAGCACCCACGCGAAGCGCCCCGACCATTGCGGCACCGCGAAGCTCCTGAGGCGGTAATGCTCCGCGAACGCATTTGACGTTCGCGAGCCGCAGCGAAGCTCCTGAGGCGGTAATGCTCCGCGAAGGCATTTGACGTTCGCGAGCCTCCGCGAAGCTCCTGAGGCGGTAATGCTCCGCGAACGCATTTGACGTTCGCGAGCCGCCACGAAGCTCCAGAGGCGATAATGCTCCGCGGACGATGTTGACCTTCGCGAACGCGCCACAAAGCACCGAAGGCGGTGCGCGAGGTACTTATACTTCTCAAGACTCCTCAGCATTGTCTCGTTTTGAGCCCCTCTTCTGAGAGGGATGCCCTTCGCGAAGCTCAAGGGAATTCGCGAAGGAAGGGGATTCCCAAGGGAACTCGGGCAGCCGCGGAGCGTTTATGCTTCGCGAAACACCCAACCCATGCTAGTGATCCCTATGATAAGGCTGGATCGCTACACATCGTGAAGCACACTGCTTCGCAGGACCCTGCTTCGCGAGGCACCCCTTCTTCACGAGGCAGTGCTCCCCGAACACTGTTCCACTTTGCCAAGCACCTCCCACTCACACCTATGCCCCATGCTAAGTCCAAGGCACTCCACTTCGCAAAGCACACTCCTTTGCTTAGCAATTCCTCTTCCCGTGCGACCCTCCCAGTTTTCACGATGTGATTTCAAAGTCCCATGGACAATACCACCCGTAGCGTTGCTTCGCCTAATGCTTCTTCGCATAGGCACGCTAACGACTATTGCTTCTTCGCATAGCCACGCTAACATGGACCCCTCGATGGTTCGTTCCACGACCCCCCTTAACCATGGCCTTACTGGTACCTTCCCTTCCCCAAGGACCAGAGGGTACCGGTTATGTAAGTCCTAGGGGTGTGGAGTGAACCCACCTCGTCCGAGCTGCAGGACGTTAAACTGCCGAGCACCACGTCCTCAACACGTGACGGTAAACTGTGACCCGACCTCGTGCCCCTCACGAAGGGTACCCCCAACTCGAACATTCTTTACACCACTCGTCTCCACGGGAATGGAATCACCCATTCACATGGGATGAGATCCTCCTTGTCAGAGTGGCGTATGTTCGTAGGAGAAGGGCGACCCTAGTTCCCCAACGGATGGCTGCACCTCTGCATCTCCGTACTTCCCCACCACCAAGGTCAATGGAGGGCGTGATATGGAACGAGGATCCTCCCACCATTGGACCAAGGTCCATCTTTCCTGCGCTTCATCGCACTTTGGGCCTCCATCCTGGAGTAAGTCCCAGCACCGTGGGCCGCCTAACGCGTAAGCCCCTCTTCGCTTCTCACAGACGTTTCCTTCACGACGTGATCGTCAGGTCCTTGCAACCTCTTGTTTCTCACACTGAGCATGACTCACGTGGGCTTAGAGTGAGCACCGACCCTGACCCCCCACCCTTAGCGAACTACGAGGACTTTGATCCATGTCAAGGCATGGTACATAGAAAGTCTCTATGAGGTTCAAGCCCACCCGTCACTCATTCACGTCGGGTCTCATTCACGTCCAGCACGATGTTAAACTGTAATTCCAGTCCGACGGCAAGCCGTTGTGACTAACCTGAACTACGAGGTCTTTGATCCATGTCAAGGCATGGTACGTAGGAAGCCTATCAGAGGTTCAAGGCCACCACTCATTGGACCAATGTCCATTATCACATCGGTTATCAGACAAAGCCACCTTGCTCGGTCGTTCATTCACGTCGAGTTTCGCCCCCGTCGAGCATGACGTTAAACTGCACGCCTCGACCCGCATGACGTTAAACTGCATGCCCCTCTTGTCATGCATGATGTTAAACTGCACACCCAACCGAACTACGAGGTCTTTGATCCATGTCAAGGCATGGTACGTAGGAAGCCTTCCAGAGGTTCAAGCCCACCACTCATTAGACCAATGTCCACTTTAACGTCGGTCCACCGACAAAGCCCCTTTGAACTACGGGGTCTTTGATCCATGTCAAGGCATGGTACATAGGAAGCCTCTACGAGGTTCAAGCCCACCCATCATCCAATTCACATCGAGTCCTACCTATGTCCAGCACGACGTTAAACTACAATTCCAGTCCGATGGCATGCCGTTGTGACTAATCCGAACTACGAGGTCTCTGATCCATGTCAAGGCATGGTACGTAGGAAGCCTCTACGAGGTTCAAACCCACCATCCGGTCGTTCCGACCTCATTCATATCGGTTCACCCCCGTCCCGCATGACGTTAAACTGTATTCCATAACCCGAACTACGAGGACTTTGATCCATGTCAAGGCATGGTACGTAGGAATCCTCCCAGAGGTTCAAGCCCGTCTCCCTTCGGACCAAGGTCCCTCACTTACGTCGGTTAGCCGACACCCACTGCCCGTCGTTTATTCGCGACAGGGTTCACTATCGTCCCGCATGACGTAACACTGTGTTCCATCAATCCCCTGAACTATGAGGACTTTGATTCATGTCAAGGCATGGTACGTAGGAAACCTTCCCAAGGTTCAAGCCCACCACTAGTGGACCCACTGGTCTACTTTCACGTCGGTACGCTGACGATGCTCATCGGGATAAGGTCCACCATCACGTCGGTTCATCGACGTCATCACGAACTACGCGGACTTAGATTCCCTACCACAGGGATACGTAGGAATCCTTGTCAAGGCTCAAGCCCAACTTCACTGTCGCCCCCCTGCGATGGTCCCATTTCACTCTCCCTCCACTCCATTCATCAACCTACCACCCGTCCCGATTCTCGCCCGGACCGTCTTATCCTGGTGAGATCATGTCGGTACGCTCTTCTTCGCAGCCATCCATGGGCTGGCCCCGGTATTGACATCCCTTCAAGGAGGATCCCTCAATCCGATCTATCCTAGCTAATGCTCTGGTTGGGTTGATCCGTCTCCGGTGGACGTTAAACTCGCGGCATACCCTGTGTTAAACACGAGAAGTTGAGGAAAACCTCATATATGTGTCTATGACATATAATTCCACGCATTCGATATGGGATGCCTCGGGCCTCCACGCCCTCGAGAAGCCTTGCGACCAAGGATAACAGACAGACATGCCAAGTACCCCAGCATCCAGACACGCTACTGATGCCTCAACGTGACTACTCCCCTGACTGAAGGTTGCTGCCCTGACTGGACCCTTTGGAATTTCCCGACAGAAGCAGTGTAATTAACCGGAGTCCATGGAAACATGGCACTGGGAAGAGTTTCATGAACTACATATTAAATCTATGAGGGAGACCCGGACTAGGTGTCGAGTTATGAGGAGGAATCCACAAGAGGAAGAACCGACATCCGATCATCCTGTTTCGATCAAGGAGCAGACGTCCCTGAATAAGGAGCAAATGCCGCCCGCCTTTGGAATGCGAGAATGCGGGGCAACAAAAGCGCCGCGCATCCTCCCCCACGGACGGACGGACGCGCGCCCCGGCGAAAGCATCAGAAACACACACCCCATTGACTCGCATCTTAAAATTTTCACTTCCATAATTCCTAAGACATACAATCATATCAGAATCTTTTCATGTATCTCGTGCAACACATCACAATCTCATCTGTAACCCAGTAGTAGTCTAGAAGCCACTATGACCCATGTATAATGCATTAAACATCAATCCATCACATATCATCCATCTACACCCATGGGAAGTTGTATTTACCATGAAATGACACAAGTATATGATATAACCTTAAGCTATTATATCCTACACATAAATGTTTAGAAGAATTGAGAACTTCCACATCACTTTTGTTTTTAAATTATGTTTTATTATTATTAAAATATCCCTTAAATAAGCTAATTTGTGCGTTTTAGTTAATTTTCAAGTAAATTTTTAAATTTAAAAAATTATGGTTTTTTGAAATATATTTATTTTTATAACAAAAAATTTATATCTATTTTAGATTGTCTTAAAAAAATTTTAATTTATTAATTATAAAATTTCAATTTTTTTAATTTTAATTCTACATAAAGTAATTTATTTCTTATAATTATATATTTTTTAAATATATTTTTCTAAAAATATTCTCTTATTTATTTTCTCATTGAAATTTAAAATCTTCTTTACATTTCTCATATTTTTGGTTTTATTCTTTT
This sequence comes from Viscum album, assembly GCA_963277665.1. NCBI lineage: Eukaryota > Viridiplantae > Streptophyta > Magnoliopsida > Santalales > Viscaceae > Viscum > Viscum album. The sequence continues at coordinate 624,371,745 of OY728147.1, forward strand.
TATCACATCAATTTATATCACTAATATTTTTCTATTTTAAAATCTTATATCTGAATTTAATATAACATTCTGTTCTTCTAATTTAAATTATATATATATATTTTTTAAAATTTAAAATCAATTCTATTTTTGCTTCTATAATTTATTTTTTATACATTTTTATATATCTAACTTCATTGTGAATGAATAATATTTAGAGATTTTGAATATATGAATTTGAAAGTACTATGAATTTTTTGAAGAGAAGTTTGTTAAAGTAACTGAGTAAAGAAATTAATATATAATATTTTATTACAAAATAAAAAAATTGATATTAAAATTCATGAAAAAAATAATATTTTGATTATATAAAACAATTAATTGAATAAATGTAGAAGAAAATAAAAAAATAAATATTAGAGTACAGATTACCAAATATTTTTTATATAAAAAAATTAAGATTACATTTGAAAAGTAAATATAAAAGAAATTATATTATTAAAAAATAAAAGAATTAAAATTTATCTACTAAAGAAAAAGAATGGGAAAATGAAATTTAGAATTATGATAGAAATGATATATGAAAATGAATAATATTCTTAAAATACAGAAATTGAATAAGATTTTAAAATTAATAAATTATTAAATATTGAAGAGAGATAAATATATGTAAATCATTAAGGATGAAAAAATTAGGAAATAAAAAATATAGGAAGAATAAAGGAAAAAAGAACAAAATAGAAAGACAAGGAAAATATTTGTATGAAAATATTATAAATATAGAAAAATAGGATAAATTAATTAATAAAAAAAATTAAAAAATTGTGTGATAATGAAGAAAAATAAAAAAGAGAAATAAAATAAAATAAATTCAAATTAATATGATGAAGATATAAAAATAATTAAATAATGAAGGAAAAAATAAACAGAAACAACAGATTTGATTAGAAAGAAGAATTTCAAAATTTTGGAAATAAAAAGAAATCCAAACAAGTAGAAGAAAAATTTATTATAAACGAAAAAAGAAGATTTGGGAGATAAATTTAGAATTTGAAAACTATAATTGAAAAAAAACAGAGAAATGAAATGGTAGAATTTTGGAAATTAGAAAAATAATTTTAAATAAATAAGAAATAATTAAATCAAAAGTAGATGAATGATAATTTATGAAAACAAAAATAATAATTAAAATTCTAAGGAAAACACAAAAGATTATAAAATGTAATAAATTAAAAAATTTAAGGAGAAGAATATATACAGAGAGAAAAATAAGGGAATAGAAAAAGTTTTGTGAAGTTAAAAAGATTAAGTTAAAAAAATATAAACATATAAGAAAATAAAAATAAGATGAAAATAAAATAAAATAATATCAAAATAAAAATCTAAAAAAATATAATAAAATTAAATAAAATTTATATTTTTTTATTATAAATAAAATATACTTTATTTATTAAAGTCTATTTATTTATGAGGAAAATAAATGAAATAATGAGTTTTTTAGAAGTAATATTATAATAAAGATTATTTCTAAAAAAATAATTATTATTTTATTAATATAAATTACTAAAAAATTACTAAAAAAATTAGTTTTAGTATTAAATATATTATATATGCATATAATTATATAGAAAATCTAATTAAAAAAAATTGAAATAGAAAAGGATAAATCAAAAAAATTAATTTTTCTAGAAAGATTAAAATCCAAAAAATATTTTAAAAAAATTATATTCAATCAATAAAAATAGAAAAATATAAATTTTTAAAATTAAGATGATAGTGAAAAATATGAAAATAATTAAAAAAAGATAAATAAAAAAATATTTTGAAAATTTTAAAATTTATTTACTGTGGAAAAAAAGAAAAACTAATGGAAAATTAAAAAAAAAAGATGGTATGGTGAGCGTGGTGGAATAATATTTACATTAGATTAAACTCATGAAGAGGGATATTAATCCAATCATTTTAGTGAGGTTCATTTTTTTGGTTTGAACATTTTTTTAGTGATAGGCTGTATGGAGATTAACTGTTCTGGAACTGGTTTTGTTCTCGCTGACATTTCTTTTCTTCTTCTTATTTCAATTTATTTTTTTTGTTTCTACCACTGGAATTTTCTTTTCTACTTGGACATTACTATTTAATGTTTTATTTTACTGCATTCAAAGTATATGAAAATACAAAAATAATATTTTAGAAGAGTTCACTAGGATAAACACACTACTTCCTTGAGATCGACCCTAAAATTAGCCACTATGTTATATGTATGGAGATTTATAAATGTATCATTGATTGTTAAAATATGATGAAATAAAAATTTTTTACCATTGATTAGGAGACACATTTGTTTTAGTGATTATTTATTATCAATTTCATACTTTTAAAAAATAAAAAATGAAAAAAATGAAACATCCTTGACAATCATAATATATAAAGAGTAGTTATTGATTATTTTATTTTTTTTATTTTATATTTCTAATTTAATTCACTAAAATTTATTTTCTTTCAAACCTATAATCAATTTATTACTATAGATTTTATTTCAATATTTATTTTTTATTTTTTAATGTTTATTTTATTATATTTATTATCTATTTTCAAATTTTTTTGAGGATCTCACATTAAAACAAATTTCAAGAACATTTAAGACCCCCACATAAAACCTCACATTTTCTCCAATGTTTAACTCTAAAGTGGGAGATTATTTATGAAAATTAAGTTCTAAAATAATTTGAATTTATCAACGAAAGAGTCATGTTAAGGGTCACAAGAATGGTTTAAAAATAATTTTTCTACACAACTCAAAAAAATCATGTACAAGGAATACTCACAGGTTACTACATTAACAATTTTAGTATAAATTATAGGTTTTAAATGTTTATGCAGGTTAAAATTATAAATTGAAAAAGCTTTTCAACAACACATAAAAATTTACATGCAAACTATGTTTTTCGCACAAAAGGTAGTGAATAATGTTAGAGAAACTAGTAGATTAAATGAGAGGGTTTCATCAAGTAAAAAATCATTTTTAAAATAAAATTTTCATAATTTATTACACCATAAATAGAAAGCATCATTTTTTAACCATGAAATTGAGTAGAACAAAGATGCAGAATTCAAACTATTACTCCCCTTATTAGAAACTTCAACATTTAACGTTTAGTAATATCACACAATTTTTTCTTTTTGAGTAAATCCCACTAGTTTCATATTTATATCTTATATAAGTTGAAACAAAGAACAATTAAAATCCAGAATTTAAAGTACAATAAAAAATAACCACATAGTGAAAGTTTAGAGAGTTTGATTTAATATTATCCAACACGAAACTTATATTGGAAATTAAAAAACATGAAATTTATGATTTTAAAAGATAAATAATTCCACTCATATCATCATGTAAAAGATAGACTTTAAAATTTACATGCATTAATTCTTTATAGAGAACGTACAATATTTTTAGAAAATTCAGTCTAGTAGGATGTTTGATAATTAATTCTGCAAGATCTAGCACCCATGAACTTGAATACCAGAGTAGGAGTGAAATTAGAATTTATCCCACCCCACACGTTATTTTCAACATGTAACAAAAAATTAAAATCTTTATAAGTTTAGGGTGGAAGTACAAAACCTAGAAGCTTAGTTGAAATGAAATATGTTAGCTGATACATGGTTTCTCATGGTGGGTTGTAATGTCGTGTTATTATTTTCCTACAAGAAAAACTATAAAAATCATTTATTAAAAAAAATTAAAATAAACAACTAAAATAGAATAAAATAAGGAATATCATGGATTGAACACCCCAAGGGGTGCTTTATTTAAACAATCCATGGCTAGAAAACCTTTGGTTCATCCCTAATCATATGGGGGATGTGGCTTCTTTATTAGAATCCACATCATGGGTTTCTTCTTAGTGTGTCTCCTCACACATTAGTTCTATAGAATAGTGACAAAAAAAATCATATTTTAGGCCCTATTTATAAATGTAAAATATATTTTCTCACCTCCTATTTTAATCAAATTAAATTATTTAAGTTCAAGGAATGTGGGAGAAAGTGTTGAGTAACCTCAACCTCAAGAAAACTATGAAATCTAGACTTTATAATAAAAATAGCTACACCCATATATAAATTAAAATGATAAAATAGAAGTGGTGAAAATGGAAAGACCAAACCATTTATATAGGGAAATAATTCATCAAATTCCACCACATCTTTGGAGTCAATATTTTTATTTTCAGTAGCCCCAAAATTGATATTTTTAGTGAGTTCCAAAAGCATCAAAAATTTCCTCAAATAATGAAGGTTCAAATTAATCTTGACCCTCCAAGGGCTCAAAAATTTATTTGGGTCATCAATATCTAAAATCTGAGTAGCAAAAATAATATTATATTCAAAATAATCAAAATAAAAAATGAACTTAGTTTCTTCCAAAAAAAAATAACTTTCTGATATTATTTAGATTGTACTTCTGTTCAGATAATAATTACCCTTGAAAATTGTTCTCGGTTAGGGGTGAGTTATCCATAATCTTCTAGACCCTCTTACCAATAAAACAACTTATATTTGGTGTCTCCCATTAGAAAAGGATAGGATGTCTTATGCTGGTTTGACATGTTTTATCATAGAAAAATTAAAAGATAGTTCAGTGTAGTAAAAATCATAACAATGAATATTAGAAATGGAATGTTTCTAAAAAGGTTTTTCATATTATTCAATTTATGTATCTCTCACATCCTTACAACTTTTAAAATAGTCATCAACATGAGGATCTTCAATTTATAGCCATACTTTTACCTCCTCGACCTCCTCAACTAAAATTAGGATGAGTTCTTCTTGGTGAACCTCTTCTTGATAAAACTCAGGGAAAAAATGTGAAAATTATTTAAGTTTTGTAGCTAAGGATTCCAAAGTAGGGAACCTAAACTCCTTGAACAGTTCCATAAATTCCAGGAAACCTTATTCAATTAAAATTTCAAATTGTTCCCTAACATTATAAGAAAGAAAGTATACCATATCTTTTGATCATCGAGGAGGTTTCATTTTTTTAAAGTTAAAAATTGAAAATTATGAATCGCTAAACCAAAATACCTACCTAGTAACAGTGCCAATTTTTTATAGCACGTTATTTGAACCATCAAAGATACATTTATAAATCCCTTCATATATAGCACAATGGCTAACATCAGGGTCAACCTCAAGGAAAGGTCTGTTTATCCAAGTGATCTGTTCTAAGATCTTTTTACGTGTTTATCTACATAAAATTCAAAAAAAGTAAAAATAAAATAGAAATGAAAAAGAATAAATGAAAATGAAAGGATTATAAATACAAAAAAACTAGGAGAAGTAAAGAAAAGTCAGTGATAAAAAAACAAGTTTCAGAATATTTAATATATCTACTGCCTACCACTTACATAAATGTATAATCTTAAAACATGTATCCTTACTGAAATAATAATATTATTCTCCCTTGAAAAAAGTTTAGTCCAATGGAATGATGATTCTCATAGATCATTGCTTCCAAGATTCATTCACTCATGAAAACATTGATAAAATTCCATCAGAATCAATCTAGATGAAATATTATGGTGTTAAAAATGAAATCTAAAGAGTAAAAATGATGTGAAGAATAAAGTGATGATAAAATAAATATCCAGTCTCCAAAAATATTTCTTCTTCCTCTTGTAACAATATATACCAATTACCCCCCATTTTTAGAGGTAAGATTTCACACACCAAGAATAAGAATGAAAAAACAATTTCTATTTACAAAATGATAAAATTATAAAAGAGGGAGTAGATGGAGAAAAGAAGATTTGGAAATAAAATGAGGGATATTATTTTTAATAGAGTATAGACGAGTTTTACTACCTCAATCTTGACCAACAACTATTTTTAGAAGTACTTTTTATACAAATTTAAGAACAAGTAGAAAAATATTAGTGAGTTTTATTTTTAAATGAAACAAATCCCATTTTTGATTTTGATTTTTTGGAACCTCATATTGTTTGTACTGATCACTTTTTTTGATATTGGAGAGCTAGCTGAATTTTATGATCTCTTGGAGGGACAATATGCATTTGAAACTTTATCTCTTTAAAAATTTCTGGATATTTTGTAACTCATAGAAAATTTTAATTTTGGGGTTCCTGATAATGAAAATATTGAGGTCACAAGTGAGGTGTAGTTTGACAAAGAAGTAGTGATCCAACTAAATGGTTTTTTCATACCATTTACCTCACATTTACTTGATCATTATAATTTGGATATGCGTGTATCTGTTTTAAATTTTAAAGCTATATTTAATAGTTTGTTTGAGGTTGAGGTTTCTCAACACTTCCTCCCACCTTCCATGCACTTCAATAATTTAATTTGAACAAAAGATGAGGTGGGGAAATATTTTATACATTTATAAAGAGGGCCTAAAACAAGAAGTTTTTTTACTAGTATAGAGAACCAGTGTGTGAGGAAACACACTAGTAATAAACACTTGTGGTGGTTTCTATTCAAGAAGCCACATCCCCCATCTGATTGGGGATGAACCAAAAGTTTTCCAACTATGTGAAGTCAAAATATATCACCCATTGGGGTGTTAAAGGTAATGTTTTATTTCTTTCATTTTGTTTGAGTTCTTTAGTTGATTTTTTTCTTTAATAAATGTTTTTGTTGGTAGTGTTTCTTATGTGAAAATAATAGGACAATAGTACAATCCTTTGTGAGATAGCCTGTATCGGGTAAAAACATTCATTACAACTGAGCTTCTAGATTGTGTCCTTCCACCCTAAAAATTTAGCGAGTTTGATTTCCTATTACACGTTGAAAATCTAGTTTGTGGGACTTATACATTCTAATTTTACTAATGCTCTGGTATTCGAGTTTATGGGTGTTAGAGCTTGCTGTATTTTATGTCAAACACGCTACACAACTGAATTTTATGAATATATTTTATGATATACATAAATAATTAATGCATTTACATTTTTAATTATGTTTTTTAATTGTTGCGTTGATCCGAAATTTTAGAATTATTGAAGAATAAATTTCATGTTTTTTAATTTCCAAGAAAGATGCATGTTGGAGAAACATAAATCAAACTCACTGAACATTCACTCTGGTTTTATTCTTTGTTGTATTTTAAATTATAGATTTTAATTTATGTTCTTTTCAACATATAGGAGTTATAAATAGGTAAACATGGGACTTAATCAAAATTAAAATAAAGGGGGTGACATTGATGAACATTGAGTGTTAATGCTTCTAACTAGGGGAGTAATAGTTCAAATTATGCATCTTTATTCTGCTAATTTTCATGAATAACAAAAAATTATGATTCATGATATTTTTTTGTATAAAATTATAGAGAAATTATTTTTAAAATGGCGTATTTCATGATGAAATGTTATCATTTATTCTACTAGTTTCTGCTATATGTTTCACTGCCATTTATGTTATAAACTTGGCATGTATATATATTTTAACGTCCTGATGAACAAACTTGTTGAATTTAAAAGTAAAAAAGAATATAATTTTTAAAACCCGGATCTTATGAATAAATTATTAATTTAGTAACCCATGGGTAATCCTTGTACATGTGGTGTTTGTTTGAGTTGTGTGGAAAAATGATTTTTGAACCACTCTTGTATCCCTTAACACGACTCTTTCTCTAATAAATTGAAATGATTTTAGAAATAAATTTTCATAAATGTTATCCTACTTTAAATATCAAAATTAGGGATAATTTTGGGTTTTAATTGTGGGGTAGGGGTTATAAAAGTTTCTTTAACTATGCTCCAATGTGATCTCATAAAAACCCTTAAATTTTTAAAAAATGTTCGTTTTTAAGAATTATTTAGGAACTAAGTGAGTGAAAATTTTCCATAAAGTTGAATGTTGTGATTCTAATTTAAGGAGACTAATCTATATTATCTTATGGATTTAATTTAGTAATCATTTTTTTCTTTTAAAAAAATTAATTTTAGTAAATCTTTGGATGATTTTTTACAATAATCATTAACATTGAACATTAAATTTGAATTTAAGTAATATCAAATTAAGTTACTAAGCATGCATCAGAAGCCGTATAAGATTGGATTTTAAAAAATTCCACCGACAATTAACATAAACTCATCGACGTCAACAAAATGTTTTCTAGTTTTAGCCAAGGATCTCATATTAAGAGTTTTAAGAAAAAAAATTAAACCATAAAAACATAGTTTGATCTGAAGCTGTGTTCGAAATCTTCTCGTCATTGGGGATTTCTATTCAATGAATCTGAATATGAATTCCTCTAGATCATCCACATTTGCTTCAAAAATCAATGGGAGCACCGATTTTTGAAATCTGGGTGCTAGCGCAGAGTTCTGACGATGACTTCAACATTCAAATGATCACTACATCGCCTTATTGTGATGCACAAGGGAGAGCTCAATCCATGCTCCTAGATCTAGAGCCTCTCTCTCTAGGATGTGGGAGAGAGAAGTGGAGAGAGAGAGGCTATGAATAGTACCTAGTGGGAGGCTCTCCTCTTCTATTTATAGTGATAAACAAATATTCAGAATAAACACCTGAAATCCAAATATTTATTTCTCTTTAAAATAACTATTGGATTGAGCCATTTATATTATGATCACATCCTTGAAATATAATAAATATATTAAATGATAATAACTAATTCATTAACGTCATTCATAATTCCCAAAAATATTAAATGAACCTTCAATATTTTATTCTAATATTCCTTCAATTAATATTTTCATATATTTACTTCAAAATTTGTAAATACATTTAAAAAATTAATTCAATATCAATTGTTATTAACTTGAATAATATGAATTTATTTATTATCTTGGTGATTCTATCTCCTTGTAAAAAACTCGTACCCTAGTGGTGGGTCCCACCATGTCCAAAACTCTTATTTAACTGAATGAAATTTTTTTGAATACGCTATTATGTGTGACTCTCTAGGCCCTTATCTCGATAGCTGCGAACATTATTCATATACCTAGAGTGAAATCTAGTGACCCCTCATGTCCCCTAAAGATATAAGAAGTGTCACAATAGCTAAAAACAGACTATGAACACACAATGTGTAATATAATATATTTTCCTTTAATATCTCATAAACAAGGACACACACTCGTGTCATCAACATTTTCTTTCTTTATTATTTGTTGATCTAACTGAATGGATTTACCCTTGACTACGATTTCCATGGTGTTATGAATGTACTATCATCCTGATCAACATGGCCTGAGATATATTACTTCCTTAACCTGGAAGCGACAAATGCATTCTTGACCATTCAACCAATGTCATACAGCCAATGACACAATTAACAGAAACTACCACGCCACAATTTCATTATTTGTGTTTTCACCTTGAAACATAGTATGCGGTCAAATGTCACACATTGACAATAATATCATGTCATAAGACCATTACACATGTCTGTAGATAGGAACAACCAATGACACCCAAAACATTTGGTGTTCCTAATGACTGTTCTATCCTCATGATTTCACTACTAGAGATCACTACGTGTAAACAACATGAGAAGAAGTCTTGATGCTCATGACCTCCCACCACCTGATAGTCAAACAACTACTGTGTCCAGTCAGTAAGATGTATCTAGACCATATGGCATACATTTAAGATTAATGTCGTGGTATCTTAATGTTCTCATTATAGTATGGGATCTATTATAACATTTTGAAATGATAATTAATCTATGGAAATTACCATTCAATAGTGGATGTAGAAAATTCAACACTATAATGGTAAGATTACATTATTTATAACTAACTATATAGATGATATGGAAATCCAAAGTATTGTATTGTTGGGTCTAGGGAACGCAATATTAAAACACTCCCACTTTCACTATATCCAACTTCCATAAAAAACATATTATCTCTCACATGATCACAATCATGTTTCTGATGAGTAACTTCTTTTTTTGATGGGTTTGTCATGATTCTGCCGCATGTCTATTATTCTATATGCAACCTCAACTCATTGAGTAAAACTTATAAACAGATGGTATCGCCGATTATATCCCCCTTTTCCACTTTAATAACTTGAAATCTTGTCCATTAATAATTTCATAATTTGTATTATGATAATTCTTTACTAACTAGGTGCGATTCCATGAATTGGAACAAATAAGTGCGTATAACCACTTTTTAACTTCCCCAGAAGTTGTAACATACTCAGTGTTTGTAGGTATGGCTACCACTGACTTATATGAGCATGACTCACTCATAAACTTATCCTGACTATGATTTTATATCACATGGTTCTAAGAAAGACTAGTTTGTATCACTTGAAAACTAGTATCCTTTCTTCTCCTCATACTAGGTACATATCATTGGTATTTATGAAGTAAAAATTGATAGTTTTGATTGGTTATCTTTTATTACCCCTGGATATAATTGATATTTTCTTTCTATCTTGACAATGTCAATTATTTTACATATACTGCAATATGTGATTGATCCATAACTAAAGAGTATGGATTTCATTACCCCACGTTAATATCCTCCCATGTCCCAAACATGTCAACCTGGAGAGATATATGTCATGTGAAATTGGTAACAATTCCTCTCTTGAATTATTCTAGATTGTATTTTTCAACACAAAGTCACTATATGTATAATTAACAAGATCCATGAAACCATTAGATACACCTCAATAGATCATGTTCTCTTGAACATAGGTTTCAACATTATTCCAATCACAATATAATAAATTCTTTCATTCTGGTCTTAACTAACTCAAAGACCAATATATGTCTTCTATATGTTTTTGAACATATTTTCATAGAAAACAATGGTGCTCCGACTAACCTCAGGTAGATACATAGAAAATATTCATTTCAAATAAACATTATATGATCTTTTTTCATTCTTTAATCCTAAATTGGATTTTAGTTACTTGAAACCGTTATTAGCATTATGTGATACAACCATCCATTTCTAGTTGTGTCATATAGACACCTTCCATGATTGGTGGTCATGATTTCGAATAATATATAATATGATCATAGAAATTAGCTATGACAAGTAAAATTCTAATGGATTTAAGAATACTGACTTAGTATAACCAATCCAACCTTATTGGTACTACACATTTACCATCCATGTATAAAATAATTTGAATACCCACTGATGTATTAAAAACCAATAATCCCCTTTTCATTTTGCTACATGAAATCCATTATGAAATTTTAATTGATCTTTTCAATCATAGATATTTTGTATATACTTCTTTACTTGTTGGAATCATTATTCTCTATGAATAACGGATCACTAGTCGCGGTGAATACAAAAACATTACTATGGTTTTAACCTCCCTACGTAGTATGTATCTCTGGAACATTCTTGTTCCACATACAATTGTGGAACTAGTTTCTATTCCAAGCATATGTACATCTCTGGCATTGAGTAAACTCAATTAAATCGTGCTCCCACTATCTCCAATATAGATGGGCACCCTTTTTATAGAAATGTAGTCTATCACTTGACTACCACTTTTTTATCTTAGGGACTTTTGTAATATCTTAAGAAAAAATTATGATAATTACAATAGATGCACATAATGTTTGTTCCTGATGCAAATTTGTTTATATCAAAACAAACTCTTTTTATCTAAACACATGAAATATGAAATAATGGATTTCCATCATACTATAACTCACATAATATGGATTGTTCAACATAGTTGACATATGGTTATGTGATATTTCTATTATTTTAAATACACATCATGAAATATAAATGAAGATTATATATGTTACAAAATTAATTATACATACATCATGACTCTGATGTATAAAATGTTCATTTAGGAATTTATCCATGCTATATGTTGTTTATCAATGTTAAAATGTAATAATTAATCATATATCCTCCTCATTAAGATCAATTCCATGATATAGATAAAGTAATTTCTATTTTGGAAATACTTCACGCTACTTTATAATGATTGATGAATTCTTGGTCATGATATTCTTCATCATGTTAGCCTAAAGAAACTTATATATTATGTCCACGCATATAATTCACATTCCCATTACATAATCACTTAAAGGAATCTTATTTTTGGGAAAAAATCCATCAAAGCAACATTGAATCATTTTTGGGTTGTTTGTGTTTGTTGACAAGAGGGTTTCCATGATGAGTTGTCGAGTTCTAGAGATATTGTTGAAAAACTATGTTGAAAAAGAATCATGAAAAATTCATGGATGATATAGAGGTGGTAAAAAAATAAAAAATTAATGTAGTTTCTATTTTCCAATGTTTTTAAAATATATGGGCATCAAAATCTGCAAATGGAGAAAAGTAATTTTGGAAAAGGGAGTTGTGTTCCAATGTCAGGGAGGCTTGGAAATTTGTGTGCCATTTGTTTTTCAAGATCAGAAAACAAGAATATGGCAACAGAAAGAAGGTTGAGAAAGTTTTGGAGTGTCGTGCAAGGTGACTTTGGTGAAAAAGGCATGGGATAATGAAATTGAGCGCTCAAGGGAGATGTTGCGTGCCTTGGGCTCAGGGTGTCCAAAATGCCTATTATAAGAACCAATTTTTTACTCAGGTATGGGTACTTTTAAATTTTGCTCTATGTATTTACTTTGGATCTAATATTGATTCCAAATGTTCTAGTAAAGGTCTTAAGTGTGTCCAAGGAATGTTTGAAGCCTGAAACCCATCTTTTGGGAAAATTGGATAGGTCGCACAGTTAGCGCACAATTGGAACACAGTTTGGCTAACTATATAGATTGCAATATTCAAACAGAACCACTTCACATGGTTTGTTCACAGTCATGTGGCCTAATTGTTCAAAGTTCCATTTTTTCAAGAAAACCTCACACCGTTTGTCAAACCATGCAGACAAACTGTGAATAGGATAATTTTCTAGGTAAATTTACAATTTCTCCCTTACTGATCATTTAATCCTCCTTCTTCCTCATAATTTGAGAAATAGTGGAATTAACCCCTTTTTCTCTCAATTTGGTACTTTTCGAAGATACAGAATTTGTATTAAGAGATCTCCATCATCAAGAATTTGATCAAGCTTCTGTTTATCACATTGCATGCACAATGGTAAGTACTTGAGTCCTGTTGTTCCATTCTCCTTCTCTTTTACTCTTGATCGAGTTATCACAGTATGAGTTTTTTTCTCTTTTTCTTATATCTACACTTATCCGAGCCAAATTAAGTTCCACTAACAAAGGAGGAGAGTCTTACAAGCCTAAGGTGGGTGTTCGAATACTTATCCCTCAAGTTCATTAATTTTGGATTTGTCATCTGGGGCCCACTGATTTCATCGGGTGTCATTTATTGAATTTTTATTACATACTTATAATCATTATAACTATATGTATATGATATTTACATATATGTGATAAGTTTTTGGTTTTTATGACCACAACTTTATCCCTTCCATTTCGAAGGTTATTCCATAATTGTTGTTTAGTGTTTTGACACGTAGGCGCCACTGTTCGGGTGTGCCTTGGTATAACCACTCTAAGTGTAAGCTTTCATATATTAAATGGATTTTTTATAATGAGAATTTCATAATGGAATGTACCATTTATGATCACCACTTGACCCACCTAAGGTAAGTGATTCAATTTGATAATGATATGTAAAATTTGAATTGGTAAGTATATTAAGTATATGACATAACCGTATTGAATGTAAATGAATAGTAGGTTGAATATCCGTAGAACCCCTTACCACATTAATGGATGGTGGAGGGATGAACCTTGAATATAGAATATTCCTTAGTTGGATTAAAAAGGTAGCATTCTACTTGACCTTATCACACAAATGAAAGGCAAGGCTTGAACCAACGATTTCATGCTAATTGACCTTATCAAATTAGTGAAAGGCAAGGATTGAACCAAAATAAATATTACATGACTTCATAATCATATAGGAATGACCTAACTCGAGACCACCTTGGATTATTATCAGATAATTCCATGAGCACTCAAGAACCCCATTCTGATTCAAGGATACGAATTAATTAATTTAAGACCCACATAGATCAAGTTCCTTGTATATTCTTGGATGGCCGATATAATGACATTGGGTCCCTTTATATTAATATTGGATTCCATGGAGACACACTTTGGATCCATCATTGAAAAGTAGGTTCCATGGTTAAAGACATCAGGCTCTATCTCTACTTAGACCCGTTTTACCTTAGTCGATCACCTTGGACTTAGTAGGCACCTCAATGTGGAATACCTTGGTTTAAACTCCTTGGATGAAAATCTTAACCCATGCTAGGATACAGTTATTACTAAGTTATTGACCATTTAGGTCTAAATTTTCTTGGTTATTACCTTGGGACTTCATTATTAAATATCAAAAATCATGGTTGCCTTGTTACATCTTGGAAGATTCAATATTTATACTATCATGAGGTGATGTCAGGGTTGGATATGAATCACGAGACCTATAAATATATTATTGGTAATTACATAATTAATTGATTTGGTTACATGTTAAGACACCAACCAAGGGATGAATCATGTACTTGGGTATTTAGTTACATTGTACTTGTTTACTTTATATATTCATGCCTTCACATTATTACATTTCCGTTACACAGGCCGGATGTTATTGACACCTTTGGTGATGGACCACTGAGATTTATACCACACCCTCTCTTGGCACCATTTGGTAATCAAGGCAGATTACATGGTTGTAGGTGTTGACCAAGTGAAGCATATGACTCCAAACACATGATAGCTTGCTATTTAGTATGGAGCTTGGTAGAAGATGACCAAGCCGGAACCTGGGATTGGGATTGTATTTTGATTCCTTTACAATTTTTTTGAAAATGTTGTGACTATAGTCTTGTATCCATGTTTTCTAGTTTTCTAGTGACATGACACATCATCAGTTGTTGAATGTTATTCTATTTGTATTAGTTATTGTTACCATTGTCTCTATTTTCCCATTTTGCCTTCTATTTACTTATATTTATTACACTATTTACCTATTTTTACTTTCACTAACTACGCTAAATTTTTTTAATGAGGGAGTAATATCCCCATACACACACCCTAGGTCCTTGCAGCTATTTGGAAGCCTCTGGCGTTTGGGGAGATTCCCATGAGGCCATGTGGCTCACTAGGATCGGGGCGCCCATTAAGTGGCATCTAGGTCTGGGATGTCACAATGTGGTATAAGAGGTGGTTCCTTTCTTACATTACTATTTGGAGACAATAGATTGGAGATTAGTAATGCTTGGGAATTGTTCATAAGTCATTATTTGGTGTCGCAAACCCATGTTCGGGGTAAAAACCGAGTTGCCAAAATTATAATTTTTTTCTACTTTTTTCTATTAAAGTTGATATTATTTCACCATTGGGTGATGCACATGATATGTGGTATTGTTGATTAGTACTATGTTTGAGGGTTTTATTTAATCCTTTTCATGATGATATGAGGGAAAGGATCATTGTTAAATGCATCACTATAGGTACCTGAAATTCACATGTCATGCAAATTACTATGCCATGTAGGTGCATTTCATGGCTTTTCATTGCATGATATTCCAGTGATTGCTGAGTGATGTTATGATAGTTAGCTTATTCTTGTATTTATATTGGATGAAATTGAGAAATTTCCTGTCTTAATTAATGAGTTGTATTGGACCTCATGGGTTGGGATGAGTAATTTACTGAGTCAAGCCATTATTTTATAAATAAATGGGTGATGTTTCTTGTGATAGGTTTATGGGAACTAATTCATCAAAAATGGAAATCCATTATAATGTGAATCAAGTCATTTAAAATTAAATAGTTGCTTATCCGTATTACTTTTTTTCATGTTTATGAAAGGAAAAGGAGTGAACCTGGAAATTAAATGTTAAATGAAATGAAACTTATACATGAGAACATTCTGATACTTGGATGTCTAAGCAGGTAGTTGGGCTAGTATACATTGGGTAGTGATTTTTCCTACGTTCAGCTTCTATTAGTGATGATTTCTTTCTTATTAAGATTATTCTGAGGTGTGTTCTTGGAAAGTATAGATCAATTCCACCACAACATCCTCATGTATTACGCCAAGAGGGTGGCAGCGACCATGCTCAAAATGTGGTGGGCCCTAATATGTTAGTCTTACTAATAAGAGTGCCTCTCGAGGAGAAATCTATTGTAACTGATTTGGGAACTGATTCCCATGTTCATGACTGTTTTTTATTTATGATGCAGTCCATGCATGATGCTCCACGACTTGCACCGAAGATGGTTGATCTGACTCATGAGTTCCAGCAGTAGTATCCTCCTACCGTTTTAGGGGATGGCGGTCCATTGGATACTGTTTCTTGGATTGAATACACCTTGTATATCATTGAGAATCTAGAAATTCTTCTAGAGTAGAGAGTCATGTTTGCAATATACATGCTTCAGGATTCATCCATGCATTGGTGGGATGTGATTAACCGGGCTAGTCTTCATTAGGGTATGTTATGAGTTGATTTTCATACTACCTTATATGACCAGTTCTTTCCTTAGATACTGAGAAATGACAAATCTATATATTTCATGCATCTTGAGTAGGGTTCTATGTCTGTTATGCAGTAGAAAATTCATTTCATAGAGTGGGAACTCTTTAAACTTCTTTAAGCCGGTGATGAGATTACATATGCTAGACACTTTGAGGATGGGCTCTAGTATTCCATCCATACGTAGGTCAATATCTTTAGCTTGCCTAAATTGATTGAGATAGTCAATCAAGATCTTATCACTGAGCATAACCTGTCGGTCGAAAATAGTACGGGGCAGAGAGGACCAGTGCCACATCAGGCCAGTAGTTCTTCCAGTGGAAGGAAATGTTCTAAAAAACTATCTCATATGTGTAGTGATAACCAGAGTATCAATTTCGATAGATCTAAAGTGTGACATCAGTGTGGAATACGGGGGAATTCAAAGCCTCAGTGTGATGGAGACCCACTAGAGTGTTGGGATTGTGGCTGTATAGGGCATCTCCAGCATTTCAACAGGACCTTTCCACCAACCTCAAGTGGAAATGAATCTGCACTAGCTCCACATTCAAGGGTGAGTTATTTTACTCTGCTTCAAGTAGGGCGTAGGAATAGCACTGGTAGGTCTGGCTGAGGAGGAGTTTGTGGTCGTGGTAGCCAGACTCCTGATCACTAGTAGCACCAACATATCAGTTATGATCATGGTAGTCCATCTATTTCACATGGTCATCTATCATGTTAGTTACAAGACTTTCTACAGTATGAGGTACTATTATAGTAGCCTCTATTATACTATTTTCTTTATTTGATACCAGTGCATAAAACTCTTTTATCTCTATATCTATTGTGGGATGTCTCGGACTAGAGATACAACGTCACTTTATTGTAATGACCCTAGATACACTGTTGGCATTGGAGGAAGAGGGCATACGCTAGTGCGGGGACTGTCCCCATGAGGTTGGGAGTTGCCCTTTCTTATGGATCCTCTTAGTTCTCAAGATAACATGCTTTGATGTCATTCTTGGAAATGACTGGTTGGTCCACTATCCGGATTTTATAGACTATTATCATTTTAGGGTATCGTTAACATCACCAGTGTAGTAGTTATCTACATAAGGGTGATTGAGATGTCTGGGATGGTAGAGCGGGACCATAGAATCATGTGTTAGGTGGATCGAATTCCCAGATTGAAAATCTCTTCATGGAGGATCATCGTTTATGAAAATCTAATTTTATTCCATTAGTGGATCGTTTTAGGGATGTCTTTCCTGAAGATTTTTTTGGCTTACCTCCTAAGAGCGAGGTAGTTTTTTCAATCGATATTGTTTTGGGAGTATCTCCAATGTCCATTCCTCCATATAGTATGGAACCAATATAGCTTCAAAATCTCATGCGGTAGTTATAGAATTTAGAGGCCAAAGGTTTTATATGTCTCAATACTTCCTCTTAGGGTTTACACATGCTTATTGTGAATAAGGTGGATGGAACCTTACTTCTATGCATGTAGTAGAGAAGTTTGAACCATCTTACGATCAAGAACCGATATCTACTTCCTTTAATAGATGACATCATCGACTAACTACAATGATCGAAGGTCTTATCTAATATCGACCTAAGACTTGGTTATCATCAGGTGCAAGTTATACTGTCAAACTTACCATATACAACCTTCCATAGCTGGTATGGTCTGTATGAGTACCTTGTTATGTTGTTCGGTATTACGAATGTGACATCCATTTTCATGGATATAATTAATAATTTTTTTCACCCCCATTTGGACTCTTTTTTCATGGTCTTTTTGGATAACATCATAGTGTATTATCACACTCGTAGCGACCATGTCAAACATCTTGAGATCATTTTTAGTACACTTATAGAGAATCAACTTTATTATAAGCTCGTGAAGTGAAACTTTTGGATTGAAAATTTTCACTTATTGGGTCACATTATCTCAGAATTAAGCATATCTATTGACCCAAAAAAGGTTACTGTTGTTGTTTATTTGGATAAGCCCAATAACATGTTTGACATATAGAGATTCTTGGGGAAGGATGGATATTACAAGAATTTCATATAGGACTTTTCTTTCCTTGATTCACCTATTACTCATCTTATAAAGAAGCGTGTCAAGTTCCTTTGGTCAGAAGCATGCAAGAAAGCCTTTCTGGAGTATAAAGGGTGGATTTTCTCGACACCTATTCTGATTCTTCCAAAGATAGGAATATGTTATGCCATCTTCTATGATGCATCAAGCATTGGAATAAAAGTAATACTAATGTATGAAAATAGAGTCGTTGCATATGGGTCTCGGTAGTTGATACCGTATGAGAGAAGCTTCCCCACACATGACCTTGAGCTAGAAGTAGTTTTCCTTACCTTACATTGCTGAAGACATTATCTAATGGGTAATCTCTTTGTGGTGTACCCTAACCACAAGAGCCTAAAATATATATTTTCTCTGCATGACTTGAACCTCCGACATCGGAGATGGGTTGAATATCTACAATCCTTTGATTTTGATCTTGCCTATACGCCTATAAACGATATTGTGGTTGGACATGAACTGAGTGAGAATACTCAAGAACATTCCATATGGGAATCCAATGATGATTGAATGTTAATGACCCTCTTTTACGAGCTTCATCTAGAGTTCCATGATAGTCACAGGCAGTCCAACCTCTCATCCATGATAGTTACCTCTTCCCTACTTCTGAAGGTGAAGTGTAGACAGTTTTTAGATCCTGAATGTTTTATTCTCCAGGAGACTATATCAGGAGATAGACCACCTCAAGATTGGTTCATAGAGAGAGACGACATCCTACATCTACGTGGATGTATATGGGTTCCTACAGACATGAGGGAGGAGTTGATGAAAGAGTCTGATGCTTCTCAATGGGTAGTTCACCCAGGAATCTCCAAAATGTATCGAGATATGAGATGTCAGTATTAGTGGTTTGGGATAAATCATTAGATAGCAGGATTTATCACTAGGTGTTCCACCTGTTGGCTGGTGAAGGCGGAGCACCAGAGACCAGTGGGCTTATTACATCCGCTTCGAATCCCAAAACGGAAATGGTAAGATGATGATATAGATTTCGTAGTCTGCTAACCTAGGTCACTGAGGGGTAGTGATTCTATATGGGTAGTCATTAATATACTAAAAAAATCACCCCACTTAATTCTTATTTGGGATATATTCTCAGTTGATGAGATGTGAAAACTATATGTCCGTGAGATCATACGGCTCCACAGGTTCCCTCATACTATCGTTTCAGATCCGGATTCTCGTTTCATGCCACAACATTGGAAGGGATTACCGAAGTCAATGGTAAATATTGTGCTTTTAATCATAGTTTTCACCCTCGAACTGATGGAAAATCAGAATGGACAATACATGTTCTAGAGGATATGTTTTGAGCATGTTTCTTTGATTTCTGCGGTTCTTGGGAGAAGCAAATCCCTCTCGTCGAGTTCCCCTTTAATAGCATCATTCAAGCAAAAATCCAGATAGATCCTTTTGATGAATTATATGGTAGTACAAGATGTTCTCCCCTGTGCTGGTTAGAGGCAAGTGAGATAGCCCTACTGGGTCTTCATCTTGTTTAGGAGTCTTTAGAGCATGTTCAGCTGATCAGAAAGCATATGAATACTATTCCATCCAGACAGAAATCTTATGCCAATCGCTATCGACGACCTCTTGTGTTTGAGTTCAGGGATCATGTTTTCCTTTGGGTATCTCCCATGCTAAGGCATAGACAATTAGGAGAGCAGAGAATGTTGTCACCTCGTTTTGTGGGGCCTTTTGAAATTCAAGAGAGACTCGGACCAACAGCCTATCAGTAACTTCTACCTCAGAGGGACTGTGCCATGCATGAAGTTTTTCATGTTTCACAGCATCACCAATGTCATGATGACCCATCTCATACCTTTTATCCTGAAGAAGTTTACTTAGATACTGATGATACCTTTGAGGAGTATCTAGATTGTATCATCAATCGGAGCAAGAAGGTTCTTCGATGTTGGTATATCCCTCTAGTATGGGTGTTATGGCAACATGGAAAGGTACACGATGATATATAGGAGAGGGAGTCTAACATTCATGATTAGTGGATAGAATTGTTCCTAGATAGCGTTTCTACACCCTTAGAAGGTGAAATCGAGGACTAGTTCTTTTAAGGGGGTAAGATGGTAAGAAATTGGTTTTTCACTCAGGTATGGATCCTTTAAATTTATGCCTAATTATTTACTTTGGATCTAATATGGGTGCCTAATGGGTTAGTAAAGGTCTCAGGGGTGTCTAGGGAAGTTTTAAAGCCCGAAACAGAACTTTTTTTGGAAAACTGGCTAGGTCGCACATTTAGCGTACAGTTGGCGCACAGTTTGGCTAACCATGTATATTGAAATATCTGAATAGATCCACTTATCTTGGGTTTCACATGACCATGATACCTAACTGTGCAAAGATCCCTTCAACCCAGAAAAACTCACATGTTTTGTGGATGATTTGTGAAACTGTGCAGAAAAACCATGCACTGGTTAATTTTTTGGGAAAATTTTCAATTTTACCCTTAATAAACTTTTATTCCTCATTCTTCCTCCTAATATGAGAACAAATGTTATTAACCCCTATGTCTCTCAATTTGGAGGTTTTTGAAGGTATAAAATTGGGATCAAGAGATCTCCATCATCCAGGATCCAATAGAGCTTACGTTCATCATGTTGGATGCACAATAGTAATTACTCGATTCCTCTTGAGCCTCCTCTTTTTTTTAAACCAAGTTATCAAGGTACGTTAATTATTCTCATTTAATTAGATCTACTTCAATCCAGGACATATCAAGGGCCAATATCATAGTAGGAGAGTCATACAAGCCTATGGTGTGTGTTCTATAACTTATCCCTCAAGTTTTTTGATGTTGGATTTGTTTTGTGGGGCCCACCGATTTTATTGGGTGCCATTTATTGTATTTATATTCCATGATTATAATAATCATAACTTTATGGATATTCCCTTTCCATATATGTGATAAATTGTTGGTGGTTATGACCAAACCTCCATCCTTTCCATGTCAAAGGCTACACCATAATTGTTGTTTAGTGTAATGAAACATTTGTGCCACCGCTCGTGTGTTACTTGTCTTGACCCCTCTAAGGGAAATCCTTCCTATATTAAATTTCTTGTTTATAATGATAATTTAATAATGGAATGTACCATGTTTTCTCACCACTTTAACCTCCTAAGGTAAGTGCTTCAATTTGATAATGAAATGTGAAATGTAAATTGGAATGTATATAAAGTATATGAATTGATCGTACTGAATGTGAATTAATAGTAGTTTGGATATATATAGAACCCCCTAATATATTAATGTAAGGTAGTGGAATGAACCTTGAATATGGAATATACCTTAAATGTATTAAAATGGCTGCATGCTACTTGACCATATCATAATAATAAATGGAAATGATTTAACCAATGGATGGATGATACTTGACCATATCACACAGATTAAAGGAAATTATTGAACCAAAATAATGATTACATGACTTCATAATAAAATAGGAATGGGATTACTTGAGTTCTCCTTGGATTCTGATCAGAGAATTCCATGAGCACTTGGGAACCCCAATTCAATTCAAGGATGCAAATTTCTTAGGTTCAGACCCACCTAGATCCTGATCCTTGACATTTATTGGATGCCCGGTATGACACTGTAGGATCCATTCATATTAATACAGGATTCCTTGGATACACTCCTTGGATCCATCATTGACAAGTAGGTACCGTGGATAAATCCCATCGGGCCGTGTCTCTACTCAGCACCATTTTACCTTGGTCGATCACCTTGGACTCTGTGGGAACCTCATTGTAGAATGCCTTGGATTATTATCCTTAGATTACACTCTTACCCCATTCAAGGATACAATTATTACAGTGTTGGAGACCCGTGAGGTCTACATCACCTTGGTTAATACCTCATGACTTCATTATTAAATATCATAAATCATGGTTGCCTTGTTACATCTTGGAACCTTCAATATTTAAACTATCACAAGGGGATGTTAGTGTTGGATATGCCTCATGATACCTATCAATATAATATTGGTAATTAATTAATTAAATTATTTGTTTACATGTTCAGACACCAGCCAAGTGCTGAAGTAGTTACTTTAGTATTTATTTATATTGTACTGCATTACTTTATATATGCATACCATCACATGGTTACATTTCCATTACATGGGATACATGTTATAGACCCCATTAGTGGTAGCCCACTTATATTTATCTCACACCTTCCCTAGCCTCTGTTTGGTACCCGGGGCAGATTACAAGGTTGCATGTGTTGAAAAAGGGAAGCATAGAGCTTCAAAGACTTGATTGCTTGCTATTTATTATGGATCTTGATAGAAGATGGTCAATCCAGAGCTCAGGGTGATAAGGATAGTCTCTTTATTCAGTTACACTTTTTTGGAACATGTTATGCCAACAGTATTGTATCAATGTTTTATATTTTTCTAGTGACATGATATATCATTAGTTGTTGAATGCTATTCCAATTATTTTAATTATTGTTACTGTTGTGTCTATATTTATGTTGTGCCTTATATTTATT
Organism: Viscum album; assembly: GCA_963277665.1. Lineage (NCBI taxonomy): Eukaryota > Viridiplantae > Streptophyta > Magnoliopsida > Santalales > Viscaceae > Viscum > Viscum album. Next base: position 624,394,835 of record OY728147.1, read on the forward strand.
TATATTACTTATACTATTTACCTATTTTTACTTTATCCTTTTTCTCTACACATTGGTAATGAGGGAATAGTATCCCCATGGACACACCCTATGCCCTCACATCTAATTGGCAGCTTCTAGCCTTCGGCGAGATGCGCTTGAGGCCATGTGGGCCAAAGGTCTCAGTGCCCCCGTTAAGTGGAATCTAGGTCTAGGATATCACACCTATAAATAAATGAATACCCCCTCACTCTTATGATGCTCAACACTTAGATAAAATTTGATCTCTAGTCCTGCAAGTAGTGAGGGAACACAAGTAGTGGGTTACACAGAAGTTGTACACCATATGGTAGTTGTGTACCAATAGTGATTTGGGTGTAAAAGGGTATGTGTCCTGAAATTTGTCAGTATAATAAGGGAGTGTCATGAAAGAGTTTTTCTATGAAAAATTTCACACTTTTACTTCATTCTTAAATTAGCATACAAGCCACCCTAAGGTTGTGAGAAAGTTGAATGTTTCCCAATATACTAGTGGTAAAGCAGTATATTAAGATAAAGTTGGATGTTGCCAAGTATACATGTGGTAAATAAGTATTCATAAGTGGATGAAAGTAGAACATCAATATAGCATCTATCTATAGTTGAGTATGTGGAATTAATTAAAATTATGGGAACTAAAATTCTATAAACTGTGAGTAGATCTATTCTAAGATTAGTGAGTGAATGAAGAGGAATACAATGATTCATTATATTTGCAGTGAGCCAGGGTAAGAGACATATGAAGTGACCCTAGGAAATGTAGTGATTAGAACCTAAAGATTATAATGGCAGTAATCCTAGGTATATAAGTTATCTAGATCTTACCATCATTTTTGGCAGCGAGCCTTAGTGAATTTGGTACAATTGGTACAATGTCATTGTATTCTGCTTGGATGTATCCTAGTGAGGGTGAACCAAGTAAAATTATTTTGGTCCGTGTGATTTATTGATTGATATAATTTTAGTGAAGTTTCATCAGATAAAAATGAAACAGACATGATCAAAATTAATATTAATGATCAGAAGTAGTGTCCCTTGTAATAAAGAGATCAAGATATAAGGGGGAAGTAATTAGTTTGGAAAGAATATCCATACCCTAATTCACCCACTCTCATGGTATCAAGTACCCTTTTGAACCTAACACTTATAATGTATATATACCTCTAGGTTACCCTTGGAGTAGTTCACACTTTCTTGTTGAACTAATTCCAAAAGCTCCATGGATTACCTTTATTTTTCAGTGTTTCATTGTCCAAGCTAATGATGTCGATAATAAAAAAGGTGTTTAGATTTACTAATCCTAAATAAAAAACTGGGTATATTCTAGACATCAATGTTCAGTTATACTTAAGAAAGAATTATCTTTCCCTAACTAGGTATAAAAGTCTTACTTTTTTATAGTCATTTTATATTTCCTTTGATTCATGTATAACTGAACTATTAATTGAGTATTAAACACCAAAAACAACACTCATACCAGAACTTGGAATAATGTCTCATTGTGTCCAAAGGACAGGTGAATAAATGTTTGGGTTATACTCAATAATATTTTTACAATAATATTTCATTTGGCAATATAGAATCCATGTACTTCTCACCATAGACCTAGGTATCACCCTTTCAAAGCTACTTGGAGAATACACCTAACTTCTAGTTAATGTTTCAATACATAATTGGTTACCGAATATAAATAAACATGTGTAAAGAATGACGTATTTAATACCCATGAATTATGACCGAAACATCTCTTTTATATTGATGAATATATCTAAAGAATAATCGGGTAATTGATTCTTTATTTATGTTTATTGTGATTAAACTTCCATAATATTATTTCATGTTATGAAATGCTAATAAACTCTTGTTAATACCTCTTTAATTGAAGGAAATTATAAATATGCTTTTGGAATTACTTGTCATTTACCTTTTCCAAATATCTTTTAATTTTTTCGCAAAAAAAATTAAATATCAATCTGTCTTTTGTATTCATATTTACTTGGCGAACCTTGCCTAAATAGGTAATAAATTATTTTACTCTATACTATCCATTTTGTAACATAAAATGAGACTTGAGTAAATTTGTGAGAATGATATGAGAAAGAGATCCATTGAAAGATCATGATCCATCTTTCAATTTACACATGTTGGTGTAATCATCACCTTATTAATATCTTTCTTCACATTCTCCTCACATGCTTCTCGGATATGAGACTACAAGTTATATCATCGATATCCAATTTAGTGACCAAAACTAGTATCAAACATTTATGATATCATTATGACATAACCTTCATATGCTTTACACATGAGTCTCTTGTAAGTATATTTCTTACCCTCTCTTCTTTAGGCAGCTTAATAGGTATAGGAGACACTAGCACCTTAAGTATCTTATATAATAGTATGACGCACAAGTGCCTGTACTATTCTTGGATACTCATGCCAATGAGAACATTTACTTTTTCCATTATTTAAAAAAGTATTATTTGTGTTATAACATTTCATTTTCTATAGATATAAAATTCTATCAGAGTGGTACTTTTTATCTTGATTACCAATTTAAACATTTTGATTAATTAATTAAATCATTAAATATCTCCCACTATTTTATCAACTTTTAGGAACCCTATGTGCTCAAATCAGAATAATTCGTTGCATGATTATTCTAGTGGAAATGATCCCTGAATCCCCCTTCAGAGTCTACATGTTTTGGCTACACCACTACTTGGAGGGTTCAAGGTATGTGTTTGGCTGGCCAACCACATTAACTCATGGTTCCTTGATCTATTGAGTGACGTCCCATATTCTTAAATATTAACTTGATTTACTCAATACATGCCTCTAAAATGATAGAAAGTTACATTTGGATAATCCTCACCATCACTTTAGTTAAGTCAAACCACCACTCTTATAAGAAATCCCCTATAGTAAGAGGCACCCTCATCTTTGGCAGGACGAGCAACCCGAACACCCGGTTTTTTCCAAATTCCAATGATGGAAGGCAGTTAAGACATAATATTTCTTTGATGGTTTTATTGTTTTTATGTGTCGAAAAAAATATATTTTGGCCTTATTAGCATGTTCTCTGTGATCACACTCACAACAAACCATGTAATAGAAAATATTCATCACATCACATGTTCATTTTATCTGTACATGCTTGTTTATTATTCCATGTGATCACGCGTAAACTACACATTCATAAAATAATAAACCATGTAGAAATAAAATGAAGACATTATCATGAACCAATTCTAATGGTTGATCCATTGAGTGATTAATGGAAAAAGATAGACCCTAGGGGATATACCTTGAGTTGATTTTCTTGCGACTCAAATTACCATGCCTACCCATTTAATGCATCAAATCCTTGTTTGGTGTGCCACCAAAACTCGATGCTAAGTGCATCTCTGTTCAGCTCTTCATTATAAAACATTACTCCCAAGTAGGAGAGGGGGTATGGGGAGTAAAAAATACATCTTTAAAATGGACACGTAGACCCTTATACATATAATGACATGGGCGATTCACAGATCTTCATTTATTTATACTACTTATTACAAACCATGAAATAATTAAATTAAATTAATTAATTAAATACCAGATCTAAATTGGTCAGTACAAGGGATCATGATCTGTCAAATATTATTTGAACTTGTGTATTAAAAAAAATAACTGTACATTTAAAAATTAAACATTCATTAATTATTTATCTGAGGGAACTTTTACTGAATTAATGTTTCAATATTATTTTAATTCAATAAATTTCGTCGTTTGGTTATAGAAATTAATTTTAACCCGTATAAATCAAGATAATTTTAAATCAAAAATTAATATTTAATTAATTTCATTTAAATTAAAAATTATATTAATTAATTTAATTAATTTTTGACTATTTAAATTATCTAGGCCCTGAAAATCCTGAGTATGGTTTGTGAGGGTCTGGCTGAACCCGTGCTGGCCCATTCCAAGTTGTGCTGACGTCGGACATGGGGTGTACTGGACCAGATAGGTCTACCCAAGCCCGTCTTGGGATGGGTAGACCAAGAAGAATCTTGTTTTGGGGTGGTTTGGGTCCAACAGATGGTACCTCAGTAGTTCCATCACTGAAAAAATTGATCAACACAAGTAGTTCAATCCACGGTGGAAGTAATCGGTGGAGAAAATCCTCCTCCTTGGATGGTGGTAATCACTTGTGGGAGCGCCATTGCACCACGCAACATGGAACACAATCGACTAAGTTAGAACTCAGTAATGGTGATTCTATATGATGTGTACCTACTCGAACTCCCTAGATCTAGGCAAATCAATCTCCCAATGGCTAGATCTAGGGGTTGTCTCTGCAGTGGAGTGGAGGTTTCAGGCTTGTCCAGAGGATGCACCTTTGTGTGAAGGTCCACCGTAGAATGGGGACGCCGCTAGGAAGGGAGGTCAAGTAGTCCAGGTGGGGTGCCGGTGCAGGGGATGGGGTGTGCCCGAGGAGTGGGGTGGCCGACATGGGTTGTCACATCAGTGTTGGTTTTTCACAGTGGTTGCGCGATCCAATCATGTGGGATGACGATTTTATCCAAGAAGCGACAAAAGTCGGTGGTATCAGCCAGAGAAGAGAAACACAACCGATGTAGCTTACTCAGGGTGGGATGGTTCCACCAGAGAGAGGTACATGTGAGGGGGTCCCGCGGTGGAGCTGGAGACCAAGGGAGGTGGCCAAGACGAAAAATTGGCAGGTTTGGCTACAGCAGTTGTGCCCAATGAATCTGGTGTGTGAGGCTGGTGGGAGATGGGAAGGCTACATACCCAGGATGACAAGAGGAGACATAGGGTGGGGACTTCCATGGATGAAAAATCATCCCAAAGAGGATTACTTAGAAAACTATTTTCAATGACAATTTTGGAAACAGATTAACATATAAATTAACTAGTACTCGCCCATTCTATTGCATGAAATATTTGATTACAATTTTTTCTTTTAATAATAGATTAGTATTTTTAAAATTTGAAGAGAAATAGTAATGTTGAATAAATTTTAATTATAATTTAATGGTGTATGATAATGGAATAAGAATGCATATAATATGAAGAAAACATTCAAATTGTTGACAATGATAAAACAGAGTAAAAGTAAAAGAAATTTTAAATGTAGAGTAAGAATATTTGAATTCATTTCAATTTTGATCACAATAATGTTAATGCAGACACTGAAATAAAAAGTGAATGCCAAATAAAGGATAATACTGTGGTCATAATAAAAAAAAGAAAAATGATAAAATAAATGAATATAGGTTACATAATGAGAACATGAAACTATAATAAGATTTCCCAGATCCCATAACTGGAATATTTTGTCCTGTTTACAAAACTGTAAAGTACGTAGGAACATTTGAATACTTATCTTCATCCACCGGCACCATCAATTTCTACATCAAATGAATGTTGATTGAATCTACACTTATTTATATAGTTCGGGATCTTTTAAGGATTTCCCCCCATTTCCCTCAATTCATGTCCAAAAATTATTGGACCAAAGAAAGAAAACTTATTTTATCAACCATATGTTATGTACTTATTAATTACAGGAATTTTTCAAGTGAGTATGAATAATTTAGAATGTTTTTATTAAACTATTAAAAAACAAATAATTATATGCTAGTAATATTGTTTGTGATAGAAAATTTTGCAGTGATTTGAATGTCATACATTATTATGGTACGAAGAAAGAATTTCTTCATGACCATAGTGGTGGAAGTCCACTGAATCTAGCCACATAAGAATAATCTGTCAAGGAAAAAATGATACTTCTATAGAAGAATGTTACATACTGAATAAAGTGTAAATTATATAGTATTCAAACGTCTGAAATATTATTTTTAGAAGTAAATAATAAAATAAAGCATTATCAAATTCTATAAAAGAATTTGATAAATAAAATAAAACATAATAAAAGGATCCACTGATACCTCCAAATGAAAAATATTTTTTGCTCACTTTCAACAATATGCCTTCCAAATCACTGGACAACTAGTACCTGAAAATGAATAAACATTTATGCTCAGATCAACTGTGACATGCATATAGAAATTGATTAAAAAATAGAAGAAAAATCAGGATTGGGATGTTTTCATTCAACCAAAAATCGTGTTAACCATAAATATTCATAGAAGAAAAAATTTCTTCTGAGCATATTCTCAGATATCACCTGCAAGAATAGTAACATAAAAATATTAGCTTCTTATAGCATCCCATCTTTTTATAACATAACTTTTCATTCCATTACACGGAACTGAGGATCTTTAAGGTTTAGTGTCTTGGAAACAAGGAACATAAAACATGAAAAAAAACATTCTTCTTAAACACTTGAAAGGCTTCTCCTCATGTTCACCCTAGGCTCATTACTACATCCCATAACCTGGGGACATACATCAAAATGAAGGGTGAGCAGAAGGCCCAGCAAGGGAAACAAGTGAAACATTTTACATATGAACTTGAGATACATCAATAAAGTCATGAAAAGAACATTAAGGCATGAAAATGAAATCATGAGGCATATCATAATAAAAATAAAACTTTTTCATAACTTGAAGATGTGGCTACATCATTTAACATAGACAATCATGAGCATATCACCAAGGTCCATCCCCAAGGTGTCATTTTAAAATTACCAAGGTTATTCACCAAGGTATCGTGAAAATTATAATCTCTAGTGGTTACATCATTACCCAATGCATTGGAGCGCTATCAGGGCGCACCCTTAAATTTGCCTTTATTATCATGTGATCCACATATATCATCATCAAACATTTCTTAAATAACCCACATAGCATAAAATAAATGGGTTTCATTTCATAATCATAACGTTTTAAAAACTGCTTTAATGACATGATCTTTACGTCACTTTAAACCCACGGAAAGGGAAAGCGGGTCTCATGTATGTAAATCCTAGAATTTAAAATTGAACATTTTGATATATATGTGAATACCCTTGTATAAATAAGAGCTTTGAGTATTCAATTTATAACATAAAATAATTTTTGAGAAAAGAGAGAGGCATTTTGAGGGGAAAATTCTGCAGCATAACGGCTAGGTTTCGGGGTTTTAATTGAAATGAGAGGGGACATGGGTCACCCTCTCATAAATGATCCATAAAACAGTATGGTGAAAGAATAATAAGGACATATGGACATGGTAATGAAATTTTAGGGACATACCATTTGAAATGAAAAACATGGAAGGAAAAAAAAATTAGATTTCTCTTATGAAAATTCGGCAGCCTTACGGTGTCACTTAACTTCAAAAGAAAATGATTTGACAAGATAAAATAGGGTCCCTCATCATATGATCCTAAGATATCAGTATGATAGATATAGAGATAATTCCCCAACATAAAAAAAAGGAACTTGAAAGAATTGACATGAGAGTAGAACTTCAAAACGAGAAGGGTGAAGAACCACTTAAAAATTCGGCAGCCTAACGGCGCCACTTAAAACATCAAAATACTGAATTGAAGAGATCAAATGGGGTCTCTCATCATATGAAAATAAGAGTCCAGTATGATATGTATAGAGATCATACCCCAATATAACAAAAAGGAACTTGAAATAATTGACATGAAAGTAGAACTTCAAAACGAGAAGGGTGAAGAACCACTTAAAAATTCGGCAGCCTAACGACGCCATTTAAAACATCAAAATACTAAATTGAAGAGGTCAAATGGGGTCTCTCATCATATGAAAATAAGAGTCCATTATGATATATATAGATATCATACCTCAATATAACAAAAAGTAACTTGAAATAATTGACATGAAAGTAGAACTTCAAAACGAGAAGGGTGAAGAACCACTTAAAAATTCGGCAGCCTAACGACGCCACTTAAAACTTCAAAATACTGAATTGAAGCGATCAAATGGGGTGTCTCATCATATGATCATAAAAGATCAGTATGATAATTTAGAGATCATTACCCAACATAATAAAAAGGAACATGAAAGACTAGAATGAGAATAGAACTTGAAAACGAGGAAGGTGAAAGAATCCCTTAAAAATTCGGCAGCCTAACGGCGCCACTTAAACATTCTTAAAACGAATTGATGAGAGAAAAGGGGGGGATCTCATCATATGAACATGAAATAGGCAGTAGGATGAATATAAAAGAACATCCTCCAACATAAGAACATGGAGTATAAAATAAATGACATAAAAGAGATTACTTGAAAAGAAAGAGAGGGGTCAGATCCCTTACCTTAAAATGTAACTCTTAAACCTCAAAGGTTGGGACCTTGAGGGTTTGGGGGCACCTTGGGAGGACTCCTTGGGAAGTAATGAGACCAGAAATTCGTTGGGAATGAGTGGGGAGTCGAATGGATGAGAGGATGGCTTGGTATTTATAGGGAAAGTGAGGGGACAAGGCATTAATGGCCAAGGGACACCTCACATGTGCTTTTCTCAAACCCATGTCCTCTCCCTTGTCATTTATCATGGAGTTAGGCCACATGGGGCCCCCAAAACAATAATTCATCACCCTTGGCCGGCCAACCCTCAAAAGATCTCATGACATCATCATGACACCGTTATGATGTCATTAAACATACCGAAACCCTAAAACTGTATTTTTACTATTCACTGAAAATTCAGCTTTCTCAGAAAAATCCCAAAATTTCACATTAACCAAATATCAATGCTCTGATTTCAAAAATGAAATCCATTTTATAAAAATAATTTTCTAAATATTTTTAATTTAATTTTTAAATAAAAACACTATTCATCGAAAATTCATTTTTTCAGAAAAAACCCCAAAAATCACCATAACATAATATCGATGCTCTGAGTTCAAAAATAAAGTCATTTTTATAAAAATAATTTTCTAATTATTTTTAATTAAATTTTTAATTAAAAAAACACTATTCACCCGAAAAAACTAATACTTGAATAATGATTAATGAAACCGTTATTTAACTATTTTATTGAATCACATTACTTAATCAAGGTGCCTATATTATTTTAAAACTTTCTTTAAGTGAGATTACTAATCCATTTGGTCATATTACTAATCCTAATCATAAAATCACTATTCATAATTTACTATTCATCAAAAATCAAGTTGATCTTATTAGACTCTAAATTTAGTACTGAACATAATTGCAGAAGACCAATTTTTGAAAATCATTACACATTTTTAATTATTTAGGGTTTACATAAACATATTTAAAATATCCTTTTTCTAAAATTCATCAAAAATATGCATACTATATTTATCCGGTCATTTCAAAATTCATAAACTTCATCATAAGAAGAAATCCCAATTTTTATTTAAAACACGGATTACACAAGGTAGTTACGGTCTCGTTACATAACCCCTTATAATACCAGCATAGGACCTAAGAGTAAGGTGTGCTAGGGTGATAGAAGCTTGGGGCGGCTCAGTCAACATTGCCCGAGTAGTAATTTCTATCAGTTTGAACTTCTCACAAAGGCGATTCCGTTCCAGCTTCACATGATGAAGTTCGGCTTGGATTTGATCCAGAGCAAAGCCCAGTGGTGCTACCTCCTTCCCAAGCTCTGTTAGATGGGCTTCGATCGGTCCAAGACTACTAGGCGAGGCCATCAAATCTTCTTTCTATAATAATTAACCAAGATTACTTATATCAAAACATTTTGTTCAGAGCGGTCATATTGACCGATGGTTATATAATAGTCAAAACCCACTGATCTCATTTTAATTATAATCATGTTTATCAAATAAAACGCTTTTGTTGAGTATAACAATAACACATAAAATTGGGAAACAAAATTTATTTAAAAAATTTCGGGTCGTCCTTTTGTTGGCCGCATAGTATTGAGTCATTAGAGATACCATAAGTAAAATACATATTTTCTTATGGAAAATATATTATTTATCATGTACAAGTTCATGATAGAAACAACGGAATATGCTGTGTTGATAAATTCCATTGCATCAAGGATGTGATGAATTTAATCACCTGGAAGCAGTAGTTTCCCATATAAATTATTTGTTTCAATATAGGTTAGTAGAATTTCCATTATTAAAAATATCAGAATCACATGTTTCCCTTCTAAACATAAGTAATATATTAATTAATATAACAATAATGAAAATGATGAAATAAGTTGATGCTCAGATAACCAATATACCTATATATACAGTAGCATCACCAACATCTCTAGTATTCCCCACTCAGATATTTGTTGCTGCTCAAATATATGTTGCTGCTAAACAAAAGAAAAGGCATATATATTTGTCTACAAATATATGTGAGTAGAAATTTGGTAGTTTCAATATATTCATTAATATATTAACAAGTTTACTTGTTTTAAAGGTAACCGAAGCATACCAAGGATGCTTCTAATGAACTGACATATCCCTAGAATAAATGATATACCCAAGAAAATAAGTATACACAACCATGTATGAAGAAGACTAATTTCATACCTCTGATACAGAATCCTCAAAAAGAGGGAATTCAAGCAAGACAGAGGTTTGACATGGATCCATAGGATTTCTGGAGACATGTCCTCTCTTAGTTTTTCCTACTGCAAACCTAAAACCACAGTCCACAAATCAGTCCAAAACATTTTTAATTGAATTGATATGATGAAAAATGTTAAAAATTGTAGATGAGTATCATTTCCTTGCCACCAATTTAGTGAAATTGAAAAGTGATTGTCTTGAGTTTTCATATTTGATTCTATCACATCCATGCACACATGACCATAAATTTACTATGTGATTAACATTTTTACAGGCATGGACTGATTTTCAATAGTTTCAATTGAAATTTAATTTTGAAACAAAAAAAGGAAAACAAAATACATGTTTTTATATCAACTAAACAAACTGCAACATAAAACGTGTTCTGTTATCTATAAATAAGAACATCATTAATATGTATTCTATATCATTATATATCATTAAAAAATAGCTAAATATATATACTAAAATTGTAGAATAAAATAACTGAACTGTGTAAGAACACCATCCATTTTAAAAGGTATCTAAAAAGAAATTTTAGCACTTCAAGTTGCATAATGAAATATAGATAATAGTCTTAGATTTCTGATGAAACAAACAAACTATTATTATGAAGCATATCAGGAGAGTTATTAGGAAAATATATATATATATTTCTAGAATTCAAGATTTCCTGAATAGTTGAAGAGAAATCAGTGGTACTTTTAGAACACTTAAAGAGGGATTTCAAACATCATCATAGTTTAATGAAAATTAAACATATTGATTATCTACCTAACCAAAAATTAATTATAATTTGATCCATATAAGTAATATTATATTAGAATAACTAAATGAAACTATGGAACACTATAAATCAAAAATTAATGATGGAACCAAAATCACATAAACAGGAAACACATATAGTGATTACAAAAGACTAATAGTTAAGATGATATACAAATAGTGAATGTAAGTAGATATTGGTGAAATACACTAAATTCAAGTGATATATTATGAAAGAATAGTATGATACTGCTTAATAAGTAAGTAATAATGCATGATTACTCATGAATTTCTATGAAACCCTCATGAAAATCATTGAACTGTGATCTATTATGTGTTTCCTACTCTCATGGATTTGGATAATATCTTGGTTTCCTTCCAGGTGACCAGTATAAAATTCAATTTAAACCAAAAGAATAGAGAAACTGTAGTGGGGAACAACTAACCTGCAACCAGGTTCATGCTCAAAATCATGTTGTGGCTCAAACTTCCCTTGTGAATTCTTTTTAGGAATCCACCATTAAATAGATGGTGTAAAATTAATGTTTATAATTAACAAGAAACAGAGAAGACCCGTTTTTTGAAATACTACAATTTCTCGATAGAGATGATATTTTGCAGAATTCAATTAAATTAGGAAAACATATATTTATGTCCATACATTATGAAAATAATGTTCTGGGACCAATAATAATTAAAAATAAGTATACATTATATGTATCACTAATACAGGAACACTTTATTAAGAAATCCATAAATATGTATAAGAAATATGTTAAAACACAAAGTATTAGAAATTGGGAAACACTTAAATAGGCATTCAAGAAATATATATGTATGACTAATTGGTAAATAATTATACATAAATAATCCTGAATCAATTATGTTTCAACAACCTGTAAGCAATTATTAAAGTTTCAGAGTCATCAAAATGTAGGTTCACCAAACCGACATGTCAAATAAATTCATAGACATGGTATGTAGAACCATCAAGAAATGTCAATGGGAATGGATACATATCAATGAAAAATGGTTCCCAAATAAAAATTCCCCTACCAATATTTTTCTAATAGAAGAATCTTAATTCCTATGAGAATTTAGATGGAATCCTCAAAATTCCCAAAAGATCCACCATTAGTTAAAAATAAATGATCCCCTGAACAAAATAACAACTCACAAATAGATAAAGACATGATTAACTACAATAACACAAAAATAATAACAAAATCAAACATAATTCAAGTGAAATTATTTTACAATTCATCTTTTTGTATTCACATGTACTGAGAAAACAATTGTAATAAAATCAAATAAAAAAAATGGAATTACTAAATCATGAAAAGAAACTAATGTTCTATGATGTCACCTAGAAATCTTTTCATGATCAAAAGAATGGAATGAAATTCATTGCATAGAAAAATAAGTAAAAAAATTAGAATACCATAATGAAATTGTAGAAGAAAAATTATGAATATTAACATAAAAGAAATATTTAGAAACCAAAATCAAGAAAAGGTATCATTTTGTAGGGGGTCTCAAACCTTTAACAACAATATGTCATGAAACATATCATTTCATAACACTTTTCATACAGAAGAAATTGCTTTCATACCCTGAATCTAGAAACAAATATTAGTAATTGAACATGTTTTCCATTGAAAAAAAACAAACAACGCATACTATAGACCAAGGATGTATTTCTATTGATTAGAGTGATAAATTAATGTACTCCAGCTTGAGCTTTAGCTGAAACTCAATTCACAATAGAGACTCAGTCAAATATCGGTTTTCAAAATATATATATTATTTGATTTTTAAAATGAAAAAATCAAACCCACCAGTTTAAGAACTATGAAAGCATATGAAATTTAAAATATAAAACATATAAATATAATATATGATGATTGATAAGATGATTTAGCTATTGTAAATGATGGTGTATAGGTCGAATGTGAAGAAATACCTAAAAATTTTGTAGGAGTTCGTCACTAGGTTTATTCTGCGGGAAGAGTAAGAGGGATGGATAGAATCTTTCATGGGGGATGCAGTGTAATTTTATTGTTTGTTAATAAAATAATTCAGAGGACTTACTTAGATAAAGATAATAGTTGTGATATTTGGGAGACGTAGGTGGAGATGAGATGAATCGCGAGCAGCATCCCATGAATGAGAGGAGCGGAGTCTCAAGAAGAAGGTCAGTTCTGTATTTTCAAGATTTGTTGTACGAGGGGACATCAATGTTGTGTGGAACCATAGGAGAAGTGGAGGAAAATAACTTGCGGAGGTAGGTATGGAAGGAGGGAAGGAGAAACAACGGATAATTTTTTACTGAATTCGTTTGAAGGAGATTTTCGCAGGCTGACGTCGATAGTGATATGCGTCAACAGTAGGAGGACGTCCGAGGAATCGTGAGCAGGAACCAAAATGGAGGAGGAATGGAGGTGCGAGGTGGTTGTTGCTGTACTACAGGAGCGATAGTAGGAGGGTAGTGGGAACTCTAGAGAAGCGAGAGAGGGGATTTAGGATGGGTGCGGGAACCCTGCAGCAGGGAGAGGGGTTTCGGGTAGGGAAACACAATTCACAACTCAAACTCAATCAAATATCAGTTTTCAAAATTTAAATTTTATTTGATTTTTAAAATGAACAATGAAAACCAACCAGTTTATGTGCTAAGATAGTATAAGAAATTTAAAATATAAAACACATAAGATTTACTATATGCAGATTGAGAAGATGATTTGTCTACTACAAATGACCGTGTAGAGGTCGGCCATGAAGAAATACCTAAACATTTTGCAGGAGACCATCACTAGGGTTATTTTGCGAGAAGAGTAAGAGGAATGGATAGAATCTGTCAGGGAGATGCAGGGTAATTTTATTATTTATTAACAAAATAATTGAATGGAATTACTTAGTGCAAGATAACAACTATGATATTCAGGAGTCGTTGGAGAGATGAGGCGAATCGTGAGCAGCATCCCATGTAAGAGAGGATTGGAGTCACGAGAATAAGGATAGTTCAGTATTTTCAAGATTTACAGCACAAGGGGACATCAATGTTGTGTGTAACCATAGTATCAGTGTAGTTAAATACCTTGAAGAGGCAAGTATAGAAGGGGGGAATGAGAAGCAATGGAGATTATAGCATCCTGCCTTTTTAACACATAAACTTTCATTACATTTTACAAAACCGGGGATCTTTTTTGGTTTAGTGTCTTGGAAACCAGGAACTTAAAACATGAAAATATAAAACATTCTTCTTAAACACTTGAAAGGATTCTCCTCATGTTCATCCTAGGTTCATTACTACATCTCATAACTTGGGGACATACATAAAAAGAAAGGGTGAGCAGAAGTCCCAGTAAGGGAAACAAGAGAAACATTTTACATGTGAACTTGAGATACTTCAATAAGGTCATGAAAAGAAATTTAAGGCATGAGAAGGAAATCATGAGATATATCATAATAAAAATAACATTTTTCATAACTTGAAGATATGGCTACAACATATAATATTGAAAATCATTTCGTTTCACCAAGGTCCATCCCCAAGGTGTCATTAAAAATTACCAAGGTTATTCACCAAGGTATCAGTCTAAAAGGTCATCTCTAGAGATTAAGTCTTTACCCAATTTATTGGAGCGCTATCTGGGTGCACCATTGACATGTCTTTATTATCATGTGATACCCATATATAATAATTAATCATTTCATAAAAAACCCATATAGCATAAAAGAAATGAGTTTCATTTCATAATCATAACGTTTTAAAAACCGCTTTAAAGACATGATCTTTATGTCACTTTAAACCCACGGAAAAGGGAAAGCGGGTTTCATGTATGTAAATCCCAGAATTTAAAATAGAAAATTTTGGTAGATATGTGAACACACATATAGAAGAGAGATCTTTGAGTATTAAATTAATAAAATAAAAGAACTTTAGAAAAAGAGAGAGACATTTTGAGACGAAAATTTTGTAGCATAACGACTATGTTACAGGGTTTTAGAAAACATTGAAAAGAGAGGGGACATGGGTCAAACATTCATAAATGACCCATAAAACAGTAGAGGGGTAGAATATAAGGGATTTGAGAACATGGTAATGAAATTTAAAAATATACCATATTAAATGAAGAACATGGAAGGAAGACCAAAAATAGGATTTCTCTTATGAATATTCGGCAGCCTAACGGCGTCACATAAACTTCAACCAAAAATGAATTGATGAGATCAAATAGGGTCTCTCATAATATGAACATAAAATATAAGTATGATAGATATAAAGATCATTCCACAACATAATTAAAAGTAACTAGAAAGACTTGACCTGGAATTAGAACCTTGAAAAAGGAGAAAGGTGAAAGAACCACTTAAAAATTCGGCAGCCTAACGACACCACTTAAAACTTCAAAATACTGAATTGAAAAGATCAAATGGGGTATCTCATCATATGATCATAAAATATAAGTATGATATATATAGATATCATACCCCAAAATAATAAAAAGAAACGTGAAATACTTTACATGAAAGTAGAACATTGAAAAAAGAGAAAGGTGAAAGAACCACTTAAAAATTCGACAGCCTAACAACACCACTAAATACTTCAAAATACTGAATTGAAGAGATAAAATGGGGTCTCTCACAAAATGATCATAAAAGATCAGTATTATATATATATAGATCATACCCCAACATAATAAATATATCTTGAAAGACTTGACATGAAAGTAGAACTTCAAAACGAGAAGGGTGAAAGAACCACTTAAAACTTCGCCAGCCTAACGACGCCACTTAAAACATCAAAATACTGAATTGAAGAGATCAAATGGGGTATCTCATCATATGATCATAAAAGATCAGTATGATAGATATAGAGATCATACCACAACATAATAAAAAGTAACTTTAAAGACATTACATGAAAATAGATATTGAAAAAAAAGAGAAGGGAGGAAGAATCTGTTACAAATATTTCGCCAGCCTAACAACGCCACTTAAACATTCATAAAACTAAATAATGAGAGTAAGAGGGGATATATAATTATATAAACATGAAAAGGGAAGAAATAGGAATATAAAATAACATCCTACAACATATGAACTTGGAGAATAAAAGAAATGACATAAAAATGAGCATTTGAAAAGAAAGAGAGAGTTTGGATCCCTTACCTTAAAACATAACACTTAAAACTCAATGGTTGGAACCTTGAGGGCTTGGGGGAACCTTGGGAGGACTCCTTGGAAGGTAATGAGACCATAAATTCGTTGGGGGAGAGTGGGGAGTCGAATGGATGAGATGCTTTCTTGGTATTTATAGGGAAAGTGAGGAGATAAGGCTTTAATGGCCAAGTGACACCTCATTGGTGGTTTTGAAAAAACCATGGGCTTGCCCATGGTATTTTCCCATGGTATTGGCCAATTGGGACACCTCATACAATAATTCATCCCCTTTAGTCTACCATCCCTTAAAATATATCATGGCATCATCATGACACAGTTATGATGTCATTAAACATACTGAACCTTTAAAACTGTATTTTTACTATTCACTCAAAATTCAACTTTCTCAGAAAAATCCCAAAATTTCACATTAACCAAATATCAATGCTCATATTTCAAAAAATTAACTCCATTTTATAAAAATAATTTTCTAAATATTTTTAACTTATTTTTTAAATAAATACACTATTCATCAAAAATTCATTTTTTCAGAAAAAACCTCAAAAAATACCTTAACATAATATCGATGCTCTGAGTTGAAAAATGAAATCCATTTTATAAAAATAATTTTCTAAATAATTTTAATATAATTTTTAATTAAAAAACACTATTTCCCCGAAAAACTAATACTTGAATAATAATTTATGAAACCGTTATTTAACCATTTTATTGAATCACATTACTTAATCAACGTACCTAGATTATATTAATACTTTCTTTAACTGATATTACTAATTCATTTGGTCACATTACTAATACTAAGCATAAAATAACTATTTATAATTTACTATTCATCAAAAATCAAGTTGATCTTATTAGAATCTAAATTTCATACTGGACATAATTGTAGAAGACCATTTTTTGAATATAATTACACATTTATAATTATTTAAGGATTACATAAACATTTTTAAAATATCCTTTTTCTAAAATTCATCAAAAATATGTATACTCTATTTATCCGGTCATTTGAAAATTCATAAACATCATCATAAGATGAAATCTGAATTTTTAATTTAAAATAAAGGATTGCACAAGGTAGTTACGGTCTCCTTACATAGCCCCTTATCACACCAGCATAGGACCTAAGTGTAAGGTGTGCTATGGTGAGATAATATGAGGGAGGCTCGACCAACATCGCACGAGTAGTAATTTCTATCAGTTTGAACTTTTCGCAAAGGCAATTCTGTTCTAGCTTCACACGATGATGTTCGGCTTGGGTTTGGACTAGAGAAAATCCCAGTGGTGCCACCTCCTTCCCATGTTCTGTTAGATGGGCTTCGATCGGTCCAAGACTACTGGGTGTGGCCATAGAATCTTCTTTCTATATTAATTAACCAGGATTACTTGTATTTAGAGGCAAAAATCGAAATGTTTAGTTTACAGCGGTCATATTGACCAATGGTCATATAACAGTCAAAACCCAACAGTCTCATTTTAATTATACTAATGTTACCAAATGAAACATTTTTTTGAGTATAAAAATAAAATAAAATAACACACAAAATTAGGAAACAAGATTTATTCAAAATTTCGGGTCATTACAATCTTCCCCCCTTAAGAAATTGCATCCTCGCAATTTTTAAAATTGGGTTTTGAAATTTCATTGAAAGTCCAACATTGGAAAAGGATTCAGTAAAACTATTACTTTAAAAGAATGAAAGGGAAGTACAATGGTCACCCGAGTTAACCCACACTAGGATTCCATGTAGGAAAACATGGACATGTTGTAGAAAACAAAGGGTCAAGTTCTGAGGGAGAGTGATAGAAAACATGATTAGGAGAAAGTTAACCATAAAAAAATCCCAAACGTATGATGTGTGTAAACGGTCTTTGATTACCTAGTAGGAAACGTAAACCAATAACGTTTTTGTTTTACATTCCTTTTCATAATTTTGAGGAATTCATTTACTACATAGAACAAAAACATTAGAAAATAAACCTACCTTGAAGTAGATTTTCAT
Source organism: Viscum album (assembly GCA_963277665.1). Classification (NCBI taxonomy): domain Eukaryota; kingdom Viridiplantae; phylum Streptophyta; class Magnoliopsida; order Santalales; family Viscaceae; genus Viscum; species Viscum album. Next base: position 624,413,288 of record OY728147.1, read on the forward strand.
CCTTTAATAAGTCTCTACCAAAACAACTCTTCTCTCCAAATGATGATAATTCAAAAACACTTGGTCTCATCAAAAGAACAAGAATCATCTTCTAGAGAATCACATAATCCACAAAAGATTAACTATCTATTTCTTCTATCATTAATCATTATCCCAAAAACAAAAAGGTTAAAGTAAAACAACTCTTTAAAAAGAATGAATCCCATAGGAATGGAAACTACTTTTAAATCTTCAATGTTCCATGGTACTAACCAAAGTTCATCATAGACCATTCCATAAATAACAGTCCTTAAAATTCCTCAAAATAAACCAAACTAAGATTGAAACCCAAATACCAGAAGGATTTGATAACATAGTCTTCCAAAATAAACATCATTGTTCATCTCTAAACAACATCAACCACTCCTAACATCTTATAACAAAAGTATCTAACCTAAACATATTTTACCCAAGATAGGTTAATCATTCCCATAAGTAATGTAAATTACTATAAGTCCACCTTAAATTCATCGATTCTTAAAAATATAAGTCAACCTTACTCCTCAATGAAAATACCATAGTAATATATTTACCTCGATCATATAGGGTCCCCAAAATAGTGAACGTCTTCCAAAATAATAATCATATTTTAATCCCCTAATCATCTCTGTCATATTAATACAGAAATCGTCGCATTTCCTATCACATTGGTTGTTGGGACATGTTCTTCCATTTACCACCATTAACTAAGAAGAGAATGTATTATTAGGGGCTTAAATACTTAGCCAATAATAATGAAAAGGAACTTAAAGTATATAAGGATAAATTGTAGAAGAAAAGTATACCCTAACATGTGATCCCCTAGGTTCACATCTAGGTTATCCATTATCATATATTCTTATGTGAATCTTTATTGTATTTTATCTTTGTTCCTTTAACAATGGTTCATACTAAGCTTATGAATTTACCAAAGCATATCCCCCGGGAGTGTCTTAACCAAGAGTGCAGCATGTCTCGTTGTCGTGTACCTGTTCCCGTTTGAGTCTAGCTCAAAGCGGTGTTTTCGGGTTTTACCCCTATGTACATCTGTGCCAGAGCCACCTCTACCTGCTCGTATCCAGACATGGATGTATTTGCTTGGAAACCCATTACTCAATACTCACCAAAATACCAGGAAGATTCCCTATATATAAACTTTTCTATAGTCTTATTCCTAAAGTTTTCATATCATAATTTACATAAATAACTAAAACATCCTTTGATACCAAATATAGCATCCCTCCTTTTTATCACATAAACTTTCATTACATTTTACAAAACCGAGGATCTTTATGGTTTAGTGTCTTGAAAACCAGGAACTTAAAACATGAAAACATAAAACATTCGTCTTAAACACTTGAAAGGATTCTCCTAATGTTCATCCTAGGTTCATTACTGCATCTCATAACCTGGGTACATACATCAAAATAAAGGGTGAGTAGAAGTCCCAGTAAGGTAAACAAGAGAAACATTTTACATGTGAACTTGAGAAACTTCAATAAGGTCATGAAAATAACTTTAAGGCATCGGAAAGAAATCATGAGATATATCATAATAAAAATAACCTTTTTCATAACTTGAAGATGTGGCTACAACAATTAATATTGAAAATAATTTCGTTTCACCAAGGTCCATCCCCAAGGTGTCATTAAAAATTACCAAGGTTATTCACTAAGGTGTCAGTCTAAAAGGTCATCTCTAGAGATTAAGTCTTTACCCAATGCATTGGAGCGCTATCTAGGCGCACCCTTGACATGTATTTATTATCATGTGATACAATTATATCATAATAAATCATTTCATAATCAACCCATATAGAATAGAAGAAATGGCTTTCTTTTCATAATCATAACATTTTAAAAACTGCTTTAAAGACATGATCTTTATGTCACTTTAAACCCACGGAAAAGGGAAAGCGGGCTTCATGTATGTAAATCCCAGAATTTAAAATAGAACATTTTGGTATATATGTGAATACCCATATAGAAAAGAGATCTTTGATTATTCACTTAATAAAATAAAATAACATTAGAAAAAGAGAGAGAAATCTTGAGACGAAAATTCTGCAGCATAACGGCTATGTTACAGGGATTTAGAAAACATTTAAAAGAGAGGGGACATGGGTCAAACATTCATAAATGAACCATAAAACAGTAGAGGGGAATAATATAAGTGATTTAAGAACATGGTAATGAAATTTTAAAATATACCATATGAAATGAAGAACATGAAAGGAAGACCAAAAATAAGATTTCTCTTATGAAAATTCGGCAGCCTAACGGCGTCACATAAACTTCAACCAAAAATGAATTGATGAGATCAAATAGGGTCTCTCATAATATGAACATAAAATATAAGTATGATAGATATAGAGATCATAACCCAACATAATAAAATTTAACTTGCAAGACTTGACATGGAATTAGAACTTTGAAAAAGGAGAAAGGTGAAAGAACCAGTTAAAAATTCGGCAGCCTAACGACGCCAATTGAAACATCAAAATACTGAATTGAAGAGATCAAATGGGATCTCTCATAATATGATCATAAAAGATCAGTATGATAGATATAGAGATAATACCCCAACATAATAAAAAGAAACATGAATGACTTGACATGAAAGTATAATTGTGAAAATGGAGAAAGGTGAAAGAACCACTTAAAAATTCGGCAGCCTAACGACGCCACTTAAAACATCAAGGTACTGAATTGAAGAGATCAAATGGGGTCTATATTCATATGATCATAAAAGATCAGTATGATATATATATAGATAATAACCCAACATAATAAGAGGATCTTGAAAGACTTGACATGAAAGTAGAACTTCAAAACGAGAAGGGTGAAAAAACCACTTAAAACTTCAGCAGCCTAACAGTGCAACTTAAAACTTCAAAATTCTGAATTAAAGAGATCAAATGGGGTATCTCATCATATGATCATAAAAGATCAGTATGATAGCTATATATATCATACACCAACATAATAAAAAAGAACTTGAAAGACATTAAATGAAAATAGATCTTGAAAAAAAAGAGAAGGGAGGAAGAATCTGTTACAAAAATTTCGGCAGCCCAACGGCGCCACTTAAACATTCATAAAACTAAATAATGAGAGTAAGAGGGGAAATCTCATTATATGAACATAAAAATGGCAGTAAGAGGAATATAAAATAACATCCTCCAATATAAGAACATGGAGAAAAAATGAAATGACATAAAAGAGAGCATTTGAAAAGAAAGAGAGAGTTTGGATCCCTTACCTTAAAACGTAATTCTTGAAACTCAACGGTTGGGACCTTGAGGGCGTGGGGGAACCATGGGAGGACTCCTTGGGAGGTATTGAGACCAGAAATTAGTTGGGGGAGAGTGTTCAGTCTAATGGATGAGAGGATTGCTTGGAATTTATAGGGAAAGTGAGGGGACAAGGCATTTATGGCCAAGGGACACCTCATTGGTGGTTTTGGAAAAACCATGGGCTTTCCCATGGTATTTTCCCATGGTATTGGCCACATGGGACACCTCATACAATAAATCATCCCATTTAGTCGACCATTCCTTTAAAATATTTCATGGAATCATCATGACACGGTTATGATGTCATTAAACATACCGAACCCCTAAAACATTATTTTTACTATTCACCAAAAATTCAACTTTCTCAGAAAAATCCCAAAATTTCACATTAACCAAATATCAATTCTATTATTTCAAAATTGAACTCACTTTTATAAAAATAATTTTCTAAATATTTTTATTTGAATTGTTAATTAAATACACTATTCACCAAAAATATATTTTTTCAGAAAAAACCCCAAAAATTACCATAACAAAATATCGATGCTCTGAGTTCAAAAATGAAATCCATTTTATGAAAATAATTTTCTAAATATTTTTAATTTAATTTTTAATTAAAAAACACTATTCACCTGAAAAAACTAATACTTGAATAATAATTTATGAAACCGTTATTTAACCATTTTATTTAATCACATTACTTAATCAAGGTGCCTAGATTATATTAATACTATCTTTAAGTGAGATTACTAATCCATTTGGTCACATTACTAATCCTAAGCATAAAATCACTATTAACAATTTACTATCCATCAAAAATCATGTTGATCTTATTAGACTCTAAATTTTGTACTGAACATAATTGTAGAAGACCATTTTTTGAATATTATTACACGTTTTTAATTATTTATGGTTTACATAAACATTTTTAAAATATCCTTTTTCTAAAATTCATCAAAAATATGTATACTCTATTTATCCGGTCATTTGAAAATTCATTAACATCATCATAAGAAGAAATCCCAATTTTTTTTTAAAACAAAGGATTACACAAGGCAGTTACGGTCTCCTTACCTAGACCCTTAACACAGAAGCATAGGAACTAAGTATAAGGTGTGCTAAGGTGAAAGAATCTGAGAGAGGCTCGGCCAACATCGCACGAGTAGTAATTTCTTTGAGTTTGAACTTTTTACAAAGGTGATTCCGTTCTAGCTTCACACGATGATGTTCGGCTTGGGTTTGGTCCAGAGAAAAGCCCAGTGGTGCCACCTCCTTCCCATGTTCTGTTAGATGGGATTCAATTGGTCCAAGACTACTGGGTGAGGCCATCAAATCTTCTTTCTATATTAATTAACCAAGATTACTTTTATTTAGAGACAATAATCGAAACTTTTAGTTTACAGCGGTCATATTGACCAATGGTTATATAACAGTCAAAACCCAACGGTCTCATTTTAATTATACCCATGTTATCAAATGAAACATTTTTGGTGAGTATAAAAATAAAATAAAATAACCCACAAAATTAGGAAACAAGATTTATTAAAAATTTCGGGTCGTTACAGAGATTTTGTAACCGAATTCTCTTGAAACAGATTGTCAAAGATCGACACTGACAGTGATATGGGTCAACAAATAGAGGATGTCCGAGGAATCGTGAGCATGAACCAAAAGAGTAGAGGAAAGGAGTTGCGAGGTGGTCATCGCTATATTGCAGGAGAGGTAGTGGGAGGGAAGTGGGAACTCTATAGTAGTATGAGAGGGGATTCGCGAAGGGGGTGGGAACCCTACAGTAGGGAGAAGGGTTTCAGGGAGGGAAATCGAGGAGGGAATTGTTAGTCATAATATTTTTTTTATTCACATGTACTGAGAAAAAATTGTAATAAAAACAAATAAAAAATGGAAATACTAAATCACGAAAAGATCCTGATGTTCAATGATGTCACCTTGAAATCTTGTCACTATGAAAAGCATGGAATGAACTTCGCTACATAGAAAAATATGTTAAAAAATTAGAATACCATACTAAAATTGCATAATAAAAAATATGACTATGAACATAAAAAAATAGTTCGAAACCAAAATCATGAAATCATATCACATTGAAGGGGGTCTCAAACCTTTAACACCAATATGTCACGAAACTTCTCCTTTCATAACACTTTTCATACAGAAGAAATTGTTTTCAGACACTGAATCTAGAAAAAAAATATTACTAATTGAACATGTTTTCCTTTGAAAAAAACCAGACAACACATACAAGAGTCCAAGGATTTATTTCTATTGAGTAGAGTAATACATTATATTTCTCCAGCTTGAGATTTAGCTGAAACTCAATACACAACTCAAACTTAGTCAAATATCGGTTGTCAAATTTTAAATTTTATTTTATTTTTAAAATGAACAAATCAAACCCACCAGTTTAATCACTATGACAATATATGAAATTAAAAATAGAAAACATATAAAATATACTATATGCATATTGAGAAGAAGATTTGGCTAAAGAAAATGATGGTGAAGAGGTCGACCATGATGAAATACCTGATCATTTTGCAGAAGTTAATCGTTAGGGTTATTCTGCAGGAAGAGTAAGAGGAATGGATAGAATCTGTCCGGGGGATGCAGTGTAGTTTTATTTTTTGTTAACAAAATCAATAAAAGGATTTACTTAGAGAATGATAATAGTTGTGATACTCGGGAGTCGTAGGAGGATATGAGGCGAATCGAGTGAAACATCCCAAGTAGGAGAGGAGCAGAGTCACAAGAAGAAGGTCAGTTCTGTATTTTAAAGATTTTCAGTATGAGGGGAAATCAATGTTGAGTGGAACCATAAGATAAACAGAGGTAAATACCTTGCAGAGGCAGGTATGGAAAGAGAGAATACAAAGAAATAGGGATTTTGTTATTGAATTTTCTCTAAGGATATTTTCATAGACCGATGCTGATAGTTATATGCGTCAATAGTAGGAGGGTGTCTGAGGAATCATGAGCAGGAACCAAAATAGTGTAGGAACAGAGATGAAAGGTGGTCATCGCTATACTATAGGTTCAGTAGTAGGATGACATTGGGAACCCTAGAGTAGAGGGAGAAGGGATTCAGGAAGGGGGGAGGAACCCTACATCACGGAGACGGGTTCCAGGGAGGGAAACTAAATTCATAACTCAAACTCAATCAAATATCGGTTTTCAAAATTTAAATTTTATTTGATTTTAACAATGAACAAATCAAACCCACTAGGTTAAGCTCTAGGACAGTATATGAAATTAAAAATAGAAAATATATAAAATTTACTATATGGGGATTGAGAAGATTATTTGGCTACTCCAAATGACGGTGTAGAGGTCAACAGGGAAGAAATACCTGAACATTTTGCTGGAGTTCATCGCCAGGGTCATTCTGCGGGAAGTGTAAGTGGAATGGTTAGAATATGTCAGGGGATGCAGTGTAATTTTATTGTTTGTTAACAAAATCATTAAAAGGAATTACTTAGAGAAAGATAACAGCTAAGATATTCGGGAGTTGTAGGAGGAGATGAGGAAAATTGTGAGTAGTATCCCTTGTAAGAGAGGAGCGGAGTCCTGAGAAGAAGGTCAGTTCTGTATTTTCAAGATTTGCAGTATGATGGGACATCAATATTGTATGGAACCATATGAGCAACGGAGGTAAATACCTTGCTGAGGTAGGTATGGAAGGAGGGAATGAAAAAAATGGAGATTTTGTTACCGAATTCTCTTGAAGGAGATTGATGTAGACCGATGCCTACAGTGATATACGTTAACAGTAGGAGGATGTATGAGGAATTGTAAGCAGAAACCAAAATAGAGGAGGAACGGAGGTGCGAGGTGGTCGTCACTATTCAGCAGGAGCGGTAATAGGAGGGTAGTGGGAGCCCTGGAGTAGCGGGAGAGGGGATTCGGGAAGGTGGTGGGAACCCTACAGCAGGGAGAGGGGTTTCAGTGAGGGAAACCAAGGAGGGAATCAAGTGGGGTGAATGTTTTTTAGTTAATCCAATGGAGAAATATTGATATACTAGCGACATGGATAATTATAGGTTGGACACGTATTAAAAAACTGATGTGGGTGAACGTGAGTGTGACACGTGTTTGATGGAATGCCAGGATTAGTATTTATATAGATATATGTGACAACCGATTGAATAACCACCAAAACTAAATTTCAATCCATATTTAAAACATCTAATGACTATAACATGGTAATCTAATTTTGGATTGGAAATCTATCTATGGTGTTGGGACCTTAATGATTACCTCTATTTATTTAAATGGGAATTTAATTTTTCTTTGACATAAATATCTCCCACATCCCTTTTATTCCAATTGAAAGTATCAGGAAAACAACATAAGTCTCAAAATATATGATTTTATAATATTCCACTGAATATTGAAATGAACTTCTTGATGTCAGCAAAATTTTATCTGGTTTTAGCTGAGAATCTCACGTGAAGTGTTTTAAGCACAAATTTCAAACCATAAACACATGGTTTGATCCAAATCCATGATCAATATATGATAATAATTCATGATCGATGCTCGAAAAATCTGAAGCTGAATTCCTCTAGATCATCTACATGGGATTCAAAAATCTACAGAAGCGTCGATCATTGAAATCTGTGTGCTAGCACGAAGTTTTGATAATTCCTTCAGCGCTCTGACCATCAACTCATCGCCTTTCGTGTGATGCATGAAACATAGCTCGATACATGATCCTAGATTTAGTTCATCTCTCTCTAGGATGTGGGAGAGATAAGAGGATAGAGAGAGGCTATGCAGAGTACCTAGTGGTAGGCTCTCCTATTCTATTTATAGGGAGGAAAAAATATTCATAATAAACATCTGAAAACTAAATATTTATTTCTCACTAAAATTACTAATATACTGAGAAATTTATATTATTATCACATACATGTAATATACTAAATATAATACATGATAATAACTGAGTCATTAACTTGATACGTTGTTCCCTCAAATATTAAATTAACCTTGAATATTTTAAACAAATATTCTTTGAATTAATATTTTATGTATTTACTTCAAAGCGTGTAAATACATTTAACAAATAAATACAATGTTAACTATTATTAACTAGAATAATATGAATTTATTTATTACTTTGGTGATCACATCTTCTTGGAAAAAACCTGGACCCCAGTGGTGGGGCTCACCATGTTAAAATCTCTTATTCAATTAAATAGATTAGATTCTTGAATGTTCTATTGTGTGTGACCCTATAGACCCCTATCTTAGTAGTAGTGAATATTATTCGTAGACCAATAGTTGGATCTAGAAAACCATCATGTACCCTAAATAGATAAGACGTGTCACAGAAGCGACAACCAACCGACAAACACACTCTGTGTAATATAAAATCTGTGTCTTTAATAACACATAAAGTAGAACGCAACCTATATCATCACCCTTTTCTAAGATTTTTTATATTTTGATCTAACTAGATGGATTGACCCTAGACTTTCATTGCCATGATGTTATGAATGTACTGTCATCCGGATCAACATGACCCGAGATATATTACTTTCTTAACCTGTAAGCGACAAATCTTTTCTTAACCGTTCAACCAATTTCATACCACCAATGACGCACCCAACACAAACTACCTCATCATGATTTCATTATCATGAATTTTTTATTGCATCAAAGTACGTGATCAAATTAAACACATTGGAAATGATCTCAAGTCAGGAGGCCATTACACATGTCCATAGACAAGAACAACTAATGAAACCCAAAACATGTGGTGTTCTTATTAGCGGGTCTGCCCTCATGATCTATCTATAAAGAACCCCAAGTCGAACATATTGAGAAAAAGCCTCAATGATTATGAGACCCCAACAATTGATCATAAAACATATACTATGTCTATTCAGTAATATGTATCTAGACCATATGACATATATTTAAGATTAATATTATTGTATTTTGAGGTTCTTATTATATCATGAGATCTGCTATAATCTTTTGATATGAAAATTAATCTATGGAAATTACCATTAAATAAAGAATGCAGAAAAGTATACACTATAATGGTAAGAATACATTATGTATAACTAAATGTATACAGGACGTGATAATCTAAAGTATCGTATAGTTGGGCCTAGGGAATCCACTATTACAACAATATATACATCCAAATAGATTATTTAAATACAAAAATTATCTAGGGTGAACATGTCATTTCATTCATTTCATTTTTTATCCTTCATGTCATTGGATGAGTTATTAATTCCACCAATAAATTTTCACAAATACTCTATTCATTAAGGCTTCTTAAATAAAGTGAGTATGTTCACCTAGTGGTAAAGAGAATATTGGACTTTCAGTTCAATGAAAATTGAAGTTATTTAAATTCTATTTAATATTTTCAAATTAAATCCTTTTAGTTAAAAAATAATGGATTTCTTTACTGAAGATATTTTATTTTAGGGGGAATTTATTTTTTGTACAAAATTAGAATCCATGAGATGAAATCAATATAAAAATCAAATATTTGTGGCAGTTTAGCTTTTTAATTTTGAAATCTATTATCTAGCATTGAGTTCGAATATATTATTTCTTGATTAAAAACAATGCTTTAAGTTTGGTGGAATTTGATGTGGCCTCAATTTAATGTGTTTTCCATATCCATTTTTAGGGATTTAGTGTACATTTAATGATGTTTTGTTCTTTTATTTGCTTAATTATGGTGTTTTGTTCATTTGTTTTTTTAATTGATAAATTAATGAATTTAATGTTTACTTTATGTTTGTTATGTTTAAATTTTAATTTTCATCCAATTTTATTTTTATTATTTAATTTTGTAGTTATTTTTAAAATATCATGTTTTAATTTCACTGTTTAACTTTGTGATCTATTAATTTAATTTATCTTATCTTCTATATTATTATTATTTTTAATTAATTTTTTATTTATTAAAACTTTAATTTAATTTTTAATCAAATGAATTTAATTTTTTAATAATGAGTAACATTAATATATAGTTTAATTCGTTTTTAAATTTTAATCATCATTTGTTTTTAATCTACTATTTAATTATTTTAAGTAAATTGAATTTATTAATTTTTATTTTGTAAAGTTGAATGTTTTTATATTTGTAAATTTGAATACACACACACACACACATATATATATATATATATATATTTATTTGATGGGTTATTTTAAATTTAGTTAATGATTTTGTACTGTTTGTAGTTGTCATAAGCTGCCACAGAGCCAATACTCATGTGACGTCTGATGCCATTGATGGTGTTTGTGTCATTGATGCCGAAAGAAGGTTGCCATCAAAATCATGAACCAGATGTGTGTCGGTGAAATTAATTTTATTTTGTGGAACCCTTAATCCCATTCAAGGCAACTACATTCCTCTCACCAAAGAAGATAAATCCTGAGTCATTTGAGATCGATTTTTAGAAATCTGATGAAGGTCGTGGCTCGGGTGGTGAATCATCAAGCAGTTTGAAGAAGAATGCTGAGAAAGCTGCTCAATCCGAGATTGAGATCTCATAAAGAAATATTCTAGGTCAAAAATCCATCATATAAAGAGTTCACCAGCTTCATCAAGGCAAATCTATTTCACCCTAATTCCAATCATGCTTCATTGCAGAACAGTTGATGAAGATTAGCACTGGGGGTCTTTCCCTTTTCAAATGGAAGGGGATTTTCATCGAAAATGATATTGGGTTAATAGAAAATATTAATGTTAGAAAAAACATTTTTCGATCTATGATTTAAGCCAATGAATGAGGATTGGATGTCCGGTAAGTTTTTCCATCATCGACTGGCTACGACCCATCTTCCCAAGGTTTCATAATCTATGATGAAGATGTTCCACCAGGAGTTGAGTTATATTTGATTCAAGGATATTTTTTTCTTGAGAAACTGAGTTACTTGGATCTTCTATTGAATAATTTCCTGAGTTGAATCCAAGGATCGGTGAGCAATGATGGACCGAGCTTAACCATGCTCACGGTTGAAGACCGTCAATCCACAATTTCCCTATAGAAGTCCATCGAATTCAAAACTATCAATGATTTATCATGTTATTTTTGGAAGGAGATATTGATGATATTTTAAGATGAATTTGGAATTGAGAGTTCTCAACCCATTAAAGAAGATAGAATTGTGTTTGATGACTCATGTTTATTTTCATGTTCATATTGTGGGTTGTGATAGCGAAGGGGGCTTGATAATATCCAATGTTATGGTTGTTTTTATGAAGAGGATTACATAAAACTATATTCCAAAATGAGATATATAGGAAGAGAGAAATTAATATATATATATATATATATATATATATATGGGGTCACCGTTCAATGGACTGGACTTCAATATGGTTGGAAGTGTCTTTTTTTAATGAAAAATTAGACATGTGGAAGATTGCTTGGTCAGATATTTAATGAAGAAAATTATAACTTTGAATGCGATGAAATAATCTAATATGAAAATTATATTTTTTTCCAGATTCAATTATTTTTTCCACAGTGAAATTTTCAAAGATATCTCATGTCACATTAGGAGAATGCAACATGGAAATGTTTCCATGTGCATATGTTCAATTAGTCTGTTGTTTTTGAAATTTCTACTTTTATTTTATTTTAAAAAAATAATCTAGGAAGCTTATATGGGGGGGATCATTCTATATTCTCATTCTGTCTCTCTATTCTTTCCCTTCTCCTCCATCTTTCTTTTAAAATTCTATGTTTTGTAAATAAAATTAACTTATGTTAAAAAATGAAACCTCATTTACAATCAAAAGATATGGTAGAATTTTATTCCTATGAATTTAGGAAAAATTTAAAATTTTATTTGAATAATATTACCCTGAACTAATTGATGGTTTTAAGGAGTTCAGGAAGCCTATTGTGGAAGCCTTAGCTAAATAAAATAAAAAAATTCACATATTTTCCCCGAGTTTTATCCAAAAGTGGGTCCCCAAGAAGAAATCATCATACTATCAGTGGATGAGGAGGTTGAGGAGGTTAAAGAAATATTATAAATGGAATATCCTCATATCGATGACCATTTTAAGTCCTAGTAAGAGACAAGATATATCGAAGTTGAAGAAGTTCTGATAATTTGTGAGGAGGATTCAATTTATAATATTCTTTTTGATGATTTTTACTACACTGATTTTTCTATTAATTTTTCAATGATAAAATAGGTTAAACAAGAACAAGATATCCATTCTTTTTCCGTATAAGTCACCACAAATTAGGTGTTTTATTTTTAAGATAGTATGCTAATTTTTTTATCATAAAATTATTTTATTTAAAAAATAGAGAATTACATAAGAGAGTAGGAGGATAAGAGAGAGAGAGAAAAGAAATAAAATATGAATATATAATGGGTGTCCCCTATTACAAAATATTTATATTCTATTTATTTAAAAGAAAAGAAAACATGAAATTCCCAAAATAACAGATGAACAAAACATATCCACATGGAAACATCACTACACTCCATCCTCCTCATGAGATGTGACCTAACTTCCTCCAGAAATTTCACAATCACAAAAAATTGAATATAGAAAAAAAATATCATTTTCATAAGCCATAAAGTGGTTCCTTATATGGTTCTGGTAATTTACAAGATGATTAGACTATTTCACCACATAAAAATTAATCATTTCATTCATTAAATATCTTACCAACCAATCTTCTAAGTGTCTAATTTTTATTATAAAATCACAATTCCAACCATCTTTATACCCAGTTATTGGTCATATTGGTGACCCCAAATCTTTATATTAACATGTATTTTTCTAGGAATATTATTGTGGCATATAGGTTTTATCCAATCCCATTTATCGACACAACTAGAACATTAAATATTGTCAAGCTCCCTTTATCATCACAACCCACAATCTGAACCTACAAAGAAACATGAGCCAACAAACAAAATTATATATTCTTTGATGGGACATGAACTCTCAATTCTGAATAATTATTACAATATTATCTGCATCTCCTTCCAAAAATCACATGCTAAATCTTCGATGGTTTTGAATTCAATGAGCTTCAATAGTAAAAGGGTGAATCGATGATCTTCAATTGCGAGCAGGGTTGAGATCGGTTCATCAGTGATCACAAATACCTGGATTCAACACATGAAAATATTCAATGGCGTATCCAATCATCTCAGTTAGTCATAAAAAACTATCCTTGGATCAAATCTGATTGAACTCAGGGAGGCTTGTCTTCATCAGAGATCACGAAATCTCGAGTAGATGAGTCGCGACTAGTCAACGATGGAAAAACTCACCGGACATCGAATCTCCATTCATCGGCTTGAATCTTAGATAGACAAATACTTTTCATTGAATTTAATATTTATAGAAAACCCCATGATATTTATCAATGAAAATCCCATTCCATTTGAAAAGGTACATACCCCCAGTGTTGATCTTCAACTGTTCTGCAATGAAGCCCGATTGGAATGGCGGTGAATTTTTTTCGATAAATGATGCCAAAGATATCCTTAGATGGTGGATGTTCGACCTCAAATATTTATTCGACAGAGCTCATGTTTTGATCAAGAGACTTCCTCAGCATACTTCTTCAAACAGATCACTGACTCCTTACCCGAGCCTCAACCTTTGTTAGATTCTGGAAAATCAAGTTTGGATCAATCAAAATTTATCTTCTTTTGTTATAGAAATGTCATCGCCTTCAACAAGATTAATTCTTTAACAAAATACAATGAATCTTCATTGGAACACATCTAGTTCAATATTTTGATGGCGGTCTTCGTTCGATGGCAATGACATAGGTAGAATCAATGACATTGAATGTTGACTTTGATAAATTGAGCTCAACATATCTTTCAAACATCCTCATTCGGACCTTGAATATGAATCTATGATAGGCTTGATAAATTTTTTCCTTTCATAGTGCCGATAATCTTCGATGAGGTCTATAACAGAGATGCAATTCAAATTTATTTGGCCTCGCTTTGTTTGAGTTCAACAACCTGGGTTTCTACTCTATTCCCCTATGTGATTTTAATTAGATATGCGGATTGACTATAAAATCGGATATATAGCCATTTTAAAATTAGCTATGTGACTGGTTCACCAATTCCCCCATGTGAAAATCTGCAACAATTTGGATACGTGAAAACCCTATAAATTATACTAAGTAGATGCGACTTTGTAATTGGTAATGTAAGGAATGGGTATTGGCTACATTGCAGCCAACGACAACTGCAAATAGTGAAAATACATAATCTAAACTAAAAATAAGCCATAATATATATATATATATATATATATTCAAATTTGTAAAAATAAAAAATTTTAAAATTAAAAATTAAAAATGAATAAATTCAAGTTACTTAAAATAATTAAATAATTGATTAAAAACAAATGATAATTAAAATAAAAACACTATAAATTAATGTCACTAATTATTAAACAATTAATGTCATTATATTAAAAAATAAATTAAAGTTTCAATAACTAATAAACTAATTAAAAAAATCAAATAGATGTAAATATAAATTAAATTAACAGATCATAATGTTAAATAATGATATTTAAACTCAATATTTTAAATGTAGGTAAAAATTAAATAATAAAAAGAAAACCTAAAAAAAATTTAAAAACAAAAAATATACATATAAATTTAATTTATTTATTTATCATCTAAATACAAAAATGAACAAAACACTATAATTAATCAAATAAAAGAATAAAGCATCATTAAATATAAACTAAATCTGAAAAAATGGATGTCGAAAAACAAATGAAATTAAGGACAAATTAAGAGCTATCACAATAAATTTTAGTCTATACCGTATACCTTAATCTTTCATTTCCGAGGTATATCCACATAATATAATACAGCCAAAGGGAGAGTTGGTGAGAGGTAGAAGTAACCCTTTATTCCCTGACCAACATGGATGTTAAAAAAAATACTCCCAAAAACATTTGGGTGCTTTCTTTCTTTACTAACGTGGGTATTGAAGCATATGGAATAAAAATATATAATATATATCACACAAAACCACACTATTGATGACTACATATCCTTAGAATCAACTGCATCTATCATACCACATGACACTCGGTTTCCTCCGCTACGGTCTAGATCTCAAACGTACACACAAGCATCCAAAATAAATATTGGTAAAACTGTTTAGTAAATAAATATTACTATTAGGTCATTAAACCATCATTAATCCATGTTTAACTATTTCATTTCATTATAATCCAACTAACTGATTGATTCATTATTAAATTCCTAGATTCAATTCACATGCTCTTCAAAGATCTAATTCTATTGTATCATGGTTCTAATTACAATATAAAAAATTTATCATTATTTACATCAACAAAACCCCATCCCATGGGTTCATTTATTAGTTCAATTTACCATTCTATAAATCTTTGGTATTCTAGGACTCATCCTAAGCTACCACATGCCAAGAAGCACTTATCGTGGATTGAACCAACTATAATAAATAGTTGAGGATCATAACAATCAATCATTCAAAAATCCATCTATCAAAAGAAACATTAAGTAATAATAAACAAGAGATCCCAACTCTAAACTCATATCGACCACCCCAATGTCATCCATGACACTATTTTTCACCTCACTTTCCATCCCACCATCACCATCATCAACCTACATTAGAACCCCAAGAAAACTATCCCACTATTCATCAAATTTACTAATCATTCTATAGTTTTATACAAACCGCATCAAGGATTTAACATCCAGATCATTCATACTTAACACAAAATATTTTCAGCACACACTTTCAATGGGTAACTAAGGCTATTGTTCCATGGCATACAAGTTGTTGAAAAACAATGATATGATCACTTATCTACAAACATTTATATTTACCATAAAACCATTTTATTATCATTTTGAAATATCTGATTCATTATTCATAGGTCTTTAGAAATAAGAAACCCATATTTAATAGAAATAAATTGCTAGGAATCTGTAAAAAAAATACACATCAAGAATAACATCCATATTTAATTAGTTTCCATGAAGAATGGTAATTAATTTACTTGTTTCTATCATTAAAAAATTACACCATTAAGTCTTTTTGTTGTTTACCCATTTTTAAATGCATGAGATTATTCTATAAAGTGATAAAACACACAGAATAATTATAAATCCACACTATCTAGAAAATATCAATATATAATAACACAATAACAATATGTGAAAATTACCCATATCTATTCATTAATTTCCATGTTATGGGAATAATAATAATCTAAATTAGATAATACTTTCTTATTATTATTTTAATTTCTATGTAATGAAATAATAAAACTACATTTGATATCTATATTTTGAAATAATAATAATAATATTCAGTATTTGATAGTATTTCCATCATATTCCTTTAATTTCTCGATTATTATCTTCTTATGGTTGATCTCATATATTTATACATAGGAATCCAAAGCATGATAAAATCCCACATTCACAAATTAAATGAGAGATAATATACCCCTACATCATTAAATCTTCACAATTTGCTACACCAAAATAGAGAGATAAAGACAGATCACACAAGTTTGGAAAACACATAAAGAGATCAATTCAAACTATAGAAGTCTTACTAGACTCGATAGGCAAGACATTAATCATCCCATATTGAGGGAAAATAGGGAAACTCAAATGAGGGAGAATGTATCTACGGTTTTTAGAAATTGAAGATAATGTTTCTCAGATATTTCCTAAACTCTCAGCCGAAATCCCTTTTAATTTCTTATTAATTCAATTTGATTTTATTCCCTTGTATAACCCATTTAAAATTATCAAATTTTCGTAATCTATTGATTTTATTCATCTTCCCTATATCTTATTTTAAATCCATGATTTAGATTATTATTTCTATATATTTCATAAAACACAATGTAAAATTAAATATGGTACAAAATTTGTATTTTTCTATATTAAAATATTATCTATATATATAATAGACTCTATATAAATATAGTCCAAAAAACTATTACACAACTTAGAAATGCTTTACATAAAGATGGAAACACCCATACACGTGCTCATTTAAGCTATGTTACCTTTATATGAATCAGAAATGACCTTTACAAGAGGCAAGGATAACCCATATTTGAAGCATCCTCACAAGATCCTACCCTTATATAAATCGAGATCTAAATTTACGTGAGCTTTTGAAATCTCATAGTACCCTGATGTAAGGAAAAACTACCCTGATGCATGGCTTACATGAAATCAATTATCCCTAAAATGAGAGATCTATCTTGAGATATTGAAGGAAAAAAGCAAGCTTACTATTACATGATATAGGGACGAACTTTACATGATATTAGATCTACATTTATGCAGCAGATGAAACACAATCTTTCCTTTAAAAAACCAATTAAAGGCTAACATACCCCTATCTAACCCAGATCCACCTTCTCACAATGAGGGGGTTTTCGTAAGGATAAGAATTAAACAAATATACATTAATTAAATAAACATATCAATAAACAATAAAAATTCCCCAAATACCCGTTCAAAACCTCCAAGACATCGGAAAACACAAAGGGATTGATTTGGAAATTTGAACTTTTATATCCACATCCCTCTCAAAAAAATATCATCCTACATAATTAAATACTAAATCCTAAAAGAAAATATTAAGGGTTATGAACTAACACCCCACAAGATTCCTATCAATAAATTTTCCACATTAGAAAAAACAAACGCACCATAGTAACAATACATATATATACACTCCTGTGGGAGAGACCTCTAAAAATGAATAATGACATCCAAAATCCCAAAATTATGGAAGAAAAAAAATATTATATATCGACAAGGGTCAATGTATAATATCATAAAAAAATCAAACAAGATTCACAATAAATATAAAACTTCAAACTAATCAATATATTGAGCTCCCATATGTTACTCTCATTCTCAAGTGCGCTTGTCTAAGCTATCGTATCGACATAATATAAGAACTAAGTGAATTGAAATCTTGGAAAACCCCTTCTCATGATGGTCTTGAATCCTGATAAACTGATCCTCAAAGGTTACATCAATCTTAATATATATCTTTCCCTAATCAATGACATGAGAATCTTTATGAAGGTATCAGTGAAGCTGTAACACATGGAAAACATCATGTATCGGGATCATCTATGGGAAAATTAATAACAAATATGCCATAGATCCAACATATATAAACACATAAAAATATCTAAAAACTAAGGGGAAAGATTACTCTAATGATTGAAACATCACTTCCCATGATGAGGAGAAACCTTCAATAACGCATGATCTCTAATGTTAAACTTTATAGGCCTCCTCCTATAATCAACATAGGACTTATGGAATTATTTAACTTCCTTCACTAACTGATGGTTTACATGTACCTTATATATCATTCTCTACACCAATTATGTGTAGGTTCTGGGTGCAGTGGAAGTACGTTGGTGGTTTTACCCAACTTTAGTTTTAGTTTTAACAATGATCAATCCGCGATCCATCATGATAATAAAACACTGGATCATCGGAATAGAACTAAGAATGAAAAAAGAAAGAGGGTGTCTCATAACCACAGAGATAGGATCATCAAATGTGGGTTATAATTAATTTAATTAATTTACAAGAATTACCTTGATGGAATTCTTTCTTCGTTGATGTCTCCAGTCACGATCCAATGGGATTTGTCATTGTGTTGTAGAATCCAACTATAGACTTCCCCTAGCGGTGATCCACACATGCACCACGTATCTCTGGACGTCGCCAAAGGAATATCCAGGTGCTAGTGTGGAGATTCCTTTGTTTGTATTTTCATCCTTAGATAACCTTGATCCGATAGAGGAGGATCTCTCTCGGTCTTGAGAGTGTTCTTGGAGGAAGGATTTCCTTAAGTCATGAGAGAATTCTCCTGAATTGATATGAACATCAATTCTCTCTGGAAATGTATTGGGGTTGTTAGGATATTTATAAATTAATTTGAGGTTATAGAGTTGTGATAATAAATAAACATGTTACATGTCTTATTTATTTCATTAACGCTTACTGAAAACCCCCATGTCGAATGATTAATTTCTTGACATGTGACATTGAAGATTATAATAAATATCATTCAATAAAACGATATTATTTCCTCAAAATCTCGACAGGAAAAACTACACGACGTGTAATCATTAATACACAGTGTGTACTCGTTTTCCATGAAAACTACATGGCGTGTACATTCAATGTACATGACGTGTTTATCTTGTTTTCATTTTTCTTTATTTCCTCCACCACATTTATTAGACCTTGATTAATGGCTATTAATTTCTTAAATAAATGTAGCTGCATTACTCACTAATAAATATATATATTATTCCGCCAATAATGTATTATCTCGAATAAATAGTGTCGAAAAAAATACGATCAGACATCCTTAGATAATTATGAAACCACAGTCAGGAATAATCTTTATTTAACTTGTTAAATTAATATTTAAATGAGATACATGATCACACTTATTTTGTGACCCACTAAGCCTCTTTCTCAGTGTAATTAGGTGGAACCTGCCTAATGTCAAAGGTCAGCATCTAGCAACATGTCAAGGCACCCATAGAGAAAGAAGATAACATCACAATGACGTGTCACCTCATACGAACTCTTACCATGTAATATAATCCCATTGTCACGATATCTTGAATCAAGTGGGTTGCATTCTAGTGCCATTATCCCATGTGATCGATTATTATTTCTTTGACTTTCCAGAATTGAACTCGCCCATTCCTTACCATGGCATTGATTTATTTAGGATATATCAATTCCATCAAAGGGACTGAAATATCTACTTCTGTTATGAAACCGAATGGAAAAATCATTTCTCTCATTATCTATTAATGTAGAATTACTCGTGATGCACCCAATGTATCCTACCTCACCACTAAAAATGTGTCATCAAAGTTTTCTTTAATACATCTATGTGGACGAGTTGTAATACCAGAAAATAATAATCATAAATTCCAAGGACCAATACACATGTCCACAGATAGGAACATACAATGACACTATGAAATGTGATTTCCTACAGGCGGGTCTCGTTCTCATAATATCCTCTTGGATATTACCAAAGGCGCACACCATGAGAAGGTGGCTTCATGTTTTATGGGTCGTCATCTCCAATGGCCTATATTATTTGTGTCCCACAAATAACATCATCATACCATAGAACATATATTCAAGAACAATGTTATGGCACTTCCGGGTTCTCATCATAGTAGGGATCCACCATGACCCTTTAATGAAATAGCTATCCTTGGGACATTATCACATGCATTTTCACGTAGAAGAACAATAAATATTTGATAAGGTGTTTATTTAATGAATAAAGTACAAAGTAGTTGGTTCTAGGAAAGATACACAAACAGAATTCCACATGGACTAGAGAAAACTGCTAACAACTTTTAACCCGCTTGCTCTCACATTATTTTCATGCTTCTGAAGAGATAGGCCTTTAGTCAAGGGGTCTACCACGTTCTCTTCTGTGGACACTCTGCTCACTACAACTTCACCCCTTTGATATAAATCCATCAAGAGGTGATAATTATGAGGTATGTGCTTTTTATGTTTATGTGACCTTGGTTCTATTTCAATATCCAACACTGCAGTATTATCACAATACAACATGATGGGATATTTACTACTAGGAACCACATCAAGCTCCTAGAAAAAAGTTCCAAATCCAGACGGCTTCCTTGGGTTCTTCCGAAGACACTATATATTTGTAATTGTCCATAGAATTGGCAAAAACTGGCTATTTTAAACTCTTCCAACTCACAACTCCTCCATTGAGATATAAAACATATCCAGATTGCAACATCAGATCATTCTGATATGTCTGAAACCCATCATCAGCATACCCTCTAATGACAAGATCATCGTCTCCTCCATACACCTGGAACATATCCTTAGTTCTTCTTAGATACTTAAGGATAGTCTTAACAGCAGTCCAATGATGTTCTCCTGGATCTTCTTGATATCTTCCTACCATGCATAGTGCATAGGCACCATTAAGACTGGTACATAACATGGCATACATTATATATCTTATAGCCGAATCATATGAGATCTTACTCATTCTATCTTTCTCCTGTTGTGTATGTAGACACATTTTCTTAGAATGATGTAGGCCATGTGACACTGGAACTAATCCCCTCTTGGATTGTTCCATACTAAATCTATTTATAATCTAATCAATGTATGTTCCTTGACTTAGTCCAAGAAGCCTCTTTCATCTATCACGAATGATATTGATCCATACAATGTAGGCTGCTTCACCCATGTCCTTCATAGAGAAACACTTGTTCAGATAGTCTTTAACTGACTGTAAGACTGGTACATCATTTTCAATAAGAAATATGTCATAAACATATACAACTATGATAATGATCTCATTCCCATTAAACCACTTATAAACACATGGCTCACATTCATTCTTAATGAAACCAAATTCATTTATGGCTTCATTAAGTTGAATGTTCCGTGACCTGGATGCCTACTTTAAGCCATAAGTGGATTTATGCAAATTGAAAACCTGTTTGGATTATCCTGGTATCACAAACCCTTCTATTTGTGTCATATAGACATCTTTCTGAAGGTTCCCATTAAGGAATGTTGTTTTAACATCCATCTACCAAATCTCGTAGTCATCATAAGTTCTTATGGAAAGTATGATTCTTATGGATTTAAACATGGAAACTCGAGAAAAGTTTTCATCATAGTCAATTACTTGATGTTGTTTCAATCCTTTATCCACTATCCTTGCTTTATAGGTGCTAACTTGACCTTACATGTCATGTTTTCTCATGAATACCCATTTTCATCAAATATGCTTTATATCAACTGGCACATCGACCAGAACCCGGACTTGTTCTGATACATGGAATCCATCATAGAATTCATAGTTTCCATCCATCTGGAATATTCTAAGCTTTCTACTACTTACATGTAAGAGATAGGTTCATCATTGTTCAATAACAATGATTCACCATCCTTGGTGACTAGAAAACCAAATCTCTCAGGTTCCCTTACCTCTCTTGAGCTCCTATGTAGTACTTGTTTTTCTGGAACCTCTTCCACGGGGACCTATGGAACATGTTATTGTACCAACTCCTGTGTATCTTGAGCATAAACTTATTCGAACTCAATCTTTCTCTCACTATCCTTTTTGAGGATGTTATCTACCTCAAGAAAGACAACCTGTCTGGCAACAGTCACTTTCTTGTATGAAGTGTTATTTAGGTCATATCCTTTCGTTTCCTTAGAATATACAATAAAGATAAACCTCGTACCCCGGGTGCTAGTTTGTTTCATGAGGAGGCCATAAAAAATGTCTTACATCCCCATTCACATGTGGGAGAAAAAATGTGTTTCTGTCCACTCCATAACTCGGATGGAATTCCATTTTCCGCCTTATTTGGTACTCGGTTTAATGTGTATGTTGCAGTTTGTAATGCATATCCCCAAAAAGAATAATGGAAGATCTTCATGATTCATCATTGACCTCACCATTTCCAACATGGTGCAGTTCCTCCTTTCACTAACACCATTCAACTGTGGTGTATAAGGAGGAGTGAACTGAGATAGAATCCCAGACTCCCGTATAAGAACGATGAACTCTTGGTTCAAATATTCTCCACCTCGATTCGATAAAAGTGTCTTTATCATCATACCAAGCCGATTCTCTACATCATTCTTGAATTCCTTAAATTTCTATAAGGCTTCTGACTTATACCTCATTAGGTAGACATAGCCATATCTACTCAAATCATCAGTAAATGTAATGTTGTAATAATATCCACCTCTATCATCTACTAGAAGTGGTCCACACACATCCGTGTGCACTAATCCTAGAATCTTTATGGCACTTTCACCTTGTCCCCTAAAATGAGGCTTGTTTATTTTACCTTGTAAACAAGCGTGACATCTATCAAATTTTTTTAGCTCACTAGAGTCTAAATAGCCATCTTGGCAGAGCTTTGTCAAGCGTTTCTCATTTACATAACTGAGAGGGTGATTCCACAACTGGGTGATGAATGACTCATGTGAGATTGATTAATTATAGATTTCCAACACTCGGTTTTCATAATTTA
The DNA here is from genome assembly GCA_963277665.1 of Viscum album. NCBI lineage: Eukaryota > Viridiplantae > Streptophyta > Magnoliopsida > Santalales > Viscaceae > Viscum > Viscum album. The sequence continues at coordinate 624,436,753 of OY728147.1, forward strand.
ATACATATAAACCATTATTGAAATGCACCATACCATAAAATACGTTGTTCTTATGAAAGAGACAACCCTTTTTCCAAACATGAATATAAATCCATCAATATCAAAATAAGAAACAAGAATGATGTTCTTGGTAACACTAGGATCATAATAACAGTTATGTAAAACCAAAATCACCCCATTCAGCAATTAGAGGTTGTAATTGCCAATGGCCAAGGCAGCCAGCCTTGCACCATTTCTAGCTCGATGATCCACCTCTACTCTGGATATATTTCTAAATCTACTTGGTTCCTGAATTTGAAGACATATGTGATCCCCAAAAGCTGTATCTAATACCCAATGTTTAGATATGGAAATATTACCCTCGATAACAAATGAACCTTTAGAGTTCCCACACTTTTGGTTGTAGTTCCTCTTCAAGTGCCCTTGCTTTCCACATGAAAAACATACTACCTCCTTTTCTTTTCCCTAACTATGGACCGTCCTCTTCTTTGAAGAAAGATGTTCAGGGGATTTAGACTATTTATAAGTCTTTGGACCCTTTGCCTTGTCCTTCATTTTCATATTCACCATAAGGACTGCGGATTTGTCACGCCCCATGTCCTTATCAACCTGGCGAATCAAGGTAAGAAGTTATGATAAAATCTTCTCATTATTGCTAATGTTATGGTTGACAATAAAGCTTGATAAGATCATATGCAGTGATGATAGGATGATATTTGTACGCCACTCATCTGGGAATTTAATCCCTAAGATGTCCAGGCATTCGATGTAGAAAATAATATTGACTACATGAGGCCCCATGGGTGCAGACTCTCCAAGATTAGTTGTAAACAAAGCATTGTAGATCTTATATCTCTCTTGTCTCTCCTTCTCTTGGAAAATATCCTTAAGGAGAGACATCATTCTATACGCATCCATGTTTTCATGTTTCTTTAGGAGCTCAGTAGACATGGCTGATAGCAAGCAACATTGGATATATGTGGTGTCATCTATATGATTCTCATATGGAGATATTTCCTCATCACTGTACTCTTTTCGAGGTTCAACTAGAAAGGGCTATTGCAGCACATACAATTTCCTTTCATGGCGAAAGATAACGCTTAAACGCCTCTATCAGTCTTGTAAATTTGGTCCGGTGAGAAGGTTTTCCTTCTCGAGTATGGTTCATAGTGATATATTTGAATTCATTTTTCATACCATTTCTACAAATTAAGATGAGAAAAGGTTTAGTACATTATTACAAAATTGAGACAAATAAATAAATTAATACTTATTAGTCTGCCACTTTTTTATTGAAATTAAATAGCCCTCACCATTAACGTCGGAATATTATGTTGCCTGAATATTCTAGTGGTAAGGATCCATATTTCCCTTTGCATTACACCAACTAGGGTTGTTCAAGAAACTTGAAGGGTTTTGGGTAGACATTCCAAATTCTAACTGCATTAACTTGTAGCTCCATGATCCACAGAAAGGACTCCCCAATCCTAAAATCATTTTATTTTGGATTTCCTCAACATTTGCCACATGGTCACACAATGTCATGATGTGGTAGTCAACCCTTGATGCGAACCAAGTTAGGTCAACCCAAAACCTTGAATTGGAAATCCTTGATAATTGAAAACACCCCAACTAGGTTTGGTCAAGAACTTTGAACTATGGTTCGATTCTAACCAAGATTATGGAAGGCTATACCGACTTAATATTTCATTGAGAGATTTTATACATAAATTTCCAATTTATTATCATTGATTAAATTCTGGTTAATATTAATTAGGATATACTTAAGTGATTAACCATGTCTAAGAAAATATTTTATTCATAAGGCGGTCTTATTTTAGTTCCATCTTGCATTCTTGTTTAATTCATTAATTGTGTGATCATGAAAACACACACACAATAAATAAACCATGGAACTAACAGAAATAAAATAAATGGTAGGCTCATGATCTTGTTCTATTGGTTAGTTTATTTAGTGGTTGATAAACTAACCCAATACATAGGGGAAAACACTTTGAACCTTTCAGGTTCATGTTTATAGATTTCCACCTGTCCACCTTTGTATCTCATTGGATTGGTTTCACCTTGGCTCCTGACTTGAGCTGCCCCCACTAGCATGGGAGCTCTATCCATTACATATGCATTTATCTAACAGGCAGGTGAGGGGTAAAAGGGGTTTTAACATAAAAGAAACCTTTTTCGCACATTCCCTACATATTAATGAGGAGAAGGCTTGCAGGCCAACAAATTTTATTTAAATAAATAAATTAAAATAAGCCATTCACATACAACGGTCTTGGTCTAGATCATGATCATCCATGCATGCATCGATATTTTGAATTAATAAAACTAGAATTCAATTATTTAATCAGTATTGTTTAATATAAATCACACTCGAATCAATTAATTATCATTAATTAATAAATCCTTTTATCGTAAACCATTTTTCTGAATTTCCTTGAGATTCAGATTTTAAAGAATGATTAACTTGAATTGAAAGAACTAAATAATTAAATGTGAAAATCTCTAAAGAAAAACTAAATAATTATAATCAATGATATAACCTCCCTTTGATACCACTTGTAGGTTCCAGGCTCATCTAAAGCGCGTTGGTGGGTGTACCGAACATTAATTTCAGTATTAACACTGATCAATCTGAGATCCATCATGATAATAAAACGCTGAATCTTCAGAATAGAACGCTGAACAAAAAATGAAAGAGGTAGTCCTGAAACCATAAAGACAGGATCATCCTATGTTGGTTATAATCAATTTAATTAATTGACCAGAATTACCTGGATGGAATTCTTTCTTCGTTGATGTCCCCGGTCATGATCTGATGTGATTCATCATTGTGTAGTAGAAACCAAGTGTATACTTCATCTAGCGGTGATCCACATGTGGACTACATATCTCTGCACGTCGGCAAAGGAATCTCCGGGTGCTAGCATGGAGAATCCTTTGCTCGCGTTGTCTGCCTTAGATCGCCTTGATATGATGGAGGTGGTTCTCTCTCGGTCTTGAGAGCATTCTTGGAGGAATGAGTTATTTCGGCCTTGAGAGAATTCCCTAGAATGTTGGGCACAAAGATTTGCTCTGGAAAATTATTGAGGTTGTGAAGGTATTTATAATCAGGTTTGAGGTTATAGAGTTATGACAATAAATAAATGTGTTACGCATTTTATTTATTTAATTAACTCTTATTTAAAACCCCCATGTTGAATGATTAATTCCATGACATGCACCCACACTGATTATAATAAATTTCATTTAATAAAAAGATATTATTTTCTCAAAAGACCGACTGGAAAAACTATATGGTGTGTAATCATTAATACACGACGAGTACTCATTTTCCATGAAAACTACACGACGTGTACATTCAAGGTACACAATGTGTTTATCTTGTTCTCATTTTTCTTTATTTTCTCCACCAAATTTATTAGACCTTGAGTAATGGATCTTTATTTCTTAAATAAATGTAACTTCATTACTCACTAGTAAAAATATATATTATTTCACCCATAATATATTATCTCGAAAAACTAGTGTTGAAATAAATTAGATCAGGAATCCTTAAATAATTATTAAACCACAGTCGGGAATAATTTTATTTAACTAGTCAAATTAATATTTAACTGAGATACTTGGACACACTTAGTGTGTGACTCTCTAGGCCTCTTTCCCAGTGGCATTAGGCAGATCCATCCTAAAGTCCAAGGTTAGTGTCTATCAACATGCCAAGGCACCCATAGAGAAATAAGTTAATGCCACAATGACGTGTCACCTCATTCAAATGCTTACCATGTAATATAACCCCTTTGTCATAATATCTCGAATCCAGTGATTTGTATGCTAGTGCAATAAACCCATATGCTCAATTATTCTTTATTAGACTTTTTGAAAATTAACTCTCCCATTCCTTAACATGGACATGGATTTATTTAGGCTATATCAATTCCATCAAAGGGCCTGAGATATCTACTTCTATTATGGAACAGAAGGGACAAATCCTTTCTCGCATTATCTATTAATGCATTATTACTCGTGACGCACCCAACGTATCCTCCCTCACCGCGAACAGTGTGTCGTAATAGTTTTCTTTAATACATCTATGTTCACGAGTTTTAATACCCATTATTAATAATCTAAAAGTACCAGGACAAATTCACACGTCTAAAGATAAGAACATCTAGTGACACTATGAAATGTGGATTTCTTACTGGCGGGTCTTGTTCTCATAATATCTTCCTAGATATTACTAGGGGTGCACACCATGAGATGGTTCCTCAATGTTTTATAAGTCCCCCCCTAATGTCATGTATTATTTGGGTCCCTCAAATAAAATCATCTGGCCATAGAATATATATTCATGAACAATGTTATTTTACTTCCGGGTTCTCATCATGGCAAGTATCCTCTATGACCCTTTAATGAAACAGCTATCCTTGATACATTATAACATGAACTGTCACGCAGAAGAACCATCAAGATGTGATAATGTGTTTATTTAATTAATAAGTATAATGTAGTTGGTTCTATGCCACCAAATCCAACATTATATTCCATGAATATCTGACTATTCAACCTAAATCTAACATAATGTAGATCGTAAAGGTTGTCCATACAACACTTCAAAAATAGCCATACCAATAGTAGAGTGATAACTTTTATTGTATGTAAACTCCACCAAGAACTGGATCTCCACCCAAAACCTCTAAAATATATAATCCATGGGTTCCACATGTCCTCTAATGTCTGGATAGTATTCTCTATCTAACCATCCACTTTTGGATTAAAATAATTGAAAATGCATAACTGAGATAAAAAAATCTTGAGACCTCTCTAAAACCTAGAGGTGAACTAAAGATCATGATTAAATATGATCATCTTTAGAACCAAACAAATCCTCACCACCTCTTATAGTTATTTCCCTAACAAAACCTCCAGTGAGCATAAATCCTTAACTATTAAAAGGTGATATGATTTAATCAAGTAGTAAAAGATCACCCATATCACATTACAACCTCTCCATGATCAAGGAAACCTTGTAAAAAGACCATTGAAATTTTCACCCACATCCATCGGGGAAAATTAAGAGGATGAAGCAACCCACCAAGAATATGTTGCTTAGAATTTACCCTATAGATTACAAAACGACAAGAGATAAACTCTATAATAGATATATTCATTCCAGACCACTAAAAATGAACTTGAAAGGTGTGATACATATTTTCCATAGCAGGAAGTACAACCATGGGAGAACTATGGAACTCAAAGAGAACCACATCATGCATCTCCAAAGGAATAAAGAGACTCACATAAAAAAACAATAGATGCTAACCATCCTCAGACAACCCCTTAGGGGAATCACTATAAGTAACACAATCTCCCAAGACCTCCACTTTAGAATCTCCATGATTAGACTCCTCCACCTGCTGGACCAAATATAACTACACCATCTTCTGTAAAAGCCACCCTCTACCATCAATTGCTCCCATATCAAGGTGTATCATAACCAAGTCTTCTATCACCCACCAGGAATCTCTATTTGACTTATTCATAAATAGAACTAAATCACCTATTGAAACTTTCCAAATGAGCATAAAAAAATTCACTAAGGAAGAAATACCTGAATATCGGTTTTATTTTACCCAAAACAGAAAGGTAGAAGAAGGTGAGCAAGATCCTGAGGATTGCATGAACCTCTGGGAGACACATGATTGAATGACCTATGAATGGTCATCAGGATGGTCACACACAACGATTAGCCTATAGAAGATCCCAGGAATCCCCTTGGATATGTTCTTCTACTCTGGAGAATGCACCCTAGACTACTAGTGAGTATATGATGACTAAAAAATGAGCACCCCCAGGTCACATGAATTGTCAGAAAATGGATGCCTGAAAAACAATATTAAAATAATTTGAAAATAGGTGGAAAATATCCACAAGGAAGGACACTTTTTCAGTCCTAAAGATCATGCAATGTGCCACGTCGGTTGGAGAGACACTACAATCCCGCAATAACATGTTTGCCTCATCTCGTAAAAGCCTACTAGGCATTTCACCCTCACCACACAAAGGGTCTCAGAATTGTCCATGTGGAATTGGACTCCCTATAAAACTCCAAGGATTGGAATAAGGGAATCATCCATGAAAATTCTCACACATTGCTATAAGACACTTTTTTGGTCACGCGACACATCACCAATGAGAATAATGACTGTCTTCGACAACACCAGTGCAAGCTGATGAGATCCCCAAGCCTCTAATAGATAAAGAGTGAAATAAAAGGGAAAATGTGGGAGCCTCTTGTTGTCATAAAACTCATGTGACACACCCATGAAGCTCACAAGACATTGTACAAGCACTCGACAACACGTCATCATTATCACGCAAGAGCCTATAAGCATTTCACCCTCATCACATGATGGTATTAAAACATGTCTAAGTAGAATTTCAATCCCTCTTCGATATGATGGATAAAAAAATGAAATTGTATATGAAATTATCTCCTATCTCTATAGGACATTTTATTGGTCATGTGACACATCACCGATAGATAGAGTGATTCTCTTCGATAACATTTATACAACCTCTCAAGATCCCCAATAATTGTAAAATAAATAAAGGAAATAAGAAGGGGAATAATGGGAGATTCGTGTGGTCATAAAATTCATGTGATACACTAATGTGATCCACAAGACATTGAAAAATCCCATTGACATGATGACCTCATCTTTCAAAGGACCCGTGTAAAGCCATACTAGTCCTGTGAAAGGTCCCATTAAAGTTTCCTAAGATCATGCGAAGGTCTTTTTAAAGGCACCCTAATATTGCGATGGACCCTGGACATGTCAACATGATAATATAAAATTCCCACAGCATGACCGTCTGATTCTCCAAGACACAATTAATTTGAAATAATTCAAATAAATGTGTAATTGATGGGATGGTCTTGTTTTCATTAAAATTTATGTGACTCCCCTAGAACGACATATAGTAGGATATTATGATGTTCATGAAATCAAATCCCTCCACCGACTCGATCCTTGATGTATCAGATACATTCTGTGAAAATCAGTGAATAATCATGGTGGAAAGGCCTATAAATTACCCACCTCAGCATGAAAAATGCATGAACTTTTCCTTGTAAACTCGCACTGGCACAACCAGGAATCATAATGGATTTCTCAGAGTGGATGACCATTTAACTAAGAAGGTTTTCCATTTTCTAAGATCCAATGAACAAAAAAAGCGATTATGAAACATGCATAGGCACTTCGTGTGAACAAATATAGATCACATGAAGTACTTCTGGAAGGTCACACAAAAAAACATCCCACATACCTTCAAGATCACACCATACCTAAAACATGATAACAATGAAAAAATCTAAGGAACATGAGATAAAAGGTTGAAACAAAGACTAAAAATATGAGATAATTATGTGATGGACATATATGCTAATCCTCATGCACTTTGTGTGAACCACCTAACTCATGCGACAACCCCTAGACATGTTTCTCAGATCACGAGACACTCCTTTGGTGTACTATTTGGATCATACGAAGTCCCCTGGATGTATCGAATCTAGTTATATGGAACCCTCCTGGCATGCCACCCATGTATTGCTGAAGAATCATTGTGATACGTTTCTTTGACAACGTTTTTTTATTTTTTGACAACTAATCTTTTTGTGTAAGAATGTTTTTGTTTTTCAGGATCAGACCATGTCTATCATAATGGGTTTTTATAAGAATGATGAATGTTGCTGAATCCAAATAAAATGGGGAGAAAGGTTTTATCCTTAAGAAAGTTGTATTCCACGCATAGGTTTCTAGACTCAGGTTATCGGACCGAGCAGCACCGGATGTAGAAGTGAAAAAACAGATGTTTTTTTTGATCAGACACACCATCGGTCTCACATCCATCGGTCTGATGTTCAAGATCCACCAAACATGGTGTTATTTAGAAATTCAGAATTTTCTGAGTGAATAAGTCATAATGTTGCTGGAGAGTTTTGAAATAAGATAGTGATGCCATGAGTTAGAATTTTTTCATACTTTATAAACTCAAGTCATACAACGATTTATTAATCTTTATGTTATTATAAATTATGAAAAATATCATGATAAAATATCATGATGAAATGGAGGAATCAGAAATTTTTTTATCAGTTCCTAAAGTACAAGAAAAAGAAGTTATCAAGAGTCTGAATGAGTAAAGCTTATGAAGTTTGAATATTTTCAATGTCATGGAGTGGAGTCATCATTGAATATAGAACATCATAATGATAATTATATCGTAAGGATAATTTCATCATTATGAGGTTTTTAACCAGACTGACTCTAAGGAAGAAAATCAATCCAATCAGAATTATGCACCAATTCATCAAATTAATTGCTCACACCGATATGACATTAGATGAAAAGCATTGGAGTGATTAGAGTTCCTGATTTTGATCCATCAAATGGAGATTAGTTATAAAAAGAAGTGAATATTATAACAGAGTTTCATTTTCTTGAGAAGAAAAAAAGGGAGAGTTCATGTTTGAAATTTAATAATATTGTGGCACCAATATGTCATCTGCTAGGGAAGTTAATTATAATGATCTGAGGAAGATAGTCAAATCACAATGAGATGAGAAATAAAGATAGATCGTAATGAGATGAGAAAGAAATAAATATCGTAACGAACAAAGGAAGTCGAAGCTCAGGACGTTATATCAAATTGAAGAAATGTTAGTTTATTCGAGAAGGCTCATATTGAAGAAATACTGATAAGGTTTTAAGAAGTCAAAGTTGATGTTTAAATGTGTGTGTTTTTTTGGAGTTTTGAAATTTGGGTAAGCATGATTTTTTTTTTCAGTTTCCCAATTTTTATTTTTTGAGACACCAATAAATAGAAGCACACTTCATTCTCATTTTGATATTTTTTTTCATGAAAGTGGAAAAGGTAGAGAACTGAATAATTTTAGTGAAAGTTAATTCCAATTAGAAATATCATTAGATGATCGTACATCAATTTCTTTTGTTTATCAGACTAAGAAAAATCATATTTAGATGATCGTATTGAGTTGATTTGATTTTGTAAGATCGTACTAATTTTTTGAGTATCGATAGAAAAGTGTAGATTGAAGAAGGGAATATTGTACAGAGTTGATCATGCTGAGTTAATCAGATAGGGTTCATCAGACTAAAGGTCATGATATTCAGACCCATGAAATTTTGAGGATAAAATTTAACAAAGTATTTTAACTCTTTTTGGATCAATTGTTTTATAGGAAAAATTTTAAAACCTATGGGAGTTAGTATACTATTTTTTATTGGGAGATAGAAGGCGTCTAATGGGATTAGTAAAAAGTTTTATTCACTTATTCATAATAGTGAATTTCCATAGACCCATGAGAGTGGCCATGACATGGATGTAGGTTCTCACACTAAGGACAAACTTTTTAAATCTCATGTGCTTTACTTTCTTTCCTATTTATTCATGAATGAGTACATAAAAAAATATGATAAGGATATTAAATTTAATAGGTTTCAGGGTTTTTTTTTAAAAAGTATTACAACTTATAAATAGTGAATAATTGATTGAACCCCCATTATCAGTTGTTACTAGATCCTTTGAAACATCAATTTTTATCAGAGGGAAGGTTCTCTTTTTGAATCCTTATCCTGAATAATATAAATTCAATTAATAGTACATGAATTAATACATTTGATGGGAAAAAATTATTATGGGTGAAAAAATAGGATTATTCTTTATTTCTTATCTCTTTTCCTATAAGTTGTTGATGCTACTAATTTTTCTTACCTATTTAGAAGGATTCCCCATTGAATTTTGCTGATAAGAGAAATATCAACGTTGATGGGTGAAATTATATCCGTATGTCCTTATCAGAAAGTATTTATACGAAGGTGATGGGTCTTAAAACATCAAAGAGCATGTGGGAAAAGATGGAAAGTATTTTGAAGGGGAAAACTACTGTAAAGGAAGAAAAGCTAAAAATATAGCATAGTAAGTATTAAGAAATTATAATTATAAATGAATAAAGTATTGATGAATAATTTACCAGAGTAAATGAAATTGTTTAAATCATCATAGAATTTGGATATGTCCTAAAAGATTATTCAATTTTGAAGAAACAGACAAGAAACTTTTTGGACATGTTTGATTCCGAAATTTCATCTTTAGAAGATAAGGATGATTTATCTATTGATTAATTTCATAACATTCATGTTGCTTATGAAATTAGGAAATCTTTAATGTTTCAAAAGAAGATGAAAGATGAAATGTATTTTGATGTCATGAGAGAAATGAAAATAATAGATGTTGAAGATTTTGATCCATAGAACTCTGATGATAAATAGGATGATGATCTGAATGAAAAAATTAGGTCTCTTATATCTAAGATCTATTAATGAAGATGCTAAAAGTATGAAGGTAAATTTTCTTTTAAATGTTTGATTGTGGTGGAATCTGACACTTTGCTATAAATTTTCCAAAGAAAAATGTTGGAGAATGTTGTGATGATTCTGATGAAAATACTTGATGGAAGAAGTGGAAAAAAATTTCTAAAGAAGAATATTCATCCAAAGAATATAAACTATGTTTAATGATAATAATATATGTATGTTTACTAATAAAGATAAATCAGAATAAACTCACAAAAATTATCCAAAAGATGGAAGTTTAGGGAAATTCACAACCTTCATTGAAAAAGTTTAGAAAAAAAGTTTCCTCAAATAATGAATAAGGTGGAAAAGAATCATATATAGAGTATCAAATATGAACAAAAATTAGTGCATGTATTGATAAAAACAAGACTCTAAAGAAATAAATCAGAGTAATAAATAAATATTTTGTAGAAGTTGATGAAGTAAGAAATTATTTCATCAATTAGGATGAAAAAAAATCCAGGAGATATTAAGTTACAAACATAGAATTACTTAATAGGGAAAGGTGGTTGAATATCTCAGCAAGAATATGGAAGATAATGAAAAAGAAATTACCAAGTTTCAATAATAACTTCTTGAATTTAAATTTACCTTGAGTAATATGAATTAAAACATCAAAAAAACATTATAAGTAAAAGTTGATACTTCTAATGTTGTTGTGATGACACAAAATAAGAATTAGGTGAAATCCTCACTCACGAAATATAATGTTTCATCTGATTATTATAATATTTTAGTTTCCAAAAAAGGTATTGGGAAATAATTGGTGGATAAAGGATTTGAAAAACCTATCACATCTAAAAAAGTTGAAAACTCAATCAGAAGGAAATATGGACCACATCCTGAGTATGATAGATTAGAAAGAATTTATCAACCTCAAAATAGATTATATAGAGTAAGATTTTTACTTAGTATAAAATAATGATTTTATGGATACTACTGGTGTTGTGGAATCATTGGTAATAGAGAATATAGTTGTTGTCATAACATGTCACTTCCCAAAAGAATGTTGGAAAAAATAGAAAGAAATTGTGGAAGATAGATGGGTAATTTTCATAACCCACTGGAAATTAGAAAAGAAAAAACTCTAGATGTTATAAAAATTCCAACAACAAATAAATTTTAATTTGTTGAAGAATAATGTGGATGATGTGATTAAGCTGGTAATTATGTAGAAATATATATGAAACTTCATCCAAAACATGTTTATTATGGTATAAATGAAACGGAATACATAAATAAGAAAACTAAAGAAAGATCCTTTGTTGTTGAGGCAGCTCTAAAATCAAGTAAGAGGAACAAACCATGGATAATTTATTTTTATTATTCTTCACATATGATAAGTAATATAAAAATATTGAATCATGTTAAAAGTCATGATGGAGGAGAATATAACTTAGGTAATTATAGTTCCTTAAAAATTAGAGGAACCAGAACTGCTGAGATTGAAGCATAAAAGTTGAAATATAAATAAGTATTATCAATTTATGGGCTAAAACATGACTCACTTACTATAATTAATATTTTTTTGATATAAAAGAAGAGATCTTCAAAAAATATTATGGTGTTATCAAAAGTGTCAAATTTGGAAAAGTTATTACAAAAAGAGAAAGAACTAGTGATATATTCCAAATAGAAGATTTTAACAAATCCTATTACTTATGTGATCAAGATTAAAATTAGTTGGGGCATTAAATACTTGGTCAACGTGGGTAGAAAAACATGAAAAAAATTCTAAAGATGATAATATTCAAAACATTATAGAATTGAAAAGAATAGAATAGATTTTTTTCTATCCTGTTAGAATGGGAATATGACTAACAAAAGTCATATTAGAGTTGAGATTCATTCTACTAAACATCTTGAGATTATTCATTTTAATATATGTGGACTGATGAGACAACAATCAATAAAAGGATATTTATACATGATAACTTTTATTGATGATTTCACTCGGATGACAAACATCATTTTTATGAAACATAATTGATAGTTTGTGGAACTGTCTATGTATTTTAGAAAAGAAGTTCATAAAGAAATGGGGGTTTATATAAAGAATTAGAGAACATATAATGGTACTGAATTCACTAGTAATAATTTTGAAATTTATCTGATAAAGTATGGTGTCAAACATCTATATTTTGCTCCCTATACTCGATAACACAATGGAGTATTAGAAAGAAAGAATAAAAGTTTGGTGAAAATGGGAAGAAGTATGTTAGCATAATACATACTTTTAAAGTTATACCAGAAAGAAGGTGTTAGTACAATTTTACATGTTAAAAACGGATTCTTTTTATGATCAGAAACTAACATGACTTATTATGAAATGCGGTATAATAAAAAATATTCATTGAATTACTTTAATTTTTTTAGAATTCAATGATTACTAAAAATAAAAATCTGGATTTGGTAAAGTTTTATGATAAAGCCGTGGAAGGAATTTTTATGAGTTATTCACCCAATGAAAGAAGATAAAAATATTAGAACAAGTTCTTACAATTATTGGTGGACTCATATGATGTGAAAGTAATTGAAAATAAAAATTAATTAACAAAAGTAAATGAGAATACTGAGGAGGATAAACTAGAGATTTCCAACGATAGTGAAAATAAGTTAAAACATCCTTACCAAGGTTTAAGAGAATCGTGTGATGAGGACAGTTTAGTTAGAAAAGAAACATTTAAATTTACTACCATAAAAAACATTATGAGATCAAAAATATTCTTGGGAATCAAAAGGATGTAGTTCAGACTAGTAGAAAGTTGGAATTAAAAAATCAAACTCCACTCATCTCAAAAGTTGATCTAGAATTGATTTCAGAAATTTTTCAACACAATGTATGGGTGAATGATATGAATGAATAGTTGTATCAAATTGATAAAAATAAAACATGGTAACTTGTTCCAAATATTAAAGGTAAAAATTTTATCAAAAAAATTGGGTTTACAGACATAAATTGAATGAGCATGGAGAAGTTTCAAGAAACAAACCAAGACTTGTTTGTAAAGGCTATTCATAGGTGGGAGGTGTGGATTTTGAAAGAATTTTTTCCTTAGTTGCAAGATTAAAAACTATTAGAATGTTTTCATCAGTGGACACACATCATAATTGAAAACCTTATTAGATGGATGTAATATAAGCTTTCTTAAATGGTGTTATTGAGGAAAATTTTTACATTGAACAACCTTGTGGTTTTCAACATGATAATGATGAAAACATGGTTTTGAGATTAAACAAAGCCTTGTATGGGTTGAAACAAGCCCCATGTTTCTGGTATTAAAATCATTATAGCTATTTGTGAATGTTTAATTTTTCTAAAGGATAGGTTGATAGTAACTTATATGTGAATGAAGCTAACTCTAACACAATAATTGTTATTGTGTATGTAGATTATATAACTTTTCCTGGTGAGGAAGAAATTTTCTTTAATGAATTTGCTGAGGAAATAAAGAAGAATTTTGAAATATCAATGTTTGGAGAATTGAATTTCTTCCTTGGATTAAAAATTCAATAAAAAGAAAAGAAAATTTTAATATCTCAAGAAAAGTATGACAGAGAATTATTAAAGATGTTTGGGATGAAAAAATCCAAAGAAGTTTCTACTCCTATATCTGTTTGCAATAATATGAGTAAGGATAATTTTGGAAAAATTGGGAATCAAAAATAATTTTGAAAGTAGATAGTAAGTCTACATTACCTTATATCCTCAAGGCTTCATATTGTTTATGCTATGAATTTGTGTTGTAGGAATCAAAGTAATCTGAAAGAATCACATATGTTGGTTGTAATGTGAATTTTAAGATATTTAAAAGGAAAAACTTCACATGGGTTGTTATAAAAAAGAAATCACGAGATGAATTTTCATTGTAATACTAATGCGGACTGGTCTAGAGATTATAATAATAGAAAATCAACCTAATGAGGAACATTTTTTTGGCGTGAATGATATATGAGTTGGTATAGTAAGAAACAATGTTCAGTAACTTTAAGCACATATGAATCCAAAAAAGTTGCAGCTACTCTGGATTGTACTCAAATTTTATGGATGAAAGTGCAGCTAAATGACTAGAAAATGAATGTTTCTAAACCAGTGAAGATACTTTGTGATAATCAAAGTGCAATTGATGTTTCTAAAAATCCTATCCAACATTCAAAATCAAAACACATTCATATAAACTTTCATTTTATAAAAGATAAAGTTTGTATTGGAGATGTTATGCTGGAATATATCTCAAAAAAATATCAAATAACTTATATCTTAACAAAATATATGCCAAAGGAGAGATTTATGGAATTGTGGTTGAAACTTTATCTTAAAACTCCTCTCATGGATTCCTAAACCTCCTATGGAAGAACCCCAATTGTGATTTGGATTATGTTGAAAAAGGGGGATAAAAAGTAAAAAAAATTTACTTTTTAAGAAGTTTTTACTTATCTTTATTTAATCAATATGAATCCATGGTTATCATAAAATGGAGGGGATATAGATAAATGTGAATGAAAAAGAAAAGTGATAAATGATAAAAGTGATTGGGGGGGTTATCTTTACATTTCCGCAAAATTTTCTTATACCCAAGGGATATAATTCCATCATAAACATTAATTTATTTAGTAGTATGGTTTTAGGACACTCTCTTTTTATAAAAGCTATATTCTGATAAAATTTATAGTCCTTGAGTTTTTTTTACAAAATTTGAGTTCTGAAAAATTTCTGAGAGTTTGAAAAGTTGTTAACATGGGTTGCAAAAAATCCAAAGGGGGATATTAAAGAACCATTGTGATAATTTTTTCTAAAAAAGTTTTTCTATTTGTTGATATCTGACCATTTAGTAGAAGAATGTTTTTTTTCCAGGATTGGACGAAGTCCATTTTAATGAGTTTTCATTAGAAAGATGAAAGTTTGCGAATGTTTCTGAATCCAAACACAAATAGAGAGAAAAAATTTATACATGAGATTTCTTTTTCATTAAAAATTTATTGGACTTAGGTTACTAGACCCAATGACACAAGATGTATAATGGTCAGAAATATGATCAGATTCACCCTTAGTCATAGGTCCTTTAGTATGAATTTCATGATCCATCGGACATAGTGTTTGTTAGAAATTAATAAGTTTATGAGTGAAGAAGTTGTAATGCAATTGATTTTTTTAAGAATATAGTGAATTCAAGAGTTATATAGTTTTCATACATTCTAACCTAAATTCAGAAGATGGTTTACCAATATTGAGGTTATCAAAAATCTTGAAACTATCATGATAAAATATTTTAAAGAAATGGAGGAGTATAATGTTTTTATCAGTTTCAGAAGTACGAGACAAAGAAGTTATTATGAGTCTGAATTTTTAAAGATGATGAAGTTTTAATATTTTAAAAGTTGCTAATTGGAGTCTTCATCAGATATAGAACATTGTAATGATAATTATATCATAATTAGAACTACATCATTATGAGGTTTTTAACCATACTTAATCTATGGAAGAAGATTGATCAGATCAAGAATATGCACCGATTCATCAAATAAATTCCTTACACTGATAACACAATGGATAAAGAACTTCGAAGTGATCAGAGTTACTAATGTCAATCTATCAAATAGAGATTAGGTATGAAAATAAGTGAATGTTGTAAAAGAGTGGCATTTTATTGAGAAGAAATAAAGGGAGAGTTCAATATTGAAATAGAATAAGATTTTGATACCCATAATCCATTTTCTAAAGAAGTTCACCATAATGAGATAGGGAAGATAATTATATTATAATGAGCTAAGAATGAAAGGAAGATAGTAATGATCCGCGGAAGATGAAACTGAGAAAGTTATATCAGACCAAAGAAAAGTAAGTTTTTTTTATAAGACTGATCTCAATGAAATATCGAGAATGATTAAATAATTCAAAGTTGATGTTTAAATGTGAGTGTTTTAGAATTATGAAATTTTGGTAAGTGGGAAAACATTTTCAGTTTATTGATTTTTTATTTTTTGAGTCACCTATAAAAATAACCCCATTTCATTATTATTTAAAAAAAGTTTTCACGTAAGTGGAAAAGGGATAGCACTAAATAATTCAAGTGAAAGGTCATTCCAGATAGAGAACTCATTAGAAGATCGAACATCTGTTGTTTTGGATTACCGGACTGAGAAACATCATATTGAGAAGATCATATTGATTTGATGAAACTAAGAAAGGGCATACTATGTTTTTGAGTAGAGTTTGATAAGTTCATATTGAGAAAGGGAATACCGTATTGAGTCAATCATACTGAGTCAATTAGATTGGGTTAGTTATACTGAAGTTCAATAGATTCAGTCTTCAGAAACATGAACTTTTCTGGAGAAAATTGAACAATGGATTTTTACATTTATTTTGGACCAATTATCTTATAAGAAAATTTTGTAAACTGATGGGAGTGAATATAATATTTCCTATTATAATATTGAATATGTTTAATGGGTGTTGGAACAAGTTTTCTTCACTTATTCATAGTAGTGAATTTCTATAAACCCGTGGGAGTGTCTATAATAAGGATGTATGTTCTCAAAATGAGGTCGAATATTGTAAATATCATATTCTTTACATAATTTAATATTTTTTCATGCATGATTATTTACAAAAATATGATAAGGATATAAAATTTAAAAGGTTATAGGGGTTGAAATTTAAAAATTATTGAAACTTATAATAAGGGAACAACTGATTCAACCCCCCTTTCTCAGTTTTTATTCGAGCCTTTTGAACTTCACTTAAAACCACCTACAGGCCTCCATCCAAACCTCATGATGACCTCTATACATATATCCCAAATCATATATTGGCACCAATGTATGTCAGCCAAATATCTCTATGACATCAGGACATGTTAATTGACATTCATGATGTCCTCTAGAGAAGCTATCCAGATCTTGCGATGTTGTCTGGGTATGTCAGCTGGCTCTTGCGATGTCCCCCGAACATGAAAACCATATTTCACAATGAAACTAGGGAAATTTAGCCGGATCACGTGGAACCGTCCATACATGTCACACTGGCTCTCATGAAACCCTCAAAACATGTCATCTAGATTTTGCGATGACACCAGGGCAAGTCAGCTGGATCATGCGACACCCTCCAAGCATGTTAGTTAGATCATGTGGTGGCTTACAAGATCATCCAGACAAGTCTTGCGATGTCCTCCAGACAAGTCAACCTTGGTGAAAAAAAACCTCCAGACATTCCATTCATATTATGTGCATTCCTCAAAAAAGTCAACTAGATCATGTTATTGTATTTAGAAAACTCTAACACACATCCTCTGAAATGTCAAGCAGATAATTAAAACATGTTAGGAAGATAATAAATGCATGTTAGGCAGAAAAGAAGACAAGTCCAAGCGGGCATCCCATGACTTGATAACCATGTCCATACTCCCCAAAGGGAAATATTAGTGTGTAATACATGGTTTAATTAAACTACGATGAATCTGATTCCTGCTATTACTAGGATACATAGGATGACTTCATAAGGATCATGATCCATAATAATCATCCAAAGAGCAGTCCTAATACATAAGTCATACTTCCAAAAATAGTGAGACCTGTAATTTTCCATCCCTTATTTGCTATACCAAGCATAGCTCACATGGGATTAGAAAATTGTAATGTTAACATCATTTACAAAGGGAAGCCTCGTTATGTAAGACCCATTCTACTAAACATAAATAAATTTGAGTCTTGCAATAACCAGGATACGTAGGATTCCTTCTTAAGGACCAAGCTCAAATGGGTATCCACTTTGGTGAAATTCCACTCATGTATACAACATTTCAACAATCAGGACCCAAATATTATGATGGATTGATCATTATTCCTAATCCATTAGCAGACTGGGAAGAACAATAAAACTATGATGAATCTGGTTCTTTCAATAACTAGGATACATAGGATTCCATAAAATGGCCCATGATCTATATCAAACATCCCAAGGGGTGTCCCAGTACATAACTCCTTCATCTATATGTAGTGATACTAATTACTTATTATCCATTGTTTCTCACACCCATCATGGATCACATGAGGTTAGTGAATTGAAATGGTAATATGATTATCATCATGGATATCCACTAGATAGGTAAACCTTAGTGTGTAATCCATGATCAATGGAATGATATAAGTACACAACATACAGGGGTATCCACCTTGGTGCAATTCTCAAGGGTGTGAACGAATTGAAGTAACTTTGATTGATTATATAACCTGGATATGTAGGATGCCTATTCAATGTTCAAGATTAAATATCCAATACCACAATACCCAAATATATTTAATTTACATACGACATTAAACTTCATAGGTTTAACGAACTATATGGGTTTTGATTCCTGCCAAAAACACGATATGTAGGATGCCTCATAATGGTTCAGTCCCCACCTTGGCATATTAAACTACCTCCCTGCATGGTAGAAAATTCCAAAGTTCTTGGTTATGCATCTTGATCATATAATCATCTACCCATTTCTGGGAAATGGATGAAGAACCTCGAATACATACAGAAGGATTCACTAATGAGATCCCCTTCTATTACATACAAAAAGGTTTAACCTATGATCATTTTAAGGGTAATAGGTCATGTATTAGGATTAAGAAGATATTAAAATACATATATTAAATCTACAAGAGAGTCCGAGAGTAGGAAAAAATCCCCCCCAAAATGGTGTGATGAGCCCAACCTCCCATCCTTTTGGCCAATGTGAGTTTCTAAGCATCGTTGGGTCTGAAACCCCGAATAAATGCATGGCTTTGTAAAGAAGGCCCATACCTTATTAAGGATGCATGACCAGTTTGGAGTTTCTATGAAATATTAACTAATGGTGAACCCAACGAAAATGATTGGTCAAAACATCGAACCACCCAAAACTAGAAAATAAAAAAAAATCCGCCCACATCTTTGTGAGGAAACAAAAATTGTGAACCCAACATGAATATCTCAAATAAGAAAATTATTGGGTAATTATCTATCAGGGCATTTTTTTGAATTTACCATACAAATAGAAAAATGGTGGACCTAATGAGAAACTCTTAAAAATTAATATTATCAGTTTACCATGACATGGATCTTTTGGATGATACTATGTAGCCAAGATTCCCATTAAATAAGTCCATCCCAGATTTGATAAGTCCATGTGAGTAGAATGGTCTGATCAAGAATAAAAGGAAAATTATGTTACCCATGCATATATAATTGATAAAATATCATGCCTACAATGGTTCACTTATCGGTGACCTTGTTCCTTGTTATTTTCAAGAATCCATATACTACTCTCATCAACATCACCAAAATCTTAGATAATGTCTTCATCAAATGATCGTTCTTCAAAATTAGCTATGGATGCAACCCCTGTAGGTTGAAATATGAACTCACCTACCAGAATGCTTCTATGCAAGGTGGCGAACACAATGGTATAGGAATACCATCGACATGGTACAATCCCGACCCTTGAAGCTATCTATGAGGGTCTCTATGTGATAATATTTATGAGTCTTCATCGTCTAACAAAACTGCATTGAATCCAGTGGTCCTCATTGCCACAACCAACTACTTTAGGAGATTATCCTCAAAGAATGATAGTCACCACCTTTAGTATGTGATAAATTTGGAACAAGGAGTAAACTACAGCTCCCTATCGGTTTAGGGGATACTAAAGAGGGATCCAATCAACCACCGTTGTTAGCACAATCCCACCTGTAACAGTAACTTACTAAGGGTACCACCCGACACACTTCCATCTCTGATACCCATGTACATGTAATAGGGATGACACATCAAGCAATGGAGGCTCTAGATAACTATGAGTGGGATCATATCCCCACTCCTTCAGATGATATTTGTTAGCATATTCTAATAGTAACCATCAAGAAAGCTCATATCCCCGCTCACTAAGAATAAGTATACGATCATATTCCTACAATAGAAATGGGGGAGGCACATAACCCTACTCCAATACATGAAGCCCATCAACAAATTCCAGTGTCATAAGTAGGATAGAAGTGTGATCATATCCCTACTTCAATCGAATATATATTCCAGTATATAGTGGACACAAAAAATATGAAGGCTTATATTACTAAGTAAACTTTTATAAAATTCCATTACCTCTTAGAAACAGCTGAATAACTCCACTAACATATAATGGAACTGGTACAAATACAAGGAAAAGTGCATATTCCTATCCCTATAGGTAGGGAAACTCAACACTCTGATAATTAAGAACAAGTTTCTAATTCAGATCAAGAATATATTCTTACTCCCATTAAAAAGGATTAATGGCATATTCTATTAATGTGTGTGGTGTTGGACTACGATCATATTCCCATTCCAACCGGGGATCACCAGGGGAGAGATGCACATGACTCAAGATAGGGGCACATGGCTATCAAAAACGTCTGCCGATATATTCCAAATGCTTAGGATCAGACTCTTATCTTCATTCTGGTTAGGGTTCTCTAAGTGATAAGGGAACATGCCTCGAGAAATGATCATATTCTTATCGAAGAAGACCAAGGACCTACTAAAAAGGCCCAGGATCATGATCATATCCCCATCCTGGATGAGGCTCACTAAGTGAGAAAGGAACATGACTCGGGAAATAATCATATTTTTGATAGTTAATCTTCTTAGAATATTCCACCAAATCATGTATTCTAATCACATACTCATAATTCTATTGATTATCGACAATACCAACATACTTCCAAAGAAATATAGGTGGTGACTCATATCCCTTCTCCAATTATAGAAGTCTATTGGTATAATTTTATGGGGAATACATATTCAAACAGAGCTCATATTCTCATTCCATCCGAGGATCACCAAGTGAGAGTGGAACATGCCTCAGGATAAGCTCATATTCCTTATAAAAAGACTAGAAACATATTCTAAAGGCTCGAGATTGGGCGCATACTCCTATTGTGATAGAGGCTCACCAAGTGAGAATAGAACAGGCCTCAGAACATGATCATATTCTTATCTATAATGAATACTGTAATTGGAATATTTTAGAAGATTCTCAGTAGTAGGATCATACTTCTGTAGTACCAAATGGTTATAAACAAGTGCTAGAAACCATCATAAAAAATGTTCATATCAACGCACAATTCCAGAAGGTATGTGGATATAGTCTATCCATGACATAAAATGAGACTCATATCCCTATTCTTCTCAATTCCAGTGTCCTTTACGTTATTCAAGATACATTATAAGCACCCCAAGGTTCCTCCAAATCTTCCACCGAAGTATATTATAATTATTACTATGATAGTACTCATCACGGTAGTGTTTAGATTGATAACATGGACTCTAATCCTGAAATTTTACATGGTCAACCTCCCTACACTGATATCTCCCATGGAAAAAATAATTAATCCCCTTTCCCAAACACCTCCATATATAGAGGTGTTAAAAACATAGATTCCTTAGTATAGAGTGGTTATTGAAACATTGGGGTCAACCACATATAGTTCACCATCAACTTATAGAAACACTCCACTCTAGTTTGTAAGAAACCCCAAGAAGCACCTTCTATGGTATGATTGGATGGAGGCATGAATGTCTGATTAAGAGGAAGTATAAATTGATATATGGAGAGAGTTATCCAGATAAAACCTACCCACCATGTTCTAGACCCTCCCCACTTCTGACTATGAGATCTCAGACGATCTAGAGAAGGAGTGAATGCCTTATCTATTCCAAAATATGTGGGAAAATCATCAGCTTCTGTAGACTAGACACATACCTTATCTAGGATAGAAGGATAACCTTCGAACCATCATGATACTGTATTTTCATCTAGACCTAGCTACTATCTCTATGGCCCAGGATCCAAAATCGTAAAAGCACATCGCAAATATGCAACATGCTTGCTGCCATTACATTACAACTGTTCAGAAATTTTCATCTGAAGCTATGTCATATATCTATATTTGAGGATGGTGAAAGTGTAGAGTGTTATAATTTTACAACCCCTAGAATAGTAGGACCCCACAATCATGACACCCTATACTGTCATAGCTTTTAGTGAAATTAGGGTATCAGGTAATGTTCAATTCATTTGTCCACTACAAAAGAATTCACCCACTTCAACGGTGACAAAACACCATGAACGAAGGTATTAGACAACATATAGAGCTTTGAACTGGGCCATACCTTATGAGAATGCATTTCAGCCATGGATGTTTTTGTTTCAATAAACCCAAAAACATCCTATAGAAATTTACTGCCTTCATGAGATTCCATTTCACCCATCACCTACATGATCATAGTTATGCCACATCAAACATGCCACAATAACAGCTACCATAGTAGTAGTCTAGGAGTAGACCTAGCTCACCGGCCTGGGGGAATTAATACCACCACCTCCACCTCTCAGATCATCAATTCCTAATACGATTCAAGACATTCCATCAATAGTTTCAAACAAACCCTATTCCTCTTTTCTAAGGGCATTTATATCTCATTCACCATTAATAAGATCACTATCCTTCGACATGGTCCTAGGGAAGGTTGAGGTAATTTATATCTCAAATTCTATCCAAGGAATCTTCAAATCCTTGATTGGAATCATTGGACTCTCAACAATATGATCAATCAATGCCAAATATGTCCCCAGATAACCCCCATCTTGTGGGGTTGGGGGAATTTTCATCATCATCATCATTACCACAAATAGAATTAGTATTCTATTGGTCAGGAGGTTAATATTGATAGTCGACATCCCATCGGTTCCTCCCACTACAAGACAAACCTATTCAATTTGGAGCATATTCGAAAACCATGACCATGAACTCCCTCAAGTTCATTAATCAGAGGATGAGATAGGAGGAGAATGTGGAGAAGAAAATCAGACCCCATTGGGGTCGTAATCCAAAATGACCCAATATGGACAAGGGTTTGAGGAACGATCCTACTAAAAGATGTTATGAATCATCCTACTATGTTGAATGTAGTGGGATAACCACCATTTCCGGACATTCCTTAGGGAATGTCATCATTGTCAACACAATACATAAGGTCTATCCCGATGAAAATTTAGAAGAGTACAATATGGGAAACATGCCCCAAGAGGAGGGTGATTTGGATGCACCAATAGAAACTTCATGCACCCAGAACCAAAAAAGGATTCAAAATATTGCACCTCCAAATATCGAGTTGTCACCAATTTGGCGGAACAGTACCAAAGATAAAGGGAAATGTGTGGCTATATATCAATAATTTACAAGAATAATAGAAGTTCCTTCCACATAGGAATAGTTTTCACAATAGGAGAATGTGATAAAAAATCTCAGAAAACTCAACAAGGATATATTTTGGGGAAATATTCCCACGGGGTAACGTCTTCCGGCCGAGATGAATATTATTCCTCTTATAGCTAGTCTAATAACAAAAGTGTCATATACACATCATATCTGGTATGAATCCAGCCTATCTACATAAATAAGGAAGTCAAAAATGATCATGACTTCAGTCCATTGAAGAGACAACCTCTCCGTTACTAGGGTAATCACTCAGTCTACACACTATTCTCCAATCAGTGGGATACAAAAATGATACCACCTCAGTTGGTCTCACCCGCACCTTGTAGATGGAAGGTGGATCAAACAATAGTACTTCAAGAATCTCTCAATGCTATTGAGTCCCTGATTACTCGAATGGAATCCATGGAAGGGCTATGAATACATGTGAATCCTAACAAGAAAACAAATCCCAAATGGGTGGATGATACTTCTCCTCCACCCAATTTTGGAATTCCTACATTCTCTACATTTGATGATGCGAGAGACCCTGAACAACATTCCAAACAATTTATATCCCAATATCGGCCAATTATGGGTACTTGAGACTAGTAGGAGGCAATAAAGATGACGTTTTTTGTATAAAATTTGATAGTTCCACCCTTTATTTGGTATAGTAGCTATCCAATAGGACCCGTTGTAGGATGGGAAGACCTTTTTCATCGATTCCTTTACCAGTTCTGCTCCACGATGAGGAAAATGACAATTGTAGACCTAATGAACTAAAAAACATGAAAATAATAGGATTTATTCATTTATATTTAGATGAAATTGTCTAGCCTATTAACTTAGCATCTCTCCATCACATGAAAAATTGTTAGAAATATGTACTTAAAATCTCTGAGATGATTCATAACCATCTCTGATTATAATTAAGTATCCAGGTGGGTTTCAAGAGTTTAAAAAAATGGTACAACATCTGGAGGGATCCATTTAGAAAACTGAATCTAAATCTTAGACCACGAATTCAACACAAAGGAAAAGGATTTTCAAGTCAGAAGTTGGGGATTTTACCCTCAAACGAGCATTAGTTCCCATTCAAACACCTAAGAAGGTCTCAAACCACCCAGTGACTCCTGTAGAGTGGTAGTAACCCCAAAATCACCCCCAGACAATAGAAAAGATAAATTAGGGTCACCAAATATTTTACTAACAGATGAATATATCCCACTCCTTCTTAAATAAACAAGTCCCTAGTTATTTCTTGGTAGAAATGGATAATAACCTACTCAAGCTACCATAACCAAGGAAGCTCAATGAGATCAACCTCACCAAGCATTCTGAATACTACTATTTCTATATAAGGATGTTGTCCTTCACGGAATGGTTGATTCCGGATAGGTGATTTTAGATAACTCCTTATAAAAGGTTTCTTACATAATTATTTCTCAGTCAGAAGAAGAGGGTGATTGGAAGAAAGTTCTAACCAAATGTGTAAATAAGTTTTATAAATAGATGACTTGGAAAATAGTTATCCAAGATCATGAATCCCTGAGATCAAAACTACACAGACCCACAATAGGTCCACCACCCATTAAGGTAGAATCATATATGTATCCTGAAGGTGGATGTGACAATCAGATACAAGAAGATATAAAAGAGGAAGAGTCGTATTCTACTTCAATGTAAGCTACGACTCTTGAAAATTTCTTCCCCACAAACATCCAAAACATGGGAACCACCCCACAAAATAGAACCCTCATTGAATAAAGATTTCATCATTGGTTTTTTCAAAATCATACACTCGGAATCCCCCTTATCTAATGGTTAATATGCCACCAAGTATGAGTTCCCCATACCAAACTGGGGAAAAGGAGGCTCATGCGCAGGAACCGAGGATACATGAGACAACACGGGTGTGGTCGAACCCAATATTTTGGTCATATTCCCATAGAAAACATATATATAGCTGAGAATAATGGGAATGAAACCCATAAATCCTATAAAAGATATAAGGGTATCACAAAACCCTCCAATAGTCATCCACACCCAGTAGTTTTGTATAACCACTTGGTGGGGGTTCGATTACCTAATCGGCCTAAGTAATGTGGACGATAGACATGACCCACACCACTGGTAGTAGATTATCCCTTAACCTTTTGAAAAGCACCAGGACCACCTACCCCAAATGAATCATCTCCTAAGACACATTTCAATGACCACCTCCACATCAGGAAGCTCCAACCATTGGCACAAGAATACAACATTCTAAAATAGTTTGAGGTTTTCCCAGCCAAGCACTAAACCCCTGATGTGATCCATATTTAAAAATAAATCAGATAGGCCATTATTAAATACCTCTAAATCCCATAAGAATTTGAGATATAATTCAATGCAGTCGAGGTTTAGAAAATGGATACCATGTTAGCATAATTCCATGTCACAAACTCGTTTACAGATCATAATCAGGAAGAGGTCATCCTCAGACACATCATCCCCTATATTTTTCAGGAAGACTCTATAATGTTGACATCCGAATGGCTATAATTGATAATGGATCCAAGATCAATCTCATCCAAATTCAATCCCTTCTATGTTTGGGATAAAGTGAAAGGGAGTTTTATCCCACAAATATGACCATTCAAGGGTATGATAATCATTAGAAAGACCTATCATGATGATCAAACTCAAAACTCAGTTTGGGGACATCACATATGATACCGAGTTTATGGTTATCCAGCAAGACACTACATACAATGTCCTTCTCAGAAGGCCTTTCCTCCATTGTCACATGGGGTTACCATCAACATTCCATCAATGTCTAAAATAACCTATTGATGGAAAGGATGACATACTACATGGTTCTAATGCCTCCTTCGAGACTTGTTAATAAACATATGTTGAATCGGGTTTCTAAAAAAGGAGAGGAAAACAACCAATGGTGGATGATGATATATAGGTTTCATCATTCAATATCATAGGGCTACCCCTACAAATCCCTACAGTATGTTTGATAGTGAGATTGTTCTCCCCATAAATTTGGTTGAGGTGATTGACATGCTCACAGAGGCCCAATCCTCTCCTATCCTCAGTGATAGTTTAAAAGACAATTAGCTCTTGGATATATCTACAATAAATTTGGTAGTAAAGGATGATGATGTCTCTTTTCATGGTCTCTCACTCCTCGATAATGTTAGATATTCCCCCAGAATGTAGTCTTTGTCTAAAAATTTCTTCCACTGATGACCTCAGGAATGCCCCTCCCACATTCGACGAATGTATCTCCAATAAAATTAATGAGCTCAAGAAGGTAAAAACGGGAACAAAAGAATATATGTGACCTACACTATTTAATACCTCCATTTCCTTCTATGAGTAAGATATGTACATTGAATTTGTAAAGTAACACTAATGTGTTTTCTCTTGGAACTATACAGAAATTCCCAAACTGAATCCATATATGGGTATGCATCATATCGGCTTACCCGAGGACCATTGAAGCTTTAAAAAGGTCTCAAAGAGGACGTACCCATCTCATTATACCAATGCAGAGTTAGAAGTTGAAAAACTGATCAAATCCAACTTTGTCTGAGAAGTGAAATACCTAATATGGATTGCTAATATTGTCCCCATTCAAGAAAAAGAATGGAAATATTAGGGTTTTCATTAAATTCAGATACCTTAATCAAAATTTCCCAAACAATGACTTCCCATTACCAAAAAAACTCATGATTGATGCTACTTCTAGCTTCTAGGATCTTTTCTTTATGGATGGGTATTCATGTTACAATCAGATAAAGAAGACCCATGAAGATGAATAATCCATTGTCTTCAAAGCACCCAGGTGAATATTATTCTATCATGTCATTCCCATTGGATTAAATAATTTTGGCACTGCATATCAATGCACAATTCATAATATCTTTAATATATTCTTATGAAGACTATCTGAATGTTATGTCGATGGATTGGTTTTCAAATCCCGATAGTGAAGTGATTACTTCATGGATCTTCAAAAAATATTTGAAAAGATGTGACAACATAGTCTAAAGATGAATCCACTGAAATGTGATTTTGGAGTAGCATTAGGGAGGTTTCTTGCCATTATGATATTCCACCACAGTATTGAGGTTGAAACACAAACGAATAGTGATATTTTAGCAATGTCACCCCCCAATCTAAATGAACAGAGTGGGGTTTAAGGGAACCTCGCCTAAATTTGACAATTCATAACCATCTTGGTCAAAAATAACTCCCCTTCATCGGGCTAGTAACTAAGGGAATTTCCTACCAATGCGATGAGGAATACCAAGAAAACATTGAAAGTATCATTTAGTATCTTCTGAACCCACATATTTTTATTCCTCTGGAGGAAGGGAGACCATTCATCTTATATGTGTCTACCATGGAACACTCTCTTGGTTTACTCCTTGCACAAAAAAATGATGCAGGCTACAATAGAAGTCTCTAATACCTTAGTGGAATAATGATAGGTATTGACACTCGATACTTGGATGTCTAAAAGAACTATCTTTCACTCATATTAGTAGTGAAGAATATGAGGCATTACTTGTATCCCCATGAAGTCTATCTGGTCTCTCGTATTGATTTGATAAAGTATATCCTTGGACATCCTTTATTGACTGGGTTCTTGAACCGATGGAAGGCCATTCTGCAACAATATGACATCCAATAAATGTCATAGAAGGTAGTGAAAGGGAACGACCTGGATTATTTCCTCATAGAACATACAACCCTGGAGAATACACTAATAGACACC
Organism: Viscum album; assembly: GCA_963277665.1. Taxonomy (NCBI): domain Eukaryota; kingdom Viridiplantae; phylum Streptophyta; class Magnoliopsida; order Santalales; family Viscaceae; genus Viscum; species Viscum album. The sequence goes on from OY728147.1 coordinate 624,465,262, forward strand.
TAACTCCTAGATGAAGGGTTCATCTATTCCCATGACACTTCCTGGACATGGGAGATGTATTTTGATGGTGCCTCCCAAAGTCCTATTAGCAAAAGGATGGGAAACCCAAATATTTATTGGGTTGGATTAGGGATTGTATTTGTCTCTCTAGACAATAAAGGCTTCCCTACTCGTTCTCACTATATAAAGTATGCACGAATAATGAGGCTGAATACCAAGTCATCATTGATGGCTTGGAACTATCCGTACATCTATTTAAAGCCTACCTGATTATCAAAGGTGATTAAGAATTAGTAATAATGTTGATCAATGGAGAATACGCCATTAAAAATGAATAATTGACCACTGTCACGGGTTATGTCAGGGTACTAATAGAAAAATTTACTTTTCAACCCACATTTCATCATATTCCTCGATCACAGAATGAACACATCGATGCATTGGGTAATGCATCCACAATCTTGTTTGACCTTTGTCAAATAGAAGAAAAAATCCATATCACACACTAATAAATGGTAATGTAGATCATCATCTATGAAATGGGAGAAATAAATCTGGTCAATACTTTCCTAGAGCATTATAAACCAATATCCACCCCTAGATGGATGGAGAACATGATCAGTTGTCTCCAAAATGATACTCTCCAAACAGACTGATCTGGAAGGGAACATATTCGGTGTTGTGCAACAAAAATTACCCTATGGGATGAACCAAATGTGAATAAATCCTTCTTAAAGAAAGGATTTGAAGAAATCCTCTTTAGATGAATAGTAGAATGATTGTTTCATACTATCATGGAAGAAGTCCATGTAGGCTACCACGATGCTCATCAGTTTGGGACTAGGCTCTACCACCAAATTAGGAGACTTGTTTTCTATTGGAAAACCATGATAAAATATTGCGTGAAATGCCCCAGGAAATTTTATACTGCTTGATCCATGAAACATTCATCCATCTACCCTAAGAATTGCTACATACAACTTTATATTCCAGTTTTTTTTTTGTTTGGGGAATGGATATTGCAAGGACATATCCCCCAGCCACAACTAAGCAGTTTAAGTATATCCTTACTACAAGTGGCTTCTTTTCCAAATGGGATGAGGTAATTCCCCTCAAATAAGTTGGGGTGAAGGACATATTCAAATTCCTAAATTCTCATATTATCACCATGTTTGGAGTCTTTCACATAATATTGATGGAAAATAGCACAAACTTCTGTTCTACGAAATTGAAGAAACTATACTAGGAGTACAATATCGAGTCCAATAACTCATCCTGCTATCATGAAATGGAAAATGGAATACTAGAGGCCTTAAATAAGTCTCTATCAAATATAATCAAAAACATGATTAACAAGGATATGAATTACTAGCTAGAAAAGCTCCTCTATGCTTTATGGACCTACTGTACCACCACGTGTACTGCTACACAAGAAACACCATATTCATTAGTGTATAGTAACAAGGTAGTGTTACCCATAGAAGTCCATCCACCATCACATAGAATATCTATTTGTGGATAACTTTTTGATGATGAGAAATTTCAAAAGTTTCCAGATGAATTGGTGAAGATCCATGAGAGGAGGCTTCAAAAACTGCACAACATTGATGTCCACTATAATTAGACCACATGATCGTTTAATAAAAAGGTTCACCTCTGTTCATTCCTCCAAGTAGAACTGGTGTTGGCTCTTAGGACCCCATGGATACTAGGAAAGATGCCTTCGAAACTAGAACCCAAATGGGAAAGGCCTTACATCAAACATAAGTTATAACAAATAAAATCTTACTTACTAGCCAAAATGGATGGGGAACATGTCACTCCCCCCCCACCAATGTGAGGTTTCTCAAGAAATAATTTTCAAAATTATCATGAAGCACCCCTTGTTTGGGAATCAAGACATTAAACTACACATAATTTCAAGTCCTAGACTTAAGAATTTAAATTGCATATTGTCTCATCTCCTGATCTTATGATTTTAAACTGTACGCAGTCATCCTATGAGCAATATTTTGAATTGCACAACAAATTACATCTTAGAGGTGTGATGTTAAACTAGGCATGTACGTCTTTACCACATGATGTTAAACTATATAGAGTTGGTCTTTACCACATGACATTAAAATGAAAAACATATTTCCTCACCACATGATGTTAAACTGCATAGGAATTGTCGTCTCCCTGAAAATTAATGGCACATGAGCTAGATCTATGTGAAAGAGGGATGAAATGCCCCTTCCTCGCATGAGATTCATCTTCACAAAGGGAGTCTCTCCTTCTATGAACTATGCGTGTCTTGATTTCTTCCATAACATGATACGTAGTAATGCCCAAACCTCTATTTTTGGTCCAATCCATGGTGTTACTTCCATTTCACGTTGAGTCAAATACGTTCTTACCAAATTATGTTAAACTAAATGACATATGTACTTATCGAATGACGTTAAACTCCATTGGATTCTAGAACTATGTATGGCTTGATTCTCATTTCAATGAGATACATAAGGATGCCTCAATCCTATATCTTGGTCTATCTACCACATGATACAAAATACCACTATCCTATCCTTAATTAACCTCTGCATGGTGAGAGGAACCCTTGTCATTCCTTGTTTCTCACACTAAGAATAACTCACTTGAGCTTATGAATTTCAATAAAGGATTCCCCACATAAAAAATTCATAATATCTCAAGAATGGTTCTTCATGGCCCTGAATGCAAGAAATTTAAGCGTATACCATGATTCATCACCACATGATGTTAAAAATCAATGTTGATGTCCTTTGCATGAAATAAAACTGAAAATTCATATGGTCCTCACCCAAGAGGACCACTAATGTTGGTGATTTCGCTCTTACCACACCTCCATTAAAGAACTAAATGTTACTTGATTTCTAAAATCATAGGATATGTATTGACACTCAGATCTCTAATCCTGAGTTCGGTCAAAAAAATAAGCATATAAATTAACCCTCCTTGTGTATAGGTCAGACTTCTGTAGAAAGATCCTTCCTAAAATAACTATGTGGGGCTTGATTCCTATTACCATAAGATACATAGTGATGACCATATTTCAATCCTTAGGCCCAGAAGCAATCCCACTTTTCATTTTGGGAGGCCTACACCCTTTCCACATGAAGATAAACTCCACGGTTCATTGAGAACTACATGTGTCTTGATTCCTGTCATCATATGATATTTAGTGACATTAAGATCATCATTCTTGGGCCCACCTATAATAGTCAGCAAAAATAATGAAATGCTCTTAAGCTTCACCACTTCAAGCCAAATTGATTCTATTGTTCTTGTATTTTTCTTTCCATTGTAATCTGTATTTTATTTTAATAAAAATTTAATTTACATTCAGTACAATCCTGGGACCATCTAAAAAAACTGATAAAAAATACACACAAAATGTACTGATCTATACAAGACCATTTTTCCTACCTACAATTCATATAAATGTATGATTTCTTTGTGCATGTAATATATCTTGAACTATTTTTTACATTGGTTCCCATGTACTTACCACATGATTTTAAACTAAAAGGAAACAAATACGTCCTTACTATATGATGTTAAAATGAATGGAAAAATTCCTTGTCACAAGACATTAAACCTGGATGAAAAATATACCCCTATTACACGATGTTCAACTGTACGGACCATTACCCATCATCATCCCTTATCAAAGGACCACAAGAGACTTACCCCAGTAATCTAGACATCATCAAAATATAACTCATCAATTTTGTTTGTTATGGGATATTCTTGGTTTTATTTTCCCATATCCATATCTTAACATGAGCACTTGGATCATGATTAACAACCACATACTATACTATCCAATGAGATTAAAAATCTTTGATGCTATGTTTTCTACCCTTTATCAATGTTGGAATGCGACACTCCATTATTGAAACATTGATGTCCCATACCTCATGATCCGAAACCATAAGACGTAGGTTTTGAGCTTCACAATTAAGAGTTAAATTGCCATAGGGTTCCAGAACCCTTCCTAGATAGATTTACTCCCATACCCAACCTAATCATCTGGATGTTTGAGTCTTCTTGAATCATTAATGACCCTTATAAATAACTAGAGATCATTTTTCTTGACCATGCTATCGATGTACAACGGCTTTGACCTACCAACCAGATGCATTTCCTCCTTGCAAGAAATGAGCATCAATCCTTATGAGCTCTCGAAACACTGTGGAAGAACCTAGCACCTCAGGGTGTTATGTTTCATCCCTGACATGTGTTCTCTATACCATATTAATCGACTCAAAATGTTTGGTTATGACTTACATCACTAATATTCCAACTATCAAGTTGGACCTAGCATCCATAATATTTCTCCCTCACCCAATATTACCCCCTTAAATATTCCATGACCCTTGGAAAAGAGTTGAGACAAATATTTTTGAAAATAATACCAATGAATAAGGGATTTGACCTGCAAAATAGAGGAATATCATCATTTTAGGAAATGATATCTAATCCTCCTGAGCCTCAGAAATTCCATGATAGAACTCAACATCCTAGTTTTTTTTGAGTCATTCCTGGAATGTTTTCACAATATTCCATGATCATCGATCAAGTCTTGGTAGTAATAATTTAAACTACATGGAATCCAATGTTCTGAGATAAAATAACCCAAACTAAAACAATAAAAGGATTGAGTTAAAAGGCCCTAAACTACAGTGGTATAAGGTCCGAGCTAATAGACTCTAAACTATAGTGATATAAAATCTGATCTAAAAGAACATAAACTACAATGATAGAAGGTACGAGCTAAAAGACGCTTAACAATAGCAATAGAAGGTCTGAGATAAATAAACCTAAACTATAGTAATATATGGTCGATGATAAAATCACCTAAACTAAAGAGATAAAAGGTTCAAGCTAAAAGACTCTGAACTACATGACAACATCGATTTAGTCTACAAGAATGGAAAAGCATGAAAGACCCACCATACAGACTTGGAAAAAATCATGCTATGATCACCAAGCCTATCATCATCAGAAAATTATAGAGAACTCTCCCTTTGGTATATATATTCTACCCAATTGTCTTATTGAGAAGAAGGTACTCTCAAGATAATAGGGACATATAAATCAATGAGGAACCTCATGACTGGTGGGAATTCATGATCACTTATTGAAATTAATATGTTATGATTTAAATATTTAGATCCATACATTATGTTTACTTGTTATTATGAAAAGGATGGGTATTATTGGTGATTCATATAAAATCATATTAGTGAGGTTTCATTCACATCATGAATGGAAGAAAACTGAACAACAACAAAAATTGTCCAACGGATCCATTAATAGATAGCATACTAAAGGAGGAATCTCCATATACTAGATCCTATCCCATGAACATAAAACCCATGTAAAAGTTTCAAAATTACAACTCCATCATAGAATGTGATCAAAGGAATACTTGAACATTGCAAGACTCCACTTCAGGGAGGCAACAGATTGGAATAACATGTCAAAAAACATTGTTTACGCTTATAAAACATACTGTAACTCCTTGACCCTAGCAATGACTTCAAGCCTCACCTTATACACCATTTCATGACATCCTTATTTCCCCATAATAGTCTTCTCTGATATTTGGAGAGCACGTTGGAACTGGGATATATCTTCTTGAAGATGACTAATCTCATATTAAAGATGACTAATCATAGATTGGAGATGATCAATTTCAATATTCCCAACACTGACCACATATCAGTGAGCTTCCACCTCCATTTCACATTGAGAATCTTTATTTACGTCCTCTTCCTAGTTCTACTTCACTAAAGAATAAGCTGAAAAATCTACCACCATTGATTTAAGGGCCCTCTACTTCTCTCTTAGAGAGACCACCTTCTTCGCGGGGGGTATGTAGGTTGGTATAATCAAAGCCCTCATAACCAAGGGTAATAAAAATAAATAGAAGGTGGCCCAACCACTCTTTTAACTCTTCCAAGGGGGTCTCTGAAACGAATTCCCAAATCTCCCTCCACATTTTTCACCACATCAAATGGTAAAATGATGCAGACCTTAGGCCTTGATCTAATCCCATCATAGGAATGGGAACCTATTACAGGACTAGTTCTCTCATAGAATGAGTCGTGATTGTAGTTTTGGATGACGTGGGAAGGGAAACAACCTCAATATTGGTTAATCTAGACTGAGGGACACCTAAGGGAGTAGGTACTAGAGCCTTTTAACTTCGGGGTGAAGACACAACAAGAAGGGGTGAAGGGGTTTATCATCCAAAAGATAAATCATATGATATCACCAAATAACCAACAGTTATGACCGATGATAGAAACACACCTTTCTCAGTCATGTTACTAACGACATCCACTGCCCTGACTCCATCTTCGAGTAAAGATGCGACACCCTGTTATGATGAGCATCTTCATGGTACTTCAAATAATTTTGTTGAAGATTTACTTCACTGTCTTGAGAGCTATAGAAAAAAAATAATGTTAAGAAAAATGAAAAATATATATGAAGTGTCCAATTTTGATGAAGTACTAACCTTCTCAAAAAATCACTTCCATCGGGGTTAAAAGGGTAGCAGAATAGATACTTGTGTAGGTATCCTCAAAAAGTGTGTCCAACCATGTCAGATCAAGTTGTACAACCATTGTATTTTTAGAGTAGGCAATGAGAAAGATTGAGTCAACACCTCATTCACCTCTTCTTATTGATGGTTCAAGACCAAAAATTAAAGGATTTAAAAAGTAATAAAATAATTACTTTCATCCTTAGTAGCAGATACATGCTCATGTATGTTTTCTCAGTAGGGACCTTCACATTTTTGACAAGCCAGGATGTGGCACTGAAATAATCCAAAACAATAGAATCTTGAAATGTCACACTTACTTGGGGGTTCAAAAGAAGAGGATTCTGATAGTTCAGATCACATTCTTTTTTCAATTACCATATAGGAAAAGATCTATAAATGGTGCTGATGCTAAATTCATTGCTCCAAATATTGCAATTGTTGCCCATATTTCTACCAGTCAACCGGGGGATCCATAATCATTGGTTTTCCGGTCGTTGCCAAATTCCCCTCACACTGATGTATCATAGAGAGAATATGTGGTGTAAATAAGGATTAGATGGTCCTCTTCAACCACCTACCATTTCAAAAATAAACACAAAGGATGTTAGTGTAGTTGCAATAGTAATATTCCCATTTAAGAATAGTAGTGAGTTCTGCCTTACTGCTTCCTCAGTAGTAGGAAAACCCTATTCATCCAAAACATTTGTATCATACCCTGAACAACCATTTTATGGACTTAAAAGTAATAAAATATCTGACCCATTGTGATTTGAAAAACTACATCAAGGTATCTAAAGAAGGCCATGACCTCCTCATAATGGTCTTGGAAAGTGATACCTAGAGGGGTGGTGGCGTGATAGAAACCTTCCAAAGGTAACTCTAATTTGGAAAATATACCCCATAGATTAGATTTTGAGTTCTGAATCCTACAAGCCATCCACTATTGAGATATAATAGGAAATAATAACTCTATCACACCCTTTCCCTCTGGAACAACACTCACATTAGCCATATCAGTTGGCACTCCTACTAGAAATAGCAAATGCCTTATTTCCTTGAAGGGTGCTTCTAAGGATATTGGTCCTCTAGAATCCAATTGATTAGTAGGCCTCATATTTTCCTTGGAAAATAGTGATAATTGATATAATTTCTTTACTAATTTGGATAATTTTTTATTGGGATATGAATAAATCCAAACCTCATAATAATTATGGGATAAACCAATTTCATTATCGCATGGAGAAATGTTTATCTCAGCACAAGTCTCCTACCTAGTATACATTATCCAAAATTTGTGACTACTATTAGATTCCACCTGTATCGAACATAAATAGAGAGGCCAAAAACTGACTAGACACATAGGAAATGACATATAAAGCAGCATGATGCACACCTTTCACAAATAAGGTCCCCATCAATATGGGGGGAAAGGCTTACCTTGCGAAGGGACATTATATAGGCCTGTTCCTCAAGACTGGTCTAACCTGTACCAACCATTTTCCCATCGGCACTGGCCCATAGGTTTTGTAGGAGGAACATTCATAACAACTCATATAAGCCCCAAAATCACAAACCTTCAGTGTGACAATCTTACCCCACTAACAAAATATAGATATGGTTTGACATGAATGTTGGGAATTTTCTTGATGTTGAGATATTTATATCTTCCATGATAAGCCCATATCCAACCCCATAATACTTGAAAGTTTCCCACAATCATCTAAAGGGATTTTACCTTGTAAAAGTGGCACAAAAGGAAACAATGTCTTTCCAGTATAGGGATGGATATCTCGATACGCTCCCCCTACCATGGAGGTCAACATTATGAAATTAAAAATTCTAACCTCCCCTTTTTTACTTCATTATAAGTAACTACCAACTCAGGTACATGGTGAGGATGACAACTAGTTGGATAGCCCAATCAATACTGAGGACAACTTCCCATCCCCATTCTTTAAATTTTCCTTCTTCAAACATGGGCCAATAAGAACCCACTGCACTATGGGAGTCATTCATAGGATAAGTATTATATTTCTTATATTTTAGCTCATAGTGGACCTTCTTGATAAAGTATGCCGCCCATTTCTTGAACTGGGTATCTTCTCTAGGAAGTTTCTCCTTCTGGAGGGCCTTTATGGCTTGCCTGATTAGTTCCCAGGTGAGTGGAGTCCTCATTACATCATCCCAGTTAGACCATGAGGGAAAACACTCATCATAAAACCCACCCAATATGGGTTAACTACATATCTTCCCAACAACCTAGATGCTCACCCACCTCAACATGCGTTATGTAGAGTGTGTTTATTTCAAGACTCCAATGGTTGAACAGGTCTGTCATTAAACCCTTGTTTCAATAATAAAATATCTTTTATATCTAGTTATCCTTATACATCCAAATATTCTTCATCTCCTTAGTTAATTAAAAATCAATTTAATTCACCAAGAAGGTCTATCCCCAATCTATTCCACAACTACCCCCTCATCAAAAATCTCAGTTGGTAACGCTCCCAAACATCTAGTTAGAGGTAGAATATTTCATTACTGAGTGGTACATATAAATATCCTAATTAGGTTCATGATTTTTGACATTAAAGCCTATGGTTATAAACATCATTATTTGATCATCTTCACAGTCTCCCCCAGAGATAAATCAACTCTTATTTGAGATGTTCACCAAGAATGTGTTATGGTTTATTCAATCCCAAAAGGAGGGTATGAATGATGATTGTGATAGAGGAATTAGTGTTTCATTGGTAAGGCCAAAACCATAAATGGGTGGAAAATCTAAAAGAGGATTACCACCAAGATTCTCTCGCATTATCTTGAACAGTCTTAGTTGGAATTACCCAATATCACAGAGATAAGTAGCATCAACACTTCCTACAATAGCATCATGACATTTTATCAATGCCTTTGAAACATTCCATGAAATCATGTGAGAATTATGATGCGAGGTGGAATCCATCGGAACATAAGTAAGTTGAATATATTAGACAGATAAAATAAAATATTGAGAAAGGAAAGATATAAAATTCCAAAAACTTCATGGACATCACATGAATCGGTAGGGAATTCATGATTTCATAAAGGAATCAAAAATAATCTAGATCTATAAGATATCAGGTACTACATAAACTTACTGAACATTTCACAGCCACATGACCCCTCAAAGGACCCAAAATTTCATGACCTTTGACATGGTAACATGATCTACATTATCGTCAAAGGATTATCTGATAAAGTTAGAAGATCTTGTAAAATCCTGAATATAATTATACATTCCAATGGAAAAAGTTCAAAAAATTAATAAAGATGAGTTCTTGTTTGATTCATGTTGGTTCCTGGGAAAAGGATGTCTTGCGAAGTAGTTCTCACATAATGGTCTTGCAGTGAGGTCTCATGATGTGCTCTTGTGGGAAGGTCTTATGATTAGGTTACGTGATGGGAGTAGGGAACAAGAGCTCTGAGAATCAATTATCCAGTGAATGAGATTCCCTCTGCTCCTCTATTTAAAGGGAATTGTTTGGAATACCAAATTTCACCTGGAATACCATGTGTTACCCCGGATATCAATTAGTGATAGTTCCAAAGCCTCATGCAGGAATTTGCATTCTTTAGAACCAAGCCCTTCTCCTCACAGACATCGTTCGATAGGGGGGAATTTATTGATTCCTGCCAAATGACAAACACAAAATTCACAAAGGAATAAATACCTGAATATGTGTATTATTTTCCTCAAAAAAGGAAGATGAAAGTAGCCAAGATCAGACTGATCACATGATCCTCTAGGAGACATGTGATTGCATAACCTAGGGAAGGTCATGCAAATAGTCGTGCCTAGTTCATCGCCTATGGAAGCTCCCATGAAACCCATTTCACAAGTCCTTAAGATCTTTTGATGGATTACTAAATAGTCGGTGATCACAAAACAACTTCTAGATGAGCTCCCCATGACACAATAATTTTTAGGGAGCGATTTCCTCACAAACAATCAAAATATCCATGGAAATTGAGTAAAATATCTAAAAGTTAGGAGAATATTTTAGTTGTCAGAATCACATGATGTTCCATGAAATTTCCTAATACATTACAAGACCTCTGCGACATGTCTTCTTTATCTCACAAATGCCCGCTGCTATGTCACTCTATCCGCGCGAAGAGTTTTGGACATGTCTGAGTGGACATTCACTCCTTATATGGATATAAATAGAAGAATAAGAGAATAAAAAATGATAATTCTCACACATTACCATAAGACCCTTTTTGATCACACAACACATAACTGATGAGAATAATGAATGTCTTCGAAAAAACTTGTGCATGCTCGTGAGATACCCATGCCTTCGACAAGTAAATAAGGAAATAAAAAGGAAAAAATAGTAGCATCTTGGGGTTTTAGAACTCATGCGATGCAACCAGGAAACATGAAATAAACCGTGGAATCACCCTATGAAATGTCATCTTTTTCATGAAAGATCCGGAAGGCATGTCACCCTCATCATATGAAGGGATTTGGACATGTCTAGGTAGAATTTCACTCCCTCATCATATCTAAGAACATATAGATGTAATTTCCCATAAAATTATCATGTATATCCATAGGACCTTTTATTGGTTATGTGAAACATTACCAATAGGTAGAGTTATTGTATTTGACAACACTCATAAAACATTTCAAGATACCTAACCTTTCAATAATAAACAAAGGAAATAAGAAGAGGAATGATGAGATCTTCTTACAGTCACAAACTTCATGCGATGTGCTCATATGCTCCACAAGACCTTGAAAACCCCCTTAGGAAGGATGGAATAATCTCTAAAAGGCCCCCATGAAAGCCATCATTATCTCATGGAAGGTCCCAAATAAGTCTTCTATGGTCATTAAATGGCCTTTTGACAAGCCCCCTAACCTCGTGAAGGCCCTCGGACATATCAACCTGACAATATGAAATTCCCTTATAATTTATGCTTGATTAAACAAGACTCCAATAATTGAATATAATAAAATAAATGGGATGCTTAAGATATGGTCTCACTGTCACCAAAAATCTTGTGACACCCCTGGAATAAACTACAATAAGATCTTGCAAAGTACATGACATAATATACCTCCACCGACTCTAGCTTGGATTTGTGCGATACACACTGTAGAAAGCAAACAATAATAGGGGTAGAAAGGCCTATAAATCCCCCACCCTAGCATGAAAAAGTCATGAACTTTTTCTTAGAACCTTGAACAGGAAAACCCATTTATCAGAGTATATTTCTCAAAGAGCCTAAACTTGCGACAAGGAATGATTTCCATCCGGTTAGATCCGGAGAACAACCAGAGCGATCATGAAACATAATAGTCACTTAGAGTGATCATTCATAGATCACTTGAAGGATGATTGGTGGGTCATGTGTATAACAACCCACATACCTTCTAGATCACGTGAGACTTAAAATATGTTAACACTAAAATAATCTAAGGCACATGCGATAAAAGGATGGAACAAAGACTTAAAATACAAGATAATTATATAAAGAACAAATACCCTAATCATCATGCACTTCGCATGAACCACCCTGGTCATCCAACAACCCCGAGACATGTCACTCAGATCATGAGATGCTCCTTTTTTTACTATTTGGATCATACGAAGTCCCCTGGACATGTTAGTACAAGTTATATGGAGCCCTATGGGTATGCCACCCAAGTATTGAGAAACCCTTTAGGCTTGCCATCTAGACCTCATGATGACCACTGTACATGTGTCCAAAATCATAAGGTGACACTAGTGTATGTCAACTATGTATCGTGATGACATCCGGACATGTCAATTGGCTTTTGAGATGTCCTCTGGAGAGGCCATCTAGTTCTTGAAACACCCTCTGGGTGTGTCATCTATATCGTGAAAAATACCTCGAACATGTCAATCATCTTTCGCAATGACACTAGGGAATGTTTGTTGGATCATGTGGCACCCTCCAAACATTTCATATTGACTCTCATGAGACCCTCCAAACATATCATCCATCATTTGTGATGATACTAGGGAAAGTCAGCTGGATCATGCGATTCAATCCAAGCATGTCAACCGAGATCATGAAATGGATTTCAAGATCAACTATCCAAGTCTTGTGATGTTCTATGGATAAGTCAACCTTGTTCATGAGACATCATCTGGAAATTCCATCCATATTACATGATGTTCCTCAGAAAAGTCAAATGGATCATGCAATTTTATTTAGACATATCAGGAAGACATCCTCCAACATGTCAAGAAGGAAATAAAGGCATGTCATGAATACAATCAACACATATCAGGAAGACAAGAAGACTATGCCAAGTGGGCATACATGGACTTGATAACCTTGTCTAGCCTCTATAAGGGGAATTCTCAGAGTGTAAGCCCTGGTTTAATTGAATTATGATTAATCTGATTCCTACTATAACTAGGATGTGTAAGATGTATTCTTAAGGACCAAGATCCATAATTAGAATCCAAAGGGTAGAATAAACACATAGGTCCCACATCGACAAATATTGATACTGGTCATTTTCCATCCCTTGTTTCCCATACCGAGCATAGCTCGTGTAGGCTTCAAAAATTGCAATGATCATATCATTCTAAAAGAGAAAAGTTCATGTGTAAGACCCGATCCAATGAAATATTGGAACTCTAATTCCTACAATAACATGGATACATACGATGCCTTATTAATGCCCAAGCTCAAATGGGAATCCACATTAGTGAAAGTCCCCTTATATCTCTAACATTTCTACCTTCAAGACCCTATTATTCCCATGGGTTTATCATTATACATCATCTATCAGTAGACTAATAATACCAATTAAAATATGTTGACTTTGATTCCCTCCATAACCAAAATATGTAGGGTGGTTTCTTAAGGGCCAATCTATATATTGAAAATCCCAAGGGGTTTCTTTGTACATAAGTCCTGCATCAATAAGCAGTGATATTGATTAATTGTTATCCCATGTTTACCACATTCAACTTTACTCACATGAGCTAAACGAATTGAAATGGTCATATAATTTGCATCCTAAATCTCCAAAAACTAGGGCAACGTCAGTGTGTATGCCCCGATTAGTGGCATGAAATAACTAACCAAGATACGAGGGTATCTATTGAGTAAAAAAAATCCATCTTACTTTTCCATTCCTTTTTTAAAATAAAAAAGGGGGATATTTTTATAGAAAGGAGGATATTTTTTAAATTTATGTAAAGTTTTTATAAAGGGAGAAATCATTATGAAGGAGAAGTTTTTACAAAGGGGGATTTTTCATTTAAAGGTAGAATACAATCCGTAGGGGGATGTATTATCCTAAGGAGGAGTTCATTGTATTCAAAAATCATAATCTCTATAATATTAAGAAGATATATAAACTAAGGGGAATATAGGGCTTTAAAGAATAACATTGAATATAATGTACTTAAAAGAAATGTAGTATATGTTTTTTCATTGTTTTTTTCATTTATGTTGCGGGGTTTTTGTTTTCCAAAAATGAGGATATTGTTGATTCATAAGTTTTACTTCTTAGTTTTCCATTCCTTTTGTTTTGGAAACCAAAAAATATTTCATAAAAACTTGTTTTAATAAATTTTTATGTCCCAAGTGTTTTAGGGTTTTTTTGTTGAAACCATTATATTTTATGATACTTAGAATAATCTCTTAAGTATTATGAGTATAAAATTTATATTCTTCATTATGATTATCATAATGAGTATGTGTCTGATTAATCAGACTCACATTGTTCATTACAAAAAGATAGAATTTTTTTCATGACTATCATAATGAAAAAGTATTAAAAATTAGACTAATAATGATACTAATGAAATCATATTGACACTTAAAAATTAGACTAATACTGATTTCAGGATAGGGGATTCCACTCAACAGATCAAGGAACTGCAATCCCGTAGTTGGCAAAGACCCGCCTACCTAAATACCTCTTAATCTCTTGACCAACCCTTGTTGGGGTTATGCGAAGGGCAATATGCATCCTTTCCACTAGAATGTCATGGCAACTAGACATTCCAAGTTCAATGGTGAGGGCTATTGGGACTTGACTCAATAGTGGGAGACTTTATAAAATTTATTATTTCTCATTAAATGTAATCAATAAAGTACTAATGATAAGATATTTTAATTGTAGAATAAAAATGAAAAACTCATCAACCACACTATCCCTACAATAAATTCTGGATAAAGACAACATCGTCATAGGCAATAACATCCAGGAATGGTTTAGACGCCTTCAGGTTATCCTATGCCATGAATGGATGTCTTATGTATTGGAGTCATCATTACCTGATCCACCTACCAAGGAGGTGAGTAATGAGGATTTACTTGTCTATGAGGAACATACAAATGGCACGGTCAATGTTCAATGTTTGATTTTATCATCAATTTCTAGTGAGCAAATGATGTCTAATGAAAAAATGGATGCTTATAGAATGCTCGAGAACCTCTGTGGTCTTTACCAAGAGAGAGCAAGACAAAAAAGGTATGAGATATCTGAGGCACTCATTCGAAGTAAGCTTGTTTAAGGTTCCCCAGCAGGGCCTCATGTAGTCAAGCTCATTGTCTACATTGAGTGCGTATAGGTTCTAAGGTTTAAACTCCCCGAAGAATTGGGAACCGATCTCATTTTTTCATGACTCCCTAAGAGATTCTCTAAAATTGTTGTCAATTTCAATATGAAAAACATTGAGAAGTCTCTATATGATCTTCTTATCCTCATTCACCATGTGGAAAAAGATATGAAACGCCAAAATCCTTATGTCCTTATCGAGAATAAGAGGAAAGGAATTGTGAAGAGCTATAAGACCAAATCATCTTTACAGACTTCTAATAAACGGAATACCAAAGGGGAGGAAAGGGAATAGGAGGCTGTTTGTTTCACATGTGGCAAGAAGGGACACTAGAAGAAGAACTACACCCAGCCTAAGAAGAAAGGGGAATATTCAGGTGCGTTTTTTATCGAATGCAATCTATTTGTTTCTACAAATTGGGTATTAGATACAGCTTTTAGTAATCACATATGTATCCAAATATAGGAATCAAGTAGACTCAAGAAGATTGATTGAGGGGAGGTATATCTACGAGCAGCCAACAGAGCCAGACTTGCTTCTATAGCTGTCAAGGACTACCACCTCACATTGCTAAATGAGATGATCATAGTGTTAAAGGGATGTTTTTATGTTCCTTCTCCAACCAAAAGCATTATTTCTGTTTTCAGACTAGATATATATGGATTTTTTTCATGGTTGGAAATGAATGTTTCTTATTTTATAATGATATAAATTGTTTTTTAGGGAACATTTATACATCAGTATTTATGTGTTGGATTAGACAAACCATGTAATTACAATCGATGACACAGATACGTCACATGACTCATACCACACCCAACTTTGGCATCACCAACTAAGTCATGTAAATAAGAAACACTTGACCAAGTTACATAAAGATTGATATTTAGGTTCTTTTGAACTAAAACCACTTGGAGTATGTTATACATGTTTACAATGAAAAATTACCAACTATCCATTTAGTGAGAAAGGAGAAAGGGATAAAGAGATTATTGAATTGGTTCATATTGATGTGTGTGGACCATTTCCATTTGAAGCAAGGGGTGGGTATTGATACTTCATAACTTCGACTGATGATTTTAGTATATATGGTTATATATTCTTAATGATGTATAAGACGTATTGCTTTGATAAGTTCAAGGAATAAAAGAATGATGTTGAGAACCATCTTGGTAAGAATATTAAGAAACTCTGCTTAGGCAGAGGTGGGGAATATCTTAATCAAGACTTAATTGATTTCTTATGAGAGTTTGATATCCTATCCCAACTCACTCCTTCTTACACACCTCAATGGAATGGTGTAACCAAAAGGAGGAACTACTCCTTGTTGGAAATGGTGAGATCAATTATGATTCATACAAGTCTTCCATTATCCTTTTGGGGGTATGCATTAAAAACAATGACACAAATACTAAACCAAATACACACTAAATCGATAAATGGTATTCCATATAAGTTTTGGAGTTGAAGAAATTCTGTGTTATCAAATTTACATGTGTGGGGTAGTGAAGCATTCGTTAAGGCCTCTTTAGGTTACGAACTCACACCCCAAGGCACAAAGTGTACCTTTATAGGATACCCCAAGGAAATAAGGGGATATTACATATACAAACCCTCATAAAAAAGGTTATAGTGGAAAATTACTTCCATTTTCCTTGAGAGGGAGAACATATCCAAAAGAGATAGTGGGAGTAAGATAGACTTCGATGATGTCGAGGATCAATGTACACAAGAGTTGGTATAGGAACAGATTCCACAAAGCCCTATTGAAGAAGAATCTATTATAGAAACACATGTACTACGTAGGAGTACAAGATAGGTTATAGAACATGAAAATTTTGGTTTTATAATTACCAAGGATGGTGACTCATTATTAGATGATAATAATGATCCTATAACCTACAGGGAAGCAGTAAGTGGCACAGATGTTGCCAAGAGGCAAGAACCCATGTATTATGAAATGGATTCCATGTACGAAAACCATGTCTAGATCCTGGTAGATCCTCCAGTTGATGTAAAGCCTGTTTGTTGAAAATGAGTATTCAAGAAGAAAATGGACATGGAATGACATGTCAATACCTATAAGGCACGAATGGTTGCAAAAGGGTTTAAACATCGTCAAGGAATTTACTATGATGAAACCTTATCACCAGTTGCAATGTTGAATTCCATTAGAATTTTACTTTCCATTGGGGATTACCATGACTATGAGATTTGGAAAATAGATTTCAAAACTACATTCGGTAACGGGAACCTTCAAAAAGATGTATACATGACACAACCTGAAGGGTTTGTGACTCCAAAGGATGCCAATAAGGTATGAATGTTGCAAATATCTATTTTTGTATTAAAGAAAGAATCCAAGTCATGGAACATTCGTTTTTATGAATCCATAAATGAATTCAGTTATATCAAAAACGAATGTGACCATTGTGTCTACAAACGGTTTAGTGGGAGTGAATTTATTTTCCTATTAGTATATGCTGATGACATATTACTAATTGGAAATGAGATACCATTCTTACAGTATGTTAATTCATGGTGAAATATTGCTTCTCCCTGAAATAATTGGGTTAGGAAGCATATATTCTTGGGATCAAGATCCATCGTGATAGATCAATGATATTGCTGGGCCTAACTTAAAGTTCATACATTGATAAGATACTGACGAGATTTAGTATGGAAAAATCCTAGAGGGGATAGTTCCCAGCGTCACATGGCATTCATCATTCCAAAAAATGTGTCATCAAACACATGGGTATAGAAAAATAATGTCAAGGACTCCGTACACATCAAAAATTGGATCAGTCATGTACGCCTTGCTATGTACTAGTCTGGATGTCACCTATGCAGTGAGTGCGGTAGGAAGATATCAAGATGACCCAGGTAACTGCCATTGGATGGCAGTCAAGACTATCCTAAAGTTTCTGAGGCATAATAAGGATATGATCCATGTTTATGGAGGAGATGAAGAACTAGTCATCAGAGGATATGTAGTTTCTAGTTTACAGACTGATCAAGACGACATAATGTTACAAACGGGATACATCTTCACTTTGAATTGAGGTGCAGTGAGCTGGAAGAGCTCAAAGCAGTGTGTGGTCATAGATTCTATAGTATATTATGAGTATATCATATATTTTGAGGTAGCTAAATCATTAGTTTGGATGCGAAGCTTCATCCAAGAGATATATGTGATACCTAGTAGTAAAGATCCCATCACACTGTACTGTGATAATACTACAGCAGTGGCTCTCGAAAAAGAACCAATGTCATAACAGTAGACAATAAACATACATTAGAAGTATCATCTCTTGAGGGATTTTTCACAGAGATGGAAAGTTGCAGTGAGCAGTATTTCCATCGAAGACAATGTGTAAGACCCCTTGACTAAAGCCTTGACTCAGGAGAAACAAGATCATCATGTGAGGTTTAGCAGACTAAAAGTCATATGATGTTGGCTCTAATCCAAGTGGGAGTTTGTAAGAGTTGGTGTCCAAGAACCAACTGGTTTTACTTTTATTACATTTATATTTAATGTATTATTACATATTGTTAATTGTTCTACATGAATATGATGTAATAATGTCATAGAGTATTTTTTAAATTGATAAGGTCGTGGTAGTTACCCACTATGATGAAAACTTTGAAATGCTATAATAATATTCTTAAATATAGTTCTATGGTTGGAGGACATGCTATGATGGGACACATATCATGCAAACCTTCAGGTGTGAGTACTCGTAAGAAGATGAGACTTCCTCTCAGGAAGTTTTCACTTGGTAATCTCCAAGATAAGAGATTATGAGAACATACCAGCAATTTGGAATTCCACTTGTTTTGGTGTCATCAGATATCTCAATCTGCGAGGGTGTGTAATGATCCTTAGACTTTAATTTTATCATTAATACGTGTCACGACTTACACACTTTGATTTACTGACAAAAACCGTCACGCAGACAGTTGATGGGAAGTAGGGTATGTTGGGTGTGTCATGAGTGGCGTGCTATTAGCAGATAAGTTAAGGAAGGATTTTTCCCTTCCATTAATGGAAGTTGATATCTCATACCTTTGATTGAAGTAGAATCATCACACGAAATTCCATGTCCATGGTGTAACGAAGAGTTTATTTCAGGTAGTCAAAGAATGACGTATCAAGCATAAAAGTTGATGACACATTCATGAAACCTTCTTGATGAGATATTACGAAAAATGTATTATATTACACAGTGAGCATTCATACGTGGATGTCATTGTTGTGAATTTATGTTCTTTATCTTGGGTGCCTTAACCTATTTCTTGACAGTACTGTTGGACTTTAGGAAAACCCGCCTAATGACAATAGGAAAGAATCCTAGAGGGCCACACACTATGTGTTTTTTGTTTTCTCAGTTAAAATCTATTTGAACTTAATTAATAAAAAAAATATTATTCTCAAGACTTTGGAATAATTTTATTCAAGTTAAAATGATATCATAAATTAAATAAAATATATTCATTTATTTTATTGAACATTTAATAATTATTTATTTACTAGTTTGTAAATAAAATATTTATTTAAGAGAATAAATTATTTATTTATTTATTTAATTATTCAAAAAATAGAAGTGGAGTCTGAGCGGACTAAGGTAGGTTAGGTAGTAAATTAATTATTTGAAAGAAAGTAAATAATTATTTAACTTGTTTGAAGAAATTAAAAAAACACTGCTATTATTTTGTTATGCAGAATTTATATTTCTATTTTGTGCAAGTTGGCGCACCATAAATAATAACGCGGTATTGTTAATAAATGTATGAGTTTTCTCAAATTTTATGAATGTATTTAATTCATGCTATGCAATTAAATATTGTAATTGAAATTCCATGTATATAAATAGACAAGTATGCCTATTGATCCAAACACTACACCACACACCTGGTGAATTGAGAATTGTTGAGCCAAAAAATTTCTCTCTCGAACCCTCTCATATCCCCTCTCAAGAATGAGAGACATTCTTCCGGACAAAAGAACAACCGATCAAGAAAGAAAGATACAAGACTCTCGCTTTGCAGCGCTAGAAATTTGAGAATGGGCAGTGTCTATCAGAGGTCATCAGATAAGGTGTGGATCACCGCTAGAGGGATTCTATTTTGGATCCCTACAAGTGCAATGAGATAATCTGGAAGGGTCATTCTGGATGATCAACATCATCAACGAAAAGAATACCGAAGATCCCGATATTATTTTCTTTATGAAGTTAATTAAATTAATTATAAACATTATGTGAAAGATCCTCTCTATGGTTTCAGGGCCTCTTTATTATTTATCAAAATCTTTGATTATATTCTGTGGAGACTAGAATTCATCATCGTATTGATCCCGGAATAATAATTGATCTTGGTAAAAATCAAAGTTGGGATCCATCCCAACCACACTTTTGCTGCACCCGGAACCTTCAAGGAGTGCCTGAAAAACCATTGATCACCCAACCACTTATCCCAAAACCATTGTGTTTCCATTTCTTCATATATTAATTGGAGAGGTGTAGTAAAATGTGAGTTCAGAGTAGGGTATAAGTGGGTGGGGGATTCAATGAATACTACCTTCTTCAGGACCAAAAAATCCTCCCCATGAGAATTAACCCAAGAAAACTGCACCACCATTGAAGATGAAAAAATATTTCATTCTCATGATTGGAAACCAAAACATAGAAACTAGAATGAAGAGTGGGAATATGGATGAAGGAGGTGAAAAGAGGGGAAGAAAGGAATGATAACAATTGGCATGGCACTCATACATGCTACCTAACCCGTATTTGAGGGTTTCTTCTAAGTCCAACATTGTATTATCATGTGGAAAATAAAGTGTTTTCTCCATATATCCAAGGTTACTATTCATAACTTTCTGTCATATTTTTATATTTTTCGTATCTTCAACTCTATTTGTATATACTTGCTTAGGATGGAAATCATTATATAGATTATGTGTGTTGATAAATGTTCCATTCCTTCTATTAGGTATAATTTATATAAAATGGGATACAAAATAATATCTTATAACAACCCTAATCATAATGTATTATTTCAAATATGGTGTAATACCTAAAATAAATTGAAAATTTAAGAATAACTAATCTCAAAATAACAATCTCAGTATTTTTGGTAGTATCGTCAAATAATAAATATATTTTCAAATATTTCATAATGGCTTGTAATTAAAATGTCAATTAACCAAATCATATCCCTTAAGAGAGTCAAACTAGTTGCATAGTAATGGCCCATTCACTACACACTGAAATGATGATTGACATATACTCAACCAACTCTTTTTGGGATTATTACCCCAATATGCATCTGTTCCAAAACAATATGCACTTGTAGTATCCAAATAAGGATGAATTTCTTGTAAAACCACATAATCTATACCTTACCAAAAACCTTATTATGATTTCCTATGATTAGACATATCCTCAAAGTCAGTCATAGAGTTATGTTCCTTAATATATGATTTCATTAATCTAGTTCCCATGGTTTATACTAATCATACTCTGAGGAAACTATAAAAAACACTACCCCAGTATCCTAGAGTCTATGTTTAATTTGTTACATTTAATTTATTTAGACATGATCACATCCCGATGGATTAAATAGTTAATTTTTCTTAGATAATTAGATACATGTTTTAATCTCACATTACATTTGAAAACATAGAGTTCGAATCTCAAATTACATTTGAAAAAATTAAATAAGAAAAAATATTTTATTATAAAATATTTTTATTCGCTCTAGAATATCCTTACATATCATTCATTGTAATGGCCCGGACCCTCCTGGCCCATTACTTTGCCAAAGTGAGGCTCCACCAAAACGGTGGCACCGTGAGGGTGACACCGGTCAGGGTGGCACAGTGATGGTGGAACCGTGAGGGTGACATCATGAGGGTGAAACCGTGAGGGTGACACCGTGACGGTGGAACTGTGTCCCCTCGCCGAGCTTTCGTTCTTTTCCAGTACCTCACTTTTCCGCTCCCGCAACGTAAGTTTTGAGGTAAATTAATTCTTTTACTCCTTTTCAAACCTTTTAAAGCCCATAATTAATTCCTAAGAATCTTAAGAGACATCTCTGTGTAACTGCCCAACCGCGTGGTCAACCCACGACCCCCGCTCGTTATGCGGGTTGGCATTCTCATCTCAACCGTCCGTGGCTCTTATAAACTAAGGGTTAGCCGTTGTTTCTTTTTTCCTCGATCGTGACTTTTCATGAACAGCTTTTGGTGCATCAAGAAATCCTCATCATTATGCGTAGAGTTCCGTGCCCGGCCTAAGCATTGATAGACGAAGCGATTTACGTTCAGGCGAGCCGCATCACTATCCGTGAACTTCCTCCCCCGGCCTCAGCATAGATCGTTGATCCAACAGGTAGGGAATTTCTTCATCGCCTCTCCCTTTGGTGTATCATGCGGGGTGGGCGTGCTTTTGTTTCTGTAGAATTGGATAAACCAGACCTAATAAAGATAATGAACGGATTCTATAAATAAAGAAGGGGGGGTTGTGATCATTGATGTTGTTTTATATTATGATCATCTTTCTGAATTGTGATGGCTTGCGCCTTCTAAAAATTAAGGCCGTTGGTGGTCGTTGTATGTGCACTAATGAACCCCTCGTGGTGTTTTAAATGGCTTTTTCCTAATTGTAAACTCTTGCTGTGAAAAGTAAATTGGTTAATCTCGTATACCCAGCTGAATAAATTGGAAGCACTAGGATCAATAACTTCTGTGCTAACCCCGGTCAAAACATGAAATTGAAATCATGGAGCATGTAAAATATTTTAAATCTGAAAATACAGGCATGGACCTCCTTAGTGTTGGTGGTAGTGGTTTGGTTGTTTTCTTTCACGGGCCGATTGCTGGAGATGTGGTAGGGGATGGGATCCTCTATTTTTATACTCTTGATGGTTATGGGGTCGGGGATGGGATCCCCTATTTTTATAGATTTGGTGGTTGTGAGTTTTAAGACCCGATGGTTACTTGTTTATATCAAAAATTAGGGTGGGATCCTCTGTTGTTGAAAAACATTTTTGGGGAGGGGACACGGGGCAGTGTCTCGGGGTTGTCTTTGGTTATAGTACTTTGGGGGATCTCAATTTTTCCTTGTTTTTGTAACATTACGAGAGAACTGAGTGTGAATGTTTAAATTGACGATTGACTGGATTCTTTTCCTTGGTTATGCTTATGGTTTTAGTTGCCCGATATTGCATGAACATATTTGAACATTATCACTGAACATAAAACAATAATGGGACAAATGGGATTTGTTGGTGAGAGTCGTGACTCGGACTTCAGTGTTGTTGTGATCTGTAGTATGTCTGAAGAAAAACCTAGCTTGGGTGAGTGCTTGTTACCTATATATATACTTGTAGCTTTGTGTTTCTTATTTGTGCCCCACCCATGTGGAGCACTTAGTGCCGAACACCCCCATTCATGGGGGAGGGTGTTTTCCCCACACTATTCTTAGTGGCTGGTTATTAGCCCCTTTTCTGCTCCCTTTCCCGGATAGCCCAAGTATCTTCGGGCGGGCTGTGATGGCCTGAGTTCTATTATTATCCCAAGAACCTTCGGGTAGGGTAGTATGATGGTTGGCTAGGTGTGTGCGGCAGGTGGTGTCCCAAGTGTCTTCGGGATGAGGCCTAGGTGTCTTCGGGTGTGGCAGTGGATCTTCTAGCCCAGGTGTCTTCGGGTGTGGTGGTAGTTGTTCTGGACTAGGTGTTTGCAGGCGTGGTTACGTGTGACAGTTGTGGCCCAGTTGTTTGCGGGCGGGATTCGGCAGTGGGACTGCGTGTGGTTGTGGCCCAGGTGTGTGCGGGCAGGTGTGGCAGTGGGACTTCGGTGAGAATGGCGGGATTGGTTCGATGCGTAGGATGTCTCAATAACCAGTGGGAAAGTGGTGCGGGGTACCCAAACATCGATATTCTCTTATTATATATATTACTTGACGTGCATTAATTGGGGAGTGTGCCTTGGTGAGGCTATGGTGGATAGTTTACCTTGGAAGGTGTTTGGTTTACTCCTTTTTCTCACGGGACATTATTACGTTCCCCCACTTGTGCATGAGAGTCTTTGGTTTTCCCTACTGAGTGTACTTGTATGCTCACCCTACGTATATAAACTACTTTCAGGTTTCCAGGAGGACTTCGGGGATCGCACGGGACCATACTAGCTCGAAACTTTGGGGTAGTTGTTGTTGCTGTTTTTCCTTCTTTGGAACTTACCTTTGTAGTCACCTTTTGTACTTTGTGGCTTTTACTTTTGAAACATGCATGTGGGAATGGTTTACTTTTGGCCTTACTTTTCTTTTAGTTTGTAGTTTTTGGGTTCCATCATCTTATCTCCCGATCATGTAAAACAGAAAAAGGGTAATGCCTTCCATTTAGTGTGTGATTCTATACCTTGGTGCTAGTCGCCACTCCAGGACCTATTGAAGGAGGGTTTTTGGGGTCATTATATCTCCTTCAACATAAAGAAGGAAGGGCCTGGTAGTCTGCTGACCCTTCCCTCCTTTTGGTGAAGGTGGGTCGTGGCAGAATGGTATCAGAGGTGATGGTTGAGAGATAGGATGGAGTCTGGAGTTAGGAACAACAAGGATTGCATGGAATGGTATGGAAAAAGTGTTGGGTGACCTTGGTGCGTGAATTAGGCCTGGGAAGACTGGCTAGGACACGGTATTTTAGGGCTCCCCATGATCCGATGCAAGGACTCTGGACCTACCGAACGACCAAGTGAGGCCACGCTGATTACAGGGTAGAGAACCTAGGAAAGGTACATGCATCATAATGACGTGCGTTCTTGTGTTTCTGGGATGTCCTTGGAACGAAGAATAAATTTAAATTTTAAGAAGTTTTAAGAATGATATTCTGCACTACTTGGGTTTAGGCATTCGTTGTTTACCTTCCATCTATGTCACCTGGAAGGAGACCACGTGTGGTACATGCGATCGAGGCCCCAAAGACTACTTTAGCCGGTCGGTAGAGAGCTGATCGAGAGGAAGAGGACGACTAGTGGAAGAAGACTCTTCGGGCCTTCCAGCGACAGACCCTCGAGAAGTACGAGGGCAGCACCTCTGACATGAAGACAGAAGGCTGGCTAGAGGAGCTAGTGATAGCCTTCGGCCTGATTCGGGCCCCGACCGAGTACTGGGTTCCTCAGGCCGTTAGCCAGATGCGGAGAGCAGCACGTTAGTGGTGGACTCTTTATCTGGGGGAGAGGAGAGAGGCTGAGGTGGCATGGGCTGATTTCGAGAGGGAGTTCTGGGCGGAATTCCTCTCCTCGACGATGAAGGTAGAAAATATACAGGATCTACTCTCCCTCAAACAGGGGAGTATGTCGGTGAGGGATCTAGGGATCAAGTTCAAGGACCTCCTAGGTTTTTCTCTAGACCTCTTTCCTGACGAGGAGTCTCGGGCAAGACGTTTGGAGGAGGCGCTTCGACCCTCCGTCCAATATGCTGTTACCGCCTTTACCCTGACGACGTACTTGGAGGTCCAGAAGAAGGCCGAAGTGGTGGAGAGGATGCACGCTCTAGGAGGTGTGTCACGAGAGGGGATCCAGCTGGGACAATCAAAGGGGAAGGCCGTCAGCACTAGGCCTCCAGCGTCAGGACCCTCCAGGTTCCGTCCAGCAGGGAGCAGACCGATGCAGTTTCAGTTTCGATCCCCCGGACCTCACCCTTTTCCTTTTGGCCCGGGACCGCGGTGCTTCATCTGTGGGAGCCCAGGACATCTCTGGAGTCAGTGCCCGGACCAGGTGCAGTACGGTGGTGGCAGAAAGCCCCAACACCCACCCCAATAGCAGCTTCTAGCCAGACCTTTCCAGCAACAGCAGCAGGGACAGCGAGCTCCCGATCCTCCAAGGATCGACGTGGGAGGAGGGGGCGGACCTCAGGGCACTCCTCAGGGACCTCAAGCAGGGCGTGGTCGGGGATATGGCCGACAGCAGAGGGGAAGAGGAGCCAGGCGTGGACATCTACACGTTGGGGAGGCAGCTGTTCCAGTAGGTCTGGAGGTTGTTTGAGGTACGATCAGTTTGTTTAGCACTCTTTCTTATGCCTTGTTTGATACCAGAGCTTCACACTCCTTTTTTGCACCCAGTCGAGCCCGTGCCTTGGGTCCAGATGCTGAGAGACTTCCAGTGCCCCTGGTGTTGAGCACACCAGTCGGAGGTCAGATCGACTTGTTGTTTGTTTGTCGAGGATGTAGACTGATGACAGGGCCACATCAGTCAGTTAGGGATCCTCTCCTACTATAGATACATCCATACGATGTCATCCTAGGCATCGACTGGCTATTCTCTGTGTGTGTCGTCATCGACTGTTTCCGAGGAAGGGTCTTGTTCTCAGACTTGGGTGGCCGGCATGTTACCTTCACCGGCGAGCGGGGCGGTCAGAAGGGCAACAGGCGAGTGGAACCCCTCCTCTCTTTGATAGCCGAGTTTTTAGTATAGTCAGTAGATGCTGAGATGGTGGAAGTACCAGAGGTCATCCTTTAGTTTATGGACATCTTTCCTAAGGAGGTGACGACTCTACCCCCTCAATGTGATATCGAGTTCGGGATAGACCTGCAGCCCGATGCTCGTCCGATCTCGATGGCTCTTTACCAGATGGCACCTTCAGAGCTACGGGAGTTGCAGATCCAGATTGACGATCTGATGATGAGGGGTTATGTTCGGCCAAGTGCGTGACCGTGTGGTTCTCCAGTCTTTTTCTTATATAAGGGAGATGGTGGTATCATGTTGTGCATAGACTACAGGAGGCTGAATCAGGCGACGATCAAGAATCTCTACCCTCTTCCGAGGATAGATGATCTTTTCGACCAGCTGAAAGGGGTAGGATGGTTCTCAAAGATCAACCTGCGGTCTGGGTACCACCAGCTAAGAGTGAAGGAGGGAGACATCCCGAAGACAGCATTCAGGTGCAGATATGGACACATTGAGTTCATATTCATGGCCTTCTGTGTTATGAACGCCCCGTCTATGTTCATGGGGCTTATGAACTCCATCTTCCGGGAGTACCTAGATCGGTTCGTGGTTGGGTTCGTCGACGATATCTTGTTCTATTCAAGGTCAGAAGAGGACCATGCAGAGCACCTGAGGACAGTTCTGGAGGTCCTCGGACATCATAATCTCTATTGGAAGTTGTCAAAATGCAAGTTCAAGACACGAGAAGTGAACTTCCTTGGGCATGTGGTGTCCGAGTAGGGGGTAGCGGTGGACCCATCAAAGGTTGAGGCAGTTGTTTCATGGGCAGCATCCAAGAATGTGGTAGAAGTCTGTAGTTTCCTTAGGCTGGTGGGTTACTATCGGAGGTTCTTACCCAACTTCTCCCGAGTTGCAGCCCCTTTGACAGCCCTGAACAAGAAAGACCAGGTTTTCATGTGGAGTGAGCAGTGCGATTCAGCCTTCACCTATCTAAAGGAGAAGTTGATCAGTGCCCCAGTGCTGAGATTTCCAGAAGAAGGGGCGGTGTATGAGGTGTTTGGCGATGAGTCAGGACAGGGCCTGGGATTTGTGTTGATGCAGAAAGAAGGGGTGATCTTTTATGGGTCCAGGAAACTATGCCCTCATGAGTGTAATTACGCCACCCACGACCTGGAGATTCCAGCGGTTGTTTTTTCGCTAAAGTTATGGCGGAACTACCTCATCGGAGAACACTTTGTGGTCTTCACGGATCACAAATTCTTGAGGTATATATTCTCCCAGCGGGACCTAAAATTGTGAAAGAGGATATGGGTAGAGTTCCTCCAGGATTACTACCTCGAGATCTCTTATACTGAGGGAAAGGGAAATGTAGTGGCTGATTATTTGAGTAGGAGGACACGGAAGGATGCGGTCCAGGAGTCGGCGGATGCCTGGAAAGCAATGGAGGAGTAGGCTACTTTACATTTGGATGCGAGGATGGATAGAAGTAGAGGCTGCCTATATCAGAGGACAGTGCAGTCATCTCTGTTTTAGAAAGTGGAGGAGTCTCAGTGGGGAGACCCGGGATGCGAAGTGATGCATGACCGAGTTGACCAGGGAAATGCTCAGGATGGATGGATAGAGGATGGTCAGAACCAGATGTTTTTTCAGGGAAGGTTGTTTGTTCTGGGGGCGGTGCACGGCAAGGTTCTCAGTGAGTTCCACAACTCACCCCTGGCTGTACACTTAGGAGTTTCCAAGATGTACCAGGGACTGAATCGGTAGTTCTGGTGGCCCGGAGTTAAGCGACCAGTGGCAGAGTTTGTGGCCAAGTTCTTAGTGTCTCAGCAAGTAAAGGCTGAACACCGAGTTCCAGGCGGCATACTGCAGCCTCTAGATGTCCCCGAGTGGAAGTGGGATGAAATATAGATGGATTTCGTCATGGGATTACCCAAGGTCCAAGGGGGATATGACGCCATCTAGGTGGTAGTGGACAGGTTGCCGAAATCATCTCACTTTCTGGCGATCAGGGAGTCGAGTGCAGTGGATGCTCTGGGACCAAGGTATGTGGATGAGGTGGTGCGGTTTCATGGAGTTCCGAGGTATATAGTCTCAAATAAGGATGCACGGTTTACCTCGCGAGTCTGGAGAGGATTGCAGCATGCTTTTGGCACCCAGCTATGCCTTAGCACTGCTTTCCATCCCCAGACAGATGGAAAAACTGAGCGCACCATCCTGACCTTGGAGGATATGCTGCGGACATGTGTTCTGGACTCAGAAGGATCATGGGTGCAATACTTGCCTCTGGTATAGTTTTCCTACAATAATAGATTCCACTATACCATTGGCGTGGCCCCGTTTGAAGATTTTTTCGGGAGGCCATGCCGTTCACTTATGTGTTGGGCCAAAGTAGGAGAGGCAGGCATCCTTGGCCCGGAAGTGGTGCAGAGCACGACAGAGAAGGTTCAACTCATACATGAAAGGATGAAGGCGGCCCAGGTTCGACAATAGTCGTATGCTAATACCAGAAGGAGGCCCTTGGAGTTTGAGGTTGGAGACCACGTGTTCATGAAGGTCTCCCCTCGGCTTGGGCGGCGGAGGTTTGACAAGGGGAGTAAGCTTCTCCCAGGTTCATCAGACCCTTCGAAGTGTTGCGGTGGGTCGGTGAAGTGGCTTATCAGCTAGCATTACCAACGCCGCTACTTAGGATACATGATTCCTTCCATGTGTCCCAGCTCTCTCGTTATCTGCACGACGATTCACACGTCTGTGATTGGTGTGAGCTGGACATCGAGGACGATGTGAATTTTGTGGAGAGACCTGTGATGATCGAGGATCTCAAGAGAAGGTGCTTTGTGGGTGAACCATTCCCTTGGTTCGTGTGTTGTGGAGACATGGTGGGCTTGGGGAGAGTACGTGGGAGGGGGAACCACATATGCGTACCCAGTACCCAAAGTTGTTTTAGGTTTTGTTCCGTGTTGTACCTGTTGTGGTAGAAAATTTTGTCTTTTGGCTATGAAACTTACTGGTTTTCTTTGCACTGATTGTGTGTGAAAAGCCCTGCCTATGGGGGGGGGGGGAGAGAACCCGACCCCTAATCAAGACGCATTAAGTTGTATGCGATTAAACCTGTGCGGGCGAGTCAGTGCCGCCCAAAGTGGATAATATCTTGACATGGGGGAGGGGACTCCCCAACCCACATGCCTGGGATGTCTGGCATCGTATGTTGCTTGGTTCTTGATAGGGAAGTGTTTTTAGTTAGCATGGGTTCACTTCTAAGAGGTATCTTTCGAGGTGGTTGTTCGGACCCTCTCTTTCCTTCTTGGGTTGTTTGGATTCTCAAGGGTGAGAATCGTTTAAGAGGTATCTAATGTAATGGCCCGGACTCTCCTGGCCCATTACTTTGCCAAAGTGAGGCTCCACAAAAACGGTGGCACCGTGAGGGTGACACCATGAGGGTGACACCGTGACGGTGGCACCGTGTCCCCTCGCCTAGCTTTCGTTCTTTTCCAGTACCTAACTTTTCCGCTCCCGCAATGTAAGTTTCGACGTAAATTAATTCTTTTACTCCTTTTACAACCTTTTAAAGCCCATAATTAATTCCTAAAAATCCAAGGAGACCTCCGTGTGTAACTGCCCAACCGCGTGGTCAACCCACGACCCCCGCTCCTTACACGGTTTGGCATTCTCATCTCAACTGTTCGCGGCTCTTATAAACTAAGGGTTAGTCGTGGTTTCTTCTTTCCTCGATCGCGGCTTTTCAGAAACAGCTTCTGGTGCATCGGGAATTCGTATCGTTATGCGTAGAGTTCCATGCCCGGCCTAGGCATTGATAGACGAAGCAATTTTCGTTCCGGCGAGCCGCATCACTATCTGTGAACTTCCTCCCCCGGCCTCAGCGTAGATCGTTGATCCAATAGGTAGATAATTTCTTCATCGCCTCTCCCTTTGGTGTATCATGCGAAGTGGGCGTGCTTTTGTTTCTGTATAATTGGATAAAACAAACCTAATAAAGATAATGAATTGATTCTATAAATAATGAAGGGTGGGCTGTGATTTTTGATGTTGTTTTATATTAAGATCATCTTTCTAAATTGTGCCGGATTTCACCTTCTGAAAATTAAGGCCGTTGGTGGTCGTTTTCTATGCACTAATGAATCCCTCGTGGTGTTTTAAATAGCTTGTTCCTAATTGTAAACTCCTTCTGTGAAAATTAAATTGGTTAATCATGTATACCCGGCTGAATAAATTGAATGCACCAAGATCAATCCCTTCTGTGATAACCCCAGTCAAAACACGGAATTGAAATCATGGAGCCTGTAAAATATTTTAAATCTAAAAAAATAGGCATGACCCTTCTTAGTGTTGGTGGTAGTGGTTTGGTTGTTTTTATTCATGGGCTGATTGCTAGATATGTGGGAGGAGATGAGATCCCCTATTTTTATACTCTCGATGGTTGTGGAGTCGGGGATGAGATCTCCTGTTGTTATGGATTCAGTGGTTGTGAGTTTTAAGACCCGGTGGTTACTTGTTTATATCACGAATTGGGGTGGGATCCTCTGTTGATGAAAAACCTTTTTGGGGAGGGGACACGGGGAAGTGTCTCTGTAACATCCCAAGTAAGTAATTAATAATAGATATTTTTATCTATGTCTATTAATGAATTAGATAGTGTTTTAGAGGCTTAAAATGAAAATAAATCAAATCTTAAGCATGGAATGCACTAATATTTTTTTAAAAGATTGTTTTACTGCCTTTTGATGGAAACCCATTTTTAAAAATATCTTTTGACAATTTTATAAGCTATTTTTGTCAAAATAAACTTATTCTTTATGATTGGGACATCAAAATTTACTTTGTGTGAATTTTTTGTATTTTTCTGACAATGTTGATTTTTTAATGAATAGTGAAAAATACTATATTTTACATCAAAACTGCTTTTTAATCTACTTTATATATATTATTAGATTATATTTTGAATTGGTTTTAAAGTTAAATTAGAATATATTTTTACCATTTAATCCAATGGTTGTCATTAGTATTAATTTCACTTTGGAATTGGGCATAATCTAATGCCAAACTTTTCATAGATATTGTTTCAAAAAACCTGCTATTTGTTTTGACAACGGGAATTATTTTTAAATCAATTATTGCAATTTCTGTGTTTGGAATTTGGTAAAATGGATTACATATTTTGAATCCGAAGGTCCAAATTATGTAATCAAGACTCTTTTATTTTTGGACATTATGAATAGTAACGACGGTAATTATCTTTAATTATCTTGATTAATGATTAATCGGGTAGTTAAGGATAATAAAATGATATCATAATAATACAAAAAGACCACAACATGTGTCCTAAGGCTACTGGTTGTCTCATTGCCGACCATGGGATGCCTTGTGCCAAACTTGGGGACCCCATGGAATCACTTTTGTGAGAAAGTGACTTTTTATGTTTTTATTTTTAAAGAATGTTAAATGTGACAAAGAATGTATCACCGAAGTAAAATATTTTTAATTTTGTCTACATAAAGGATATTTTGGACTATAAATAGTCATTAGAAAGCTAAAAAGATTTCCTACATCATGATATTTGTTTATAATTTTTAGACATTAAATTTATTAAATTATTTATGACATCATGATGATGTAGCGATTACCTCATTAATAAAGGATTTAAATAAAATGAAATGACAATGTAAAATATAAGACCTAAACATGTCCAAAACCTATTGGATGGGCTTATTTCGAACCCTTATCACCTTACCCTCGAATTATATCAATGTGGGTCCTTTTGAATCCTAAAATCATTTTCATATAAAGTAACATTTCTTTACTTTCCAAGAGTGCCCCTCCTCTCCTCTTATAAAAGGCCCCCACCTCTACCTCCTTACCCACACTCCCAAAGCCTTTGGATCGGCCAACACCTGCCCATTTTGTCTCTCCACATCACTCTATTACTCCTTTAAGCCTCACTTTGAGAAGAAGTCTTCCCAAGGAATCCTTTGAGCTCAAACCAAAGGGAGTTACCCGATTTTAAGGTAATGTCTTCACTTGAGTCCTTTTGTTTTATTTTGCTTCTCCAACCCCTTAAACTCTTTTTATTCATTTATTTTGTAACAAATCCAGTATCTTCAATACACTAGGATGTTGTTATAAGAATGATTAGAGCTACACTTACACACACCTACATCTAATGGTTAAAGGACATACTGTTTCCGTGGATGGTGAATTTATGCCTCCTGAAACGATGATTGTTCAACATTATATTAACACCTTAAAAGGTGGCCATTAAAATGTAACTATATTTATATATGATATATAATATTTTTATGTTTTCCTTAAGCTTCTGTATTTTTCATTTTGGGCATACCTTTATGGTTCCCATTATGCGTAAACATGATATCTTCATTTAAGGAAGTGCGGACTACCGCCCCCTCAAAGTGATTTGATTCGTTAAATTCCATATCTGGGATGTATAAAGGATGGAACTATGATATTATATATTATATTATACTGGAATTATAATATACCTTTATATCATTATGATTCCATTCTATAAAATACGAAATAGAAATGAAAGTAGCATTCATGCGTACGTACGGCTTACCGTCTCCATGAACGGTGCATTTCATTTCTTACCTCTAAATGATTATGTAATATTATAAATGAATGTATATACTGGATATATATGATATATACATCATGATTATAATTCTGGATATAATGAACCTTTGACCACACAAACAACATGTAATTGTAAGATGTTCACTTTTGACTCAAGTACCAAATATCGACAAACGACCGTTATCAACATAAATGACTACATAATGTTCATTAAATGGTAATAAGTTAAATAAAAGGAATAATGAACTTGGAAATGGTTATTAATAAAGTAGAAATTAACTCAAATTTATTATTCCGAAAGTTAAAGAATGATCGAGTCACGTCGGACCCGAGGTAAGGGAACTTCTTAACCAAATTTTCGTTCTTTGGGTTAATCTCTTACTTTCAAATTATGTCATGATATTATTATGTCCTATCTTGTATTTTTTACTTTCTTTTTGTGTACTTATAGTGAATACACATAATATATCTATTTTATTTAAAAAATGATCTTTGTATGGGACTTCGTCTCAATCTCCTTTCATTGAGGCATATTTTGTTTTATACACAGCCTTCTTTTATACGGTGTATAAACCCCTTTGATTTTTATGTTTATCCAAAAGGAATATTTTTTATACGTAGCGTTTTACAAAACGACAAAATGGAATGTATTTGTCGTATGTATGCGGCGACAACAACTTCTCCGCCGCCGTGACCGTTATTTGTGTTTCGGCTTCCTCTACAAGCCATACCTTTTTTTAAAAAAGAAAAATAAATACCATGTTTTAATTTTCTTTTATTTTTGTATTGAAAATGGTTTTCAAAATGTCTTTATATCAATGTGTTATATTGATATATTGTGATTGAAAGTTGGAAATGTTATGTTTCCTTTATGCGTGTTTTATGTGATATGATTATGTTGAGGTTCTTGGGCATTATTATGAAGACGGGTGGTTTCGTGATAAACTAAGGGCGGGTGAGCCCGATATAGCTCTCCAATGCATTGGGTAACGCGAAGGAGTAAAACATTAAGGTTTCTCCAAAGTGATTTAGGGAATATACTGTGATGGGTATTCCAAACGTAACTAAGAGGGTTACTCCCTACGTAAGAATGTTATGAATGCCTCAAGTTACCTTTATGTCTTATTATTTCTATGATTTATTCATGATTTGATGAGGTATGTTAAAGTGCTTATGTTTTATGGGTAAAGTATGATTTCATTCTTATGTATATATGTACCCATGTTTACTTTCCATATTTTTATATCCCTTACTGAGCTTTTTATACTCATCCCATTTTTTTTGAAATGTTTTTCACAGGTCAAGGGAAAGGTACATGATATGATGATAGTGTCAAGGAAGTGTCAAGAAAGAATCCATGTTTTATTTTAAATATGTTTCCATTGATGGGAATGAAGAATACTATCTTTATGTAACCACTTTGTTTATATGTGGAATGTAATGCATGTTTTATGATCTAATTCTCTAAAACTCTAAACCCGAAAAGATCCTCAATGTGTAATCTTGTAATAACTCATGATTAAGTAAGGTTTAAGGCTGGGGCCTTATAGTTGGTATCAGAGGTCGGTTTAGATGACTTTAGGTGTTATAATTATATTAAATGATTATCCAAAAATATTTTTTTGGTAAAATTGAAGTGATGTAGTATTTTAAGATTACCATGTTGCTTCATCTAAGACATGTTTGTTCAGAATGGTTTTCCATAGAGGAAACAGGGAAGCAGTGCTAGGAAGGCATGCAGAAGGAAATAACCTTCCGAATCAGCATCCTGAGATGGTCAGAATTGGAACTGAACAGTTTTTTGCAGTAATGGAGCAGTTGACTCAAGCGATAAATGGTGGTGGTATCCATGCACGAGATCAGCCAGATCAACCGTAGAGGAACATGTCAGTGGTGGAACATTTCATG
This sequence comes from Viscum album, assembly GCA_963277665.1. Taxonomy (NCBI): domain Eukaryota; kingdom Viridiplantae; phylum Streptophyta; class Magnoliopsida; order Santalales; family Viscaceae; genus Viscum; species Viscum album. The sequence continues at coordinate 624,500,405 of OY728147.1, forward strand.
AGGCAACATTCCCCATCATTCAGAGGATCATCTGACCCTGTGCTAGCTGAAGGGTGTATTAAAGCACTGGAGAATAATTTCGATGTCATGGGGTGTTCAGACAGTCAAAAGGTGAGTCTTGCTATTTACCGTTTGGATGGTGAAGCAGATCAGTGGTGGTCGATGGTTACAAATATCAGGGATGCTGATGAGATTTATGCTCTCGACTGGGATGAATTCAAAGGTATGTTTCTTGAAAAGTATTTTCCTATGGTTTTTTGACTTAGGATGGAAAAAAAATTCTTAGAATTGAGGCAAGAGGAAGACTCAGTGGCTACCTATGAAGAAAGGTTCACTCGATTGGCAAGGTATGCTCCCAATTTTATCTGCGACCGTGATAGTAAAATCAATCGTTTTTACTCAGGATTAGAGCCAAAATATCGAAGGGAATTAGCTTCTCGTGAGTATAAAAGTTATGAAAAGCTTGTTCGATGTGCTGAGAAGGTGGAAATGGAGTTTTCCGATGGTCAAGTTTTCTATAACAACCAGCAGATGAAGAGACCAAGGTGGCAGGAGAAAGGGAAGAATTCTTCAAAAAAGTCTGATGGTAAGAAATCTAAGTTTCCAGTTTGTGATAAATGTAGAAAAAGGCATTCTGGGGAATGTCTTCTGAATTCGGGAAAGTGCTACCGATGTGGTAAGATGGGACATATGGCTCGTGATTTCACTGAAAAAGATCAAGGTGAAGGTAATTCCAAATTTGATTTACAGTTAGTGAAATGTTTTAAGTGCAATGAGATGGGTCACTATACAAACGAGTGTCCGAAAAAGAGCTTGAGTGATGGGAAGCAGTTAGACTATAAGCAGAAAGGGGTGGAGAAATCCTTTGCAACTACTTCAGCAGATGTCGAGCCATCAAATGAATTTGTATCAGGTACTTTGTTTATTTCTTCAGATTATGCCAGTGTGTTGTTTGATTCGGGGTCCACACATTCTTTCATCTCTGAAACCTTTTCTAGTAAAATGGGAATACCATCTCAAGAAATGACTCCTGAACATTTGGTAAAAACACCTGGGGGAAATGTTGAGGCAAAAATAATTTATAAGAATCTTGCTATCCTTATCTGTGGAATGAACCTACTTTCAAACCTTATTCTTCTACCTCTAGTAGAGTTTGATGTTATCCTGGGTATGAATTGGCTCTCTATTTACCATGCTATGATTGACTGTAGAGATAAAGAAGATTCTTTTCAAAAAGGCTTTCAGTTTGTGTACAAGAATGAACCCTTACTGTTGATAACTTATCAAGAGGCCAAGAAACTTGTAAAAGATGGAAATTAATATAACCTTGCACACATCATTGAAAATAAATGAACTATTCAGATTAATGATGCGCCAGTGGTAAATGTGTATCCTGATATTTTTCCTGATGAGTTGCCTGGAATAATACCCGATCGGGAAGTTGAGTTTACTGTTGACTTAGTTCCTGATGATAAGCCAATTTCAAAACCCCCTTATCGAATGGCTCAAATTGAACTTTTAGAGTTGAAGGAGCAATTGCAAGATTTATTAGAGAAAGGATTCATTCGACCTAGCACATCACCATGGAGTGATCATGTTTGATTTGTTAAAAATAATGATGGTTCAATGAGACTTTTCATTGATTATAGAGCATTGAATAACATCACTGTTAAGAAAAAATATCCTTTGCCTCATATCAAAGATTTGTTTGATCACATGTAGGGAGCTCAGTATTTTTCAAAGATTGACTTGAGATCAGGGTACCATCAGCTGAAGGTAAAGGAAGCAGATGTTCCGATGACCGCGTTCTGTACAAGATATGGCCATTATGAATTTGTAGTAATGCATTTTGGGCTAACCAATGCACCTTCTGTATTCATGGACTTAATGAATAGAATTTTCTATGAGTTCTTGGATATGTTTTTGGTGGTTTTCATTGATGATATTTTGGTGTTTTCTAAAAGTAAAGAGGAGCATGAAAGATATTTAAGGGTTATTTTGCAAACCATAAAATAAAAGAAATTGTATGGGAAATTCAGAAAGTGTGAGTTTTGGTTGCAACAAATTTCTTTTCTTGGTCACATTGTTTCTAAAGATGGGATAACTATTGATCCTGCAAAATCAAAAGTTGTGGAAGACTGGCCAAGACCCACAAATTTAACTGAGATTCGTAGCGTCCTTGGTTTGGCAGGATATTACCGAAGGATTGTTAGAAATTTTTCATGGTTATCTAGTCCAATGACTAAGCTAACTCGGAAGGGTGTTAAGTTTATCTGAACAAAAGAATGTGATGATTGTTTTCAGGAATTGAAAACAAGATTGGTGAATGCTCCAATTTAGCACTACCTTCCAGGAATGGTGAGTTTGTTATATACAGTGATGCTTCATTGAAAGGACTTGGTTGCGTCCTAATACATAATGATTAGGTAATTGCTTATGCTTCACGACAGTTGAAAACTCATGAGGTAAATTACCCTACACATGATTTGGAATTAGCTTCTTTTGTTTTCGCTTTAAAAATTTGGAGGCATCATTTGTATGGAGTAAAGTGTGAAATATATATTGATCACAAAGGTTTAAAGTATATATTCACTCAGAAAGAGTTAAACATGAGACATAGGAGATGGGTGGAATTAATCAAGGAATATGATTGTACAATTCATTACCATCCGGGAAAAGAAAATAAAGTGACTAATGCTTTGAGTCGAAAAAGTAATGTTTCATTAGCAATGTTGAAATTGGAACATGATCCTTTGGTTAAGGATATGATGAAAATTTGCATAGAAGTTTTTGGTGCAGGAAGTTCTTCTTTTTTGTTTCAGGTATCAGTGAGATCATCTCTATCAGATAGAATCAGGCAAGCACAGAAGCAAGACAGTGAGTTGCAGAAAAAGGTAGAGCTGGTTCAGAAAGGTGTGTTTCCTGAATTCAACATTGTTAATGATTGTGTTTTGAGATTTGGGAAGAGATTGTGTGTGCCTTGTGATTCACAGTTGAATAGAGAGTTGTTATGTGAAGCTTATAGTTCTCCGGTTTCAGTTCATCCTGGCAGTACTAAGATGTACAGAGATCTGTGGGAGTATTACTGGTGGGATGGAATGAAAATAGATATTGCTGATTTTACTGTGAAGTGTTTTACATGTCAACAGGTTAAAGCAGAGCAGCAGTTACCGAAAGGGATGCTTCAGCCTTTACCAGTGCCAGAGTGGAAATGGGAGAATATATCCATGGACTTTGTTGTGGGATTACCGAAGACATCTCGAGGTAATAATGCAATCTGGGTTATTGTTGATCGCTCGACTAAATCTGCTCATTTCCTTGCTATACGAGATACTTTTTTCCTAGATCAACTTTCCTGTTTGTATCTTAAAGAGATAGTCAGGTTACATGGAGTTCCCCTCTCCATTGTATCTGATCATGATCCCAGGTTCACTTATAACATTTGTAAAGGCCTTCAGAAGTCATTGGGTACTGAATTAAATTTTAGTACAACATTTAATCCTCAATCAGATGGGCAGTCAGAACGAAAAATTCAGACCATGGAGGATATGCTACAGGCTTGTTCGATGTATTATCTGGGATATTGGGACCAACATCTTTCTTTGGTTGAATTTTCATATAATAACAGTTTTCATTCCAGTATACAGATGGAACCATTTGAGGCGTTATATGGGAAGCGGTGTCGAACTCCAGCTTTCTGGGATGAAGTGGGTGAAAGGAAGGTGATGGGACCAGAATTGGTAGAAGAGATGGTATAAAAAGTTCATCTGATTCAAAAACACATGAGAACAGCTCAGAGTAGGCAGAAGAGTTATGCAGACAACATGAGGAAGGATCTAACTTTTGAGGTAGGTGATCATGTTTTTTCTCAAAGTCTCACCATGGAAAAGTGTGATGATATTTGGTAAGAAAGGAAAGCTGATTCCAAGGTTCATTGGACCATATGAAATTCTAGATAGAGTTGGATCAGTTTCATACTGGGTGGCTTTACCTCCGAGTTTATCTCAGGTACACAATGTTTTTCATGTTTTGATGCTGAGAAAGTATATGCCAGATCCATCTCATGTTTTGAGTCCAGAGGTAGTTCAGCTGGAAGAGAACCTATCTTATGAGGAAGAACCAGTCCAGATTCATGACCATAAGGATCAAGTGTTACAAAATAAGGTGATTAATCAGGTAAAGGTTTTGTGGAAAAACCACATGATGGAAGATGCAACATGGGAATCTAAAAATGCTTGAGGGATAAGTACCCCCATTTATTCGATAAGTAAATAAATTGCGGGGACACAATTTTCCAATGGTGGGAAGGATGTAACATCCCAAGTAAGTAATGAATAATAGATATTGTTATCTATGTCTATTAATGAATTATATTGTGTTTTAGAGGCTTAAAATGAAAATAAATCCAATCTTAAGCATGGAATGCACTAATATTTTTTTAAAGGATTGTTTTACTTCCTTTTGATGGAAAACCATTTTTAAATCTATATTTTGACAATTTTATAAGATATGTTTTTCAAAATAAACTTATTCTTTATGATTGGTACATCACAATTTAATTTGTGTGAATTTTTGGTATTTTTCTGACAATGACCATTTTTTTATGAATAGTGAAATATACTGTATTTTACATCAAAACTGCTTTTTAATCTACTTTATTTATATGATTAGATTATCTTTTGAATTGGTTTTAATGTTAAATTAGAATATATTGTTACCATTTAATCCAATGGTGGTCATTAGGATTAATTTCACTTTGGAATTGGGCATAAACTAATGCCAAACTTTTCATAGATATTGTTTCAAAAAAAACCTGATATTTGTTTTGACAACGGGAACTATTTTTAAATAAATTATTTCAATTTCTCTGTTTGGAATTTGGTAAAATGGATTAAATATTTGGAATCAGAAGGTCCAAATTATGTAATCAAGACTCTTTTGTTTTTGGACATTATGAATAGTAACGATGGTAATTATCTTTAATTATATTGATTAACGAGTAATCAGGTAGTTAAGGATAATAAAATGATATCATAATAATACAAAAAGTCCACAACATGTGTCCTAAGGCTACTGGTTGTCTCATGGCCGACCATTGGATGCCTTGTGCCAAACTTAGGGGCCCCATTTAATCACTTTTGTGAGAAAGTGACTTTTTATCTTTTTATTTTTAAAGAATGTTAAATGTGACAAAGAATGTATCACCTAAGTAAAATATTTTTAATTTTGTCTACATAAATGATCTTTTGGACTATACAAATTCATTAGAAATCTAAAAATATTTCCTACATCATGATATTTTTTTATAATTTTTAGACATTAAATTTATTAAATTATTTATGACATCATGATGATGTAACAATTACCTCATTAATAAAGGATTTAAATGAAATGAAATGACAATGTAAAATCTAAGACCTACACATTTCCAAAACCTATTGTATGGGTGGATTTCTAACCCTTATCACCTTACCCTAGAATTATATCAATGTGGGACCTTTTGAATCCGAAAATCATTTTCAAATAAAGTAACATTTCTTTACTTTCCAAGAGTGCCCCTCCTCTCCTCTTATAAAAGTCCCCCACCTCTACCCCCTTACCCACACTCTCAATGCCTTTGGCTCGGCCAGCCCCTGCCCATTTTGTCTCTCCACATCCCTCTCTTACTCTTTGAAGCCTCACATTGGGCAGAAGTCTTCCCAAGGAAGCCATTGAGCTCAAACCAAAGGGAGTTACCCGATTTTAAGGTAATGTCTTCACTTGAGTCCTTTTGTTTTATTTTGAATCTCCAACCCCCTAAACACTTTTTAATCATTTCTTTTGTAACAAATCCAGTATCTTCAATATACTAGGATGTTTTTATAATAAGGATTCGAGCTACACTTACACACACCTACATATAATGGTTAAAGGACATACTGTTTCCGTGGATGGTGAATTTATGCCTCCCGAAACGATGATTGTTAAACATTCTTTTAACACCTTAAAAGGTGGCAATTAAGATGTAACTATATTTATATATGATATATAATATTTTTATGTTTTCCTTAAGCTTCTGTATTTTTCATTTTGGGCATACCTTTATGGTTTCCATTACGTGTAAACGCGATATCTTCATTTAAGGAAGTGCGGACTACCGCCTCCTCAAAGTGATTTGATTCGTTAAATACCATATGTGGGACGTATAAAGGATGGAACTATGATATTATATATGATATTATACTGGAATTATAATATACCTTTATATAATTATGATTCTATTATATAAAATACGAAATAGAAATGAAAGTAGCGTTCATGCGTACGTACGGCTTACCGTCTCCATGAACGGAGCATTTCATTTCCTACCTCTAAATGATTATGTAATATTATAAATGCATGTATATACTGAATATATATGATATATAAATCATGATTATAATTCTGGATATAATGAACCTTTGACCACAGGAACAACATGTAATTGTAAGAAGTTCACTTTTGACTCAAGTACCAAATATCGACAAACGACCGTTATCAACATAAATGACTACATAATGTTCATAACATGGTAATAAGTGATATAAAAGGAATAATGAAATTGTAAATGGTTCTTAATAAAGTAGAAATTAACTCAAGTTTATTATTCAGGAAGTTAACGAACGATCGATTCAAGTCGGACCCGAGGTAAGGGAACTTCTTAACCCAATTTTCGTTCTTTGGGTTAATCTCCTACTTTCAAATTATTTCATTATATTATTATGTCCTATATTTTATTTTTACTTTCTTTATGTGTACTTATAGTGAAAACACATAATAGATCTATTTTATTTAAAAAATGATCTTTGTATGGGACTTCGTCTCAATCTCCTTTCATTGAGGAATATTTTGTTTTATACACAACCTTCTTTTATATGGTGTATAAACCCCTTTGATTTTTACGTTTATCCAAAAGGAATCTTTTTTATACGTAGCGTTTTACTAAACGATAAAAGGGAATGTATTTGTCGTACGTATGCGGTGACAACGACTTCTCTGTAGCCGTGACCGTTATTTGAGTTTCGGCTTCCTCTACAAGACATACCTTTAAAAAAAAATAAAAAAATACCATGTTTTAATTTTCTTTTATTTTGGTATTGAAAAAGGTTTTCAAAATGTTTTTATATCAATGTGATGTATTGATATCTTGTGATTGAAAGGTGGAAATGTTATGTTTCCTTTATGCATGATTTATGTGATATGATTATGTTGAGGTTCTTTGGAATTATTATGAAGACGGGTGGTTCCATGATAAACTAAGTGCGGGTGAGCCTGATATAGCTCTCCAATGCATTGGGTAACGCGAAGGAGTGAAATGTTAAGGTTTCTCCGAAGAGATTTAGGGAATATAATGTGATGGGTATTCCAAATGTAACCAAGAGGGTTACTCCCTACGTAAGAATGTTATGAATGCCTCAAGTTACCTTTATGTCTTATGATTTATATGATTTATTGATGATTTGATGAGGTATGTTAAAGTGCTTATGTTTTATGGGTAATGTATGATTTCATTCTTATGTATATATGTACCCATGATTCCTTTCCATATTTTTATATCCCTTACTGATATTTTTATGCTCATCCCATGTTTTTGAAATTTTTTTCACAGGTCAAGGGAAAGGTACATGATATGATGATAGTGTCAAGGAAGTGTCAAGAAAGAATCCATGTTTTATTTTAAATATGTTTCCATTGATGGGAAAGAAGAATACTATCTTTATGTAACCACTTTGTTTATATGTGGAATGTAATGAAAGTTTTATGATCTAATTATCTAAAACTCTAAACCCGAAAAGATCATCAATGTGTAATCTTGTAATAACTCAAGCTTAAGTAATGTTTAAGGCTGGGGCCTTATAGTCTCGGGGTTGTCTTTGGTTCCAGTACTCCGGGGGGTCTCACTTTTTCCTTATTGTTGTAACATTATGAGAGAACCGAGTGTGAATGTTTAAATTGACGATTGATTGGATTATTTTCCTTGGTTATGATTATGGTGTTAGTGGCCCAGTAGTGCATGAACTCATTTGAACATTATCACTGAACATAAAACATGAATGGGAAAAATGGGTTTTGTTGGCGAGCGTCGTGACTCGGACTTGAGTGCTATTGTGATCTGTAGGCTGTCTGAAGAAAAACCTAGCATGGGTGAGTGATTGTTACCAATATATATACTTGTATCTTTGTGTTTATTATTCATACCCCACCCAAGTTGTGCACTTAGTGCTGAAAACCCCCATTCATGGGGGAGGGTGTTTTTCCCAACACTATTCTTAGTGGCTGGTTATTAGCCCCTTTTCTGCTCCCTTTCCCGGATAGCCCAAGTATCTTCGGGCAGGTTGTGATGGCCTGAGGTCCATTATTACCCCAAGAACATTCAGGAGGGGTAGTGTGATGGTTGGCTAGGTGTGTGCGGCGGGAGGTTTCCCAAGTGTCTTCGGGATGAGGCCCATGTGTCTTCGGATGTGGCAGTGGATCTTCTAGCCCAGGTGTCATCGGGCGTGGTGGTAGTTGTTCTGGACTAGGTGTTTGAAGGCATGGTTATGTGTGACAGTTGTGGCCTAGGTGTTTGCGGGCGGGATTCAGCAGTGGGACTACGTGCGGTTGTGGCCCAGGTGTCTGCGGGCGGGTGTGGCAGTGGGACTGCGGTGAGAATGGCGGGATTGGTTCGATGTGTAGGATGTATCAATAACCAGTGGGAAAGTGGTGTTGGGTACCCAAACATCGATGTACTCTTGTTATATATATTACTTGACTTGCGTTATTTGGGGAGTGTGCCTTGGTGAGGCTTGGGTGGATAGTTTATCTTGAAATGTGTTTGGTTTACTCCTTTTTCTCAGGGGACCTTAGTACGTTCCCCCACTTCTGCACGAGAGTCTTTGGTTTTCCCTACTGAGTGTACTTGTATGCTCACCCTACGTATATAAAACTACTTTCAGGTTTACAAGAGGTCTTCGGGGATCGCGCTGGACCATACTAGCTTAGACCTTTGGGGCAGTTGCAGTTGTTGTTTTTCCTTCTTTGGAACTTACCTTTGTAGTCACCTTTTGTACTTTGTGGCTTTTACTTTTGAAACATACATGTGGGAATGGTTTACTTTTGGACATACTTTTCTTTTATTTTGGAGTTGTTGGGTTCCATCATCTTATCTCCCGATCTTGTAAAACAGAAAAATGGTAATGCCTTCCATTTAGTGTGTTATTCTATACCCTTGGTGCTAGTCGCCACTCTGGGACCTATTGAAGGCAGGTTTCAGGGGTCATTATCTCTCCTTCAACTTATAGAAGTAAGGGCCTGGCAGTCTGCTGACCCTTCCCTCATTTTGGTGAAGGTGGGTCGTGAAATTCATAGTACACTTTTTAGAATCCCAGGGAAAAGAAACAAAATAAAAGGATGATATTAGATGCTCAGTATGTGAAAACGTACAACAAAAGGTAAATAAAGCATTAATAATTTGGAATAAATAAATAATAAATAAATATTCTATATAACTAATATCATAAAAGGGTAATAAATATATGGAATAAATAGAAATATAAATAATCACATGGATAATAATAACTAGTTTCATAAAGATATAATTTATAACAATGGACATCAGAATATTAGTGTCAATGCCTTGTGAAAAGACATAATATGTAAATAGGTAAGAAATACAAAAAATACCCAACAAAATTTATCTCATGAGACATAACAATGCACGAAGGGGATATAACACACATCACACATCACTTACTAAGTCCAATGCATTCTTCATATGAAGGGGCCCATAACAATTAAATACATAATAAACATAAACATTTGTGTTGTCAAACTATCATTCAAAATGTAAATATTTTACCCAATAAATAAATAAAATAGTATAATCATAATCCATCCACCATAATATGAAAGGTGTTATTAAATGATTATATCCCCAATAAATTAAAATATTCAAAAATGGATGTTGAAATATATGAAAATAATTTATAAATATCATTAGAATACTTTATAAGAAAAATTACTTTTTTATTTTGAAATCACATATATTAAAAAATAAATATTTATAGAATTTTAGAGATTTTTTTGGAACTAAGAATAGAAAATTTTAAATCAATATTCAAATAAATGATACTTCATGATGGCGGGAAAATTTATTTGTGCGATAAGCGTTAAAACATAGATTCTTTTCACAGCTCTTGTAAAAAGTGAATCATTCAGAAAACAACAAGAATTTTCCTTTAAAACATCTTTATAGAAATTAAAAAAAAAGAAATAATTAATTTAATAAATCATTTGGAGATATAAGAAACATTATTGACAATATTTAAAGAAAATATGGACATGTCAGAAAATGATTCTTGATCGAATCAAAAAACAATGTCAGTTTTCCTTTAAAAAATCATTTTGGTATGTTTGAGTGGAAAAGAAGGTAAAAAATGGAAATAATACATGAAAAACACATAAATAAATAGATTATAATAAAATTTATTGGCTTTAATATATACATATCATATAATTCCCCTAATGTAAGGTTAAAAATAAACAATCTCGAACAAGGATGAGATTGTGAAATAAACCTTTATCGCTTCGGTAACTTTTGAATAATAAACTACATAAATGAAACAAATTAAAATGAAATTGTAAATAACATGAATATAAGTATATTAATGATATAACATATCCAAGGGTAATTATATATATCACATGTGGAAAATAAGTGATGAATATGGAATATGTCTCATGGAAACAAAAGTGAGATGTGAAACCCTTACCTCATGTACGAATTGATTTGTAAGTGATTTTATCATCCTATATAATAATTTAAATTTATTTTACATATATATATAAATAATATATATATACTTATAATATCATATATTACCCATTTATATCATTTCAATACCCTTTTTAAATAATTTTTTATTAAACTCATCTTTTTCATGTGTGATTTTTTTCATTTTTTATGTATGTTTCAATTCTATAATTTCATTTATTTCATATTTATTATTTTTACATAATATACATAATTTTCATAATAATATTAATTTAATATATATTCATTATACACATATTTCGAATCATCCATGAAACAAATAAATGAAAAACGAATCACATTGCTTCGTGGTGCTGGTAGCCCACACATACGTATGAGTGAAGTTATCATTTTTTAATGTGGGAAGGTTTAAGAAGATAAATTATATATTATTTTTAAATAATAATAATAATTTCATAAATATCATAAATATTCATAATTTACATATTTTTAACCATCCATGTAAAATGGCGATGAAAAATGAATTACACCGCTATGTAAAGATGGTAAGTCGTATGTATGAATTATCGATGTTTTCGCTTTCAATTGGATGAAAAGACGGTGGATAATGGTTATAAAAAAATCATAATAAAAGGTAATTATATTTAATACACTATATTAATTATTTTTTAATGGATACAATACATTTAAATGAGGTATAAAAATAAATAAAATTAAAAGTGCTCGATTAAGAGTTATACCTCTTCGTTGAGAAACAACATTTTACTTATACCATAATCCTTATGAAGATGGTATTTTGGGAATGATAATAATATCTAATAACTGGGTAATGAATATAATATGGTATAATGGTTGGTAATTTATGATATAGTGTGCTCAAAATTTGTGAATAATGGTGGAGAGGAGGTTCCCTTTTATAAGTGAGGGAAATGACACTTTTGGAATTACATAAAATATTAAATAATATATACACCATAATAATGTAAATTAGAACAAAGGAGCCCCATATTATATTATAGGGTGTCATTGGGTAAAAATAAACTCAAACGCTCACATTTAGATATGTTTTTGGATACATTTTAATAATTATCTCCTAGTTAAAATACTTTTAACCCATTTTAATCTTTATTTCCGAAACATAACATTTTTACCATGATATCTCAATTAGATGAATGATAATAAAATGTGAATTATAATTAAATATAGAAACTATAATTCCAAATTTGGATTAAATTTTATCATACACAACCTATATCAGTGTAATAAATTACTTTTAATATAAGAACACAAAACACATGAAAAAGGTTTTTAGGAAAATACCAGATTTGAGCGTAAAAATAATTTTACAATAAAATAACGTAATAAGTTTGTTTACATGATTTTTTTTGGCAAAATAATAAAAAAAGAATTTTTTTTAGAATTTTTTATCAAGGAAAAACATAATGAAATATTCCAATCACACCATTAAATGCAATTACCCAAAAATAGGTTCTAATTTGAATAAAATATAACTTATCTTCATAAAAGTGAAGCTCATATTCCCAAATTAAAATTAATGTTTCATAATAAATTATTTAACTCTTTAAACATATATTTGGACAAAAATCACTCACTAAATAGGATAAATTTATGTTTTAAAGGTATTTGAAAGCCTTACCCTATCTCTTTAACCTAGTTTTACAAGTTTTACCCTTATCGAGGTGATATAACTTTGACATAATTACTATTCATAATGATAAAAATAAAAGAAAAACATTAAAAAACTAACAACATAATTCAAAATATGGAATACATTTTTCATTATTCAATTATTTTTAGTGGAAAAAATCAATTTTAATAAAAATGTGTAAAAGGAAATGAACAACCATGGTTAGAAAATTGTGATTTTAAACATAAAAATGAACATATACAAAAATAAAATAAAATGTTTATTAATATTTAATTATTTATATTACATTAAATAAAATTAATATTATGTTACTTTAAAACCAAATCCAAAAACAATGATACTTTTAAATTAATTTATTTACAGAACATAATTGACATTTTTTTTAAATCACGATTTTTTAGTATTCATTTAAAACAAATCTTTTTATAAAAGTATCTAGAAATCACACATAAATAATATTTATAAAATTTGAAAATATTCATTATAATACAATCTAAAAAAATGCATTAAAAACCATTTTTGAACAATTTATTTTATAAATCATAAAATGAATTTACTGAAAATTATAAAATTATTTAGTATGAATTAATCAATACATTTTCATTATATAGATACTTTATAAATAATTTTCATAATGTGGTTATTTCTATTCACTCCACTGATTTAATAGCTATGTTAAAACAACCACATTTAAAAAATAATATTTTTATCCCAGTTCCCTTAAAGCTTGGTGTTGCATGTTAAGAAATCTATAGAGAATTGTATTCTATTAAACAAAATATCCTAGGTCTTATATTAAGGTACAAGATGATATCCACTAGTAAAAACCACTCATAAATAAATATGTAATCCCAATACATAATCTAATGTCATACATAACTAAAAACTTTGAAATAATCCAAAAGAATCCAAGGCAATAACCATAAACTTGAGTAACTCCTAAATAATTAATTTGAGCCAGTACTTCCTAGATTGATCATTAGAAATCTATTTTAGAACTAAAAAATAGTTTAAATATATGTAGGGTTTTTATAAATGTTTCTATTGCTACCACTTAGTAGGAGGCATGAGGCGATTGATGTCAAACCTAGGTGCTCTGATAACAATATTATTTTTTGAAGGTGACAACAACAGTCTCTACTCTAATAGGAAATTTCCCTTGATCTGTACGAATGGGATGAGATTTAACCCTAGCTCACCAAAAGAAATATTCTAGGAATTTAAAAATTTCTGTAAGATTAACATGTTGTTGTGTGAAATGAAATCCAAATTTATTGCTCTCATATAACACAATATATATTCAGTGTTGCATGAAAAGAAAAATATCAAAACGATTAAATTAATACATTTTTTCAAAAAATATCTGGGTGTTAAAAGGTTTATCTGACAATAGATCATGTTTATGGACTAGCGGTGACCCTAATATCCCTAGTAAGGGAGGTTTCAATATTTTAACAACCAAAATTTTTCCTTAAGTCTTGGAAAAAGTAATGTACACACTCTTATTTTATCTAATCTGGTACTTCATAATCAGAAGTTGTGATGGGACTAAACATTATTGGGGAGTTGTCTCCAACTATATCCATATATATAAATATATATATATCCATGTCACCCCCTTCTTCATCAGGGTCATATTCTTATACATAGTTAGACCACATATTTGATGTATTGAACTTCTCATTCATAAATATTACACATTATAGATAAATAGACAGTACAAAACATAATGATCCATTTCAGATTCATTTTGGTCTAGTGACTTTGGAAAATTTTACACCTAAAAACTAGTCCATAAGTGATCCATGTCATCTCCCACTATTTTTTTCATAACTAGATACACTCTTAGATATATCTTACATAATACCTTCCATCATAATATGGATAATGTAAACATAGTAAAGGGTGAGCTCATAATCATAGTAAAGGTAAACAGGGGATATATCAACAGATTATGAGAGTAAGGGTATGAAAACATGAAAATAACATTTGGAAACCAAAACCTGTATATCATAGATCGTAAACTTGAGTTATGGAATAAATATTAGAATTTTATAAGTCATGAATCAAAATGGAATCAAAGAACATGATCCCTGATAACATAACATTGGAATAAGATATAAATTTTTGGAAAGCATATAAGCATAGATAATCATTTCCTTAGTTTTCAAAGATCACTACCAAAACTATCATACTGGAATGGGTTCGCTCCCCAAACCATCATAGTAGTCATGGTTTACTTCCAATACTATAATAATGGAAAATGTACCCTAATAAAATGGGATCACTCCCTATTCCAACCTTATTTATCTCATGAGATATCAATATTTACCCAATTAATTGGAGGGAGATATAGGACCCACATATCTTTGTTATAATATAACCACCATACATGGTTATAATGTTACACCTATCATTTAATTAAAATAATAACAATGTATTACATAAGATCATAATATATTCATCCTATCATAACCCATGAAAAGAAATGGGTTTGATATAAATTTCATCATAACATAACATGTGGAAAGAATAAGGTTTCATAATAATTTCATCATTTCACCAAAGTATATAATTTGTAAAAATAATTGAATTTCATTAGAATTTTAACATGGTATAACCCATGGAAGTGAAACAGATTGCATAAAAATATTTTCCTCAGAAACATAAACCATCCAGAGAACGAATGAAAAGAGTATCCTTGGATCATATCCCAGTAAATAGTAAGTAATATCAATGAATTTCATCCTATATGGAATATTATATTGAAAGACCACTTAGAACATTTCTTTAGAAAAATACCCTTTCCAGTATTAAAATACTTCTAAAAAATATTAATCCTTTTAAAAATCCTTTTTGTTATATATTACATTGAAAACATATAATAGAATATTTAAAAATCATTGGAAAAATATGTTGAATAAAATAAACTTTTGAATTTGAAAACAACTTTCTGAAAACATAAAACATTTTCAAAATTCTTCCCTTTGAAAATATCCTTGGAAAATTATAAATTAATCATTAAAGCATTGAGTTTCCATAATGACTAAAAATGATGTACAAATTAGACTAATATTACATTCACATATTCATTAAAAGATAAATGAGTTTTTTTAGAAAATGATATCGAGATTCCTTTCAAATCATTTTGTAAAAAGTCAAACATGGGTAATAATGTCTTTAATAAATCATTTTAATGAAATTAATATTTTTTATTTTTTCAGAAAACATGGGTTTGGATGAAAATGGTTTTTGGACTAAAGAGAGAAATAATGATAGTTTTTCATAAATATACTCTTTTGAAATATTTACTACATAAAGAGAGAAAATTGAAGAGGAAATATTTATTTCTATGAAACAATCATAATAGAATAAAATTCATGAGTTTCATAAGAGATAAATCATATGACTTTATCATTTTAATCATAATCATATATAATCTCGATAAATGATGAGATTATAACAAAAACATCTTAATAATTTTTTTAAATTCTAATCATAATTCCCATGATTAAAAATGTTAAATGAATCTTAGAATATCATGATTAAAAATATACTTAGGATATTAAATTTCAAAGGGTCTATATATACACCTCATAAAATAATATTTGAACATAACATTACATATGTCTCAATGATAAAAAATTGGGAGAAAAATCCCTTATTGCTTTGGTAAATATTGAACCATAAACATCATGAAAGAGATATCCTAAAATGGATATATATATCCACATAAATTTAAAGATAATTATCAAAAAATACATTCATGGGTATTATATACATCATAAAATAGAAACACATTGTGAATATGTCATGTGTCTCATGGAAACATATTAGTGAGAAGAAAATACCTTGTAACGTCTCGGGTGTTTGGAGCGGGTCGAATTACTCAACCCGTTTGGTTTTTTTAGTTTGGTGAGTATGAAATCTATTTTCTTGGTCATTGGTACTTTGTTTTAATACATTCTCTGATTCAATGAATTGTTTTTAGATGAGTTCTAATGCTCAACAAGCGTCTTGGGGTTTTGAGAGGGGTTCGAGTGCATCAGAGGATGAAAACTTTGACATTGAAGAAGTCATAGACTGGTTAATGTAGTTTGAATAAAACCTATGAATTCCCTAGAGAAACCATGTGAACCTACAGGTATACGAGACGCGGTTTGAAAAACTATGTGGGGGGGGGGGGGGGGGTTCACGGACATGTAGGGCACTCTACAGTTTTTAGCATAGGATCATGCATGGTTGGAACCTGTTTAAGAAAACCATTCATTCCAACCATGGAGAGTGGGGTACATAGTTAGTGGGCGATTCTTGTTTCCCCCATGATTCACCAAATTATGTGGCCAAATAGTGTAACCCATTAAAAGTGTGAAATGTCCAAAATTCCCCTCCTATTTATCCATTTTCAAAATTTATTCCCCACCCGCACACATAGTTGAGGTAACTCCCACTTTTCTTACTCTCTTTTTCATTGATACAATATCCTAATAAGAAATATGAACGTCGATCCATCGGTCTCATTGGAACCACATCAGTAAGGGCTTTAATCTTCTTGTTTCTCTTCTCCTTTTCTCCGTCCATATAAAGTGATAAATCAATGTGAGCAATTTTACCCTATTTTTAGGGTGTTCATATAAAACACAGATTTGTTCCAAAATGGATTGATTTAGAGGCCGATAATGGAAAAGAAAGCAACTACAAATTCAAGGTATGTGGTTCATAGCTTTATTATTGATTTCAATCATATTTTGGGGGTGTGTTCTTCCGGGAATCAATAGGTTGTCTGAGTGAGACCCTATAAATTAAATGATTATCTTTTAAATTCATTGAATGATTATTGGAGATTCTTATGGGTATGAATAAACCTAAATAATAGTGGTTAAATCATAATGAGAGGCTTAAATCTTGGGCTAGATGTAACACCCCGAGCTTCCATGATACGCTTCTCATTCAATAATGAAATAGCTTGCATTGTACGCAACTTCGAGTTCTAACACACCGCAACTAATCAAAGTAGCCGTTATGAATAGTAATAACCACCTTTTAAATTTATAGAAATTTTATTTTTCAAAATGGACTTCATTTTTGTATTCTTAATATTGAAATTAGCATATGTTGAATTTTTTGTAATTTTCTGAGAACTTCCATTTTTTTATGAATAGTGAAAAATACTTAAAACAACTTTTTTAATCAAAATAATTTATAGTGATAAGTTATACTATTGAGTGGTTTTAAAGTATAATTAGAATATATTTTTACCATTTTATCCAATGGTGGTCATTAGAATTAATTTAACATTGAAATTGGGCATGAACAATTGTCAATCTTTTGATATAAAATGTTTCTTAAAAACACGCTATTTGTTGTGACAACGGGAATTAATTATAAAATAAATTAATGCAACTTATATTTTTGGAATTTTTTAAAATAGACATCATTTTTGAAATAGGAATATCAATTATAGCTTAGGGTGAAATTTTGGCATTGTTCAGAAAAACATCAATTTTTGATGAATAGTGAAACCACTAAGTGGTAGTTAAATAACTGATTTTTCGTTTAAATGAAATATTACCACTTCTGTGATTTGATTTTCAAAAATCCGACATACATGGTTGTCATTAAGAAGTAAAATGTGGTTCAATGAGATTAAAATAATTTTTTGGTGAATAGTAACTTTTAAGTTCTTAATCGCGATTAGAGGTAATTAGTGTAGTTTAAGGTAAAAATAATGTTTTAATAATATGAGATGAGCTTGACACTTGTACTAATACTATTGGATGAGTCATGGCCGACCAAGAAAACCCATGGGTCAAATTGGGGACCCCATGGAGCCACTTTGGTTGGAAAATGACATTAATATATATTTATTTAATGTTAAAATTAAATTGACACAAACATGAGTTGTTTTACTAAAACAATTTTTAAGTGGGGTTACACACGTCCAAATTTTTATTATAAATATTCATTAGAAATCTAAAAATATTTCCTACATCATAGTATTTTTTTTTATAATTTTTAGACATTAAATAAATTAAATTATTTATGACATCATGATGATGCAGTGATGCTCTCATTATTTAACGATTTAAATAAAATGGAATGATAATGTAAAATCCAAAGCGTACACTTGTCAAAAACCTATTGGATGAGTAGATTTCGAACCCTTATCATCTTATCCTCTAATTATATAATTGTGGGACCTCTAAAATCCGAAACTCATTTTATTATAAAGTGACTTTTCAATCTTTCCAAAAGAGCCCCTCCTCTCCAATTATAAAAGGCCCCCACCTCTCCCACCTTATTCAAACCATCAAGTTATTTGGCTCGGACAAACTCTGCCCAAATACTCTCCCAACATCCCTCCCTTACTCCTAGAAGCCTCACTTTGGGCAGAACTCTTCCCAAGGAAGCCTTTGGCTCAAATCAAAAAGAGTTACCCGATTTTGAGGTAATGTCTTCTCTAATGTTGTTTTGTTTTATTTTTCTTCTCCAACCCCCTAAACTCTTTTTATTAATTTATTTTGTTGCAACACCAGTATCCTAAATATACTAGGATGTTGTTATAAGAAGGATTCGAGCTACACTTACACACACCTACATCTAATGGTTAATGAACATACGGTTTCTGTGGATGGTGAATTTCTGCCTCACGAAACGATGATTGTTCAACACTCATATAACACCTTCAAAGTTGGCCATTAAGATGTCACTATATTTATATATAATATTTTTATGTTTTAATTATGCTTCTGTATTTCTCATTTATGGCATACTTTATGATTTCCATTATGGGTAAACGCGATAATTTCATTTTAGGAAGTGCGGACTACCGCCCCCTCAAAGTGATTTGAATCGTTAATGCCATATGTGGGATGTATAAAGGATGGATTAAATGGTATTATACAATATATTATACTGGAATTATATTATACATTTATATCATTATGATTTCGTTCCATTAAATACGAAATAGAAATGAAATTAGCGTTCATGCGTACGTACGGCTTACCGTCTCCATGAACGGTCTATTTCATTTCATACCTCTAAATGTTACGTAATATTATAAATGAATGTATATACTGGATATATATGATATATATGATATCTAAATCATGAATATAATTCTGGATATAATGGATATTTCACCACATGAACAACTTGTAATTATAAGAAGTTTATTTTTGACTCAAGTACCAAAGATCGACAAAACGACTGTTATTAACTTAAATAATCACATAATGTTCATATCATTGTAATAAGTGATATAAAAAGGATAATGAAATTGAAAATGGTTCTTAATAAGGTATATATTAACTATAGTTTATTATTCAGGAGGTTAAAGAACGGTTGAGTCAAGTCAGACATGAGGTAAGGGAACTTCTTAACCCAATTTCTATTCTTTGGGTTAATCTCCTACTTTAAAATTATTTCATGATATTATTATGTAATATCTTGTATTTGTACTTTATTAATGTGTACTTATAGTGGATACACGTAATTGATCTATTGTACTTTTTTAAAAAATGATCTTTGTAAGGGAACTTCTTAACCCAACTTCAATTCATTGTGTTAATCTCCTACTTTCAAATTATGTCATGATATTATTATGTATTATTTTGTATTTTCACTTTATTTATGTGTATCTATAGTGAATACACATAATAGATCTATTTTATTTGTAAGGGAATTTCATAACCCAACTTCCATTCTTTGGGTTAATCTCCTACTTTCAAATTATGTCATGATATTATTATGTCGTATATTGTATTTCTACTTTCTTTATGTGTACATATAGTGAATACACATAATAGATATATTTTATTTAAAAATGACCTTTTAAGGGACTTCGTCTCAATCTCCATTCATTGAGGCATATTTTGTTTTATACACAAATTTCTTTTGTACAGTGTATAAACCCCTTTGACATTTTACGTTTATTCAAAATGAATCTTTTTATACGAAGCGTTTTACTAAACGAAAAAAGGGAATTTTTTTCTTTCCGTACATATGCGGAGACAACGAATTCTCCACCGCCGTGACCATTATTTGATTTTCGGCTTCCTCTACAAGCCATCATTTTTTTGATGAAAAATAAACACAAAGTTTTAACTTTCTTTTATTTTGGTATTGAAAATGCTTTTGAGAGCGTTTTTATTATATCAATGTGTTGTATTGATATCTTGTGATTGAAATGTGGAAATGTTATGTTTCCTTTATGCATGTTTTATGTCATACGATTATGTTATGGTTTATGATATGTTTAAACCTATTCATATGAGGAATTTATTGGACTTAATAAGTGACGGGTGGAGCCCGCTATAGCTCCTCGATGCATCGGTAGGTCTCATGAGACAACTAGACGTGGAATTGGCCGAGGCCCTTTCCCAATTTGATTTATAGTTTTGGCTGAGGCCTTAATCATTTTAGACATCTTGACCGAGGCCTTGAAAAAATGTTTCAGAATGTCTGGCATTATACATTCCCTCATTATGAAAGTGGTTATTGATATTGCATGTGATTATTCGACTAGTAGAATATCAATGTGAGTATGTAAATTGCATTATTTAATTTTATTTTTGCCATATTATGCTGAAGTTCAAGTTTAAAAAGGCTTTTGTTTTAGTTATACATTGCCTTAAATGTAAATGTTTATTTATGAAAGATTCCGCAATATTGTTATCCTTACTGAGCATCTGAGCTCACCCCTTTCAATGTTTTAATATTTTCCAGGATGTGAAGAAGTATTTTATGAATGACCTGCAGGGATTGTCAAAAGAGGATATGATTGTGGACTATGAAGACCATGTTATTGTAGTTTGGTTACTTTTTGATGTAATGAAAGACTTATGAATGTATCTAGTGTTTCCAAGGCTACTAAACTAATCGACCTTTCGAGACTTGATCTTTTGTGATCATGCCAATGTTACGAAGTAATGCACCGACTCTGGGTAGCTGGGGTCGGGGCGTTACAGTTGGTATCAGAGGTAGTTTAGTACTAACCTTGGAAGCTAGAGTTAGATAAACTCTGATTAGAGAACATAGCCCAAAGATATACTTTGAAGATTAGTATAGAAGAACTTCCTAGAATTTTGTTATTGTAGAGATTTTGTGAGTTTTCCGAGCAATAAATCCCTGTCTGGATACGAGCAGGTAGAGGCGGCTCTGGCACAGATGTACCTAGGCGTAAAACCCGAAAACACCGCTTTGAGCTAGACTCGAAGGGGAACTGGTGCACGACAACGGGCCTTGCTGCACACTTGGTTACGACACTCCCGGGGGATATGCTTAGGATAATTCCCATTTTCTTTACAAACCACTATGAAGGGTTACGAGTATATACTTCCTCAAAGAAATTTTTTTTATGATTATGGATTATATCCATAAATAGTTCAATTTATGTTAAGTATTTTATAAGTATGGAATTATGTATTTTGATTCATAAACTAATCTAGTTTATGCCATTGTATAGAAATGGCGCCCAGTAGAAGGAATGTGACCTCCAGCAGTACGTATGATCCAAAGAGTAAGAAGGATCGTATCTTTCACGGTATTAAGCCAACATTTCGAAGGGAAATAGTCTCCCATGTGTTCTCAACATATGAAGAAATAGTATCATGTGATAATAAGATAAGTAAATAATTCTATGAGTCCTATGGCTTTGAAGCGAAGCAAGAGACGAAAGGGATGGAAGAGAGAATGATGGATAAAGGGATGAGGGGAAAGAAGAATTTTCCAATATGAGGTAATTGTGGGAAGAAACATCATGGAACTTGCCTAAAGGGAATGAGAGTTTGTTATAAGTGTAGAGAAAAAGGACACAAAGTGCGTGACTGCAAGGGTAAGAAAATGGTTTCAAATGTACAATGCTTCTTCTGTAAGGATTGGGGACACTACGCAAACCAATGTCCAAATCATCAGAGTATGCCCCAAATGATGTTATTGGATAATAATCAAGTTATGATACTACCACAGATGAGGAGTAATGATTAGAGTTCTTATGTTGTTATTAAATAATTTTGTAATTTGAGTGTTGTATCAATGATGTACTGGTTATAATAATTATGGAGTATATAAGGATTGTACTACAGTACTATTTCATAATGGACTTGAGATTGTGTGGAACCAAGAAAAGTGACTCCACAGTAGGTTAAATTTTTGGAAAAAATAGGGTTGAGAGAAAGATAGACCATAATATGGTTCTGATACTGAGATTGTGATTTTGGAATAAGACGTGATTGATTTGGATAAATTATATTGGATATACTTAACTTCCTTGAAACTGATTGATGTTTTGTATACATTTTCGGATAGATGGAGTATATCTAGTATTCTATAAGGAATAAGGGATCATGGTAATTTAGTATGTTTAAAAAGAATACATGATGAAGGTGTTCACATGTTGTTACATGGGAAAAATGATCTTCATTATGTTTACCTTCCTTGTAAAATTTGGACTGTGAGTTGGACAGAAGTATTTTGGATAACTATAAAGGTTGGAATGGATTAAGTTGATCTTTGGATAGTATTGTTTAAGGTTAAAGCATTTTGGAATATTATTTTTGGAATATTATAATACTATAGTTTTAGGAAAAGGACAACCTGCAGGGTGGGGCATAACCCGTCGCGTCGGACAAAGCTGCAGGAATCGAACCCACAATCATGGTGCGATAGGCCTTTATTTCCTACCACTAGCCTACAGGAAGTCCCTGGTTATTACAAAATAATTTTACTAATCTAAACGGTATGTGTTAACATTTGGAACCCTATACAATTAGGATAAGTATAATATTTTTGAGTTCTATTATCTTTTTGAGTGAAAGATGAGTTGAAGGTTGAAACTCTAATTGTCAAGCATAATTATATATATACCTATCTCTTATTCAATGAATAAATTAATTATTAAACATTAGTAAAGGGATATTAAAACAAAAAAATGTGTTATCCTAATACCTTATGTCTTGTTGAACTGATGATATTTTAAATCAACATAGATTGAAGGCTTTGAGGCCCTCAATTTGACAGTTGATTGTGATTGATGACCTCAATAACTCCCTACAAATATTTATGTTTTTCCTCCAATTATATGTCTTTAATTTCCACCAATGTTCTCCTAATCTATATCATAATTGGGTGGTGACTTTTTCATTTCCCTTTCCCTCTTATTAAGGCTAAATTTTATTAACCTTATTTCCGATGTGGGTTTTCCACAAAGGTATTTTCTATTTTCAACCTTTTATTTTCCAAGAAAAATTTCAAATTGTGAGGACGCAATTTATTGAAGGAGGGGAGAATGTAACACCCCGAGCTTCCATGATACGCTTCTCATTCAATAATGCAATAGCTTGCATTGTACGCAACTTTGAGTTCTAACACACCGCAACTAATCAAAGTAGCCGTTATGAATAGTAATAACCACTTTTTAAATAAATAGAAATTTTATATTTAAAAATGGACTTAATTTTTGTATTCCTAATATTGAAATTAGCCTATGTTGAATTTTTTTGTAATTTTCTGAGAACATCCAAATTTTTATGAATAGTGATAAATACTTAAAACAACTTTTTTAATCAAAATAATTTATAGTGATAAGATATACTATTGAGTGGTTTTAAAGGATAATTAGAATATATTTTTACCATTTTATCCAATGGTGGTCATTGGAATTAATTTATCATTGAAATTGGGCATGAACAATTGTCAATCTTTTGATATAAATTGTTTCTTAAAAACACGCTATTTATTATGACAACGGGAATTAATTATAAAATAAATTAATGAAACTTATATTTTTGGAATTTTGTAAAATAGACATCATTTTTGAAATAGGAATATCAATTATAGCTTAGGGTGAAATTTTGGCATTGTTCTGAAAAACTTCAATTTTTGATGAATAGTGAAACCACTAAGTGGTAGTTAAATAACTGATTTTTCGTTTAAATGAAATATTACCACTTCTGTGATTTGATTTTCAAAAAGCCGACATACATGGTTGTCATTAAGAAGTAAAATGTGGTTCAATGAGATTAAAATAATTTTTTTGAATAGTAACTTTTAAGTTCTTAATCGCGATTAGAGGTAATTAGCGTAGTTTAAGGTAAAAATAATGTTTTAATAATATGAGATGAGCTTGAAACTTGTCCTACTCCTATTGGATGAGTCATGGCCGACCAATACAACGCATGGGTCAACTTTGGGACCCCATGGAGCCACTTTGGTTGGAAAATGACATTAATATATATTTATTTAATGTTAAAATTAAATTGACACAAAAATGAGTTGTTTTACTAAAACAATTTTTAATTGGGGTTACACAAGTCCAAATTTTTATTATAAATATTCATTAGAAATATAAAAAGCTTTCCTACATCATAGTATTTTTTTTTATAATTTTTAGACATTAAATAAATTAAATTATTTATGACATCATGATGATGCAGTGATGATCTCATTATTTAACGATTTAAATAAAATGGAAAGATAATGTAAAATCTAAAGCGTACACTTGTCAAAAACATATTGGATGAGTATATTTATAACCCTTATCATCTTATACTCTAATTATATAAGTGTGGGACCTCTAAAATTCGAAACTCATTTTATAATGAAGTGACTTTTCAATCTTTCCAAAAGAGCCCCTCCTCTCCTCTTATAAAAGGCCCCCACCTCTCCCACCATATTCACACTATCAAGCCATTTGGCTCGGCCAAACTCTGCCCCAATACTCTCCCAACATCCCTCCCTTACTCCTAGAAGCCTCACTTTTGGCAGAACTTTTCCCAAGGAAGCCTTTGGCTCAAATCAAAAAGAGTTACCCGATTTTGAGGTAATGTCTTCTCTAATGTTGTTTTGTTTTATTTTTCTTCTCCAACCCCCTAAACTCATTTTATTCATTTATTTTGTAGCAACACCAGTATCCTCAATATACTAGGATGTTGTTATAAGATGTACTCGAGATACACTTACACACACCTACATCTAATGGTTAAAGAACATACGGTTTCTGTGGATGGCGAATTTCAGCCTCACGAAACGATGATTGTTCAACACTCATATAATACCTTCAAAGGTGGCCATTATGATGTCACTATATTTATATATAATATGTTTATGTTTTAATTATTCTTCTGTATTTCTCATTTATGGCATACTTTATGATTTCCATTATGGGTAAACGCGATAATTTCATTTTAGGAAGTGCGGACTACCGCCCCCTCAAAGTGATTTGAATCGTTAATGCCATATGTGGGATGTATAAAGGATGGAGTAAATGGTATTATACACTATATTATAATTGAATTATATTATACATTTATATCATTATGATTTCGTTCCATTAAATACGAAATAGAAATGAATGTAGCGTTCATGCGTACGTACGGCTTACCGTCTCCATGAACGGTGCATTTCATTTCTTACCTCTAAATGTTACGTAATATTATAAATTAATGTATATACTGGATATATATGATATATATGATATCTACATCATGAATATAATTCTGGATATAATGGATATTTCACCACATGAACAACTTGTAATTATAAGAAGTTTATTTTTGACTCAAGTACCAAAGATCGACAAAACGACTGTTATTAACTTAAATAATTACATAATGTTCATATCATTGTAATAAGTGATATAAAAAGGATAATGAAATTGAAAATGGTTCTTAATAAGGTATATATTAACTCTAGTTTATTATTCAGGAGGTTAAATAACGGTTGAGTCAAGTCAGACACGAGGTAAGGGAACTTCTTAACCCAATTTCTATTCTTTGGGTTAATCTCCTACTTTAAAATTATTTAATGATATTATTATGTAATATCTTGTATTTGTACTTTATTAATGTGTACATATAGTGGATACACGTAATTGATCTATTTTAATTTTTTTAAAAAATGATATTTGTAAGGGAACTTCTTAACCCAACTTCAATTCTTTGGGTTAATCTCCTACTTTCAAATTATGTCATGATATTATTATGTATTATTTTGTATTTTCACTTTATTTATGTGTATCTATAGTGAATACACATAATAGATCTATTTTATTTGTAAGGGAATTTCATAACCCAACTTCCATTCTTTGGGTTAATCTCCTACTTTCAAATTATGTCATGATATTATTATGTCGTATATTGTATTTATACTTTCTTTATTTATACATATAGTGAATACACATAATAGATATATTTTATTTAAAAATGATATTTTAAGGGACTTCGTCTCAATCTCCATTCATTGAGGCATATTTTGTTTTATACACAAATTTCTTTTGTACACTGTATAAACCCCTTTTACATTTTACGTTTATTCAAAAGGAATCTTTTTATACGAAGCGTTTTACTAAACGAAAAAAGGGAATGTTTTTCTTTCCGTACATATGCGGCGACAACGAATTCTCCGCCGCCGTGACCATTATTTGATTTTCGGCATCCTCTACAAGCCATCATTTTTTTTGATGAAACATAAATACAAAGTTTTAACATTCTTTTATTTTGGTATTGAAAATGGTTTTGAAAGAGTTTTTATTATATCAATGTGTTGTATTGATATCTTGTGATTGAAATGTGGAAATGTCATGTTTCCTTTATGCATGTTTTATGTGATACGATTATGTTATGGTTTATTATATGTTTAAACCTATTCATATGAGGAATTTATTGGACTTAATAAGTGACGGGTGGAGCCCGCTATAGCTCCTCGATGTATCGGTAGGTCTCATGAGACAACTAGACGTGGAATTGGCCGAGGCCCTTTACCAATTTGATTTATGGTTTTGGCTGAGGCCTTAATCATTTTAGATGTCTTGGCCGAGGCCTTGAAAAAATGTTTCAGAATGTCTGGAATTATACATTCCCTCATTATGAATGTGGTTATTGATATTTCATGTGATTATTCGACTAGTAGAATATCCATGTGAGTAAGTAAATGGCATTATTTAATTTTATTTTTTCCTTATTATGCTGAAGTTCAAGTTTAAAAAGGCCTTTGTTTTAGTTATACATCGCCTTAAATGTAAATGTTTATTTATGAAAGCTTCCGCAATATTGTTATCCTTACTGAGCATCTGAGCTCACCCCTTTCAATGTTTTAATATTTTCCAGGATGTGAAGAGGTATTTTATGAATGACCTGCAGGGATTGTCAAAAGAGGATATGATTGTGGACTATGAAGACCATGTTATTGTAGTTTGTTTACTTTTTGATGTAATGAAAGACTTATGAATGTATCTACTTTTTCCAAGGCTACTACACTAATAGGTCCTTCAAGACTTGATCTTTTGTGATCATGCCAATGTTACGAAGTAATGCACCGACTCTGGGTAGCTGGGGTCGGGGCGTTACAGTAGATTAGACTAGGTTGATTATTTATTTAAATAAAATTATTTACATTGATCGTGACAGTTCCACAGGAATAAGACAGTCTTGGAATGAGGATTGAGATTTTATTGACTATTTGGATGAGGTGAAATGATTCATTATGTTGGGAGAGTCCAAAATTTTATGAGTGATAATGGTCACAGGTTGGGTGACATAGTCGTCGGATTGAGTCCATGGGGTCATCAGGTTATGGTCATGACACAGGTTATTTGAGATGGGGTTGGACATCAGGTTGAGAGACATAGTCATATGAGAATGAGGTGAAAGGTTAATGTTTATTAGGTACTTATGTGGTGATTGTTTATCACTGTGATTGATCAACATGTTTTTGGAGCCTTGTAAACATTTTACATACTCAGATAATGAAGTGATGTTGACTACTCATATGGTAGAGGCATCCATTAGATATAGCTTAGGAAGGTGTTGACCCCCAGTATGGTTGGAGATACTTACTATAGAAATCCATGATGATAGTGAGGATCTATCAGTCAACAATGTTGAGATCATCAGTTGGGGTTTGAGGCTCATGGTATATAGAGGTTTTTAGGCCAGGATTATGCGGGAGGATGAATATTACCATTATTCAATACATCATCTGTTGATCTGACAATGTTTATTATTTAGAGGATAGACATCATTGTGACTTAGATGTTAGGATTTCAGTTGATGGGGATTATTCTGAGCTGAGGTATGAGGGACCATGTACTTTATTAGGAATTTTTTTGGGATATCGGTTATATGATTTAGGGCACGAGGTTCCAGGTGATACATTTAGGGGTGGAACCTGAGGGTTCACATGGGATGATTTATGATATAGGATTCCATGGGATATATACTGAGGATTCTCTCAACTATAGTTATCTTGTTTTTTCTAGAGTATGTTATTACTTCCTTATGGCTGTTGAGTACAAGGGGAGTGGGTTATTTATATGGGATAAATGTGATACTTTATTTAATTTTAGTACACACATTCATTATCACAATTATATGTTAGTCACACATTGGTGGTAGAATACTAAGATTTATCCTCAAACCATAATCGGGACCTTCAGGATGCGTGTATATTTTATGCTATTGCAATCAGGAAAGGGACCATGCTTGGAGGCTATATCTTAGGGTTTGTGTATGACCTTTTTCATTGGATATATAGAAAGGGACCATAGAGGTTCTTATAGAAGCTATAGTTAATTTTTGGTTTCTTTTTGTATCAACATGCTTATATATGTATATACTGTGGTTGGAAATGGGAGACCCTTTCTACTTACAATCTTGTATGACCTAACAAAGATGCATGTTTAGCTAAAGATGATAATTATTTTTAAAAATGGAATCATGTGATGTTCTTATTATACTATTGGTATGTTGAGATTGTGGATTATTATTACAGATTCTTGTTTCTACTATGATGGGTTACTAGTCTAATTATTATTTTCTTCATTTTCCACATATTATATTTAAATAGACCATTATTATTATCATCAATAGTAGGTAGAGTCTCCCCACTATCACATATTTTTACCCCACTACTAGTTAGTAGCTTTTGGAGTACGGGGAGGTGTGCTTAAGGCCTAGTGTACCTATGAACCATAACACTTTTATTGTGGATAAATGGGATGGGGTGATACAAATTGTATCAAAGTAGTTTTTTTACCTATTTTTGGGTCATACTTCTTGGGGTATGGTAGACTGGATACTAGGATGTAAGTTGAACTAGGCCTAGAGCCTGTATTTGGGTGCCTGTAGCCCCATGAGCATGGGAAAAACCAAGTTATTAGGGGTGTAAAATTGATTTTATGCTTTTATATTTTATAGTTGATATGATTTCCACCTAAAGCGGTTCACTTTGATGTAATTATTATCAATTTTGATATGTCACCCTTGTCCTGATATGGAAAAGAGGAGATTTGGACCCTTATAATGATATGTTAAGGGATGTTGATATGATTTCTTGATAGGAATGTTGGATTTGATATATATATATATATAAATATTTTCCTATGATAATTTTTTTTATCATCAATAGGAACCTGGATTACACTAATAAGGGTTAGTTGTTTAAATAGTCAATAAGGGAAGCTAAATAGCGTTTCCTACATATCCTTATTTATTGAAACTCTACTCATCCAACTTAGGCTTGTGGTTCCAATGATATTTTTATGTTATGTGATATGTTATGCATGTGGTATGTATAGTCCTAGGTCTTATAGGAGAATAAATTGATGAAGAAAGGGGTGATCTATTTAAAATGGTAAAAAAGAATCTAAATAGTTTTTTCCTGCATAGCCTCTTTGGTGGCATCTTACTTAGCTACCTCAGATTGATATGTGATTCTTGACATTGATGTGGGTAGAAGAGGGGTCATGAGGCTAGATTTATATGTGATACCTTGATTTGATAAGGGTTGTTAAGGCGCCATGGGGCCAGATGTCACAAGGCATGGTTGTGATGGGGGACTGTAAGGGTAGTGAAATTACACTAATTTTATAGTTTTACCAATATATTTTATTATATATATTATTGTGGTTTTCTTACCATGTCATTAGTATTTAGTTGGTTTCCACCTAGATAGATTCTGATGGAGCATTAGGCAGATGATGATTTGCTGCTGAACGAGCATGTACAGCATGAGTCCTCTAAAGGTTAGGAGGAGTCCCTAGAGGTGCATAAAGATCATGAGCTATATGTATAGGATAAGGTTCATGCTCGTGTATTGGTAGTGTAGCCTCCATATTTTACAAATTTGGGTTGTGTCTTGATGAGAAGCACCAGGTGAGCTTGGATCATTTCATCTAGGGAATTGAATGGGGATATCAGGGAGTGAAACCTTTTTTGGATTACCTAACTCAAGAGTTATAGTCACAGCACCCACCAATTTTTACAGGTGAGGGTGGACCAAAAGTGGTAGAGAACTGGATAGATTCAGTGCAGAACATCTTCAAGAATCGCGATACACCCCCATGCTGGAGGGTGAATCCAGAAACATACATGTTCATAGAACCATCTAAATACTTGTGTTATGTGCAAGTTCAGAAAGGCCGACAAGAGGGACTTTAATGGAAGGACTTTGAGTCTAGTTTATTCGATAACTTCTTCCACATGAGGTTGATGTAGGAGAGAGTTGAGGGTTCTTAAACCTACAACAAGGTGACATGTCCATCAGGGACTATGTGGGTACATTCACGAAGTTTTATCCCTTCATTATCAGTATAGTGGGAGATGACAACTAAAGATTGAGGTGTTTCAAGGATAGTTTAAGACACTCCATTCGGGTGCATGTGAACACCTTCATGATGGAATCATTCTTAAAGGCTAGGAATTAGGTATAGATATCCTAGGGAAATTTTACAGACAAGTTATACACAAGCTGGGAGATAGATTAGGTTGAATATAGTGGTGACACTTCACATATTTATAAGCGAGGATGGGAGGAGTCTCATCATGGAATTCATGCCAGTTACTCAAGAAGAACATCGAGTAGTGGGTCCTCAACGGTGTGCTTACAGTGCGATCTGAAATATCATATACATATGTAGTGTGATCCACTATATAAAGAGTGTCGATCATGTAGATAAGTTTGGAATTTTGAGAGGTTCAATAGGATGCCTTCTCGGATAGTCAACAGTAAATGACTGGGAAAGACTCATGGTTTTGAGGGTAGATCGAGAGAGGTACTAGGAGATGGGGTCCAAGATTTAGTTGGCCACAAATTTCCTAGAAGATATATTAGGACCCAGATGTGGGTTCAGTGTCCTATGGATGGTGTATCATTAATGGACAACATCAATTAGTTAGTCAGACTTAAATCTAGTTGCACATAGTGTATCTTCTATGTGCAGAGTAGGTAGGGGAGCCAACTACAGTTAGAGGTACGTCATGGGTGTGACCAGGGTGTTTTGTTTTGAAATGGACCTTTTTATAGGCATGTATAGTTTTGATAGCGTGATGTGGAAATGATGTATTGATTTTGGATTAACTAGATACTGTTTTGTAGGTTGACATCAGTTCAGATGCGTTATATATATGTATGAGGTTTGTGGAACCAGGATTATCTATGGTCATTGATGTGATGTGAGATTACCTATGGTGAGTAGGCATCTGGAAAATGCTGCGATGTAGGATTACATGAGGTGGGTTGGACTTTGGGAATTGGTGTGATGTTTGATCTATGTGATTTTTGATGCATTATGACTTCTTAAGGGCATTTTTTGAGATGTTGGACCTCATAGGTTCCATGTGTGACATGGGCATTAGGCGGGCATCAGATGAGATGTGGTACATGATGGGTGTCTACTGTGACATAGAATTGATGTGAGAACCAGATGAGGAGTAGGAGTGATGTTGCATCAGGGGATGACTTTTCAGTTCAGGGATTTTTGGTGAACCCTCAGTTTGTTTGAGTTTTGGGTCAGGAAGTGATCGGGGTAGGTAACTTCTAAAGAGAGGAGTTCCTTAAGAGAGTTAACCTGTAACTTTATGACCAGGGTATTACATGGTGTTTAAACGAGATGGGTATTTTTGGTACCATCTTAGGGTAATGTTTTATAGCTCATGGATAAGCTATGTTAAGGTGGGGTGACTGTAACATCTCGGGTTTTTTGAGAGGGTCTAATTCCACAAGCATTTTAATTTTTTATTGAGTATTGTCACTGTTCCCAATTTTTATAAATATTATGGACTTTTTTTAGATTTTCTATAACCTGAGGCATTGTTTTTATATGATTTACAATAATTAACGATTGTATCAGGGTTTCGACATCATTTTGGGTGATTCATAGCTAGATTACCTAAACATTGATTATTGCACATACTGGGGAACATAGTTTGAAAAAACCATGTGGCCTTCCGAAAGAAACCGTGCAGTCCTCAAGGGGCACTGAACATAGTTTGAAAAAACATTCTAGAGGAGTAAATGACCATGAGGGGAACTCTATAGTTTTTAGTGGAGGATCACACAAGGTTGTCCCATGGTTTGACAAACCATGCAGGCCAATCAAGTGTAGTGGGGTGCCTAGATATTGGTTGATGCACAGTTGGAGCACGGTTCGCGAAATCCTATTTCCAAACTATGTAACCCATTAAAAGTATAAAATTTCCCAAATTTCACTCCTTATATTTATCCCTTCTCTTCCCATTTTCTTCCCCATTAGCATGAATAGTAGCGAGAACTCCCTAATTTATTTCTCCCTTTGGAATTTATATGATCTCATCATCTGAGATCTGATCGCCAATCTGTCTGTCTCATTGGAACTCCATCAGCAAGGGATTTAATCCTCTCACTTCTTTTCACAATTTCTTTTTCTATATGGAGTGCTAAATCAATGAAATCCATTTTAATCTATTTTTATGGTGTTCATATAAAATGTCAATTTATTGCAAACCAGATCGATTTAAGGGATGATACCATATGAGAGAGAATCTACCAATATGAGGTAGGTGGTTCCAAGAATTCAATTTGAGTTCTCTTGTGTTTTGGGGGTGTGTTTTTTGAGCACTCCATTGGGTTGTATGAGAGAGACCCTATAAATTAAATTCTTTTAATTTAAATTAATTAAATTATCATTGGATATGATTACGTGCATGCTTTTCCAGAGCATGATTGGTTAATTCCCAATGAGATGTTTCAGGCCATGGGATGATTAGCCAGAGGTGTTTATTTATTTAAATTACATTTTTATATTGACTGTGAGGGTTCCATAAGAATATGATGGGATTGGAATGAGGATTGAGATGGTATTGACCATGTGGATAAGGTTAAATCATTCGTTAGGTTGGATGAGGCCCAAATTCTATGAGTGATGTTGATCATAGGTTGGGAGACATGATCATCTGATTGAGGTGATGAGGTTGTCTGGTTACGTGCATGGACTGGATGATTTGAGATGTTTTTGACCAATAGGTTGAGATACATGTTCGTAGGGGAATGAGGTTCGCGGTTTATGTAAATTAGGTACTTATGTTTTTGATTTCCACTCACCGTGATTGGCCGACATGCTATTTGAGTTGTGTGCAGACAATTAGGACTTAGATGATTTGGTGGTGTTGGCCCCTCATGTGGGTAGAGGCCTCTATTAGATGCAACTTAGGGTGGTGTTGAGCATAAGTATAGTTGAAGGTTCTTTCCATAGAAATCCATATGTATAGTGAGGATCCATCAGTTGACAATGTTGATACTATCGATTGGTGGTTGATGCTCGCAGTATATTGAGGCTGTTGGGCTGAGATGATGTGGGAGAATGAATATCACCATTACTCAGGACATTGGATATTGAGTTGAAAATGTTTATTATTTGGAGGACATACATAGTTGTGCCTTGAACACCAGGATTTGAGCCGATGAGTATTCTTATAAGATAAGGTTTGAGGGACTAGGTATTTGCTTGGTAATGCCTTAAGGATGTTAGTAATATGATTTATGGAACAAGGTTCTAGGTAATACTTTTGGAGGTGGAACCTGAGGGTTCACCTGTGATGATTTTAGGCATATGATTCCTTGGCCTATATGCTAAGGATTCTCTCTAGTACAATTATTTTGGCATTGGTCAAGGCAGCTGATTGCTTCCTTGTGGATGTTGAGCACAAGGGAAGTAGGTTATTTATATGGTATACATGTGATTATTCATTATTTTTTACTAATAAACTACTTTATCACATATGTATGTTAGTCATAAATTGGTGGTGACCTACTGAGATTTATTCTCACACCCTATACGGGCCATTCGAGACACGTGTAGATTTTATGCTCTTATGATTAGGTAAGGGACCGTGGTCAGGAGAAGGACCTTATGGTTTATGTCATACATTTTTCATGGGATGGATGAAAAGGTACCATGGATTTTCCAACATCAACTGGAGTTATATTTTAGTTCTTTTTTGTATCATCTTGATTATATATGTATATATTGAGGTCGTCAACATGCGACCCTTTCTTCTTATTGTCTCGTATGACCTGGCTTGGATGCATTCTTAGCTGAAAATGGTATTTATTTTTAAAAACAGTATCATGTGATGTTTTTATTCTACTATTGGTATATTGATCTTGTTGATTATTAATGATTTTTCTTATTTCTAAAATGGTCGGTTACTGGTCTAGTTGTTATGGTCTATCTTTTTTTCTTCGTTTGTTTATACTGACAATTATTACTATCATCACAAGAGGGTATAGTTCCCCTAATATCACATATTTTCACCCTCACTTATAATTGGTATTCTTTGGAATATGGGGAGGCACACTTAAGGACTAGTGTCCCTCCATCCCATAACACTTTCCGGGTGACTAAACAGGTCGGGGAACTACATCCCTTATCTTAAGTCTTTAATTATTTCATACACATTTGAACATAATATATAATAAATAAAATTTTATTATAAATCTATTAAAACCCATATTTTTAAATATCATACCATATATTATTTTATTATTACCTTTTTTTACCATTTTATTAACAATTTCCTTGTTAAAATAATATTTTGGGAAATAACTACTTTTT
Organism: Viscum album; assembly: GCA_963277665.1. NCBI lineage: Eukaryota > Viridiplantae > Streptophyta > Magnoliopsida > Santalales > Viscaceae > Viscum > Viscum album. Next base: position 624,535,715 of record OY728147.1, read on the forward strand.
TATGTATGTTTTGATCTGTTATTGAGTCCTCTTACTTTGATAATAATTAAATTATACCTAGAATGTTATATATGATATAAATATCATATATATTAATTATATATGTACTTCTATGAATCTATAAATATTAAATATAGACTATGAAGTACACCATCAATGGAGACAGTTCGTCATACCAATGCAAGGACACTATTTCCATTTTCTCAAAGGATTAAAAGAAACAAATGTAAACAATATATTATGATTCTATAATTTTTATGTCATATATATCACATATTTTCATTAAAAATATATTTATTACATTCCATTAAAATCATGAACGAATCATTTTGCTCTGTGAGGTAGTTTTTCACCGTACACACACGCGACATTAGCATATTCCTAAAAAATGGATTGTAAGAATTTATATGTGATATAGTAACTCAATAAGTGTTATAATGTCATAAATTTGATATCTAAACATTTAATTTGTTATTATATCATGTCGTGGGTGGTGTTAATAGAAAACGAATAACATCGGTTCACGAGGTAGTAGTCCGCCGTACACACAAATACTGATTTCGTATCCCATTCGATGTAATTGGATATAGTTGTAGGTAATAAACTTAAAATAAAAATATCTTTGTATATTTAAGATACATATCATATTATATTATAATGTTTTAATTTTAATTTCAGGAGGTTTAGGAAGAAATAATATAAGAATGCTTGTTGAAGAATATTACCTCTTTTTCAGAAAACTTCTTTTGGTTTGAACCAAAACGATTATTAGGATGGATTAATGAAAAAAATGATTATATGATGATTTTATGGATTTAAGGAAGATAATTAATCATTTCTTTTTTATATAAATTTTTTTGATGTGTGAAGTGGACATGAGAGGGGGTGGCCTTTTATAAGTGAGGTGAGTGGCATACTTATAATTTTTTTAAAAGAAAAAGGTGTACCCATGTTTTTCAAAAGTCAAAAGGAACCAAAATGGGTTATTATATAAAATAGAGGATATAAGGTCTAAATATTTCCATATAAGGGGTTTTGGACAAGTATTGGGTCATTTTTAACCCTTATAATTTTTCTTTAACCCACGGTATACCCATTTTTACCATAAGGGTGATATTTAACATTTATTGTTTTTACTATTCATTATGTTCAAAAAATAAGTCGAACTTATTGGATAATATAATTTCTGATTATTAAAAATATTTAATCCATTTTTCAAAATTCTATTCATAGAAGTGGAAAAAATTAATTTAAAATTAATCATTAAGACACGATGTGAAACTGGTCTTCCAAAGAGAAAATATTCAAAAGACTGAAATGTTTTTATATAAAAATTAAAAACTAAATTTATTATAATGAAAATAATTATATTAATAGATATATAGTTATACTAATTTTAATTTTTGAACCATACCAAATCAATTTGAATGTTTTAAATTTCTTTAAAATAAATGGAAATTCTTAATAAAAACTTGTATTTGTCACTATTCATAAAAAATGTACCTTCTTAGAAAATTCAAAAACATTCACCCTAATATAATTTTGGAATTATTAATTCAAAAATTAATATTAATTTTTAAAATTAATTTCATAAAATTAAGAAAATAATTAATTTTAAAAAACGTTCACAAAAGGCGACAAAACTTCTTCTTAGAAAAATATATATTTTCAAACATAAAATTGGAATTATTCTAACATCTTGACTTTAAAACATAGAATTTTAATGTTTAAAAATGGACTGAATATATAATATATAAATTTCATAAAAATAAATCACCAAATGTGATTTTTCTAATTTATTGTGGTAAAACTCATTTGTGCGAAAAAAATATAGTTTTTTTGAAAAAATATTTCATTTGTTTTTCGATGGTTATTATTTTTATTTATAATTAATTGGTCGTGAAATAATTTATTATATATACAAGTGTAAAACATATATTTTCAGAATTTTGTTATTCCGATCCACACCCACCACTCAAACGGATATAAGAAAACAATCATATTAAATAATAATATTTTAAATGTTTGTCACATTTCTTTTGAACAAGGTGTTTCGTGTAATGAAAGCTAAACTCAATGTTCTATGTAAAAAAAGATAAAGTAAGTGTTTCATGTAATATATAACATTGAAAATATTAAATTTATATGAAAAAAATTCACCAAAATCTCAGGGGGTTACATTTTACCCCCTTAAAATGAATTCCCCCCTTAAAATTCATCACTTTAGTACTAAAAAATGACGATACTTATACCTCATTATATCCTCAGGTTACCATGTATCATCCTCAAGTTGGTAGTTTCACCACAAGATAGAATATGTGACTAGTATTCTTTCATAGAAATTGTCCCGCATTATATATAATCTCCACCTATTTTTCTACATAAGAAAGATCATTCTCCAGTGGTATGACCTATGAGTTCATAACATATGATAGATCATGTATGAACTTACTCAAGAAAAATACATTGAACACATCATGAACCAGATAGAGGTTTTTTGGAATAACCACGAAATAATATATGATCCCAATATGATCAAGAATTTCAAAAGGACAGATATAATTATGCCTAAGTTTTTCCTAATTTCTTTCAATGATAACTTCATAGAAACACCTTCTCACTAACTAAAAATTATATATTGCATCAAAAATTATCCTTACAAAATTCATATCATCATTTTCTACCCTTATGTGTTATTGAATGGATCTAAACATTTTTTCCATTTCATCAGTGAGCTTAGGTCCTAATTGCTTTCTTTCTGCAACTACATCCTAGTACATTGGAGATCTAAAAATATTTCCATAAAGGGCTTGATAAAGAGCCATCTGAATAATAGAGTGATATCAATTATTGCCAGAAAACTCAACTATAAGAAGGTTTTAACCCCATACACCTCTTAAATCTATATAACAATATATTAGTATATCTTTTAGGGTTTGAATTTTTCTCTCAGACTAACCATTTGTATGAGGATGATATATAGTGATAAAACTAAACTCTATATCAAGAGCTTACTAAATACTTCACCAAAGAATAGAGATAATCTCAGGATCCTGATTAGATATAATTAAATGTGGTAATCTGTGCAACATTAGCACTTCCTTATTGTATATTCTTGAAAGAGGATCCAAATATAAATATTACTTGATAAAAAAAGTGTGATGACTTTGTAAGGTGATCAAATACTACCAATATAACATTATTACCTTTACATTATTTAGGGAGTACAATGACAAAATACATGGTGATGTTTTCTCCATTTCCATTATGGTATGGATAATGGTTGTAGAATCATATTAAACATTCATCTCTCTACCTTATGTTTTTAACATAACAGGTACCATGAGACATACCCTATAATATCTATCGTCATGTTATCTCACTATAAATAATCTTTAACATAGGATAGTGGTAGGGGATATATGCTTGTCTCCCTTTGGGTTTGGGTTCATGAAGCCTTGCTGGATGGGACATGTTGTCTCCTGACTTACGGGTTATCTTTCTTCCAAAACTATTTTAATAAAAACATTATAAAATTGTAATATCCCATAATTACCTTAAAATCAAAAAGAGGATAAACCCTAATGCTTAAAAATATCTTTAATCATATGTCTATAAAAAGGAATTCCTCTTAAAAAAGGGTTGTATTCCCCTAAAAACTCTCAAAATATCTTTAATCTTGATAAACCCCACAAAATAGAAACTGAGAAGTTGTTTTGGATACTTTGAACTTAGGATGAATCTTAATATTATAAACCCATTATGGTATCGATAAATCTGAAGTTAATATTACATGGAAACATATATTCTTCCAAAATTAAAACAATCAAAAGATTTTCCTTGATTTTATAACTAAAATACATTTTTAAACTATTCCATAAAATAATTCTTGAATTAAATTACAAACAAAATTATATGAATTCACGTCATTGGTTATAATAGAAAATTTATTTCCATGATCAAGGGTATAACCTATAGTTGAAGGCATTGACTCAGATAATTCCCAAGTTCCTCATATACGAGACATAGAATCCCTTGGAAATATTTTTCCCTATGACCTTCATTTCTATATAGAAAACATATTCTCCACCATCAATATTCTTCAAGTTCCTTCTTCCCACCTTCTGGACATGTATAAAGCTGAATATTCTTTCCTATGTGTTCATTACAACATGAAATTTCATAAAATTATATTTTATTCATATTTTATGCATTAGAAATCTCATTGATGTGCATGTTGTTAATAATATATCATGGAAGATGATTAGTCATAATTTAAATATCTTTATATTCAGTTATAATCAAATTTTGTTTCTCATAATCAGCAGATTTTCTATCATATATAGTGTAAACATGATTCCTCTTAGCACCAGCCATTGAATAAAACCAAAAATCACAGTATGAGGAAAAATAATTATAGTGGGAAACTATATAATCTTGAACAATCACTTATAGTACATCTAAATCATGACACCTTCTTTTAAATATGTGAAGCCATAGGTTTAACCTAGGAAATTAAAGGTAATTATTTAAATCCTTCATGATAATTCATAAAAAGTTTGCGAATTTTCAAATCATATCCACTGGGAGTGTCAAACTAGGTGTGTCACAAGTCCTATTATTTTGTACCAGGTATTGCTCGATTCGATCTCGACATTCCCATTTCATAGTTATTACCCCTAGGTTCCTATATGCTATATCCATATCTATATGTAGTATATAGATAGGGATATAATTTCTCGTAAACCACTCACTCTATCTTTTGACAAAATTCCAGAACATTTTTCTATAATTTGAATCATCCTTAAAGTTATCCTTAAATGTATCCCTAGAAATATTCTTATAAATATCCCTAGGGATCTCATTATTATTTTCTCATCCTAGTTTCAAAATTATAAAAAAACATTGCTATGATAAGAACTATAAAGACCCAAACATAACATATATAAATATTACATCTTAAAAGGTGAATATTCAATACATAACATAATTATTAACTCTAGAATTGTTTAGGTCTAGTGCCTTTGGAAATATGGACACATAAAAAACTAGTACATAAGTGATCTACTTCTGGTCCCACTATGTTTTTCATAACTAAAACCCCTCTAAGACCATTTTTACATAATACCATTGCTCACAACCTAGGAAAATAAAACATAAGGAATGGTGATCTCTGATGCTAAATAAGAGTAAAATTTTTTTTATCAACATATCATGAGTATAAGGTTATGAGAATGTTATAATAATAGATTAAAAACATATCCTACATATCATATATCATTATCATGAGTCATTGTATAAATATTGAAATTTTATAAGACCTGAATCATAATGGAATCAAATAACACGAGCCTTGATAACATAACAATGGAATAAGACATCGATTATTAGAATACCCATAAGTATAGAAAATAATTTCCTTAGTAGTGAAGGATCATTTCCAAAGATATAATAGTGGAATGGGTTCACTCCACAATCCATCATAATGGCCAAGGTTCACTCCTTAGACTATCATAGTAGAAAAGTCCCCTACTAAACTGAGTTCACTCCCCATTCTATACCTATTTATCTCATGAGATATTAATCATTAAACACTAAATTGGAGGGACATATAGGTCCCAACCATCTTGGTTAGAATTAAACCATCATTCTTGGTTATAACATAACCACCACCATATAATGAAAATAATACAGATGTGTTACCCCAATACCATAAACCATTTTTTATATCATAACCCAGGAAAGGAAATAGGTTACATAAACATTTCATCATAACCTATCTTTAGGAAATAAACGGGTTTTAGAATCCTTTAATTATTTCATCAATGAATAACTGATGGAAAATAAGATGGTTTCATAAAATTTTTATCATGGTATAAACCCTAGAAGGGAAATGAGATTCATAGACATCTTTTCATCATAAACATAAACTATATAGAGAAAGAATATGAACGATATACTTGGATCATATCCTATAAAACCATACGTAACATCAATGAATTCTATATTCAAGGGAAAATGATTTTTAAAGATCACTAATAACATTAATTTATAAAAACACACTTTCAAATTATAAAATAATTTTTTTGAAAAAAATTCTTTTAAAATCATTTTTTTTAAAAACCATTGGGAGCTTATAAAGTATGATTTAAAAATCATTTAAAACATTTCATGAGGAAAATATCCTTTCCAATTTTATTTTTTTTGAAAAATAAAACATTTTCTAAATACTTTTCTATGAATATAACTTCTAAAACATTTAAAGGAAACATTAAATAATTGAGTGGTCATGATAGGTGGAAATTATATATATGTTAAAACAAATATTTAATTCAATTTTTTAGTAAAAGAGAAGTGGGAATTGTTTAAAAAATTAAATGAATATTCCTTTCAAATTTTTAAAATTAAAACATGGTTAAAAATTAATTTAATAAATAATTTTAATTATTTTGAAAACATTCTTTATTTTTCTAGAAAACGTGGTTTTATAAGAAAAGGCTTTTTGACCGTAGAGAGAAATAAAGATGATTTTTTAAAAACACTCTTTTGAACTCCTAAGTACATAAAGATAGTAAAATAAAGGAAAAAATGTATTATAATGACATAAATAGAGAAGAATAAATATCATGATTTTCTTGAAATATATATAATATGAATTTATCATTAGAAGAATAATCATAATCAATCTCGATAAACGATGATATTGTAACATAATACTCTTAACAATATGGTAAATTTGAATCGTAGTCCCCATGAATAATAATATTATATGAAACTTATAATATTATGATAATATATATATTAATGGTATTAAATTTCTAAATGGTTGTATCTACACCTTATAAAAGAAGATAGGTTCATAACATAACATATGTCTCAAAGAAATAAATTGAGATAAAATCCCTTACCACTTTTGTATGTTTTGAATCACAAAACCCATGAAAGAGAAATCATAAAATGGATTTATAAATCATTATAAATTTATGTAATATAATAATAAAATATATTTATTTTAAGTATATATAACACATAAAAGAAACACATGGTTAATATGACATGTGTCTTAGAGAAGAAGAAAAGTGGGATGGAAATCCATTACCTTAAGTGTCAAGTTCATTTATACATGTTAAAACATAATATATAATGAATATATGTTTATTATAAATATATTAAAGAATATTAATTATTTATATCACACAATATATTATTTACTGATGCATTATTTTACCCATTAATTAAAAATTACTTGTTAAGTCACGTTTTGATCAATAATTACTTAATTTTTTGTCGTGTCTATATTGATTTGTTATTTTTTGGTCCACTTAATTTGATCCGGGTTCAATACTCTCTATAATTCGAAACATTATATAAATATAAAATATTTTCATTATATATGTATTTAGATTAATACAAAAAATTTAGAGATAGAAAATGAAATACACTGTTCATGGAGACGGTATGTCGTATGTACACATTAACGCAGTTAAATTTTTTCGAAGGATTGAAATAAATAAATTTAAATAATTTATTATAATATATAATCATTTTATTGTCATATATATCACATGTTTTCATTAAAACCATCATTATTATCTTTTATATTAAGTGTGAATGAATAACATCGCTTCATGAGGCGGTAGTCTGTCGTATACCTAAGAAACACTATCGTATTCTCACAGAATAGAAATTAATAAGGTATATGTGATATAAAAATTCCAAAAGTATAATTATATAATAAATACCTTATATAAAAAATTTAATCCACCATTATATCCATCCATGAGTGGTGGTGTTGGAAAATGAATAACATCGGTTCGTGGGGCGGTAGTCCGCCATTCATATGAATAGTGATTTTGTATCCCATTCAATGGAAGTGGAGATGGATTTAGAACATGAAATTCAAATAAAAAAAATATATTATTACATTTAATATAATTTATTTTATTATATCATAGTTTTTTAATAATAATTGAAGGAGGTTGGGGAAGAAATAAAAAAAATGCTCATTGAAGAACGTTACTTCTTCTCAGATAAATTCTTTTTGTTTGAGACAAAAGGCTTCATGGGATGAATTAATGACCAAAATAAGTCTTATATGTTGATATTAATGAATTAAAGAATTGATTTGGGTAGGTATTTTTTGAACCAATGTGTTTTGGAAGTGTGAAGAGGAGAGGATAGGGGGTGGCATTTAATAAGTGAGGTGAGTGTCATACTTCTAATTTTTAAAAAGAAAAAGGTGTACCACATTTTTCACATTCCGTATGGGTCAAAAATGGGTAGTTATATAAAATATAAGATATAAGGTCTATATATTTTCATAAAATCAGTTTTTGGCATGTTTTGGGACAATTTTAAAAATTGGGGTTTTTAGTTTGACCCCCTCTAAACCCATTTTTACCTTAACCATGGTAAATAATTTTTACTATTTTTAATATTAATTATGATAAAAAATTAGTTTTAAATTATTATATATAAATATTTTATACTTATTCCATAAATTTAAACTATTTTTACAAATTCAATTCACATAAGTGAAAAAATTTAATTTAAAATTAATCATGTAGATGTGATGGGAAAGCGGTTTTCCAAAGTAAAAATGTTCAAATGTTTGAAATGTATTTATATCAAAATACTACATGAAATTTATTCTAATGACCTAAATTGGATCAATATATATATAACATATATGTTTAAAAAAATCTTAATGGTTTTTTTATTTTTTTAATTCTTTCAAACAAATGACAATTCATAATGAAAATAGGTATTTTTACTATTCATCAAAAAATTCATCATTGAAAAATACTAAAAATTCACCCTAAAATAATTTTTACATTATGATTTAAAAAATAAAATTTATTATTTCAATTATTATTTCTAAAAGTCTAAAAAAATACTTTTAATATAAGTGTGCAAAAGGCGGAAAAACTAGTTTTTAAGAAAAATAGAATTTTATGTGTAAATTTGGATTCATTCTTATTTTTTGTCTTGAAAAAAAATACGGTGAATTTTAAACATTTTATTAGATATATAATATATAAATATCATTAAAATTAGTCAACACAAGTTAATTGTTTAATTTATTAGAGTAAAAGGTCTTTGTGCACATAAAAATAGTCTTTCAAAAATTTATTTCATTTAATTTTAATGAGTTTTAAATTCATTTATAATTAATTGGAAACCAAATAATTTGTTACATATACTTTTTTATATCATATATATTTATAATATATTTAATACTATCCATAACCACCACTCAAAAAATTAGGTGTTAACTATCGTATTAAATAATAATATTTTAATATTACGTTATTTTTCATATAGACTCTGTGTTGTGTGTATTTCATAAAAACTCAGAGACATATGTAATGAAAGATAAAATCAGTATCGAATTTGATAAAAAATATCTAAAAAATAAATTTATTTCAAAAAAAGTATTTCACCAAAATCTCGGGGTGTTACAACATAGCTCACTTTTCATGGTCACCAGCTGATCGAGGTGCGGTGCTACTAGTAGTTGAAAAGGCACTACATATGGTTAACCTCGATGTTTTGAGCACCTATCTAAAAATATGTGTCTTGATAAGGGGGATTTCCTTATATGGGTGAGATATCATTGCAGAGAGGTTTTCTATGGTGGATGTCTCGGGTAGAGTTCCTTTGAACCATCTCTATACTATTGTGGGGAGAACTATCTTGGTAGTTAACACCTTATACATAAAATAAAGAGTCAGTGGACTGTCAAGGTATTACAGACATGAGTTGTACAACCTCAAGGATTATGTCATTTAGAAAACATGTAATCTGAGTTTCACCCTATGTTATGGCAAGAATATGCTGACATACCATTTGGGGTTGAGTAGGAATATGATCATGCTATAGGATGGCTGCCAGAATATGATAAAGATGGTCAATTGCTATGGGAATATAGTCCCTCTACTGAGAACCTATTAGAGTATACTAGTGTGCTTCTACATTTTTATGGGGATATGAGCATGATTGTGGGTGGTTTCTTGGAAATTCCAGTCAATCTTGGTTGAATAAGGGGTATGATCCTAGCTCAATTATGCATTCCCATCAGAATATATGAAAATAACATTAGAATGAGAGAATTGATATGGGTCTCCTTCTATATATCCTATACTAGATTTTGGTGCAGTCTTTCATTAGGAGGAGAAGAAATGTCTACCTGATTTCTATAGGACATCAGAACATGGTGAGTAGCTTCGTCAGTAGGGATATGATCCTTCCTTGAAGTAATTACCAAACTATGCTGATTGTCCTCAATTGGAGTGGGGATAGAGTTATCATCCTGGCTAGACTTTGTAATATGACACTATTTTTCTTCTATAGTAATTTTAAACTACTCTGAGGTGGTTTACAAACAAGGTTTACAAATAATAATTGGAATAGGGATATAGGCCCATCCATGTGTCTCACCCTTTATTGAGATATTTTGGATAATCTTCATAGATGAGAGAAAGAATACACACTTACTATGAAGTATCCATATGTTCTTATTGATCATGGTGATATGATTATCATGATTTTGGTATGGGAATATGTGTCTCTCCTTATATCTAGATCAGTATAGGAATATTCGAGAAAAAAAATCTTCTACCATTCCTATAATATTGCATCACTTCAGCAAAGTATGTGCAGGAATACAGACCTACAGATTCCAAATCTCCAAGATATATTGGTAGATGTATTCAATTGAAGGATGGGAAATTTTCCAATTATATCCTCCTTATACCTTTTGAATATGACTATGGGATTCATTCATGAGGTTAAATATTTGTACCTCCCCCATGGGTTCTGCCAGGATATGTGGGAATAATTATTCCAGGTGAGTAGGTATATGAGCATGCTCACTGGCTGCCTCCAGAATATTCTTTAAGGATTCATTTATCTTAAAAACTCATTTGATCAACCCATTATAGGATTTACAACAAGCACAAACCGTGCTCCATTTCCAAAAAAGAACATTATTGGTTCCAACAAATGTAGTACCATCAGTTTTAGGTACTTGAACAGTTATCTATGTATTTTTATTATATATAATGATTAGGTTATGTTTCAGGAGGTTTAGTGGAGTACTGTTTTTTTAGGGGGATTTTTTTGATAATACTTTTTACAAACCATGCAACACCTCCCATGAAACAGTGTATGTGAATTATTATTCCCTAAGTAGGTTCATGGATTGGAGAAACCACACAACCACCTAGGAGAAACAATGGAATGTTTGTAGAAGGGTTTAACATTGTTGGAACACAATTTATCTTACAATTTTACCCAACCATGCAAGGATTTTTTGAAGGGTGTGCCTCATTCACTATTAATTCACGGTTTTCCAAACCTTTCACCCTAACCATGCAGCATTAAAAATTAGATCTGGATTTTGTGTGTCTCACTTTGTTTAGCCCCATAATCACTCATTTTTTAACTAAATATCTCCAACTTGAATTCCTTTTCCTCTAATGGCTATGGATAACATTCCCTTTGATTCTAGATTGATACGTAGGTGAATCTAGGTGCGTTGGAGGCCTGAATTTCTTAATATGTTCCCATTATTAGTTGTTTTCCTTAGATTTCTTCTTCATCCCTCTCTTGGAATCATCGATCCAATCTACTGGGGATAGATATATCTTATGTGGTGTAAATACCTAATATATATTGTTGTTTTCATTCAAGGTAATATCACCTAAGGATTATTTTAGGTGTTTAAAGATGGGTTTTTAGTGTTTTGTGTCGTTCTTGGGTTTCACCAACATTTGCGAGGTAGGTGGTTTCACTCATGACTCCAATTTTTTTGAATTTAAAGACTTGATTTGAAATTGATTAAATTGAATGAATTTAATTGTTAAATTTATGTGTGGTTCTTGGTGGAGAAACGCTTCAGTGATGGTTTTGTGTAGTTATGAAAACGTTTGTTTTTTGTGGAAAGTGTTTTGGTTAATGATATTAAAATGATGATTTTAAAATTATAGATGGTTTTAATGAATAGAAAAATGTTTAATGATTTTTTTCTATAAAATAAAAGTTTTATTGAGATGGATTGGTGTGGGTTTTAGAATACATGGTTATTATGTGTTCATGTAAATTTTGGATGGATAAGTTGGGGAGTTTCCCCTTTGAAAAAATGGCATGGATAAGGGCATGATGTTTCCCCTATAAAAATGGTTCTCCAAGTGATGACTTAGTGAATGGATTACTCAACACTCCTCAGTATATGGAGGTCCATGGATGAAATGCATTTGTGGATGTGTTTGGTTGTGTGGATGTGTGGAAATGAATGTGTTTTCCAAAATGGAATTTGGGAAATGATTTTAAATAAAATTTTGGTTATCTTTCGTGGAAAACTATTTGGTATAGAATTTTTTTTGTCTTTGATATAAACATATTTAAATTGTTCTAACATGTTTTAACTTACTGGCATGAGTTGGGAAGACATTTGGAAAATCCTATTGAGTTTTATACTCAAACCTTTGTTGCTCACTTTAGTATATTTAAAGTTGTGATATTTTGAGATATAAGTAAATTAAAGGTATTGAAGTTCATTAGTTATTCATCATCATACAATTGGAATGGATTACTGATTTGGATTTCAGAGCATGTTGAGAGTTGTGGATTTTATTCCTTTAGTTTCTTTTAGTTTTTTTGGTTTGGGTTTCCTCATTTTAATTTGATATAGTTGTTTTTTGGATTGATTACACTTTGATTTGTATTATATTATTCTCATGTATCATATAATGGTTGATTGGTTACAGTTATCTTGTTATGGTTATTTTATTTTCAAAATGTAAAATCATCCACTAATTGTTTATTAATCCCTTGGGATTTTTTTCTAGCCTTTGGTATCTTGGGGATGTCACCTAATTCCTAGTAACACCTACCAATTTCCTAATCCAAGTAGGAGGGGTAGGATGTCACACACATTATCAAGAAAACATGTTTGTGAGATATCATGTGAACTAGGAGACATGCCTAAGGGTTGTCACGTGATCCAGTGAACAAATCCAAGTGTATTGTATGAACCAGGATGACATGTACGAGTGTCTTCTCATGATCTATTTTACTTTTTTTGGGAGTATTTATAGTGACCCAAGCTTCTCATATAGGGTTATTACATCATTTTTTAGGAATATTCATTACATTACACAAACACATGCCAGAAGACTGTAATAATTTAGGGCCTTTGGAAACTTGGAACATTATCTATTAATTTGTTTATATATATTCAATGCTTTCCATAATGATCTTCCCATTTAGTAATCTTCATAGACATACCCAATACAAAAAATTTCTTCAAAACATTGGGAAAGGAAACATAATAAAGGGTTATCTTAGATGGTCGATGAGGGTAAAAAAGTGAGATACATATGTATAACATGAATATAAGGGTGAGATAACATGACAATAACAAATTAATACCATAAAATGCATATTAATGATCATAAACACGAGTCATGGCATAAATATTTTCAGTTCATAAGTCATGAATCATAATGGAATCAAAGAAAATGAACCATGAGAGCATAACATTTCCATAAGACAATGATTTTTAGAATACACATAAGCATAGACAATAATATCCATAGTTGTCAAGGATCACTCCAAAGTATATCATATGGGAATGGTTTCTCTCCCCAAACCATCATAGTATTAATGGTTTCTCTATAAATACCATCTTAGTGGACAATGTCCCTTACTAAACTGAGTTCACTCCATATTCCATTCCTATCCATCTCATTAGATATAAATATTTACCCAATGCATTAGTGGGAGATATTGATCCCACCCATCACATGATGAAAACCATATTTACGTGTTCCACAATATCATAAAATCTCATCATATCATAACCAATGAAATAAAATAGGTATCATAAACATTTCATCATATCATAACCTGTGAAAATTAGGTCTGTTTCATAATAAATTCATCACAGAATAATACCTCAAAATAAATAGGCTTAAAAAATAATTACATAAAAACATAAACCATTCATATATATAATATGAATGGTCCTTGTATCATATCCCTAGTAAGGCATGTGTAAAACCAATAGATGTCATCTTAGATGGAAATTTTTTTGGAAGGTAATTTAAATTCTTTCTTGAGGAAAATATTCATTCCATTTTGAAAAAAATAAATTTTAAAATGTAAAAAACATTGGAAATATTTTTTTATTGAAAATAACCTTGGAAAATTATAAATTAATCTTATAGAATCATATAAAACACTTTTTAATCATAAAACATTTTAAAAATCATTTTCTTTGAAAATAACTATTAAAACATAAGAAGAAAGACTTGAAAATCATTTAAAACAATATTTAAAACAAAATTTTTTTTAAATATCATTTTACTTGAAAATATCCTAAAATATCATATAAAAACATTTTTTAAATTTTTAGAAAACATTATTTTGGGAGAAAACATGGTTTTGGAAGAAAATAAATTTACAACCAAAGAGAAAAATAAAGGCAAATTTTATTGATTTTTTATTAATTATATTAAGTATCAATGAGTGGAAAAATGGAACCATTATTTGATGAAATCATGAATAAATATAGGATAAGAAATTTCAGGAGACTTATTTAGAGTCATATTAGGGTATTTTAACATTGGAGACATAATCATAGATAATTATGACAAATAATGATATTATAACATAAAATCATGACCACTTTGGGAACATCAAATTAGAATCCCCATGAAAGAATAAAATAAAATGGAACATAAAATATAACTAGGATGAAAAAATAATGATATTACATATCAAAGGGGTTGTATATACACCTTTCTATAAAATATAGGTGCATAACATAACAGATATCTCAGAGAAGGTAAATTGAAAAAAAATACCTTACCTTAATTATTAACTTCCATAAAACATGTTTAACCTCTTTTATAATAAATATAAGTTTATTATGAATCTTTTATATAACCATATTCATATATATCAAACCACATATCATTTCATTATAACCTTTTATTTCCTATTTAATAACAATTTAATGATAAATCCATGTTTTTGGTAATAACCGCTTTGTTTTTCGTATATGTTTTCACTTTTTATTCTAGGTCCACTTAATAGAATCATGATTTCATCATCTAAAAAATAAAGACCATGATATAAATATCACATATATTCAGTATATATATATATATAGAGAGTAATCCATAATATTTAGTGATGAGAAATGATATACACTGTTCATAGAGATGGTAGGTCGTACGTACAAATGAACAATGTTTCAATTTTCTTATCATATTTAAAGAAAGAAAAATAATTGATATTTATATGTATATATTATCATTATAGTATAAATTTTAGTTCATATATATCATGTATTTTTATTAAACCAATTCTTAATACATTCTATGTAAAGCGTGCAAAAATCACATCGCTTCGCAAGACAGTAGTGCGTCGTACACAAAAATGACATTATCATATTCCCAAAAAATGAAAATCATGAAGGTATGTGTGATATAATTTTTAATGAAGTATAATAACATCATTAATATAATATATATCACATATATACTATAAATCCATCATTATTCCCACCCTATAATGGTTGAAATGGAAAAACAAATGACATCAATTCGCAAGGTGGTAGTCCGTCGTACACAAGAATAATGATTTTGTGACCCATTTGATGTAAGTATGTGTGTTTATAGGTTTTAACCTTAAAATAACATAATATTAGTATATTAATGACACCAAGGTTAATATATAGTAATGAAATTATATTAATTTAGGGGTTTGTAGGATGAAATTAAACAAAAATGCTCTTTGATGAACGTTGCTTCTTCTTTAGGTATCCTCCTTATGTTTTCACTAAAGTGTTTATTGGTTGAATGTATATCTAAAATAAGGATTATAGGATAAGGGGAGGGAAATTTGGATGTGATTATGGCAGATATTGGGAGATCTAAATGGATTGAGAGGTGTGAATAAGGGGGGAGAGTGAGTGACCTTTGTTGCTTCGGAGGATTTGAATTCTTGTAAATACTCAAAAGTATTCATTATTGGGAGAAAAATATTACCTCATGTGGCTCCAAATATAATTATTAAACGTGTATAGGGATTATACGGTTGATACAAATCTAAAACACACAATTAAACATATTTTTTAAACATTTTATTCTTTAACCTCTAAGTATCCATATTTTTATCATTTTGGTTACTCACTACGGTAAATAATTTTATAACCTTGGTAATTTACCATATAGTACTAAACTACAGATATAATTATTAAAAAAAATTTAGACCCTCTTGTTATAAATATTAAATATAGTTTATAAAATATAAATCCTATGTTTTTTTTGGGAAATTAATTTTAATATAACCGCATGTGATGTGAAAAAACACGGCTTTAACCTTAACCGCTCTAACTGAGATTTTATAATTTAATAGTCAATATTGTCATTATAATAGAAATATTGTCCCATAAATGGACCATATTTTATATTTATTAATATTTGAAAATAAAATGAAAAAATATAGTTTTTTTTATTTTAATTCATTTAATAAAATATCAATTATTAAAAAATAACATTAATGTCAATTTTGATATTATTCATTTAATTTCAATTTTAAAATGATCATGATAATGATGGGATTGGATTATATTTTTATCACACCTATATAACATGACATGTTAATCTAAAAATATTATTTAATATAATAATTAATTCAATTTACTTCAATTTTAATATTTTCAGTATCATTTATTTTATTTTACTGTTAACTAAATAATTATTATGATGGCGTTTCTTAAGAATTAAAAGTAATTATTTAATCTCAAAAAAATAAAAATATATTATCATGATAATAAAATTCATTTATATTTCAAAATAATATATATAACCCAACATATGTTGTTTTTCCCCTATACAAAAATTTTATAGATATTAAATATAAGAAATGTATTTTTTTTATTTTTTTACTTAATATATTTTATGGGTAATATTCAAAGGAATGCGGAAATAAATTTCCATATTTCATATTATTTTATTTAATATTTCAATATAAATTCATTAAATAAAATAAAGATAATATTTCAGGTCATTTTCACTCTTATCATTCTAGTATAACCCCTAGTAAACACATTTTCACTTTAACATTGATAATTAATTTTTACTACATTCAAAAATCATGTTGATAAAATATTATTTTTAAATTATTAGAAATAATAAATTATACTAACTATAAAGATGGAATCCATTTTTCTAAATTCAATTTACTTATGTGAAATAATTTAATTTAAAATTAATCCCGCAGATGTGACGAGAAAGCTTGTTTTTAAGAGAAAATGATCATAGGTTTATAATGTTTTTAAACACATTTTCAATATTTAACTACATAAATTGAACTAAATTGGACTAATATATGTATAATTGTACTAATTATGCATTAAAAATAATTTTAAAAATAATTTAAAATATAATTTATCTTTATAAATAAATTAAATGAAAAGGTCATTTTCTATTAAAATTCAATATTTTTCATTATTTGACTAAAAAAGAATCTTCTCATAAAAATTTAAAAAATCCACCCTAATCTAATTTTGTCATTATAAATTCAAAAATTAAGTTTATTTTATCAAATTAAATTTCTAAATGTCTCAAAAATGTGTTTCTTATTTTTCACAAAAAGACATAGAAATATTTTTTTTGAGGAAATAGTATTTTTAAAACATATAATGACTTTTATGAAAAATTTAAATTATATTATGAATTTTATTTATTAATATATAATAATTATAATTAATTATTTAAAATTATTTATTACTATTCATATAACTATGTTTAATGAAAATTTATAATGGTCTTGTTAATAATATATCACGATTTTGTTAAAATACAGTGTTGCTTGTAATGCATGTGAAGCTAACGGTGCATGTAGTGAAAGATTAACATGATGTTTCAGGTTATGAAATCCATCAGGGAAATTAAATTTATTCCAAAATATTAATTTAAACGTAGGTTGTTACATTTTACCCCCATTAAAATTAATTTCTTCCTCAAAATCATTCTCGTTCATACAATGATTAATACTTGAAAATTTACTTTCATAGAAACCCACATCACAAAAAAGGGTTAATAAAACATTCCATTGAAAAAGATAAATAGATAACTTATGATCATCTAGAATATCACATAATTGGTTTTCAAATTGAATAACATAGGTGGGAAGTGAAAACATGGACATTGAATAGAAAACTAACTCCCAAATACTAATGCAGAGTTACAATAAACGAAGTCAGGAGAATCCTATGATCATAAAGCCATATAACAATTAGGATTGATTAAGGTAATTTATATAAAAAAATGATGATAATATGAGAATAATTTATTTCAAGACCCTTTTTTAATGTTGAAAAATTTTCATGAGAATATATAATTACATTAT
Source organism: Viscum album (assembly GCA_963277665.1). Lineage (NCBI taxonomy): Eukaryota > Viridiplantae > Streptophyta > Magnoliopsida > Santalales > Viscaceae > Viscum > Viscum album. Next base: position 624,554,141 of record OY728147.1, read on the forward strand.
TTCAATCCATTTCATAAGAACAATCATGCCCATTGGTTTTGGCTTGATCAATTTCCACTTCATCTATTAATCCAAGAAATTAAGGTTAAATTTTTTTTTTGCTTTAAGAACTAATGGATCATAATATCCCTATATATAATGATAGGTCATTTTTTCTATTTGTAGATATCATCACCACAAAATGGTTAACATAATATATTTAATATAAATGAAATAATACATTAATCTCTAAAATATCATTCAATGTTAACATAACGAATTTCATAAATGGGAAGCATTTTTACCCTTCTAAAAATCTAAAATCCAAAACTTTATAAATAAGGTCACTAAATTTCTCAAAATCAATTTAACATTGATCCACCATGTATCATAAAGTATCTCTTGATTGTCACATACCCAACATGTGAATACCTTACTCATGTATTCTATTAAAACTTTATAATAAGAAAAATTAAAATAAAACCGTATTGAATACATAAATACATTTTCATTAATTGCATAAAATTTTTATTATTATATATTTTTCTTAAATATAAAAATGTTTTAAACTCCATTAATTAAATTATAAACAACTTTTTCAAGAAATAATTAATCTATTACAAGGTAATTGGTACTATAAACTATAATTTATTCTTATCCAAAATCCATTTATCCAAAATAAAAACCATTTTATCAGCATTAGGAGAATATTAAGGGTTATCGTCCATTAAATAAAATATTACCTTTTCAATAAATCACTTTTCTAGTCTATAAGTACCATTTATAATATTCTTGAAACTCATTAATGAAATACTATTGTGGAATAATCCATTGATGTTTCAGGATTCTAATTACCAAAATATCACTACTAAAAATATAAATATTTTAATCGAAATACAAAAAAAATCAATCATTCCACTTTCTTCATACAAAACTAACCAGGATTCATCATCTTATTCATTAACACATAATATATTCATATTTCATTATAGTCTCTTAATCATTGAAAATATAACCATTACTCATACAACCTTGGTGATTTTCTTCCTGAGTTTTCCCTTTAAGACATCGATTTTTATAATTCCCATAATATCCACATTTGGAACATTCAACCATCAATGATACCTTAGTGAGAAAATTATTCTCATCCACTAAATTAACTAAAACGTAAATTTTTTCCTTTCAATTTACTTACTTTTTGTCTTTCTTTTACATAGTAAAAACAAATTATCATTCCTATAATACTTTTATTTGGTTTTTTATTTTCATATTCTCAACATATAAGAAACTGGATCTTCTTTCCTCTATAGCTACCCATACATGATATCTCAGAAAACACTTTCCTTATCTTCTTTGGTCAATCTATGTGTTTGTTAAGGTACACATTGTTAATCATGATTAATGAAAATTTGTGGGGAAAATCAAAACATCATTGGGAAGCTCAACAAAAAATTGTCTATCACATTGAATGTTAACCCAGTTCATCGGGTTACCTCTATTGAATAGAAACAAACATCATAGTTTGAGTAATAATAATTAATGTATAATACCATGTAATCAAGAAAAATTACTTATAATATGTGTAAATCATGAAAAATTATTTAATATATAAAATATATGTTTTTCCCTAGGTTATTCGTAGTTATATTCTATTTAAATCCTTTATGATGGTTCATAAATATTTTTATGATTTCCAAATAATATCATATGGGAGTGTCAAACTAGGTGTGTATAAAGCCCGTTTTGGTGAACTAATTCTCGATCGAGTCTAGAAAAATATAGTACTTTAGGGGTTATTAAACCTATGTACATATGTTCCAGAACCACTTCCAGTTATAGTATCTTGAATAGGATGTAATTTATTGAAAACCACCCAATATATCCTTTACCAAAATTCCAGGACATTTTACTAAAATTTGACACATCCATAGACTTATCCTTAGAGACATCCCTAGACATATCCCTAGAAATATCCGAAAGAATATCACTAAATTTTTCTCATCATAGTTTTTAAAGGTAAACTATACATTTCCTAAAATACTAACTATAGAAATATAGGCTTCTCATAAATGGATATTACATCAATTATTATGAATATTTATTACATTACACAAAAACAGAATTGAGGACCGTAATAGTGTACTAAAAGCATGAGAAATGGTGATATCAGAGGATTAGTAATGGTAAGTAAGTGAGATAAATAATCAAAACATAAAAATTTTGGGTATGATATCATGATAATAACATAAAAACCATGCACTGAATATCAAAGATCATAAACATGAGTCATCGAATAAATATTGGCAATTCAAAAGATTTGAATCATAAGGTAATCAGAGAACATGTTCCATGAGAACATTAAATTTTCACAAGACACATATTTCATAACATGCACATAAGTATAACAAATAATTTCTATTTTATCCAAGGCTCGCTTCCAAGTCTATAATAATGGAATGGGTTCACTGTCTAAACCATCATAGTAGTCAAGGATCACACCCAAAATAATCATAGTGGACAAAGTACCTTATTGAACAGAGTCCACTCATTGTTCTAGTCCTCTTTATCTCATGAGATATAAATCATTACCCAATGAATTGGAGAGAGATATAGGTCCCACACATCACATAATTAAAACCATATTTATATGTTCGACAATATCAGAAAAATTCATTATATCATACCCCTTGAAATAAAATGGGTATCATAAACATTTCATCATATCATAACCTATTGAAAAGTGGCAAGATTCATAATCAATTCACCATAGAATAAAGAATGATAGTAAATTTGTTATATAAAAATCATTCCACAAAATCAAAAACTATTTAAGGAAAATATATGAATGGAATCCTTGGGAAATATACCCAGTAAGGAAAAGGTAACACCAACATATTCCATATTAGATGGAAAATAATTTTGAAAGTTTATTTAATACATTTCTTAATGAAAATATATTTTCCATTTTAAAAAATTATTTATAAAACATTAAATATTTGATTTTTTTTATTTGAAAATAACACTGAAAACCAATAAAGGATGCTTTTAAAATCATTTAATTTTTTAAAACATAAAGCATTTTTGAAATCCATTTCCTTGAAAATAACTAATGAAAATTATAATGAAATATTGGAAAATAATTTATTTATTTTGTAAAAACTAAATAAATTTCAAATTCTTTTTCCTTGAAAAATATCTCATAATATAACTTAAAAAAATTTATGAAATTATTTTTAGAAAATGATGTTTTGGAAGAAAACATATTTCCGACCAAAGAGAGGAATAATGTCAGATTTTCTTTAAAACATTTTCTTAATTATCATAAATATCAAAGAGTGGAAGAATGGTAAAATTACATAAATATATCTTGAATAACAATAAAATAATAAAATAATAATTATTCAGAGCTATATCATAATATTTTAACATTAGATACTTAATCATAGATAATCCTGTTAAATGAGGAGATTGTAACATAAAATCATCACAACATTGGTAAAATCGAATCATAAGAACATTGAAAAAATAAAATAAAATAACAATTAAAATATCACGAGGATTAATATATTAATTATTTTTCATGGAAAAGGGTCTATATATACACGTTTTTTAAGAATATAGGTGCATAACATAACAAACGTCTCAATGAAGGCAAATTGAGTCAAAAATCCCCAACATTAAGTCTTTACTTCCATCGCACATGTCCAACCAAATGTATAATAAATAGAAGTTTGGTATACATCTATTATAGAACCATATTAATATATATCATACAATAAATAATTTTCTTATGACCTTTTATTACCAATTTATTAATAATTTCATGTTAAAGTCAGGTTTCTGGTAATAACAGATCTGTTTTTCATATATGATTCAAATTTTTATTCATGGATATCTTACATAAATAATTATTTCATCTCCTACATAATGTAATACATGATATAAATATCATATATATTTAGTATAAATGTATTTAAATTAATATTTAATATTAAGTTATGGGAAATTATATACTCTGTTAATGGAGATAGTAGGTTGTACATACACAAGAACACTGTTTCTATTTTCAAATATATAATGAAAGAAAAGTAAATTATATATATATTATCATTATAGTAGAAATTTTCTTTCATATATATATATATATCACACATTTTTATTAATCCCATCCTTAATATATCCCATGTAAATCATGAATTAATCACATTGCTTTGCGGGGTGATAGTCCACCGTACACACGAACGACATTATTGTATTCCCAAAATATAGAAAGCATGAATTTATATTTGATGTAATATTTAAATAAAAATAATAAAAATAATAAAAATAATATATATATAATATAAACTATTAATTCATCATTATTAACAACCATGAAAGGAAGTAATGGAAAAATGAACAACATCGGTTCGCAAGGCAGCTGCCCACTGTACACACGAACGATGATTTCGTAACCCATTTAATGGAAGTGTGTGTGATTTTAGGTCATACCTTTAACACAAATAAATTTTATATGTAGAATATACTGATAATTATACATTCCTTTCATAATAATAATTCAAGGGGCTGGAGGGAGAAATAAAATGAAAATGCTCGTTGATGAACGTTACCTCTTATTCTAGTATCCTCTTTAGGTTTGAACTAATGCCTTGATTTGTTTGATTTATGTACAAAACAATGATTATTGTTTTATTTTAGCTAATTTAGGAAGTTAGTTTTGTAGATAATGTTCAATACAAATTGATTTTGAGGTGTGAATAAGTTGGAAGAGTGAATTCCTGTTTATAATTGAGGAGTGGAATTCTTGTAAATACACAAAGGTATTCACTATTCGGAGGTCAATATTACCTCAAGATGATTAAAATATAATAATTAATGGTGTTTATGGATTATATTGTTGATAAAAACCTCCACCACATAATCAAACACATGTTTTAAAAATTTCTTTCCTTAACATCTAAGTATCCCTATTTTTAGCATTTTGGGTTTTCAATACGGTACATAGTTTTACAACATTGGTAATTTATCCTTTAAGACCAAATTAGAGTGATAATTATTAAATAATTCATATAATGTTATTATAAATATGATACATAAATTATAAAATGTATATAATATGTTTTTTTAAAATTTATTTAATTATAAGTACATCTAACGTGAAAAAACACCGCTTTCACCTTAAGTGTTATAAGTGAGTTTTTAATATTTAACGGCCAATATAGAAATTGTAGTAGAAATATTTTCCAAAAAATAGAACATAGTTTGTATTTATTATATTAAATAACAACTTTTATGAATGTTATTTTTTATTATTTTTAAATCATTTAATAAAATATTTTTTATTATAAAATAACATAAATGCCAATTTTTGCATCAATCATTAAATTTCTATTTCAAAAATATAAACACAATGATGGAATTTTATTATATTATTCGCAAACCTATGTATCATGTTATATTCATATAAAAAACTATTTAACACAATAAATCATTCAACTTAATAGTCTTTTAAAATTTTTCGTATTTATTTTATTTTTTTGTTAAATAAATAATTATCGTGTTTTCATTTTTTAAGAATTTTATGTAATTATTTCACCTAAAAAAAATTAAAATTAATTAGCATGGTAAAAAAATAATTTATATTTAAAATGGTTATATATATCCAATATATTTTGTTTTTTCCCCATACTCAGGCTTTAAATATATTAAAAGTTAGAAAACTATTTTTTTGTCTTTTTCTTTACTTAACTTTTTATATGAATAATATTCAAAGGAAAGTGGAAACTTATTTATTTATTTAACTGAATTTCATGTCCAAGATATTAATAAATTCATTTAATAAAATTAATATATTATTTTAGGTCCTCTTTTCAATTATTATTCTAGTTTAACCCCTCAGGAAACCCATTGTTTACTTTTACCACAATAATTAATTTTTACTGTATTCACTATTCATTTTGGTCAAAACTTAAGGTAGAATTATTAAAAATTATAAATTATTATTATTACAAATACATAATTTATTTTAATAAATTAAATTAATTTAATGGAAAAATTATAATTTGAAATAAATCCCACACACGTGATTAGAAATTAGGTTTTTAAAGAGAAAATGGTCAAATATTTACAATGTTTTTATATCCAATTTCAATATAAAATTGATTAAAATGACCAAAATTGAACTAATATTTGTATAATTGAAGTAATTAATTTTTAAAACTAATTTAAAATAAAATTTATCTTTATAAATAAATTATATGAAAATTTAGTTCTTAATTAAAATTCAGTATTTTTTTAGTATTTAACAGAAAAAGAAACTTCTCAGAAAAATCCAAAAAATTTACTCTAAGATAATTTTGAAATTATGAATTCAAAAATTTAGTTCATTTTATAAAATTAATATTCCAAAAGATTGAGAAATTAATTTTATTATCATTCACAAAAATACTTAAAAACATTTTTTGAGAAAATAGTATTTTTGAAACATATAATGACTTTACTGAAAATTATGTACTTTATTATCATTGTGCTTTCTTAATATTAAAATATTATACTTAATATATTATAATTAGTAATTAATATTCATACCTATATGTTTAATGTCTATATTATAATGGTAGCGTTGGTAATATATCATTGTTTTCTTAAAACAAAGCATTGCTTGTAATGGTTATTAAGCTAGTGTTGCATTTAGTGAACGATTAACGTATAGTTTCAGGTAATGAAACACATAAATGAAATTTAATCTATTCATAAAAAATTCCTGAAATATTTGGGTCTAACATTCTACCCCCTTAAAATGAATTTCACCATCTAATTGTTTCTCAATATCAAAGATTTAATAATGAAAGTCCATTTCATTGAAACCCATTCTGTAAAAAAGGTTCATAAAAAGTACCCTTAAAAAATATAAAGGGATGCGTGAAGATAAAATTTAGTAACACATACTATATTTATAAATATATGAACATAATAGGGATGTGAAAACATGGACAATCAAGGGAAAACTAACACCCAAATACTGTTAGAGAGTGATACAAAACACGATCAGGATAATGTTAATCCTTTATCCCTAATAAGATTAGATAGAAAAGTTCATTCATATAATAAAAATGATGTAAACAAGATAAAAATTTATTTAAATACAATTTTCTTAATGTTTAATTATTTTCATAAGAAGATATACTTACATGATTTTGATCCATCTCATAAGTACAATCACATCTATTGACTATGCCTAGACCAATTTACACTTCATCTATTACTCCATGGAATACTTGTGATTTTTTTGAACCTGAATCACTAATGTTTCATAAGATACATAGATATAATGATAATTTATTCTGTATATCTATAGTTATAATCACCAAAAAATTGTTGACATAGGTTATCCATTATGAATGAAATAATACATTAATCTCTATGATCTTATTCAAAGTTAAACAAAAACCAGTTCATAAATGGATAACCTCTTGACCCTTAAAAAATATTAAAATACAAAACATTATATGAAAATTAACTAAATTTATCAAAATATGATTATCATTGACCCCCATATATCATAAAGTTACTCTTTATTGTCACATACGAAACATGTGAATACCTTTATCATGCATTCTCTTGAAACATTGTAATTATCTAAATTACTTAAAACCATGTTGAAATCATATATGATTGTTTATTCTTTACATAGAACACATATTATAGGATATATTCCTTAAATTAAAAATGATATATACTCCATCCATGATGGTATAATCCACTTCGTCAATAAATCATTAATCTATTATAAGGTAACCAGTACTATACAATTTCATTTATTCTTTTCCAACATCTATTTTTTTTTTGAAAATAAACTCCATTTTCTCAACATCAGGAACATATTAAAGGTAATATTACCTTTATAAAAATATTAAAATTCCACTAAATAAATTTTATATTACATACATATCATTTAATATATTCTGGAAACTAATTAATGAAAAAAAACTATAGATCAAACCATTGGAGTTTCATGATTCTAAAAACCAAAATCCCGTTGATAAAAATATTATTATTTGAATCCCAAAACAAAAATACATCAATCATTCCAAATTCATTATATACATTCAACCGAGCTTCATCATCTTATTTTTGAACACTTCTTCCTTTCATATATCATTTGTAGACTCTTAATCATCGAAAATATAACCACTACTCATTCAACCTTATAGAGTTTCTTCATGATATTTCCCTTTAGGACATCGATTTTTATAATGCTTATACATTACCCATTTGAAACATTAACCCATCAATGATACCTTAGGGAGAATATTATTTTGATCTATTTTTTTAACTAAAATATACTTTTTTTTTCATTCTAATTACTTTTGTTGTGACTTTTTCCACAGTCAAAAAATCTTCATGTTCCTGTAATACATCCACTTTTGTGTTCCTTTTCACGTTCTAAAAATATATAAAACTTTTTTTTCATCCAAAATCACCATCACCTAATCTTTTTTAGAACTATTTCCTCCTCTTATTTGGTGAGTCTATGAGTTTGTTACATTAAAAAATATTAATCATGATTTGTGGAAATTGATTATGAATAATCACAATATACTTTACTCCAATCATCATCCCATTTGGATGTTCATTAGAAAATTGAATGTCAAATTCAATGTTAACCCATTTTTTTCCAGGTTCCATCCATTGACTAAAATTAAAAATCATAGTGTGAACAACACTAATCATTGTGAAAACCTATATAATCAAGAAAAATTACTTATAATATGTATAAATCATGAAACCTTGTTTATCCTAAGAAAAATTATGTTTATAATAGGCCATTCATTGTCATATTCTATTTTAATTATTTCTGATTGTTTTTAAAGAGAATGTGAATTTATTAAGTATATCCCTCGGTAGTGTTAAACTAGGTGTGAAGTAAGATCCATTGGCATCCACCACTTCCTGACTGTGTGTAGTTAAATACATTATTTTCAAGGATGTTACCCCTTAGTAAATTTATAATAGATACACATCTAATTGTAGTATCCATATAGGGATGTAATTTCATAAAAAACCACTCTTTTAATCCTTTACCTAAATTATAATAAATTTTCCTAAAATTAGATTCATCCATAAAATTATCCTTAGAAAAATATCTAGACATATCTATAGAAATATCCCCAGAGATATCACAAATTTTTTCTCATCCTAGGTTCCATATGCTGATAAATCCTTTCCTCTGATACCAAATATAGAAACGCATGATTATCATATATGGATATTACAACATTTTTTTGAATATTAATAATATTATACAAATGAAAAAATGAGGAATGTAATAGTTTTCTTACCATTAGAAATATGGAACACAATATTATAATCTAGTGAAATATCATCAATGATTCCCAAAAGATATTCCCATTTAGTTTTCTTCATAGAAATACCCTATATAAAACCTATCTTCAAAACCTGGTGAAAGGAAACATAAGAAAGGGTGATATCAGATTCTAAGTAAGTGTAAAAAACTGAGATACTTTAGAATAAAATGAACATATGGGAATGATAACCTGATCATAACATATAGAAACAATAACATGTATATCAAAGTTCTTACAAATGATTTATGAAATAAATATTATAAGTTTATAAGATGTGAATCATAAGGGAATCAAAGAATATGAGACATGTGTGCATAATATTGGCATAAGACATGGATTTTGTGGAATGCACATAAACATAGAAAATCATTTCAATATTAGTCAAGGATAACTACTAAGGCTATCATATTGGAATGGGTTCACTTCCTAAACCATTATAGTAGTCAATGTTCACTACCAAGACCATCGTAGTGTATAATGTCCCTCACTAAACCATGTTCACTCCTCATTCTAGTCATACCTATCTCATTAGATATAGATATTTACCCAATGAATTAGGAGGTGATATAGGTCCCATCTGTCACATAATGAAAACCATATTTACATGTTACATAATATCATAAACATTAATTATATCATAACCTATGAAATTAAATATGTATCATAAACATTTCATCATATTATAACATGTGGAAAAGCGTTAGGCTTCATAATGAATTCATCATAGAATAACTCATGATCAGAAATGGGTTTCATTAAACCAATTACATCAAAAAATAAACCATTTATAGAAATAATATGAATGTTATCCTTGGATAATATCCCTATTAATGAATAGGTAACACCAATGGGTGTAATCTTAGATGGAAAATAATTTTTAATACCTATTTAAAAAAAATTGATAAAAATATCCCTTCTATCTTGAGAAATGATTTATAAAAGATAAAAAACTTTGAAACAATTTTTGTTTTAAATTATAGTCAAAAAATTATAAATGAATCTTCTGAAATCATTTAAAACTCTTTTTAAATATTAAACATTTATAAAATCATATTCCTTGAAAATAACCATTGAAACTTATAATGGAAGCTTTGAAAATAATTTAAAACAATTTATAAAACATAAAAAATTTTAAAAACTCATTTTCATAAAAATTTCCTTAATATATCATATAAACAAATAAATTGTTTTTAGAAAATTTGGTTTTTGAACAAAATAGATTTCCAACTGAAGAGTGAAATGAAGTCAAATTTTATTAAATTTTTTTTCTTAATTAACTTAAGTATTAAAGAGTGGAAAAATTATACCATTAAATAAATATATCTTGAATGAATAGAGGATAAACAAATTAATGAGAATTATTGAAAGTTATATCATGATATTTTAATATTGGATACATAATCATAGACAATCCTGATAAATTATGAGATTGTAACATAAAATCATTACCACTTTGGTAACATCGAATCAAAATACCCATGAAGTAATAACATAATATAAATCTCAAAATATCATTATTATGTATAAATTCATGATATTAAATGTTGAAGTGTATGTATATACACCTTTGAAAGAATATAGGTTCATAACAAAGCATACATCTCAAAGAAGGAAAATTAAGACCAAAATCCCTTACCATAAGTCTTGACTTCCATCACACACATTAAGAATCTTGTATAATAAATATAAAGTTATTATAAATATATTAATGAAAAATATTCATATATACCATACCATATAATATTTTCTTATGACATTTTATTACTCATTTAATAATAATTTCATGTTAAAGTCATGTTTTAGATAATAATCTCTTTGTTTTTTCATATAAGTTTTGAATTTTTATTTTTATTCCTCTTACTTAAATAATTAATTCAGCATATCAAGATTTTAATACATGATATTAATATAATATATATTCATTATATATTTATTTATTGTAATAAATAATATTTTGTGCTGGTATATGATATATACCGTTCATGGAAACGGTATATTGTATGTAAGCATCAAAACTATTTTAAATTTATTATCGTATTGAATGAAATAAAAATAAATTTATTAAATAAAATTAAGATAATATTTTTTGTCATTTTCTCTCTTATAATTCTAGTTTAACCGCCTAGTAAACACATTTTTACATTAACCATGCTAATTAATTTTTACAGCAAGCCCTATTCATTTTTGTAAAAAATTAAGTTGACCTTATTAGAAATAATATATTATTTTGAATCAAAATATTGAACCAATTTTCCTAAATTAAATTCATATTTGTGGATGAGAGTCATGCCATTTGGGAAGAAATATTGTATCTCTAAACTCAAAATCCACGTGTCATCAATGATTTTCCAAATAGATCTTCATTCAACTCCGAGTGGACCTAATGTGTGACTAAATGGTCTTGAACTTTTCTACTATTTCCTGGACCATTTTTGTTCCCAATAACCTTTTCTCACTAACATTATCCAAAAACATTGGTGTTCTAAAACTCTTACCATAAAGGGATTCATATGAATCCATTTGGATGATTCTGTGAAATATATTAATATAAGAGAACTCATCTAGAGGAAAATGTTTATCCAACCCTCCTTAGAATTCTATTATGTATAATCACAACATGTACCCAGGTTTAAGATAGTTTTCTCATATTGAACCAAGGTTTACAGGTGATATGTTTTACTAATGTTCAACTCAGTGTTTAGACCAAGTTGGAGATATTTCAAGAATATGGAGGTAAATATCATGTCTTAATTAGATACAATTGATAAATTTTTTCCAAGAAACATCAATACTTCAATGATGTATTTCCTTAAAAGATGATCGAGTGATAATTCCTCTAGAATAGTGATGAAATGAGAAGTCTTTGTAAGTCGATCCACCAATGCACATATATAATTGTTTTCTCTTGATGTCTTTGGAATACCATTTAAAAATTCCATGGTGATGTTCACTAATTTCCATGTAGTAGAGATAATGGTTTCATTTTCCCCTTATAATTTTCTCTTTCAACCTCCACATGCTGACATACCAGAAACTTTGATGTATATTTCATGATCTCATTCTTCATATTGTCTTTTAAATAGTGATCTTAGATATATTGATAAATCATCATGATTTATCAGTGTATGGATACGGTTAAGCTATGTACATCATTCAAGAAATCTTTATGTATCATATGATTTTATGGTACACATGTTCAAGACCCAAATATTACACATTCTTATTAATAAATTTTAAACTCTAAGGATTTACATTTTTCATAGCTTACACCTTTTTCTAAATTTCCACATCATCTCATTGAGAATATTTTATCTTCTCCATAATGTATGGTTGAGAATTTTTTTGGAAAGTCATAATGGTGTTTTATCTTTTATGATTCGCCTATCCATCCTATTAAAGTCAAAGAATATTAGATCCTACTTAGTTCCCATTATTTGTAATTTTATAGATCCTTTCTACTTAGATTAGTTTACACTTTTTTTATTTTCCCATAATGTTAATGGATTATGAAGTTGAATTCCTTGATCACCTCTATCTATCTTCCCTGGTACATATTATTATCCATCAATTTGAATATATATTTTATTCTTATATGATTTGTATATATTTTACACTTATCACCATAGATATAATCCACACTTATATTAAATACAATGATAACTTCTGCAAACACCAGATCTTGTTTTTTATTATTCTACTCATTAACTTTAAACTATGTTGAGGCATAGGGTAACACATAATTATTTTTCATTAAAACGAGGCCCAAAAAATTGATTAATGAATTGTTATATACCTTAAAAAATATCCCCACATGGGGGAAGAATGAAGTATAGTGTTATAATAAGTCTATTTTTTAATTCCTTGAATCCCTATTTGTAATAATCATACTAGAAAAACATTAATCCATTCATAGTAAGATTGGTTATCTATTTTGAATATCGTGATAACTTTCGTAAAAATCATTGGTAATACCCATCTAGTTTAAGGAAATTATTCATATCTATTATATATGTTGTTATTTTCTAGTTTTCAATTTCCATTGTCTTATAAGGGTCTATAAATATTCATGTTATGGGGATAAAATTCCCTAATAATGATAATTCCTTCATCCATAAATCATATTTAATGTAAATTTCATATAGATTTTACTTTCGCAATGTCTTTATTAGAGTATTAAAATACCCCCCAGGCTCTTCATTACTTTTGGAGTATATTAGAATACCATCTATAAATTTTACTACAATTTTTTTAAGTTAATCACTAAATACTCTAATCATAAATTTATTAAATATTACTAAATATTTAGTGAGTTTAAAGGGAATCACTAAGAACCCTTAGTCTTTATACCTTATTTAAATGGTAACTTTGTGTATATCTTCATTTTCCCCTTTAATTGGTGATATCCTGAACAAAGATCAACATTAGAGAAAAACTAGGCCCGTCATAATTGATAGAACAAGTAATTTATTTTTGGAAGGGGATACTTTTTCTTTGTCATGATTTTTTAAAATCATGATAATTAATACATAGTTTCATTTACCAATCATTCTTCTTGATGAAGAGGACTGACACAACCTTTGTTGAAGCACAATGGGGTTTAAATTTTTTTCCCTGTTATCTTATATCTTTTTTTAGTTTTCCAACTCAATGATGGAAACTCTGTATAGAGTCTTAGATATTGCTGAGATACTGGTATAAGTTTTATTGAGAACTCAACCTTTCAGTTAGAAGGAATACTGAGAAACTCTTTAGGGTAATACATCAATATAATCCCACACAATATGAATGTATTAAAGACTGATTCTCTCCTTTTACTAAATCATTTGAGATATAAATTCCTACTCATGAGGACATAATATCCATTCATTAAAAAACAATCCATGGTTTATTCATCCTCTTCCGTACAATTGTAGAGAATCAGAGTATGGCTTGGGATAAGAATAGTGATCACCCTCTCTTGACAGTTCATGTTAGATTTATATATAGATAAAAATCCATGCCCAATATAGCATCAAACTCCACTAAAGGAAGGATTATGAGATTGTTTAGAAGCTTTAGTCCACATACATTGACTTGGGAAGATTTAAATACATATGATCAAATGATTGCATCATTTTCTATTATCAAATTTCGCTAAACTGCATACATTGAGGTGGTGTTTGAATAATTATACTAAACATGAATATTTTAAAGAATGCATAGAAACCGAATCAAGAAGAATATTCACTATTCCTGAATGAATAAATGATGTACATTTTACAACATTATTGTTGATATCCACTTCAATAATAGTTATAGAATATACCCTTCCTTGATCTTTATTAATTAGAGGTTGTTTTCATTGACTATATCTGATAACCCTTGGCTTAGGATAATGGATTTCATAATGCATGCGTTCCTTAAATTTGAAATAGTGTACCTCAGTTTTAGTGTTGATATGAACATTATTTTACACTATTGCATTAGAGGTTTTATTCATCTATCATCGATATTGATCATCCTAATTCCCTTATATTCCAAACATGATGCATCTCTCGCTTCCCTTTAGATAGTTTCTAGTATAATTATTCCCACACTTGTGACCTATGGGATTTTGGTTTTTCATTACTCTATTAAATTTATCTTTTGATCCTATAAATAAAACTCAATTTTATACTTTTTATCATCAGACCCAGGAGACCATTTATAGTCTCCAATAACTATCTTGATCTTGAGATCATAATGGAATATTTCTTCATAGCCTTGCAGGTGTTAAATTTAGAAATATTTTTGTTGAAATGGATTTAATCCCCTAAATAAGAAATCCAACTTACATTAATCTTTTATGATGAAGTTGGAGGCACATCGTTAAATATTTTTGAAGTTTGACTCATATTCCCTGATATACTCATCTTCCTTTCTCATCAATCTGATAAACCCCCTCTCCATTTTATGATAGAGAGTTTCGGGAAAATAATTTATTTAATTCTTCTCATTACATGGAAAAAATATCCTTTTTGGGATTTATTCTGTTAATAAACATCCAACATTGATCATATTTCCCCTCCATGTGATAAATGAGCAGAAAAACGTTCTCATATTCTGAGAAGTAGTGGATAGAGAATATCATCTGAAACGAGTTAATCCTTTGTTCTTTGATGAGGGGATCAAAATATCCAATAAAGGTAGGTGTCCTTTATTGCATAAAACAATCTACCTCAATTTTATATTTCTTCAAAGGATAGAATTATATCTTATTTAAGTTACTATTCAAATAATGTTTCAGGTGAGATAGTACTTCCATGAATTCCCTAGCTCCTACTCAAATAAGTTTAGGAAAATCATTTGGGAAATCATCACATTTCCTATCACATTGGTTGTTAGAGTTTCTTCTATTTCACACCATTAAATTTAAAATCATAAACAAGGAGATAATATTGTATCTAATAAACATACAAAAAGTAAACTTATGATATTAAAATGAATAGTATATAAATGATAATTATATATTAAAATACGAGTCTCTGGGTTTCAATTTATTTTATACATGGTAATTTTTCTACTATTTGTTCCAACCAAACAATCTATTCAATTATTCATAATGGTTCACAAATAGTTTTTTAATTTATCAAAGCATATCACTTGGGAGTATCAAACTATGTGGGTTGAAGTGGAACTTTTTTCACCTAGTGATGATATGTTTAAGGACCAAAATTCCCTTTTAAATGTTATTACCACTTGGTACTACTATTTCTGATCCACTTCCACTTATAGTGTCCATATAGGGATGTAATTTTTGGGAAACCCCTTTCTTTATACATCACAAAAATTTCACGAAATGTTTAAATAATAATACTTATCCCATGATTTATAGATAAATTATTCTATTCTTAATCCCTAAAATTAACTTTACCTTCCTCTAATACCAACTATAGCAAACCAATCCGTTTTACACATGTTATTACAATATTTTTAACATAAATAACCATTAAAAATAAAACAAGGATCAAAATACCTAGTATATCTAGAAGGCTAGGTATAGAAAATGTCAACATGAAAATAAAATATATTTATTTTTTTATATATAAAGATATCGTAAATTCATTTTACCCCCTAAAAATTCTCGGGATAACATGAGGAATTCAGAGACAAAATGGGTGAACTAAAAATCACATCAAGGTAATAAACCTAATATAACCTCATAACCTGTGAGTTAATGGTATAACATGATATCATAAAATAGAAGACTCGGGATTAATAACATGGGATCATAATATAAGGAACATTGTATAATATGATCAATGAAACATAGGAAATGTGGAAGCACCATAAGACATGAAAAAAGAATGAGTCAGGATAACTACTAAGATAACATCACATGGTGGACATAGTCCCACCATAGAATAGGTTTACTCCGAAATCCCATAAATAACCTTTCATGGGGAAAAATACATTACCCATTTCATTAGATAACTATATAGGTGCACCAACAATAACATTTTCATGATTACGTGTTCCATAAAAAGAAATCAATCATAAAGAATAATCATAATAATTTCTAATGGAATGAAATGAGTTGCATAATCTTGAATCATATCATAATCAATGGAAATTTCATAATGAATAAAAATAAAAGAGATAATTAAATATTAATTATGTTCATATCTGATTACATAATCATAGGTATTAAAAAATGTGATAATTTGGGAATAAAAAATATAATGTTCTATTACATAATTGGATTTAAGTATAGAAAATTTCCCCTTAATCATATTTGATTTTAAAGAAGGAATTTTAGAAGTTAACATACAACATATATTACACTATAAAAGGAAGGGATAATAATATAGAGATATATATATATATATATAATAAATTTTTATAAATAATTTATAAGAAATCCATAACACAAAATAGAGATATAAAGTGAGTTAGAGAGAGAATGGCCATAACCCAATCAAAAAGGGAGATTCTAAGAGATCCCTAACCTTAAGTCTTGTATTTATATATATGAATTATGAAATAATTTAATATATATATATATTTATTATACATGTAATCCAATACCATGATAAAATATATATCACACTATATATTATTTTCTTATCACTTTTACAATATTTTTATTAATAATTATTTGTTCAAATCATTATTCTGGGTGATAATGGATTTGTTTTTTACTCATATTTTGGTTTGAAAGTATAGATATTTATAAAATGTTCATGGTTAAAAAAATAAATAATTTTAAACATGATATTAATATCATATATTGTAATCATATTTATTTTTAGTGTCATCCATAAAAGGTATATATATAATAATTATATCATTAATAGAGATAGTTTGTTGTACATATGCATGAACATTGTTTCCATTTTTGATAGATTGAAAAAAAGAAGGGTAAATAATAATTCACATTTACAGAATCATAATAATATCATCAATAACACATATATATTTATTAAGTCTATAATTATAACTAACCATAAGATGTTGTGATGGAAAACTAGTTACATCATCTCATGAGGTGGTAGTCCACGGTATACACAAATGATTATTTTTTCCAATTTGATCGAATAAGAGGTAGATGTAGGTGATAAAATTATTAAAAAAACACAAAATGAAATAAAATACAGTTTTCATGAAAAATGTCTTTTAATTATACAATAATAACACAAAATTAAAGTGTAGTGTTCATTACAAAGAAAAAAATTCGATTATTTTTAATCAAAAATAACTGATGAAATTTTAAAATATATCCAATATATAATTTTTCCAAATAAACACTGAAAAATAAAATAAAAATTCCAATAAAATAATACATTTTTTCAATATTCATTAAAAAACTTTTTTCAGAAAAATCCAAAAAAATCACCCAAAAATAATATTTATATTACGATTTCATAACTGAGTTTTATTTTATCAAATTAATTTTCTAAAATTTCCAGAAATTAATTATAATACTTTCTCACTAAAATAAATAAAACAATTTTTATGAAAACATATTTTTTTTAAGATTAAATTGAATTTACTAAAAAATGATTACTTATTTTTTAAGTATTAATAAAAAAATTATTTTTAAGGAACATATATATATTTCATATTTTGGTTAATCATATTTATACTCAATAATTTAATGACTGTGTTATAATTATAGTAATATTTCATGGTTTATTTAACCTTACTATTTTGTGTTGTATATGCTATCAAATAAATTGTTCTTTTAAAATATAGGGCTTTTACACTTGTAATAAAACCCATAAAAATCCTATATATAATAGAAAAATCTAGTAGAACAACATCACTCACCTGATGGATGTTATAAAGTGGAATCATAAATTTGAGGATGCTATGTGGGAACCTGATGTTGAAATGAGATAAAAGTACCCTCAAATTATTTTATAATAATAACACAATTTAAAAAAATTTCTTTTAAGGGGGTGGAATGAAAACACACTTTATTTCAGTGTATATTTACCATTAAATTAACATTTTGTCAAATAGTTTGTTTCACACACAATGTCTATCTTAAGCAAACCATGACACCTTTTAAATAATACCATAAAAAATATTTAATGAAATTATAGGAATAAATAAAAGAAACCATATTATTATATATATATTTGATATATATATATATTAATACAAATTTAATTAGTAATTGATAGGAAATATGAATAAAACTAACTAATATTCTAAAAATTCATTTTCCAACAAATATAGTTTTTTCATTATATTTGGTCATTATATTTTATTATTTTATTTAAAATAGAAATTCTAAAATTTTATAATTTTAATTGAACAAGATGAACATAATTTTTGGACAAAACATAACATTATTATCTCCAGATTAAATTTTTGTATTTTTCTAAAAATATTAATCATTAGGCGAATAGTTAAAAATATCATTTTTATATAAGCAATGAAATATATAACATTATAATTACATAAGTATGACATGGAAATTTATGAAACCCTATTACCAAAATAAATATTTATTTTTTCAAAATATTATAATTTTAAAAATATTTAATTAATTTTAGCATTCTATATTTTATATTATAGAACATAAGTTCCTCTATATTATAAAATTATTTTTAATAAATTTTACATTTGTTATTTTAAAATTATCTTTTATAAATTTTAAAATTTTAATATAAATAAATTTATTTCAAATTTTTAATTTGAAGATTCATAATATGTAATAATTAATAATTTATTTTTGGGAATAAAAATTGATTATGTAGTTAAAAACTAGCCACCACAGTAAATGGAAAAAGGTTAAAATGGGTAATGCAAAGGGGTAAAGCCCTACCAACTTAAAAACATGTTTCCAATTGATTTTTTTATGTTTAGATCAACAAAACCATATCTAAATTCCATTAATGTCAATTTTTCAGTATTCTTGACATGTGAAACAAGTTATCTAATTATATAAAGATGAAATAATTAAAAAGTTTCATTATCACCACTTATAAAAGGGTACACTAACCTCTCGTTCAGTACTACCATAAAATTGATATTCCTTTTAAAACATTACCCTTTTTCAATCCCCTATAACCCTTTTTACACTTCATTTAGTTTCTAGTCATATGAATTTCACCTAATCCGTCATCTTCCATTGATCCACCCAAATGAAAACACAATGTTCTAAATGTAGGCAATAACTTTTTTTCAAATGTTTTTTCTTTTCTATATTTCCCTTTCAAATCTACATTTCCATAATTTTTATGCTCTTCAAATGAGAATACAGAATTTTTTTTGGAGAAACTCCCAATGAATAAGTAATATAATTCCCACAATGGGGAATAAGAAATTATCACGCCAACTTGGGGATCAATCGCCACGATCTTATGAATCATTTGATATTGAACAATAATAATAATCGAAAAACCAATGTAAAATCACATTAAGGGGTTACATTTTTCACATGATATGTTCATAGATCACATGAAACCGAGTCAGACAATCCCTCCTGGTCATTTGAATCCACTAAAATAAGTTTTCATGATCATGGGAATGTCTTAGAAAAGTCTTGTTTATCACGTGATAAGTCAATTTACAAACAAATGATGAAACATAAAGGTATCCATGTGATCAAAGAAAAAATTATTGAATACTTATATAAAGCGAGTTACATTGATCTTCATTAGATGTTTTGTATACTTCATGAGATTAGTTCCTAGATCATGCAAAGGCCCTCAGACATACCAGCTTGATCTTGTAAAGATCCCCATACATGTCAGATTGATCATTCGAAGGTCCTTAGACATGTCAGTATCATTATTCTAAGTCCACTAGACTTGTATTCATTTATCAAATGACCCCCAGATTAAATAATTTATTAAAATCACTAAATGGATCATGTGATAAAAGGCCAAAAATAATATGATCCTTATACGATAAGAAGATATGTTGTTTTCACATGATCAGATTATTTTCTTTGTGTAATTAGTTTATTGATCCGAAAAAGGCCCTCCATCATGTGGCATAATATCACAAAGTCTCTCAAAGATATCATCCTAATCTTACTAAGGCTCCCAGTCATGTCAATTTGACCATGTAGACACCCTTTTACAAGCCATGGGATTACGAATGATAGTAATGATGGAGTGATCACATGGTCACTATTTTCTATGTGATAAATGGATAAAATCATTGAATAAATTTGTCATAATCATGTGAAGTGTTTGATATATTACTGAATTATGTGAACATTTCCTATATTGTCTCAATCCAATATATTTGACGTATTTATAATGCAAATCATCGTAGATATAGGGCATCAATTCCTATAAAATCACACATTGATAGGTAGAAAATAAAATCACAGATAAAGGAAAGAGATAACTTTATAGAGTATAGGAATAAAAAATCTCAAGGATATTAACCCTGAAAATTTTGAGGATTATATTAGGGGATCACACAGTAGGTTAATTCACTTCGTGTGATCAACTCAATTATCACGTAAAGGACCTTAGGCAAGTCGACATGATCATGAAAAGTACCTTAGGTGTTTCATCTTTATTATGTAATGAAATATTATTATTCTAGAAAAACATTAAGGAATTTAATTGATTATTTCTAAAATTTATCTAAGCTTTATGAAAAGTAAAATATAATGATTTTCAGGCGAATGGATCACACATTTTGTGTGATATGTTCATTGATCATGCGATGAAATTCAAAAAAAATTGGAAGATCACTAGAAGACTATAACAACCCATGTTTTCTCAAATATTTTTGAAATAAATTAAATTTATTTAGTGTATTTCATTACATGAAACAATAAGTTAAGTTTTTACTACATGCAACACTAGTTTAGCATGCCTTACACATAACACTGAGTTTGAAGAAAACAATGATATATTATTCACATGACCATTATAAAATAGAATTTAAACATAGTGAAATGAACATTAATTGATAATTTTAAAATATTAATTATAATTTATATATATATATAAAACATATTGATAATAAAATACATAATTTTCAGTAAATTGTCTATATGTTTCAAAAATACAATTTTTCTCAAAAAACTGTTTTTATGTCTTTCTGTAAACAATAATAAAATTAATATTTGAAGATTTTATTAATTTAATTTAATAAAGATAACTTAAATATTTAATTCATGACATCAAATTTATCTTATTGTAAATTTTGGGTAATTTTCAAAGAAGTTTCTTTTTTTGATGAATAGTGAAAAATTATGAATTTTAATTGAAAACTCAATATTCATTTAAATTATTTATAAAGTTTAATTATATATTAAATTGTTTTCTAGAGTTTAAATAGTTCAATTATGCATCTATTAATCCATTTTACGTTATTTTAATCATTTTAATATTTATATTGGAATTCTTAAGAATGGTTGGATCAACATTTAGGACTGAGATTACATTTCTTCCCAAATGGCATGACTCTCATCCACTAATATGAATTTATTTTGGGTACATGTTGTTATCATACATAATCGAATTCAAAGGAGGTTTGGATCAACATTTTCCTCTAGATGAGTTCTCTTATATTAATATATTTCACCGAATCATCCAAATGGATTCAAAGGAATCCCTTTATGGTAAGAGTTTTAGAAAACCTATGTTATTGGATGACGTTAGCGAGAAAACGTTATTGGGAACTAAAATTGTCCAAGAAATAGTATAGAATTTCAAGACCATTTTTTCCTACAATAGGGCCACTCGGATTTGAAATAAGATCTATTTTGAAAATCATTGATGACACATGGATTTTGAGTTTAGAGATACAATGTTTTTTCTTATATCTCCTTGGATGAGAGTCATGCCATTTGGGAAGAAATGTAAGCTCAGTCCAAGGTTAATCATACCCTTTGAGATTCTTGATTACATTGGAGTGGTGGCTTATCAACCATGACACCCACTAACTCTATCTCAAGTACATGAAATATTATATATATCACTCTTGAGTATGTATATAGTAGATCAATCACATAAAGCAAATACATAGGTTTTACAACTAGAAAATGATATCTTATATGAGGAGTGTCTGGTGAAAATCAAGGACTATAGGGATAATGTTATATGTAATAAAAAAAACTCACCTAGTCAAAGTACTATAGATACACCATAAATAAGAAGAGGAAACAAGAGAATTAGAGGAATCCATAAGGAATAAGTACCCACATATATTTTCACCCCACTATGTGATATGGAATTTTTAAGGAAAAATTTATTTAGTGGATAAGAATGTAACTCCCTGAGGATTTAAAATAACACTATATTCGATAGCATATACAACTTACAACACTAAGCTTAAATAGACCATGAAATATTAATATAGTTATAAACTAGATATTAAATTTATAGTAAAGAATGGGCTTATCCACATTATGAAATATATATGTATATTTATAGATAAATTTAATACTAAAAAATTATTGATTATTTCGTAGGAAATAAGAACTCAATTTTTAGTAAAGTCATTTAATTCATAAAATAATATGATTACTTTAATTTTTTTTTCTTTTTTTAGAAAATATTATATTAAATTTATCAAAATTAAATAAAAGTTACCATATTAAATGAACATTATTTATTAAATTAGCATATTAAAATTATATTTGTGTAATTTTTCTTATTTTTCTAAAATGATTTTTTTTTCAATGAATAATAACAAATAATAATTTTTATTGGAAATTTTATTTTATTTTAAAGTATTACATAGTAAAATTATATTTTACAATAGTTTTTAAATTTAATTATTTCTTTTTTTTAGAAAATAATCCAATTTTGGTCTTTTTAATTATTTTTATACCTGAATTTTTTATAAAAACTATTTTTTATACTTAAATGGGTAATTATTCAAAAAAATTGTTTTTCATTATGTTTTTTACCTTAAATTATTTTATAAAAATTATATAAAATATATGTAAAAAATAAATTCAATATTCATAATCTGGAGGTCCAAATTTGGTAAATAGTTTACTTTTATTTTTTTTATTATGAATAGTATATGTGACAAACAATTTTCACCATGGTATGGGTAAATTGGACAATTCATGTTAAAAACCACATAATAAGGACTAAAAATGACCATAACACTTTATTTATTCTATTTGATAAGTATAGTTGTGAATTTATTATCCAAGCTTAGACAATATGGATACTGGGTTCCACATGCCTTTGATTTTGATCGTTATAATATTTATGAAAACGATAATGTAAAAAATATCACTTTCTTGATTTTAATTTCTATAATAATTTATGAAAGGGATAAATAAAACATATGTTCAATTATAAATAATTATTTTAAATATGAATTATTTTTTATCATGGTAATTTATTTTTACTTTATATAGATGAAACAATTATATTAAATGTCTATGCTACAACGACATAATAATTAATAAATTAAAAGGAATAAAATAAAGGATTTCAAAAATATTAAAATTAATATGATTTAAATGAATTATTTTGTTCCATGAATTTTATTTATAAAAATCATATCATATATGTTTTAATGGAATTTATTCTCAGTCAACTATTTTTATGTTTTTTTCAAAGTTAAATTAAATGAATAGGTTCAAAAATGATATTTATATTATTTTATAATAATTAATATTTTATTAAATGATAAAAATTTTTAAATATACTATATTCATAAAAGTGATTAGTTTAGGTTCATAAATATCAAATATTTTACATTTTTGTGTCAATTTTCCTTTTATAGTAAATATACTGACCCTAAAGTGTAAAAGCATTGTTTCTATGGTAATTGCAAAAAAGGGTTAATGCAGGTTAAAACAAAGAGATTAGGGATAAAACCTAATATAAAGGTTTTAAATTTTTATATGATGATATTATTTAGAACCATTATAATCATATCTTTGAGTTATATTTGTTTGGTTCCCATTCCCATGAAAAATAATGTATATTAATTTAATATATTAAAAAACTCCAAGAGTGACCCTCCCCTCACTTATAAAAGGGAAATCCTATTCTCTTTTCATCAAACAGAAAAAGATTTCTATTTCAGATAATAAAATCCCAAAAACCTTATTAACATTCATAAAAATGTTCTAGAGGTCTTATTTTGGGTATAATACAAACCTTAGAAGGCTTAATGTGTATATTAAAGGTAGTTTTTTTGAAGATGAAGTATTTTATTTAACTGATTTTTTTGTTTTATTTTTCATTATGTGTCCTTAAAATATAATTCAAACATTAATAAAAAATAATAAAATTATCTTACATACATATATATTTTATTATTATAATGTAATCACCAACATCAATCTTCTCTTCCATAAATGGGTAAAGAAATCATTGTCCTTGTGTACATTTTACTACTGCATCGCGAATCGATGTAATTCATTTTCCATCACCGACACTCAATACTAGTTATAATAGATTATTTTATAAAAATATATTTTATATATGATATTATTAATAATTTATAAATGTGAATTATTATTTACCTTTCTTTTCTTCCATCCATCAAAAATGGATACAACGTTAATGTGTATGTATGACATACTGTCTCCGTGAACGGTGTAATTAATTTTTATATATTTAACATTTATGGATGAAGCTAAAAATTTATAACGAATATATATCATTTTAATATAAAGTTAAAAATTATATATATTATGGAACAATGATCAATTTATAGGGAGAAATGCTGAAAAACCAAACTATACACGAAAAACAAAATAATTATCACCTAGAACAGTCATTTTAATAAAACTTATTAATAAATGGTTATTAAGATGATAAGATAAAATAATTTATGGTATGATATATATTATTATGGTTATTTAAAAAATTTATAATAAATCTATATTTATTGTATTGGATTTTCTAGTGCATACGATGAAAGACGATACTTAGGGTTGCGGATCTCTCGGAACCACACTTTTTATATGAGTTATGATTGTTCTCTATATCTCACTTTATATACCCAATTGATATTATGGTTGTATTAAAAATTATTTATATATATCTCTTAAAAATATACCAATTTTATTATTCTTTACTTTGATGGGGTAATATATTCTGTTAGTTCAATTTTCTAATTTAATCTTTAAAATCAAATTCAATCAAGGGGATTTTTCTATCCCTTAATCATGTTATCAAACACTCATTTAATGTTTTTATTCACAAACAAACATCTTATTATGAGTCCTATTTTTAAGTACTTATATATTAACATCCAAAAAATTAATTCCTTCTTCTCTTTGGAATCATTACAAAATTTCATTTGATTATGATATGTGGAAAGATTATACAACCCATTTCATTCCATGGATAATTCTTATGATTAGTTCGTATGATTTATTTTCTTTTGTGACAAAAATAATAATGAACATGTTATAATGGGTGTGCCCAGATATCACTCCAATTAATTGGGTATGTTTTTTTTGTTTTTTGGGACTTTATGTTTGGGATTAGGGAGTAAACCTAATCCATGATAGGACTCTCTCTACCATGTGATATTGTCTTGGTAGTTAGCATTGAATTATGATAATTTCATGTTTTGTGTATCTTCTAAATTTCATATGTTTTTATTATATTATGGTAAAAGGTTCCTTATATTATATTCTCATGCTCTTACTTATAGGTATTATCTTTATGTTTTTATTATTTTATGGAAACTAAGAAAAAAATATGCCAAAATGTGAAATAAAAAACATGAAATAAACATGTAAATGAAATTCAAAAAATTAAATGGAATATATATAATTAAATAAATTATATTGAGATATTCATACAAGGATAATATTTATTTTCTTGTTCAATATCTACATAATTAAAACAATCAATCATATGTTTGAAATCATTATTTTACCCCAGTTCGGTATTTTTTTTATACACAATGTTCTCTAAGTACAACGCACATCCACCTCCTTAATCATTGGAGAATAGTTATAGATGATGCTAAAAATTATAGAATCACAACGAGGATTACAACCACCAAATATCATCCACATATTTACCTAAATAAAATAAATATAAATAATAGAATTTGGTTCAAACATCGGGTTAGTCCCCTGGGATATTCCTCGGGTCAGTTACTCATCATTGCGATTATAAGAGATCGCAATGTAGAAATAATGAAAAAGATAAGGAGAGTGATAATGGAGGAAGAATTGAATTAAAAATAAGAAATTGAGATACATAAAAAATAAATAAAACTAAAATTTTAGATGAACCTAATAACTAAGAAGTACCCATCACCCAATTGAGACCCTCATTTAATGTGACACAATACCTATCTATCAATAGAGATAAATCCCCAAGATATTTTTAATCTATTATATTATCCCTTATTACATTAATTCATCCATATATATCTTAGTTTGTAGTGGAATTATTTAATGTGTTTCATTATCCACCTTGTCAACATCAATAGAAATCTCCCATGTATTCGAGTTTCTATGCATGTGATCAGAGTATCTGACCAACCTTTTCTTTTTTAAAGTTATATCTTTATAAACTAAAAACCCTCATTTTCCCCCTAAACATTGAAATTAAATTTACCCCCAGTTTTGTATAAATCATTTCACTTTGGGTTTCTTCTTGTTTACTATAGTATTTTTCTACTTGGGAATAGATAACCTCATGTACTTTTTTAATCTTATCTATTGTATGTAGTAAACTGAACATAATATTCAATACTAAAAATATGGCCTTTATCAGCACTAGAAAAGAGCATTTACAGGGCTAAAAAAGAACATTTAATCGAGGTGATGATAAAGGGTGGTCCATTTTATCAGCGCTTATAAAAGAGATGATAAAAGGGGTCTTTTATCATAGCTAAAAAAGCACTGATAAAAGGGTCCTTTATCAGCACTTTTTTAGCATTGATAAAAGACCACTTTTATCAGTTTTTTAAAAGCATTGATAAAAGTTAAAAAAATATTTTTACAATTCTGGGGGTTGGTGGGCTTCAACATCGCTTGAAGCCCCCCTTTAACAGCTCCCCACCCCATGGTAACCCCCACATGCCCCTGTCATCTCCATCAAGCCCCACCCCTTTAACAGCATCCCCACCCCCTTTAACAATGCTAGGTTATTCACCCCCCTACGCGCATGACCTGCCTTTCTCAGGATTTGAACTGAAGTCCTGTTGCCTGCTCACCTTAGCCTTTACCACTCCTCTATATTGCTTTAATCTTCATTTATTTATACATATATTTATCTTTATATATATTTAGTTATAATTACTCATATATTAACATATATATATATATATATATTAACATATATATATATATATTTATATTAAAATATATATATAGTTATATTAATATATATATATTAGTATATTAGTATATATATATATATATATATTAACCTATATATATATTAATATATACATATAGTTATATTAATATATATATATCCGTATATATATATATATATTAATATATATATATATATATTAACATATGTATATTTAGTTATATTAATATATATATATATATTCGTATATTAATCTATATTTATATCTATTTATATCTATTTATATATATATTTAGTTATAATTTTGTTTCTTTATATTTATTTGTATATTAATATATATTTAAAGTATTAGTTTTAAATACATTTATAAAATATGTTTTTATGTGTGTTTATAAATAAATAAATACATACATACATACAAATGTACAACACACACACAAAGATATAAAAATAAATATATATATATGAATATATATATATATATATATATATGTATCTTAAAAGCCATAGAATGTATAAACGGTTGTATCATCTAATACAGATGTCAGTTTCAACTCTACAACCATTCAAATCAAATAAAATGAAAGATTTTTTGATATGATATGTGGTACATGCCTAGAGGACATCCATATTAGAAGTTACATTTGAATGTTAAAAAACATGGATATCTAGAATAAAATCTCAGTTTTGGAGGTCTTAGGACCTTTTTTAGCATCTAAAATTGTAATAGAACGTTTCCCTAGGTAACTATTGTGTAGAGCTCATCGCAGGCTTTGATTTGATATGTTGTAGTGCTCAAACGGACACCCGGATCAAAAGATATGGGCGTTTGAATTTTGAGTTAAATTTTCAACTTATTTTAGATCTTTTCTTAGTTTTTTATTTTATTACCTTCAAAATGTTATTAAATGATTACTATTCAACTATAAATATAAAATTATTAATTAATAATATTTTCTAAATATTTTATTTGCCTCCTTTACTAAATATCTTACACATTATTTTTAGATTTCCATTTATCCTTTTCTTAAACATATTTAAAAATATATATTATATTTATATCAATATAAATATACTTATATATCAATATATTATTTTTTATGATTTTTTTATGAAATATACACTTTATCAGTGCTCGGAACAAGTGTTGATAAAGCCCCCCCCCCATTTATCAACACTACGAAAAAAATAACTGATAAAGGGTTCCCCTTTAACAATGCTAAAAAAAGGAATGATAAAGGAGATGCCTTTATCAAAGCTAAAAAAGGGCTAATAAAGGTTCACTTTTAATCGATCTTTTTTAGCACTGTTAGAAATGCCCTTTATCAGAGCTGTTTTTTAGCGTTGTTATACGGTGGCGCTTTGAAAACCTAGTTTTGTGGTAGTGATTCCACAAATATTTGTAAGGTGTTTTATTGGTAACTTCTTCATCGGGGATTCCTTATTCTCCATGACCATGAGGAAAATTCTTTACATAGAGTATTTCATCGTCCATCATGCATGGAACCCCCATACACGATTATAGACACAACATAATTGGTTATTTGATCTTTTTTTTAATCGACAAAGTCCCTATCCACTATAAACATCAACCCTAGAGATTAATAAAAAAATAGATGCCATTTTCACTCTCCCATGACATGAAACATGGGATCCAATCTTTTTCACATGTCATTTCATTTTTAGTACCTCCTTTTACCACACAGTCAAAATAATAAGCCATAACCCTGACCATTTCAACCATTATTTCATGAATGGGGTCATCTTCCTCATTTGACTTCACAAAAGGCATTATTAGAGATCATAGTGGTCACTTATAGAGTATTCTAGGCCACAAAAATGGTTCTCTAGCTCTATCCTATGCTTCCTAATGGCTACCAAGGAATTTTCCTGAAACAATCATGGTGGTCTAGTGACTTCATGTAGTGAAGGTGGAAGCATATAAATATATGTGGTTGGGGTGTGTCATTGTAGGTGATGTTGCATTAAATTTGTAGGTGGGGAGAAATTCCATTGGAAGAGAATCCCACATTAGAATTTATCTTCGGAGGTCAAATCAGTTTTTATGTGACCAATCCTTCCATGATTTAGATTTCCTGCTATAGTTATGGGCTCCCACATACACGTGGACACTCACCACATTGGACTATACTAACATTAAATGTCATAGAGGGCCTTGGCTCACCATATGTGCATTATCTGAGATCCTCTTGTCTCTCATGTTCACTAACCCATTTCTTTACAAGTTTCTGTGGTTCATGTTGGTCTCCCACCATTGGACTAGTGTTAAAAGGCTTATTTTTTTCTCAACATGATATTTATTACTTAGTAAAATCATAACAAAAATATCATAAATAGAAATAACCATCATGAATTTATTCTCATCTTTCACATTTATTTTTTAAATATAAATAAACCACACTCTTATAAAATAAATTATTTTTTTGTTTATTTTTTAAAAAAAATTAAAATTTATTCACAAAACATAATATTTTATTCATGAAAAATGGTATATTCAAAACCCCTACAAATAAACTCATTTAAAGAGGATATATATGTTACCGATGTTTTAATTCTATGGGAATAAAAAAAGTGATTATCAATGCGAATAAAAAATTTATATTTTAAATATAAAAATAATTAAACTTTACACTATTTAAAGAAACATAGGAAACCATTAATTTTACATTCCACCATTATAAATTAATGGATATTCTTAATAATTTCATTCACATATCATAATCCATTATTATTAAACAATTCACCTTGTGACTTACATTACAATTATTTTTCCCCCTCATCACTCAAGGTAACAAATTGAACTATATTTTTTCTCATACCTTGAATACTTGTACCTTTCAATAATATTTCAAATGACCTACCTTATTCAATTTGTAAATACAAAAAAATTATTTTAAATAATAAGAAATTTTTAATTATGGTGATAATGCCTCTAAGTCTTTGGGTTGGTGGGTAATGATATTTAAAATAGTGAGGCTCAATGAGGGGGTTATCTCTAAATCATAATGGAAGACATTTTAGTGTAAAATATCTATAAATTTATCCCAATAAAAAAGTGACAACACCATTTTCCCATGATCAAACTAAAGGTCATGAATAAATAAAGTATAATGCAATATACCCAACCTCTTGAATTTTATCCGTTCTTTTTTACTTTTCTCCATTTTCAACTAATGATTCATTTTTTAAAACCTTTTTAAAATTTATGACTGTAATGAATCTAAAATTCACTAAATAAACTCATATGATAAAATCATTTGTCATGTAATAGTGATTTTTTATTCTTATAAGTCACATGAGATTTATTTATTTATTTATTTTAATCTATATTTTTCAATTACTTCAAGTGGAGTAGAAATAAAATAAAATGAATGAATGAACATGAACCTTTTTCTAATACTTATAAGATCAGCCACACTAATTCCTTAAAATATAATGAATCCATTACACTATTAATTATCTCACCCCTATAATTAAACATAAATATACAATGAAAATAAAATTGAGTATGGTAGGAAATTTTTTTAAAAAAAAAATTTTGATGTGGATAATTCCTAACAAGGTCATTGGTGGATTATTTGGGACAAACAAGGATTAATATAAAATGTGGCCTCAATGATAAGGTATAAATCGATAAATATTCATCAATCATATTATTTGTGACATTTTAAAATCATATCTTTGATAAGATCCAATTGTTTTCTTACTAGGTGTCATTCCACAATACCTCTCAAGAAATATTCTCAAGATTTAATTTGTAAAAAATAGGTCAATAATCCTATTTAGAATAGAGAATAAAATTTTAGGCATTCACTCATGGTATGACTAATAACAATAAATTAATCCACATGAATTTCATAAATAAAATGTATGAAATATGTTGGTAAATTTTATTTATATGAATCAATTAATTCCCTAAAATCATGATTCATTAAACTAACATCATATAATTATCTATAATCATGTAATACCCCACTTTAAGCATTCAACATAATTATCATATAAATTTGAAACATGGAATCATAGGATTACTAAGTAAATAATGTATCCAATAT
Organism: Viscum album; assembly: GCA_963277665.1. Lineage (NCBI taxonomy): Eukaryota > Viridiplantae > Streptophyta > Magnoliopsida > Santalales > Viscaceae > Viscum > Viscum album. The sequence goes on from OY728147.1 coordinate 624,586,268, forward strand.
TAGCCATGTAAATTACAATGTCTATGTGTGGGCATAAAAAATTCTATTTTAAATATCCAAAAATTATTTTCAAATAAAATATAAGGAAGCCTAAAAAATAATGAATTTGAAAGTGAACTTCCATTTTGACCTAAAGTTATATCCTACTCTCTTTTAAATGTCTCATGAAAGGATTACTTGTAAAATAATTACCATATACATATAAAATAAGATAACTCAATAATATTTAAGTACTATGTCATAGAATATCATAATTATAAGGGAAATAAGATATAACCTAATGTATTCCTAAAACTAATTCCTAAGAAAGAAATTAAGAAATAGAGTACTATAAAAAAATATAATAAGGATTGATGTCATTTTAACCACTATGTTGGCCCTATATTTTTATTTCCTCCATAAAGGTAGTACAAGTTGTTATAAAAAATATAATGGTTGGTGGAGTTTCATTTATTTGAACCAACAACAATTTTTACATCCCTATTGAATTCATTTCTTTTTGTTGTTGCAGAATATATTGATATATTACACCAAAGACATCCCCTTGGAAATAAAATATAATTTTTACAGTGGTGGTAGAATAAAGGATGGGTCCTCATCCTTTTTAGTTGCCACTATCACAATACATTCTTTATAATGTAGTGATTTATTAAGGTATGATATTTATAAAAGGTTATAAAACGGAATGTAGAATTCTAAATATATTTTTGAAAAACATGATGAATAAAAATAAAAATAACCCCTTTAATGAAAGTAGATTTCATCTCAGTTTTATCATGGAAATTCATTTGGTCTATTTATACACTCCCACTAAAACAATTTCAACATGTTTTGGGAGGTTCATGTGTTTCGCAGTTGGTGGAACTTATTTTTCATAACATTTCTCGAAGTTAGTACATATGTTAGCTGAATCTGTAAATTGAAACATTTATATGTAATAATTAAGTCATATTTAATGAAATTTAATGATATTGAGTTAAATAAAGGATTATCTCCCTTATTTGGTTCAACATAAATATCATATTTAATGTAATGTTCCTTTTGGAGTAGAGTGGTAGAGGATGAGGGAAGGTAGTCAGGATCCTACAATATTTCTTCGAATTCCACCATTTGGGTGGTTTTTTCTTCTCCCAAATCTAGAGATAGTTTCAAATGCACTGATTCTTCTTCTTTAATGATGAGAGAGATAATTTTTTATTTCATCACATACAAATTCAATATGAAATTCATAAAAATTATTTTTGATCTCTCATATGTACATATTTAGGAAAATATTATTTATTAATATCCTAAAAAATGGTTAAGAGAGGTGGAATGGAACTATAAGTATTTTTTTTGATATACGTGGGAACTTCAAATGGAAAAATGTGTGGGGATACCTCTTACACTAGTGGTGATGATTCTTTATCGATTTTCGGCTCATGACCTATTTATTTCATTAGGATCTTCATCTTTTTTATATTCCCTTAAATCCATTTCTATTGTTTTTTATATCATTGTCATCCAATTTTTCTTGATTTTTCACCCACGACATTTCTTCAAAAAAAGGGCGAAACAAAGAAGTCTCTTTTTTGTTCTTAGGCTATTTATTAATAAAATTACAGGAAGTACCCTTGGAGTTTAGTTAATTCTATAGAAAATCCATATACTATAAGGTATATGAGGGTCTCTTTAAGGTTAAAAATGTGATCCTTGAATTTATATTATATGATAAAACATATTTGAACTTCCTTGAACTATTTATAAATGAAACTTACTCCATATTCCATAGATAAGTGTGAGATAAACATTTTTTCTTACTTTTTTTAAAATAAAATATTTACAAATTAGGAAGGGAAATAATAAATAAAAGGCTTCTGGCTCTCCAGAAATAGTTCCCGGATTTTACATACCTATCAAAAGCTAGTTAAAAATCTTAAATTGTTTTCTTAGTGCCGCATAATGGCTGATCATGTTCATCTCACTTGAGGATATTTTCAGTCGATAAAAAACTATTCCTAATTCACTAGTTTTTTTCTTTTTATTATTTTATAAATATTAATAAAAAATGTGTTGATTATGTGAAATGAAAAACATAAACTAATAATGTATATGAAATGAAACATAATGATTAAAAGTTAGTGAAGAAAGTAAATTATCTCGAGTGATTCATCCTTTGAGAACATTTATTGTCATGTTTTATGTATACTTAATGAAAACACACCATAATATGTTTGAATGCCTTAATCTAATCTAATTTTTAATATTTAGGGTACTCAATTCTCACCAACTACACCACACATCCACTTCCTCACTCATGGGATAATGGTTATATAAGAATTAGCAAACAATTAGTTAATGACAATGAAGAATACACCCACTGCATATCATCCATTAACTAAACTAAAAGAAATATAAATAAGAGAATTGGGTTCAAAACCCAGATTACATCATTATAAAATTCCTTAGGGTAGTTACTCATCATTGGTATTATAATAGTTCATGGTGGAGAAATAAAGAGAGTGATAAAAATATTTTAAAATAGAGAATGATTATGGGGGAACAATTGAATTAGAAATATGAAAATTGGTTATATGTAATAGAAATAAAACTAAAATAATAAAATATTTTCATAACTATGTAGTGACCTTCACTAAATTGAATTCCCCCTTAAACATGGAACAATACTTATAGCACCCCTAATTTTTGGTAATCTTCTATTTTATGTATTTTTTCTCTTATATAATACCTTGGATATGTTTCATGAGTTTCTATAAGGTTTTGAAGTGTTTTGGATGTATTTTTTGAGTTTCAATGTTTTATTATTATTAGTAGATACTATGAAATATACCTTGGATACTATGTTAGAGGGGATATGAGTCACTTAATCGATGCACAGTTAGTGCAAAATTTGGCCAAATTGTGTGAATAACCAGCAGAAACTATGTACGTGTGAATATAGGGGAAAACACGGTTGGCATATGATTTTTCCAGCCATGTATGAAAATTTTGGAAGGGTGTGTCTTGGAGATAATAACACTGCATGGATTGTGCACAATTTTCCAAAGTATGTGTCTTAATTTTAGGACTACGTAGGTTATGTCCAATAATTCATGCATGGTTGGTACATGTAATAACAAATTGTATGACCAAAACATGTGGTGAACATTTAATGATCAAAAAATTATATTTTATATCAAATTAATTACTAGAAACCCTCATTTGACTCCTATTATTCCATGGTTTTAAAATACTCTTCCCTCATAGGCTCCCAAGACAATTCCATTTGATTTTAAAGATATATATAGATGAATAAAAATGTGACAGAGATTTGGAATCATCGATAAGTCCTTGTTATCTCTTGTTATTCTAAGATATAGTCTTATTTTCTATCATAAATCCATAGATATAATTAATTATTGACATATATATATATATATTTAATGAAATTAATCATGAAGTGATATTATTGGATCTGTTGAAGGGGAGGTGTTTTGAGCATGGATCTTGCAGTTCTTAGTGAATTTTTTTGTTTTTCATTAGTTTTATTTAAATTTTTTGTTTTCATTTTATATAAAAACATTGAGTGATTTTGTGAAGGAAACTAGTTTTGATTGTTTTAGTAATAATTGAATGGTCTGAAGACTTAATGTTTTATTTATTATAGATAAACCTCCTTTAAAAGGTAAAGGGAGAAACCTCACATGACATCAAAGATGTAGAGAATTTAAAATAATCCAAAAAAATGAGTTCTTGGATTCTTTTATGGAAACATCCGAAATTTGAGGGATTTTGGATGACCCTATATAATTATAGTTTTAAAATGGATGATTTTAAAATTATGAAATAGTATTGATGCATCAAAAATGTTTGATGAAATTATTTAAAAGTGTTGTTTTATGTGATTTTTTTGGAATGCAATTTGGAATATTTGGATTAGTATATGTTCAATGTGGACAAGTTATGGTTGGAAGTTACACCTTACAGTTGGAAAAATTACGTTCAATGAGTACTACCATCAATGGTAACACCAATCTTCAGTGTTTGGATGTGGGTGTTTGTGAAAATTTGAATGGGAATTCCAAATATTAACGAATGAAAATGAGATTGTTTATTTTATTCTCACATGTATTTCTCTTATATTTTATATAAAATTTTTAAACTACTTTTAATTTGTTTTATATTAAATGTTCTAACCAAATCTTATACTAGTGGTTTCTATTGGGATGTCTTCAGGGAATGACTATTGTGTTTATACTAAACACTTTCTTGGGAACTTTGAGGAATTTGTATATGCCATTTACAAAGATATAAGAAAGGTAAAGGTATCTTATTTATCTAGTGATGCATCTTTTTATAGTTGGAATGATAAGTGGTGTAGGATATTGGACCTAGTTTGTGTGGTGTTTGGGAGAATGTCACTTTGATGTCATTTATACATTGAAAAAACCAATTTTTTATGATTTTTTTCAAATAAATATAATTTCTTCTATATCTTGTGTTACAAACAACATCAAGTTTTAATGAACCTTATTATATTATTAATATTATAATTTAAAGAATACAGATATAATATATTCATTAAACTTGGTTCAATGAATTTGAATAACTACATTTTGAAAATTAAGAATAAAATTTGTAGATAAATAAAATATATTTATAAATATGTACTTAATTTATAGTAATGCATTTATATGCTTCAAAAATACCTTTTTCTCAAAAAATGATTTGTATTTATTTTTGTAAATAAATAATAAAGTTATTTTTTAAAAATTTCATAAAATTTAATTGAAAAAAATTAACTTTGTTTTCTGAATCAAATATTTACAACATCTTAGAGTGATTTTTTATTATTTTTTGAACAAATAATTTTTCAAAGAATAGTGAAAAATACTGATTTTTATTAAAAATATCCTTTTTGTTTAAATTTTTTTAAATGATACATCTTATATAAAAATTATTTAAAATTAAAATTAAAATAATTAATATTTTATTATAAAAATTATGTTTTTGGAATAACATTCATATTGACTTTTGATATTAAATTTTTTTATACTTTTGAAATTTTTCTCTTTGAAAAACGCCTTTTTTTCCATTTATGGGTTTAATATTAAAAATTATTTCTCTACTTATGTTAATGGAATTTTGAGAAATTAATTCCATATTATAAATCAGAATAATTAATATTACATATTAATGTAAAATTAATTTTTTTTTTTAAATGGAGAGTAAAAACATTGGAAATTAATTATCGCGGTTATGTTTAAGGGGTAATATGACATAAATATTTCTCCAAATACCATTATATTTATATATTTTTACCTTTTCACCACTATGGTTTTCGAATGATCCTTTTTTGATTCTTTTGGAATGTTTAAAATGTTGGTACACCTTTTTTATACAAAAATTCAATGTCTGTCTTTTCCCCCGCTTATAAAAGGGAAATCCCTATCATATAATATTATTGCTTCAAAAATACATTTTTTCATACAATAAATGACCAAATAAATTCCTCAATTCCATCACCACATCCTATAGTCATTATTTTAATTATGAACCCCAATAATAAGTGCTTATGTATAAACCTAAAGAGGATCTCCAAAGAAGAGTTAAAATTCGTAAGATGTGTTTTTTTATTTATTCTTACAGAAAATTAAAATATTCATAAAATATGATCATATAATAAAAAATATATATATAATATAATGAGATTTTATTATGTTAATTCCATTCCCTATTTCTGTCATCTCTTCCATCAAATGAGAAATGAAACCATGGATTTTGTGTACGTAAGACTACAGCCGTGCGAACAGGTATATTTTGGTTTTGATAAACACCTATCCCATATGGATATGATGATTTATTTAAAATATCTATATGATATTTAAGGTATAATTATACTTTTATAATCATATCATCGCATATAACTTCTTAATTTACATTCCTTTCCAACACGATAATGTCGCTCGTTTGTACGAAAAACTACCTCCTTGTGGAGTGATGTGATTCGTTTTTCACTTAAAATGTACATGGATAGTCATAAGGATAAATTTAATTAAAATATTTTAAATATATGAAATCATAAAAATATTTAATGATGATATATTATTTACCATCTTTTCATTCCCTCCTAGAAATTAGAAACAACGTTCAAGCATACATATGGCGTTCCATCTCCTTGAATAAGGAAATTCATTTTATATATCTAACTTTTATGGAACACTATTAAAAAAAATGTAATGAATAGATAATGTATTTATATCATACTAAAATTATATAGATAATGGAACCAATATAAATGTAAATGGAACATAAATACCAAATGAAAACATACATGCAAAACAAAGTAGTTATTACCTGAAATGTGATTTTAATAAGGGTTTTTAAATAAATGGGTAATAAAAGATTACAAGTAAATCATATATGGTCTGATATATATAAGTATGTATTATTATTAGATATCTAATACACCTATGTTTATTATATTTTACATTCAAACATGTACAATGGATGTTGAAACTTAAGTTAAGATATTTTTCGTCTCACTTTTATTTCTGTGGGACACATGTCATATTCCAGACATTTTGTTTTTTATGGTATATATACTACACATGAATTTATTTTATTATTATTGTGATAATTATGGGTTATAAATATTTATCGCATTCTATTCAGTGATGGGGCTTCTAATTAAATTGTTACTAAGGTGGTAAATCTTTTATGTTATAATCTCATTGTTTGTTAGGATTTTTTTATGATTATGATTAAAATGATGATATATTATGATATAAGTCTCAATAAACTCATATATTTTCATCTCCTACTATTATTAATTAAAAATAAATGTTTTAATTTCATTTACCTCTCTTGATAAACTCTTGATTCCCAAATATGGGTTTTAAGGAAAACTGATTTTATTTCTCTCTTCGGTCAAAAATATTTTTTATTCAATATCCATGTTTTCTAGAAATGCTTTAAATATTTTTTTTGTAATATCAAATGATTTATTGAAGAATTTTTTACCCATTTTTTAATTTTTTAAAATTTTATTAAAATGAATATTTTTTAAATTGTGATTTCCAAAATGAAAAGGATTTTTCGCAATGAAATGATCCAATTTATGATTCAAAATCATTCTCCATATAAGATTACACACATTGATGTTACTTAAGGAATAATAATTATATGATTCATGGATACATAATTATTATTTATCTGGATGTTTTACGATCACAATGAATATATTTTTATCAAATCCATTCCTTTTCCATGATTTATGATATGATGAATTGATGGGATGATTATGAAACCCATTTCATTTCTATGGGTTATAATATGATGCAATGTTTATGAGACACATTTACTTTCTATGTGTAATGATATGATGAATATTTTAGAAACATGTGGCATAAAAATATATATATTATTTGACATGTGGGATATATATCTCCCTATAATTCATTAGGTGATGATTTATATCTCATGAGATAATTAAGATTTGAATGGAAAGAGAACCTAATTCAGTAAGGGTCTTTATATACTACGATAGTCTTAGGAGTGGACCATTAATACTATGATAGTTTGGATAGTGAAACCATTATACAATAATAGTTTTGGAAATGATCTCTGAATACTAAGGAAATCATTATCTTTATATATGTGTATCCCACAAATCTACATCTTATGTATGTTATGCTCTCATGGATCATTTTATTTGATTCCATTATTATTTATGTTTTATTAATTTTTAATATTTATGTCATGACACATTTTTATGATCTATAATATGTATGATATGGTTCTTAAATGTTATCATATTGTTTTAATTCTCTTATTTTTACATTATATTGATATGTCCATTATTTACCCTTACCGAGAATATGATCTCAACTTTTCTTATTTTGTTTTCCCCGGGTTATGATGAAATATATTTTTTAATATATATATAAAAAGGGTGATATTTATGATGATCTTTATGGGAGATGTCGTGGTTCACCTATGAATAAGTTTTTTATGTATCTATGTTTATAAAGGCCATGGACCTATAAAATTATAGTGCAGATCCTTGTGCTATATAATGAATATTACTCTATTAAGATTATATATATATATATATATATATATCTATTAAAAGAGTGGGCTTCTATAGTTAGTATTAGAGAAAAGTTTAGTTAATATTTAGTAACCAGAATGAGAAAACTTTTATGACATACCTATAGATATGTCAAAAGATAAGGCTAAGAATATTCCAATTTGTAAGAAAATTTTTGGGATTTTTTTTGAAAGATAAAGTGAGTGGTTTTCAAGAAATTATGTTAAAATCTGTACAAAAAAGGTGGATGTGGCTCTAGAATAGTTATATCTAGGGATAATATATATAAAAAGGGAACATTGACCTGGACTCGATTATCACCTAGTGAACAATAACATGACTTGGGACACACCTGGTTTGAACCCCTCGACGGATATGTTTTTTTTGGAAATTTGCAAACTATTTATAAACCATCATGAATTATTTAATAGATGATTACCACCAATAACATTGGTTAGAATTATTATTCCATTGATTGAGATGAGGGTTTTAGGATTTATAGATACTATGAATTATGTTTTATGATTGAATAATTAGATAAAATATGGTTGATGGTCAGTGTAGCCATTTTGGTTTTAGAAAGGTAGTATAGATAGAGTGGTGAAGGAAAGGTGGTAACTGATATTATGAAATTCTTAATTACACTACTTAATATTAGTCATATGAACTCCTATGAATTGTCCCTAGGAATTTTAATTCCATTCCTCAATGATTATATATTGAATTGGCAGTGAAAAACATTTATGTATGATAATCACATCTAAAGTATCTGATTATTTTCTAGTTGAAGATTATAGGAAGGATATTCTTACAAATATTATTATTCTCTTTATACTTGAATTTTATGTTTTTCATGCATGAATTTTATTTCTTTACATAAAGTGCACATTTATTTACATGGAAGGGACATCACATTTGATATTCTAAATCTACCTATGATTATCCAATATTGTGATGATAAATATTAAATTCCAACGGAAATTTCACCCATTCTATTCCTATTAATTCCCATTAAAAAGGGGTGTTCATCTTAAATGGTTTTGTGGAAAATCAACATGAATGATATGCCTATTATTTTGGATTTTTTGATGTATTTCTAGAGGAGTTTCTATGTCTTCCACCAGAACATGATGTTTTGTTTTCAGAAGAACTCATACGTAGTGCTACACATATTTTAATGCCTCCCTATAAAATATCCCTAATTGAGTTACGTGAATTAAAGAAGAAACTCTAGGAGACAATTAAAAATATATTCTTTCAGCCAAGTGTGTCACATTGGGGTGAACCTTTTATTTTTGTTAAAAATAAATACGGATTGATGCAACTATGTATTAAATATTAGGAAATGTACAAAATCACCATTTAGACCAAGTATCATTTACCCCCATATTGATAGTTTGTTTGATCAACTACATAGGGATCAATAATTTTCCATGATTTACCATCATTATATACATCATCAATTGAGGGTCAAAAAGAATGATATAACCAAGAAATAATTCTATACATGGTATAAACACTATGAGTAAATAGTGATTCCATTACGTCTTACTAATTCCCCCATTATCTTCAATGATTTAATGAATAATGTATTTTTAGAATACCTTAATTTGTTTTGGGTAGTCCTTATGGATGATATTCTTTTTTATTCAAATGGAAAGGAAAAGTATGAAGAACATTCAATAATTGGGCTAAAGACCCCGCAGAAAGAAGAAATGTATGCAATATTTTACAAGCGTGAATTTTTATGTATAAGGTTTTATTTTTGGATCATATAATCTCAATAAAGGGTATATCTATGGATCCATCAAAGACTTTCGTTATTGAACATTGGTCCAAAAATAACGAATCAAACTAATATCATAAATTTTAGCGGTTTGGATAGATATTATCAATGGTTTGTGGAACATTTTTCATGAATACATAATTCACTCAAAAAGTTAACTTGGAAGGGTTCCAAGTTTTTTTAGAAAGATGAATGTGAAGAAAATTTCAATAAATATAAGAGGCTAGTTAGTGCACCTGTGCTTATATTAACCTACAACAGAGAAGGGTTTGTAGTTTATAGTTATGTTTCAAAGAAGGGATTGGGATGAATTTTCATTCATAATGAAATACTTATAGAATATTAAAATAGAAGGTTCGTGAGAAAAAATTCTCAAATCATGCTTTAGAGTTAGATGCAATGTTTTTTCATTAAAGATATGGAAGCATTATCATTATGTATAAAAGTGTGATATATATGTCAATCATAAACGTTTAAAGTATATATTCATATATAAAGAGTTTAATATGGGATAAATAATATTACAATATATGATTAAATATAATGACTACTCAATACATTACCACACTAGAAAATCAAACATGGTGGCTGATTCTTTTGGTTAGAAGGATCATACTAGCATATATATGATGCGAATCACAAAAGAATCAATTTTTTTGGATTTAAAATGCATTGATCGGGAAATATTGATTGAAGTTGAGTAATATTATCTTTCCCAAATAAGGGTTCAACCAACCATCAATGTGAGGATAAAAGAGGCATAGAGGGTTGATATAGAGCTGCAAAAGAACATAAAAAATGTGTTGGAGTTGGTTCCGTAGAAATAACATATGTGTACATTATGTTTACCTATATTAATAGTTTTAAATATTAATAAACTACTTATCACATTATGATTATTATTCTATGTAATATAGTATGTGATAATTTCCTAAGAGTAACTTTAATACTAAAAGGTCATAACAGTTCCCCACTATGATGAAAACCTGGAAGTGGTATGACACTAATCTTAAACATAAGTTCTATAGTCTAACAATATTATTTGAGGGACATAAATGATATAAGATATCATGGGTGGAGACTTATAATACTATACGGAACCTTCTCATGATATACACATTTGATAATATCTAGTGTAGTATATTATGAGAACAAGACCCGCTAGTTGGAAATCCATATTTATATGTGTCATTTTCCGTTCCTATATGTAGATGTATGTATTGATCCTCAGAATTTAATAATAATATTATTGATTATTATTAGTCACATGATTTTATACATTTATGAAAACTGTTATGACATATGTTCGCGGTGATGTAGGATATGCTGGTTATGTCACAAGTAATATATAATTAATGAATAATTTGAGAAAGGATTTCCCCCACCTATTGTTTAGTGAATGATGATATCTTAGCCCCCTTGATTGAAATGATATATCCTAAATAAATACATGTCCATGATTTTTTATAGGTAACTTCAATTTTTGGGTATTCAAGGAAAGATTCATCAAACACATAGGTTGTGACACTAACATGAAAAATTCCTGATTAGATATATCATGATAAAGTGGTTATATTACATAGTAAGTGTCCATGTGAGGTATTAGTTCATTACAGAGTTAACATCTTTCTCTATGGGTTCCTTAGGATGTTTCTATATTTTAACCTTGGACTATAGAGTGCTTTATCTAATGCCACTAAGAAATAGGGCTAGAGGGTCACACAATAAGTATATCTGGAATCATAGTTAAATGATAACAATTTTATTTATTATTTAATAAGTTTAATAAATATTATTTCCACACGTGATTTAATAATTATTCATGCTTTATTGATAACATATATTCCATCACCATTTATTCGAGAGAATATATTGTGAGAAGAATATTTAATTAGTAATTATTTTCTATTTAGTGAATATAATATTTTTTATTTATTGATAAATAATGTAGGGAGATTTAATTAATAAATAAAACGTCATTATTCAAGGCCCAATAAATATTTTTGGAGTAATGGTGGAATGGTTTTAATGGTCTTGTGAGAAATAATTAATGTTAAATATTATTTTAGTATATAATATTTAATTTAATTTGAAAGTTAAGAGCATGTTGAGAAATAATAATAATAAAATTATTATTTTACATGGGGTTCCATAGGGATTAAATAAATAATATAGGTCACTTTTTAAATTTTTTATTTCTAAGACCAGCGATATATAAACCCAATTACATTATTTTCTCTATGAGCCAATTCATTTGTTTGGTTGTGAAAAACGAACTTGGAGAATCCTCTCAAGCCTTAGAGAGCTCCCTTCTCCAAGAATACTCCCAAGAATGGGTAGAAATCTTCCCCCACGTCCCAATGTCATGTCAACAGAGATCAAGGATAATGCTTTGGAAGCATTTCTGAAGTTGATCAAAGCTGGATGACACTAGTGACATGATCTACCATTCTAGCTCCTAAATATTCCTATAGCAATGTTTGTAGATTTTTAGAAGATGTGTGGATCACAACTAGAGAGAATTTACTCTTTATTCCTATAATGAAATTAAGATGAAACACATATCTATTATCAGATCCATCAATAAAGAAATAATTACAGCAAGGTAATTCTCTAATTAATTAAATTTATTACATATAATATTTGATGGTCCTCCCTTTGGTTCTAGTGTTCTATCCCATGTTTATATTCTTTGATTGAATTTTTTAGATATTGATGTTTATCATTGTGTAATTCTCAGATAGATCATCAATTATAAAAAAAAAATTGGGCAAAACCAATCACAAGATTCCACTACACCCAATACTTTCAAGTGGCATCAGATAGGTTACATAATTATTTTCAACTATTTAAATATATTTGATGATTTTCGCATTTTTTCTTTTAGTATTCGAATCATGTTAAATACTTCATTTATTCTAAATTGTGATATCTCATTCTTCCTCATTCATTTCTTGTATATCTAATCAAAATGATTAATTTTATAAATGAAATAAAATCTATGATATCATTCTAAGGGTCCATGGATTATTTCCAGATAACAAAGTAGTACACTCCGTGTAATCAGAGTTACATTATAGTTAATTTTCATTCAATGCATTAGGAATTAACTCAGAAATCAATTCAAACCGTGTGATTTGATGACACATAGTTCATTTATTGCATACAATACACGTTGATCAGTCTAGCCTTGTGCATGTTCAACTGAATTACATGTCGTGCTTCCCACATACCCAACATGTAGTCCCTTTGAGTCATAGAAGGGTTGTGTATTACCATACATGGCCTACCTGACCGGTGATCATGTAAATCAAAGACCACAGGTTGTGTAGTTTCTTATACATGTTGTGTACTACAATTTTTCTAAGGAATAGATTATATGGTAAGTCCCTAGGCGTCTGCCTCAAATATATAGTGAGATATGTACATGCCGTGTAGCTCGCATGTACACACCATGTACATATTCTAAATTACATAGATTTAAAATTTATTTATTATACTGAGTTCACCTTATAGACACATGCATGCATGTAATCATAATGTTGACAGGACACACTATGTAATAGGTTTTAATATATATATATATATATATAATTAATATCTACGTAATGTTTAGATATTCATATCATTTATGAATTGTATTAAAAATTTTACTCTACGTGCGTTTAAGTATAACACATGACCGAAAAATCATGTAACTCATGTAATCATTACGTTAATTGTAAATTTCATGAATGTACATGATAAGTAGTGTATACCAAATATCACAGGTGTAAATGTTATATGAGTATAATAAATGTTGAGTTGATTAATATGGGTATTCCACATGTTTAATCTATGTTACATTTATGTACATAGTTAATTTTAAATAAATTTATTTAATTTGTTTAAAATTATGGGGATAAGAATCTCAAGGAAATTCGAATGAGAATTAAGATAAAATTATCGATTAATTAATGAGATAATTAATTTATTCCATTGATATATATCTTAAAAAATATTGATTTAGAATTGAATGCTAGTTTTATTAAGTGTGTAATAAATTTCATGCATGTGGAAGATCATGATAATATTACATACCATTTTTTGTGATTGGTTTCATTAAAATTATTATTAAATTAAATTGTTGGAATGTGTTCCTTCCCTCCTCTAATTATGTAAGATTCTGTGTTCCCATGGTATCATTAATGTAAACTCTTTTCCACTTAGCTGGGTGTGAGTAAATTCATATGTAATAGATGCATCTGCAATGCTAATGGAGGTCGTTCAAGTTTGGAGCCAAGGAAAAACCAATCCAAGAGAGATATATAGGTGGAAATTTGGAAATCTGTAACATGAACCATAATTGGTTCATGTTGTTTTCCCCTTGGTCAATGTTTATTTTATCCACCGCTAGATTAAATAACAATTAGTAAAATATCAAGATCATACCACTTAATTATTTTATTTCTATCAAGTTTCATTGTTATTTCTTTATGTATGTTTTTCCACAACCACATAAATTAATGAAATTAATTATAAGGTAAGATATAACTAAAATAAATTTGACTATCCGTAAATATTATCTAAGACATGGTTAATTACATAATTAAATCCACTTAATATTAAAAATAATTTTATAAAGATTATAATTCTAGATTTTTTCATAAAAGGATAAAATAACTTAATAATATATATTAATTCGGTATAGCCTTCCACAACATCAGTTAAAATCAAACCATATTTCAAAGTGCTTGACAAGCCAATGTTGGGGTGCTTTCAATTATTAGGGAATTTTAACTTGAATTTTTGGGTTGACTTAATGTAGTTACATCAAGGGTTGACTTCTAAAGTAGTATGTGGTGTAACTGAGAGGCAAGGGTTGAGGAAGTCCAATTTATGGATTTCATGATTTTTTAGTCCAATCAATAGATTAAGGAACTATGAGTTAATATCGTCTGAATTTGAAATGAATACCTAAAACCCTTCATGTTTATATACAAACCAATTTTTGTGTAATGAGAAGGGAAGTATGGATCCTTTCCACTAGAATGTCACTGAAATAGGATATTATAAATCCAATGGAGAGAGTTGTTGGGTTTTGATAAAATAGTGGGAGATTGATAAATATATTATTTATTTATTTATATAAATTTTTTCAGATAATGTACTAAATCTATTCTATTATTATTTTTACAAATAACATTAAAATGAATTTAAACATATCACTATGATACATACTTGATAATGATAACATTCACATGAACACAAATTTCCAAGATTTTTAAAGGTGCTTACATGTTATC
Organism: Viscum album; assembly: GCA_963277665.1. NCBI lineage: Eukaryota > Viridiplantae > Streptophyta > Magnoliopsida > Santalales > Viscaceae > Viscum > Viscum album. The sequence continues at coordinate 624,601,410 of OY728147.1, forward strand.
CTTTTCCATGAAAATAAATTGAATGTGTTCGAAGAACCAATTACTGATGCACTTGGAAATGAGGAAAGTGATATAGTGTTACGTTTATATGAGAAACATTTTAATGTTTCCACGTATGGCCTATATTTTAGGCTATCATTTATGTTCAATGATATTTTGAAGCAACATGAGGACTTGGATTTATAAAACATGATGTCTCACCTTCAAAATATCTATCAAGAGAAAGAGATACAAGAGAGATATGAGATCTACACTGCTTTTTTTACAACTAGTATAGGAGATTTTGTGCCAGCCGGGCCTTATGTAGTCAATCTTATTGGATACATTTAATTCTTATACATCTTAGGGATTATATTTTGGGATGATTTGTGTAATGATATCATAATTTCATCACTTTCCAATACATTCTCTAGTTATAAGTATAATTAAAATATGAGAAATAATGATAATTTTCTTTCAAAATTTATTACCATGATTATCCAAGTAGATAAGGACATAGCGAATGATAAAATCGCAGTCCTTATGGGGAATAAGAATAGGAAGAATAAGTAAAAGGGTCCCAATACTCATAATAAGTATAAAGATTTTGAGCACTACCCTTCCCAAAAGAGGAAGATCTATAGGCAGAGAAAGGAAAAGGAGGCCGCATGTTTTTCAGGTGGAATGCTATACCACTGGAAGAAGAACATCACCCAGAATAAAGTGGAAGATAAAGGTGATTTTTTTATCAAGTGTAATATTTAAATATCTACACATTGGGTATTAGATATTTTTTGTGGTGCTCACCCTTATATCCATATACAAAAAACTAGATTCTAAAATATTTCTAGAGGATATATGGATCTGCGAGCTACCAATGGTGTGAGGCTAGCTTCTCTAGCCATTGGTGAATACCACATTTCGTTGCCAATGAAAATGATTTTGGTTTTAAAATATTTTTATTATGTTTCTATTGTTACCAAGAACATAATTTATATATCATTCTTAGATTAAAGTGGCTTTATTTTTATTTTGGGAAACAAAAGTTTATTCTTTTACAAAGAAAACATATTTTATGGTATGTCACATTTAAATAATGGTCTTTATGTACTAAATTATGGAAAACAAATATTTATAAATATATAATGAATCATGTTCACCCAACTCATATAACACCCACCTAGGGAATCACTGTATTGGTTATGTAAATGAGAAGTGTTTAATAATGATCTTTCAAGATGGGTTTTTAAACTCTTATGATCTAAAAAAACTTGAAATATTTCATTATTTTTTATATGAAAAAATTATGCAACCTCCATTTTGTGGATAGGTTGGAAGGGATGTAGAGCTACTAGGATTGGTACACATGATGTGTGTGGACCATTTCTAGTAGCAACTAGAGTTGGATATTCCTACTTCATAAATTTTTCTGATGATTTGAGTAGATATGGTTATGTATACTTGATGAGGAATAAGTCTGATTCCTTTTAGAAATTCAATGAATTAAATAATGAAGTAGATAATAAACATGAAATAAAGATAAAGAAACTTCTATCCGAGCGAGGTGGTGAATATCTTAACTAAGAGTTTATCAACTTCTTACGGTAGTTTGGGATTATATCTTATCTCACTCCACCTTATATGTCACAATGGAATTGTCTTTTTGAAAGGAGGAAACATTCCTTATTAGACATTGTATGGTTGATAATGAGTCATGAAGATCTTTCATTATCATTTTGGGGATATTCATTACAAAAAATGGTAAACACATTAAACTGAGTACCAAATAAAGTGTTAAATGGAATTACCTTCGAGTTATGAAGTGGAATGAAACATTTTTCGTTGCATAAACCTTTATGGGGTTGTGTGGAATCTGTTAAGTCATTCTCAGGAAACAAAATCTCACTCTAAGAAACAATGTGTATCATTGTAGGGTATCCCAAGGAAACAATGGGATACTACTTATACAACCCATCAAATAAGAAAGTTATTGTCACCAGACAAGACATATTTTTTTAAAGGGAGAACATCCTCAAAAATAATTGTGGGAAAATGATTGACTGTGATGATGTTGATGCTCATGAAATACATGAGTTGGTACAGGAACAAGTTCTATGGGTACCCATGGATGAAGTAGTTCATGAAACAGAAGTACTACATAGGAGTACAAGGGAGGTAAGAGAACTAAAGAGATATGGTTTTGGTCATTGAATATAGTGTCTCATTATTGATTGATAATGAAGAAATCATCTCTTATAAAGAGGTAGTAGAGATCTCAGAATATACAATATGTAAAGATGCCATGATTTTTAAAGTGGATTCCTTGTATCAGAACCATGTTTTGGTTCTGGCCTATACACCGGTTGATGTAAATCCTATTAGATTCAAATGGGTATTCAAGAAGAAACTGGACATGGAAGGTAAAATAAATACTTATAGTGTAAGTTTAGTGGTAAAGGGTTTAAACAACATAACAGAATTGACTATTATGAAACCTTTTCACTAGTTTCCATATTTAAATCCATTAGAATTATAATTTTTAGAAGATTAGCATGCCTATGATATTTGGTAGATGGATTTCAAAACTACATTTCTTAATATGAATCCTCAGGAAGATGTCTTTATGACACAACTAGAAGGTTTTGTGACTCCCAGGTACTACAAAAAGAATTTTCATGTTACGGATATCCATTTATGGATTGAATCAAGCATCCAAGTCATGAAACAATTGATTTTATTAAGAAATAAATAAGTTTGGATTAATTAAGAATGAATGTTGGCCATGTCTTTATAAGAGGTTTAGAGGAAATTCAATCTTTATCTTATTAGTATATGCATATGATATATTATTTATTGTAAATGACATACCAATCTTACAATATATTAAAGACTGGTTAAAAATGTGTTTCTCCAGGAAGGTATTATATGAAGAAGTCGATATTTTGGGGATGAAAACCATTCATGATATATCCATGAGGCTTATTGGACTAAGTCTAAGTACCTATATTGACCAGATACTAAAGTTATTTAGTATGAAATAATCCAAGAGGTGATAAGTTCTAGTTTTACATGGTTTACATATTTCTAAGAAAATGTTTCCTAAAAAAAATATGAGAAAAAGAGAATGAGTAAGATCCCATATGCTTCAGTGATAGGATCAATCATGTATTCCATGTTATATACCAGACTTGATATTTCTTACGCATTGAGCATGGTAGGCATATATCAAGTAGGTCTAGTAGAACTGCATTGGTATTATATTAAAGATATCCTTACGTTTTTGAGAATATCTAAGGATATGTTCTTGGTGTATGGAGAAGACAAGGAATTAGTCATCAAGGGTTATATTGATTCTATTTTCAGACATATTTGGCTGACCTGAATTCACAGTTAGGATTTGTTTTTTGTTTCAACAGAGGAGCTATGAGTTGGAAGAGTTCATAGAAATGTATTGTCACTAATTCTATTGTGGATTACAAGTATATAGTATATTATAATATAGACAATGAATCCATTTTGATATAAAACTTTTTCTAGGATCTTGATGTGGTACATTGGACTAAAGACCCTACCACATTGTATTATGATAATACTACAATGTTGGGTCTTTCAAAAGAGCCAAGGTCCCACCAATGGATAATGAATATATTTCTAAAGTATCACATCTTAGGAAATTTTTATCAGAGGGGTGAACATGCAGTAAGAAGTGTACCCTCTGAATAGAATGTGGAATACCACTTGAAAAAAATATTATCTCCAGAAAAAACATGAGTATCATGTGAGAGATAGCAGACTAAAGGTTGTTAGGAGTTGGATTTAGTGAACGTGGGATTAATTTGTAGTTTGTGATCTAGGAACAAGTATTATGTACATTAAGTTAAGCTGTATTAATAGTTTTCATTATTTATAAACAATATAACGCATCATGATTGTTCTTATGCATAACATAGTATGTGATAATATACTAAGTGTAGTTGCCATGCTAAAAGGTCATAGTAGTTCCCGCTATGATAAGAACTCATAAGTGCTACAACAATATTCTTAAATATATTTTCTATAGCTGGATGATGTCATTTTAGGGTCAAAAATGATACATGTTATCATGGGTGGAGAGTCATAGGACTTTGGGGAACCTTCTCATGGGGTACTCCCTTAGTAATAACCAATGATGGATATTTTGAGAATAAGACCTGCCCGTTGGAAATCCACATTTATATGTGTCATTGGATGTCCCCATATGGGGATATGTGTACTGATCCTTATGCTTTACGATTATTATTAATGTGTATTGTTAGTTAATCTCTTTTTTGTATCGATAAAAACCATGATGACATATGTTCTTAGTGAGTTAGGATATGTTGGGTGCGCCATGAGTAATATTACATTAATGAATAATGAGAGAAAGGATTTTACCTATGTTATTTAATGAATGTTTATATATTAATCATTTTGATGAAGAATATATATCCTAAATAAATGCATGTTCATGGTGTTCTATAGGAAAGTTTAATTATTTGGAAGTAAAAAAAAGATTCATCGATCACATGGGTTGATGGTGACTACATGCAACCTGCTTGATTAGAGATATTGTGATACATAGATTATATTACACTATAAGTATCTGTATGTGGTATTATGTCATTAGGGAATTATGTTCATTCTCTATGGGTACCATGGTGTGTTTCTTAATACAAACCTTGGACTTAGGCTACTTCTCCTAATGCCATTGAGAAAGAGGTCTAGAGGGTCACACACTAAGTGTATCCATTATAACAGTTAAATAATAATAATAATATTTATTATTTAAAAATTTGAATAAAAATTATTCCCATATGTGTTTTAATAATCTGTCATGATTTCTTGCCTTAATATATTCTGTCACAAGTTGTTCGAGAGAATTTAATGTGATCAGAATATTTAATAGGTATTTTTTCTATTTAGTGAATATAATATTTATTTATTTATTGGATAATAACATAGTGATACATTTTTAATAAATAAATATTCATTATTCAAGGAATGATAAATATTGTGGAGGAATGAAAAACTGATTTTAATGGTCTAGTGAGAAATAATAAACATGGAATATTATTTGATTACATAATATTTAATTTAATTCACAAATTAAGTTCATGTTGAGAATTATTATTATTATTATTATTATTATTTGACATGGGGTTCCACATGGGTTAAATAAATAATAATTTGCACTTGTAAAATTATTTATTTCTATCCCTAGCGATATATAAACTCAATTATATTATTTCCTCAGTGACATAATTCATTTGATTAGTTTATCACAACATATTTGGATAATCCTCTCAATCCTTAGAGAGCTTCCTTCTCCAATAATTCTCCCATGAACATATAGTGATCTTTCTCCACCTCTCACTCTCAAGTCAAGAGAGATGAAGGAGAGTACTTTTGAAGTGGTTCTTGAGGTGATCAAAGACGGACAATGCAATCGATATGATCTACCATGATAGCATCAATAGATTCATATGAAAATTTTTCGAGATTTTTAGTACACGTGCAGATCAATGATAGAGATAATCTTCTCTTGATTCCTACGAAACAGTGTTGGTACAGAGATAATCTATATTCAAATCTATCAATGAGGAAATAATTCCATAAGGAAATTCTTTATCTAATTATATTGATTATAAATAATATGTTATTTTTCATTCCCCTATTCTGGTGTTCTGTCTATTTTCTATATTCATTGATTCAATTCCAAATATTCTGATGTTTCACATTATGTAAATATCATATTGATCACCGATCATGAAGAAAATTAAAGGTGGCTACGACCCATCGCATATTTTCACTCTGCCTGAAACCTTCAAACTGTTCCAATGTTTAACCTTGATCATCATGGAATGTTATGGTTCATAAAACATGTATGTTTTCCATCCATACCAGATTTGAAGAAAGAGCCATTAGAGGATTCTCATTATTCTTCATTCTCAATTCATCCTTAAAGTACAATGATGTATAAGGTTTGAAATAGTATTTATAGTGGTTTGGAATGAAGAGAGATATTTAAAAGTTTGTATTTCAATTCTTGGTATGTAATAAAGGTAAGTCTGGGATAAAAAAGTATAAGGGGATGTTAAAACCATTACCCATAGTAGCATGGATATAGGAAAACATCACCATGTGTTTTTTCATTGGACCCCCAAAAACATTTAAAGGTAATAATAATATATGGGTATTAGTCAATCTCATTAAAAAGTCATCACAAATTGTCACTATAAAAGAGGATTTATCTATGTATCAGATTCCCAGAATATATATTAAGGAAGTGGTAAGGTTTCAAGTAGTTCCGTAGTCTATTATTCTTGAAATGGATATGAGGTTTACCTCGATGTTATAGAGAAATATTCTGTAAGCTCTTGATTCAGATTTGTGTTTTAGCACTATATACCACCCTCAAATAGATGGTCAATCTGATTAAACCAATGAAACCCTAGAGGATATTCAGATATCTTTTTCTATTTATTTCAAATGATTTTGGGATCAACACCTTCCTCTAGTTGTTTTTTCTTACAAAATAACTATCATTAGAGAATTCAGATGGATCCTTTTGAATCTCTCTATGGAAATAAGTGCATAACTCCAATGTGATGGGATAAATTTTGAGAAATATTGATATTTGGATAAGAGATATTTGAATAAATTTAAAATAAGGTTATATCTATTCAACAATGCATAAGGGAGGCACAAATTTGATAGAAATGTTATACTCATAATCATCGATGTGATCTAAAATTTGATGTTTTTGATAAGGCGTTACTATGAATTTCTACATGGAAGTTTATTTTGATATTCAGAATAAAGGTTAAACTAAGACCTACTAATATTGATCTCTTTGAAATTTGTGATCATATCTGGGTCATAGCTTATTTCATGGAACTTCCACAAGACCTCATTCAGGTTCACGACATTTTTGATGTATCTCTCATGGGGAAGCACATACTCAATACATCACTTGTACTGAAAATAAATGTCATACCACTAGATAATGATCATTATTAGGAGGAAAAACCAATGGATATTATGTATTAAACAAATAATTTTCTATGAAATAATACCACTCACCTTGTAAATAGTTTTTGGTGAAGTAACCCACATGAGGAAACTACATGGGAACCTGAGGATGTAAGGAGGTAGAAGTATCCCTAGTTATTTGTACCAAAGTAATGGAATATCATGTGAGAAATTAATTTCATGTGTGGTATAATGTATCAAAAAAGGTTTTTATATTCCAAAAATAATAATTTCTTCCATATCTTATTTTACACGACACATCAATTTTTAACGATCCTTGATATGCTATTAATATTATTATTTAATCTCAAATATTATAAAAGTTATACTAAATGTGGAAGTATATATATGAATAAACCATTTTTTAAATTTAATTATAACGGTTTTATATAATTAAAATATATTTATAAATAAGTAATTATTTTTTTAGTAATGTCTCTATATGCTTCGAACATAGTTTTTTCTCAAAAAATAATTTTTATCTATTTTTGTGAAAATAAAATAAAATAATTGTTTGAAACCTTTATTAATTTTTTTAATGAAAATAACATAATTTTTTGAATCAAAATGTCAAAATTATCTTAGAGTTACTTTTAGATAATTTAATGAAAATATTAAATTTTAATTTAGTAGTGAAAAAATGATGATTTTTATAAAAACTGTCTTCTCGTTCAAAGCATTTGAAAGATCCATCTTGGTCATTTTTTTTAAATGTATGTTTAATTTATTTATTTATTAATTATTTTAATTGAGACAATTTTAATAAAAATCATTTTTAGATTTGATATTACAAATTTCTATACTTATAAAAAATTTCTCATTAGAAACATACTTTTTCATCAGGTTTGGGGTTTTAATTTTAAAGTAAAAATTTCCACCTCTATGAATTGAATTTGGAAAAATGGATTCAATATTTGAAATCCGAATAATAAATATTATGTAATATGGTCAACTAATTTTTTTTTAAAAATTAATAGAGAAAATAAATAAAATTAATTACCACTGTTAATATTAAAACAGGTTTACTAGGGGTTAAATAAAACGATAGGTGGTAAAATAACCTAAAAACATTTCCAATTCCGATTTTATAGCCATATTTCGTCATTATCACCACTAAGGTATGATAATGTTCCATTTGGATACTTTTTTATTTTTTAAAATATTGGTACAACCTTTTCTTTTCAAAACATCAAAGGGTGTCCTCTACCTCGCTTGTAAAAGGGAACCCCCAGTCCTCTCCTATTCACACTTCTAAAAACCATTGGTTTAGAAAATATCATCATAAATAAAATAATTAATTCCAAAAGAAAATATTATAGTCTATATTTTGATAAGGAATCCCTCCTAATAATTATCTGGTTATAAATCTCAAGAGGTTCTTCAAAGAAGAGGTAGAAATACTAAACATATGTTTTTGTATTATTTCATATGTCATCTGTTTCAAATATTTTATAAATATGATGATTTAATAACAAAGGTTTCTCCCATATACTTATATGTTATTATTTTAGTGTAATGACATATATTTGTCTCGCCTTCAATCAACTGTGAAATGAAAATGACAATAGTGTGTACGGCGAGATACTGCTTCATGAACCAATGTATTTCGTTTCACATCACCACCTATTAGGGTTGGATATAATTAAGTATTTAAAATATTTATATTATATTTAGGAGATTATTATACTTCATGAATTAATATATCAAATATAACTACTCACTTTTCCTTCCTTTGGAATATGATAATGTTTCTCTGATGTACGAAAGACTACCGCTTCACGAATCCATGTGATTCCTTTTTTCACCTATAAATTAAATCGAATGCAATAAGGATAAATTTAATGAAAATATGTGATATATATGAAATCATTATTACTAATTTGTGATTATTTATTATTTAACTTCCTTCCATTCCTTCTTTCAATAAAATCTAAACAACACTCATCATGCGTACGCATGACCTACCCTCTCTATGAACAGTTTAATTCATTTTCTATCACTATATTTTAGGGATTATTATATATATATATGTAATAAATATATATTAAATTTATGCCATGTTAAAATTTTTTTTTATGATGGATATATGATCAAATTAAAGGGACCAAAAATTCCAAACTAGAACATTCATGAAAAAAAAGTAGTTATTACACGAAATGTGATTTTAACAAGTCATTTTTTATAAACATTTAATAAAAGGTCGTAAGTAAATCATATATGTTTTGATATATATATGTATATTTTTTAATATATTTATAATAAACCATTATTTATTATACAGGATCTTCAAACATCTAAAAATTTATTCGATAATTTAGGTGAGATATTTTCCATCTCACTTTTATTTCTGGGACACACATTCCATATTAACCACTAAATTATTTTTTTTGGAGTATATATTTCACAATAATGAATTTTATGACTCTTATAATTACAATTATGGGATATAAATTTCCACATATGTTTCTATATTTCATGGCGAGTATGACGGAAAAATTATCAAATTGGTAAATGTTTTATGTTACAATCTCATTGTTTATCGGGACTGATATGCTTATGCTTCCAATATTGATATCTTATGATATTAATCTCAATAAAAACATGAATTTTATTTATACTATAACAATTTTTGTAAATTAAATATTTTCAGTTTATTTCCCCTCTTTATTTAATCTAGATTTTTAATGATTGATTTTAAGGTATACTGACTATATTTCTTTCTTTAGTTAAAAATACATTTTCTTCCATTTCCATGATTTCAAAAAATAATTTTGAGAATTTTATTACTGATATTTAGTGATTTATTAATTTATTTTTTATCCATGTTTTACTTTTTATAAAATCATTTAAAATTTATATTCTTTTCATTTTCCAAATGATATTCCTTTTTCCTTTTTATTGAAAATATGGAAGAAGTATTTTTTTATTATGTACGACATGAACAATATATTCCATCATTATGAACACTCAATGATTTAAATATTCTATTATACATTTGAAATATTATTTTCCAATAAAAATATTTTCACATTTTTTAATGATGTCTTAGTTTTAAAAAAGGTGATTTGTTATGTGAAAATATTGTTTTACTCAAGAAATGTTCTAATTGGTCATTCAAAAAACGTTTCTATCTAATATGAAATTATTTTATGTTACTTAATCTTTAATGGGTATATGATATAGGGATACCATCATTATCATTTCACTATATGGTTTATGATTATGATAAATAAATGTTTATAAAACCCATTCATTTTCCACAAGTTATTCTATGATGAATTGGTGAGATGATTATGAAACACATTTCCATTACATGGGTTATGATATGATGAAATTTTTACAAGACCCATTTTAATTCTATGGGTTATGATGTGATGAATGTTTTATTATCTTTTTTCATAAAATTATATGCATTCTTTGATGAGTGAGACCTATTTCTATTTTCAATGCCTTGTGTAATGATTAATATCTCATGAGATAATCAGGACTTTAATGTGGACTGAACCTAGTTCAGTAAGGGAATTTTTCCAATATGATAGTATTGGGAGTTATCCTTGAAAACCACTATGGATTGGGGATTGAACCCATTCTTCTATGATAGTTTTGAGAATTAGTGTTGACTACTATGGAAATGATATTCTATTATTATATGTATGCCACAAATCTATGTCTTATACCATTTTTATGCTCTCATGCATCATGTTCTTAGATTCCATTAATATTCATGTCATATAAACTATGAATAATTATGACATGAATCATGTTTATGATATATGTTATGCATGGAATGGTTTCCAAATGTTATTCACTTATTACCATACCATTACGCTCATGTTTTGTTGGTATCTACCTTGTTTACTCTTTCTAAGAATCTATGATCACCCATTCATATGTTTTTCACCATGTTATAAAGAATGGTATTATATATGATATGTCTAGGAAGGGTTCTAGTTATGAAGAACTCATGAGGAGATGATGTTGTAAAATAATGAACCAATTTTTTATGTATCCAAATTTCTAAATGAACTAGACATATATGTTTCTAAGATAGATCATTATATAATATAAGGAATATTAATCTATTAAAATTTATTATATATGTATGAAAATAGTGGGTTTCGATATTTGGTATCAGATCATGGTTTAGTTAACCATCAGAAACTATGATCGTAAAACTTTGGTGAGATCCCTATAGATTTGTCTAAGGATTATTATAAGTATATTACAACATCTATGAAAATGTCCTAGAATTTTGGTAAAGGATAGAGTTAGTGGTTTTAATGATATTATATCCATGTATGAATACTATAAAAAGATGTTCGTCTAGAAAAATTGTAACTAGGGTTAAAAACACCAAAAAGGGTGTGTTGAGATGAACTCGATCATCGCTTGGTGCACAATAATAAGCCTTACTCCCCATATTATTTGACACTCATGAGGAATATGTTTTTAGAAATTCAGAAATTCCATATGAACCAACAAGAAATATTTAAAAAGATGATGTCCATGAAAAACCTTGGTCAAACCTAAGGATCCATATATTGATAATATGGTGTAATGATTTTGACATACAATGATTAATTTTTTATGATTGACCACAATAATCAAATATAAATGATGGCCAACCTAACAATTTTGGTTTTAGAAAGTATTGAATATATAATGATGTATGTGAGGTGGTAATAGATATTCTTAAATATGGAATTACCATATTTGAGCTTATTCATATGAATTACTTTATATCATGAAAAGCCTCTAGGAATGTTAATTCCAATCCTAAATTATTAGATGTTGAATTTACATTGATAGACACTAATGTTTTGATAATAACATTTTTGTTTTTATGATTTATATTATATTTACATTGTGGGAATTTTTATCCTAAAAATATTATTATTCACCTTTTGGTTGAACTTCATTATATCATAGGCAAGAATTAGATTTCTTTACATAAATCACCCATCAATTTCCAAGGCAGGGAAGTCACTTTTGATATTCCAAACCAACCTTTGATTTTATACTAGTGTGATGATAAGTGTAAACTTCTAATGGAAATTTCACCCATTGTATAAGTCTTTATTCCCATTCAAAAGGGGTATTTATCATACAAGGTTCAGCAAAAAATCAAAATGAATAATAGTCATGGGAGGTTTTTGATACCTTTCCAAAATATTTTCCCAGTATTCCACCAAAACATGATGTTATATTCTCAATATAACACGCATAATATTATATGACTATTTTAAAGACTCCCTAATGGATGAACCTAATTGATTTATAGGAATTAATGAAGAAACTCTATGAGAACCTTGAAAAGGGATTCATTTGGCCAAGTGTGTCACCTTAGGGTGAACCTATTAATTTTTTATAATGAATGCAGATCAATATGACCCTGATTTGATTATTAATGGATGAAAATGATCACAATCAAGAACAAGTATCATCTACCTCATATTGATGACTTGTTTGATCAGCATCATGGAGCTCAACACTACCATGATTGAAATTCATTCTTGATATCATCAATTGATCTTCAAGAAAGAGTACATACCCATGAAAACATTCAGTACAAGGTATGGACACCATGAGTATATAATTATTACATTTGGTCTTACTAATTACCCAACTATATTGATGGATTTAATGAATAGAGTATTTATAGAGTACCTTGATCAGTTTGGGGTTGTCTTTATAGATGATATCCATACTAATTCAAAGAGAAAGGAAGATAATGAAGATCACATGTGAATTTTACTAAAGACCCTAAGGATGGAGAAACAAAATAGAAACTTACCAAATGTGAATTTAGGCTACAAAATGTTTCATTTTTAGGCTATATAATCTCAATAGATTGTATATATGTGGATACATAAAAGACCGATGTGGTTAAACATTAGACCAGAACAACTAATGTGAATGATATGTGAATTATTCATGGTTTGTATGGATATTATTGATGGTATATGTATAATTTTCATGACTATCTAATCTACTGAAATTCTAACTCATATGGGTTCTGTGTTCCTTAGGGTAGATGGATGTAAATAAAATGTCAATGAAATGAAGAGAAGGTTATTTGGTACACCTATTCTTACAATAACCTATAGTTGAGAATGGGTTTTGATCTATATTGATTCATCAAACAAGGTACTGGGATACATTCTGATGTAAAATGACATGGTTATAGCCTATGCCTCATGAAAACATAATGTTCTTGAGAAAAATTTACCAAATCATTATTTGAAGTTATCAAGGGTATATTTCTCATTGATGTTATGGATGAATTATCATCAGAGATAATATTTTACATAAAAAATGATATAAAAATTTAAAGTAGTTAACTGTTACATCCCAAATCAAATCATTGGGGCTGGTCTTAGAAGCCAAAAAAAATCATGAGTGCCTCTCCATATGCAAGAGGCTTCCGACTAGAAGTAAGGGTCAAAGACTTTTAGTGGGGGTACAATACCCACAATATCATATCCTAGGATCAATAATCAATAATCAAAATAATCATAAATAATCATAGTAAACATGCGGAAGATAAAATACATGATACATTTAATACAAATAATGCAGCTCCCATAAGTGGAAATCATTTTTAATGGTAATATAAGAGATAAAGTAAATAAATAAACCACCGACTCAACCTAAAATTAGTAAAAAATCCTATAATTCCATTCATTTAATGTGATGCTCACAAAAATAGGTAAAATGTTTGAGAATCAAAGCTTACTAAAAAATAACCAGTAATCAATGCTTGTGTGGGTTTGGGTAAGAAGAATCTGAAATTATTTTTTTATTTTTAATTAAATCAAAATAATGATACTAATTATTTAACATAAATATTAAATAAGTTTAAATTACATAGAAACCTGAAAAAACGTGTGCTGTCTATAAAAGTTATGCCTCGGTTAGGGTAAACCTAGCATTCGAGACATAACGGTGGTCTCAAATTTTTCATTAGATGCATTGTTTGGAAGAAATTAATTAATTAATAATTAAAAAGGGATTAATTAAATAATTAAATATAAAAATGGATTTTATCATGTGTGGTGTTTCCAAACACCTTATGTCCATAAAATTTATACCTCGCCTAGGGTTAACCCCATGTTCCAGAACTAATAGTGGTGTGAGATTTTTTATAAGACACACCATTGGGAAGATATTAAATTATTTTCAGAAATAGTATAATAAAAGTATTAAACAACTTATTCTTTTCAAGTCATCCAAACGTCCGACTCTTAAAAATGTTATACCCCTCCTAGTATAAATAATACATTCCAGAAATAACTGTGGTCTCGAATTTATCATAGGAAACACTATTTTGGATTTATTAAATTATTTTCATCAAATCACATGGGTGTAATATACTATATTTAATATTTTTATTTCTTCTACACATAGGATTTACATTCCATGTAATCTTACACAAACTCAACGAATGGATCTAAAGGTATTATATTGAATATTAAAATGTGTTAACTAAGATTTTACCCTTATGAAAAGTCTATAACATATTTATAAATTAATTTTCTTTGATAAATCCTTTTTTTACATAATACACATATAATTTATCAATAATATAGATTTTATTATCGTTGTAAATTTCAGGATATTATATTATGCAAAAAAATGAGTTGATTATGGGATGAAGAAGATGGTTAGATATAATTAAATATTTTGGATACTCAATATATTACAACTTGGGGAAATAGAACACGTTGGATTATGATTTGTGTCAAAAATATCTCAATAAATTATCTACGATGAGGTTAAGAAAAGATCCAATATTTATGAAATTGAAAATGATGGATCTTGAAAATTTATATGAAGGGTAGAAATATTATCATTATCAAATAATAGTTCAACTATCTTTGCATGTGATGATAAAAAAGGTGTAGAGGGATGATATGGATCTATTTAAGAAGGTAAGAATTGTTAATGAGATGAACCCTGATCATGATGTAATGATAAGGTTTATAACCCTTGTAAGTGTTTTTGTTTAAATGGAATTTGAATACTGTGATATTAGAGAAAGCTCATAGTTCATCATTTTATATTCATCCTATAAGAATAAAGATTTAAAGAGATATGATAGAGTATTTTTGGAGGGATAGAATGATGCGAGATATTTCAGAGTATGTATCTTGTTTCTTAATATATCTTCATGTTTAGGATGATAGACAAAAGTATATGGGGATGTTAAAACTATTACCCACACCAGAATATAAATCTAAAAAATCACCATGGATTTTGTCATTAGACTCCTCATAACATCCAAAGGGTGATATTCTATATGGGTTATAGTTGATTCCATTAAGAAATCACCATAATTAATCATTATCAAAAACTATTTCCCTTTGGATAATCTTTAAATAATATACATAATGTGGTAAGTTTTCATAGAGTACCACATTCAATTGTATCTTATCAGGATTCATCGTTTACATTAATGTTATGGGGAAGTCTTCAGTAAGATCTTGATAAATAGTATATTTTATGAATTTCATATAACCCTCATACTAGTGGTAAATCTATGAGATCAATTCAAACCCTATAGGATATGATGAGATCATATCATATGAATTTCAATGGTGGTTGGGATCAAAACCTTATTCTAGGTGAGTATTCGTACAATAACATTTTTAATCGAGTATTTAGAATCATGGTTATTAATATCTCTTTGGAATGAAGTATATAACTCAAATGCTCTAGGATAATGTTGGAGAAATAAATATATTGGGCCGATATCTAGTAGAATAAATTGTAGAGAAGGTTAGTTCCATTGATAAACTCAAAAGGGCGGAACAAATTTGACAGAAAAGTTCTGCTCTTAATTATCAACATGATCTAGAATTAAAAGGTGGAAAGAAGGTGTTTCTAAGAATTTATCCATGGAAATAGTTAATTAGATATTTAAATAAGGTAAAACTAATCCATAGGTATATCATACTATATATTTTCTCCTGGAATTTCCACCGAACCTATCTTAGGTTCATGATGTGTTCCATGTATCTCTCACGATGAAGTATAAAACTTATCCATCATGTATAATGAACTCAGAGCCCAAAATGCAAGAGCATGATATATCTATTAAGGAATAACAAATTGAGATTATGGATCATACAAATAATGTTCTATGAAACAAGACCACTCACTTGGTCAATGTTTTGTGGTGAAACCACCATCTAGAGGATGCAATGTGGGATCCTAAGGATGTAATGAGGAAGAAGTACCCTCAGTTGTGTGTACCAAAGAGATGAAATTTTAAGGGGGAAATCAGTTTTAAGGGGGTTAGTATATAACACCCCATGATATTATGAAATATTTTTTCCCAAATATATTTAATTCTTTTTATTACTTGCATTACACGAAAGACCGAGTTTTAAAGAATGATGATATATTATTAATATTATTATTTTATCATTACCATTATGAACTAGATTTTAAATTTTTTTATGATTAGGAATATTTTTTTTAATTATATATAATGGTTTTAGATAAATCAAAAATATTTATAAATAATTACTCAACTTTTAGTACAATCTTTATATGATTCAAAATCTATTTTTTCTCAAAAATAGATATGCATTGGTTTTTGTGAAAAAATAAAAATAACTAATCATTAACTTTTTTAGAAAATTTATTTTGTAACACTAACTTAATTTTTGGAATCAAAATTTTAATATTATATTTGGTTTATTTTTTATAATTCATTAAAAAGATTAATATTTTATTGAATAGTGAAGAATACGGTTATTATTAAAAAATTCCTTTTAATTTAAAGAATTTACAATGTTCCAACTTGTATTTAAATGTTTAAAACTAAAATTATTTTAATTATGTAATTATTAAAATAATATTGGTTATTGGAATAAAATTAATGATTACTTTTGATATTAAAACATTCTATATTAATGAAAACATTCTCTTTAGAAAACATGGTTTTCATCCCACCTACATGATTAATTTTAATTTAACATTTTCCATATTAATGAATGGAATTCAGAAAAATGGATTCAATATTTTTAATTAGAATGATTAATATTATATAATATTATGAAATTAATTTTTTTCATAAATAATAGAAAAAATGTAAAATCTAAAAACTGTTGTAATGTAAAAAAACGAGTTTACTAGGGGTGAACTAAAACAATAATGGGTAGAATGACATAAAACATTATCCAACTCCAATTTTATGGCCATATATCGATATTATAACCTATAACTATTTCAAATAGGCCATATTTTATCCTTTTTTAAGGTTTAAAATTTGTGTATACCTTTTTATTTTCAAAAAATCCATGTGTTTCCTCTTCCCCTCAATTAAAAGAAAACCCATATCCTCTACTCTTAACACTAATAAATCACATAGGTTCAAAAAATAACATTTAATATTATTTAATTAAATCCATACTCACATCCTATAGTCCTTAGTTTTATTAGTAAATCCTACTAATAAAGATTTAGTTTTGAAAATAAATAGTATTTCTCAAGATGAGGTAAAATTATTAAACATGATTTTTTGTATTTCATCTTCCTAATGCTTAAAATATTCTTCAAATATGATGATATAACAAAAAAATATCCTATATAATTATATTTGATTATGTTAATGTAATATTATATATAACTATTTCCTTTTTTAATAAATGAGAAATGAGAATGTTGACCATGAGTAGGATGGACTACCGCCTCATGAACCGATGTATTTTTTTCCATCACCACCACTCACATAGAGATACAATGAAGGATTTGAAATATTTATATAATATTTTTGAATTTAATATACCTATGTTATTATTATATCACATATAACCTCTTGATTTTCATACCTTGGGAATTCGATAACGTCGCTTGTGTGAACAGAGGACTACAATCTCACGAAGTGATGTGGTCCATTTTTCACTTAAGTTTTTTATGGATGTTGATAATGATAATGCTAATAAAATTATATGTTATATATGATATCATAATTAATTTAATTCCATTTAAAAAATCGAAACATCGTTATTGCGTGCCTTCAGAATACAATCTCCATGAATGGTGTAATTCATTTTCTATCTCTAACTTTTATGGATTACAATAAATACACCTATAATGTAAAAATATTATATTTATATAATGGTTAAAATTATTGTTATTATAGAACCACAGAAAATTAAAATAGAAAAAAAATAAAAAATCAAAACATACATGAAAAACAAATTAGTTATTTCCTGAAACATGATTTGAAAAAGAAATTGTTAATAGTTTGGTAATAAAAGGTCATAAGTAATTCATATATGGTATAATATATATATATATATGTAAGGTTATGTAATATATATATATAATAAAACTATATTTTTTATATAGGATATTTTATTGTATATAATGGAATTTGAGACTTATGGTAAGGGATTTTGTATCTCACTTTTATTTATATGGAACACAATTCATATTCACTACTTGTTTATTCTATGTGGTGTATATACTAAGAATTAATTTATTTTATTATTATTATCATGATAATTATGGTATATAAAAAACCATGTATGGTTATTTATTTCAGGGTTCTTGCGATTAAAAATCTACCAATGGGGTAAATGTTTTATGTTTCAATCTCATTGTTTATCAGGATTGATTATTATTACGGTTCAAATGATGATATTGTATTATCCACCTATTAATAAACTAGATAACATTATAATACTTATATTATTTCAGGAAAATAAATCTTTTTTCCTTTCATTTCCCCTCTATATGTACCCATTATTCTAAAATAATGTTTTAAATAAAAATGACTTTATTTATCTCTTCGATCAAAAATCATTTTTCTTCCACGTTCATTTTTTTCTAATTTTTTTTGGGAATGTTATAACTAGCCTAATATTTTTTTATTAATGAAAATTTTACCCATGTTTTAATTTTTTAAAAATGGTTTAAAACTAATATTCTTTTCATTTTTTTTGATTTTGGTATGTTTTTTTTATGGAAAATGTGAAATGAATATTTATTTAACATATACGACATGAAATTTATTTTCCAAATTCACATTAAATTAATGTTTTAAAGATTAAATTATATGTTTCAAGTATTAATTTCAATGAAATTTATTTTCCCAATTTTTATGAACATTTAGTTTTAAGAAAATTTATTTTAAAAGTTAAATGTTAATTTTCCTCAAGAAATGTTCCATGTTATTATTCAAAATTATTTTACATATAAGATGCCATCCTTTGATGTTATATAATACTTACTAGGGATTTGATCAGTGAATATCATTATTAATATTTCTATATATGGTTAATATATTGATGAATATATTTTTATGAAACCTATTCCTTTTCCATGGGTAATGTTATGATGAATTGAATAGATGATTATGCATCCCATTTCCTTTATATGGGATATAATATGATGGAGTGTTTATGAGAAACATTTCCATTCTGTATTTTATGATATGATTGATGTTTTATGATCCCATGTAACACAAATTTATAGATTATTTGATAGTTGGGACCAATGTCTCCCTCAAATGCATTGGGTAAAGATTGATATCTCATGAGATAAATAGGACTAGAATGGGGAGTGAACCCAATTCAGTAAGTAAATTTTTCTACTTTGATAGTATTTGGAGTAAATAATGACTAATATGATGGTTTAGGGAGTAAAACCATTCAATTATGATAATTTTGTAAATGATCCTCGGCTACTACGGAAATTATTTTCCATGCTTGTGTGTATACCCCAAATCAATGTATTATGCCAAATCTTTTCTCTCATAACAAATGTTCTTTGATTACATTATTATTCATGTCTTATTAATTTCCATGATTTATGTTAGGACTCAAGTTTATGTTCCATTACATAAAGGGTATGGTTTTCAAATGTTATTCTCATATTCTCATATCGTTATTCCATGTTATGATGATATATCCAATGTTTAACCTTACTGAGCATATACGATCACCCTTTCTTATGCTTTTTTACCTAGGTTATGAAGAAAAATATTATGTATAATATGTTTAAGATAGTTTATAGTTGTGAATAAATTAGTGGGATATGATGTAACTCAACTATGAACAAGTTATTAATATATCTATGTTTTCAAAGGTACAATAATTATATGATTCTAGTATACATTGTTATGTTATTCAATGAATATTAATCAATTAATATGTAATACATATGTTTGAAAGGATTGGGTCTCTATAGTGGGTATTAGAGTAAGGTTTAGTGAAATGATTTAAAATAGGATTATAAAATTTTATTGAAATCCATTGGGATATGTCTACGGTTATGTCTAAGGATTTTCCAACATATAGGGAAATCTATTAGAATTT
This sequence comes from Viscum album, assembly GCA_963277665.1. Classification (NCBI taxonomy): domain Eukaryota; kingdom Viridiplantae; phylum Streptophyta; class Magnoliopsida; order Santalales; family Viscaceae; genus Viscum; species Viscum album. The sequence continues at coordinate 624,621,770 of OY728147.1, forward strand.
TGGTAAAGGATAAAGTGAGTGGTTTCCAATAAATTACTTCCCTATATGGATACTATAAGTTGTTGTGGCTATGGAATAGTTATACCTACGAGTAATAACATTGAATAGGGTGTGTTGATATGGACGTGATCATCACATATTGCATGATAATGGGCCTTTCTGCATACCTAGTTTGACAGTACCAGGGATATGTTTTTAGAAATTTACAAACTCTTTTTTAACCATCATGATTTATTTGAATGGATGATGTCCATTAATAACCTTGGTTAAACATATTCTTTCATAGCATGAGAGTATAGTGTCATGATTTAGAAATCCTATAAATTTTTTTCATTATTGAAAACTTTTATCAAATATTCCTGATGTCCAGGCTAACCAATTTGGTTTTACAAAGGGATTTGAGATTGATTGATGAAAGTGATTTGGTAACAAGTGTGCTCAAATATTGGCATACCCTCTTTGATCATAGTCATATGGATTCATTTATATCATGAAAAGTATCCAAGAATGTTAATCCATAACCACAATGATTAGATGATGAATTAGTAGTGAAACCCATTAATGGTATGATAATCACATAACAAGTATATGATTCTTCTTCTATTGATGTTTTTGGGAATTATCTTTATAAAAATATTATTATTCTCCATATGTTTGAATTTTATGTTATCTTATGCATGTATTGGATTTCATTATATAAATCCCACAACAATTTTCATGGAAGTGAAGTTATGTTTTATATTTTGAACCATCCTTTTATTTCCTACTGGTGTGATGATAAATATGAAATTACAATGGATATTGAATACATTTTATGGGTATTGATTCCAATTCAAAAGGGATGTTAATATCAGATGGTTGGTGAGAAACTCAACAAAATTTATATTCACATTTTATGGGATTTAAATATTGTATTTCTAGAAGAGTTACAACGTATTACATTAAAATATGATTATGAGTTCCCAATATAAATTATACATGGTGATACACCTATTTAAAATACTCCCTATAGAATATTACTGATTATGTTTTAGGAATTAAAGAAGAAACTCGAGGAGAACCATCAAAAGTGATTCATTCGACCAAGTGTGTCACCTAATGGTGCACCTGATATTCTTGTTAAAATTAATGATGGATCGTTGCATATCTACATTGATTATCATGAGATGATCAAGAACACAATCAATAACAAATATCATCTACCCTATATTGATGAATTTTTTATCAACTACATAGAGATCAATAATTTTTCAAGATTGACCTTCATTTGGGATTTAATCTATTGAGGGTGAAGAAAGAGGATATACCAAAGAAAACATTCCAAACATGGTACATACACTATGAGTATATAGTAATTCAATTTAGTCATAATAATTCAACTGATATCTTTAAGTATTTAATTAATAGACTCTTTATAGATTATCTTGATCAATTTTTGGCAGAATTTATAGATAATATCATTATTTATTAAAATATAATAGAAGAGCATGAAGATCCCATGACAATTGTACTAAAGACCCTATGTACCAAGTGTAAATTTTGACTAAAAAAGGTATAATTTTTTGGTCATACAATCTCATGAGAGGGTATATTTTTGGAACCATCAATTACCGATGTAATTGAACATTGGACCAAAAAAACCACAGTGACTGATATCTAATATATTCTTGGTTTGGTTGGATATTATGGATTATTTTTCAATAATTTATCATGACTATATAATCCACAAGGCCAGTTAACTTGGAAGGTAGATAAGTTTATTTGGAAATATTAGCATGAGGAAAATTTTAATGAACTAAAGGTAAGGTTATTCATTGCACCCTTTCTTACGAAACCCCATAATGGAGAAGGGTTAGTAATATGTAGTGATGAATCAAAGAAGAGACTATGATTATTTCCCATGTGTAATGATATGTTTCTAGATTATACCTAATTAAAATTTAATTTTTATTAGAAAATTACCGAAATAATTATATATAGTTAGCAATGATAATATTTCATCAAATTTATGGAGGCATTGTCTTTATGGATAAAATATTAATATATATACTAGTAAATAAATTTAATGTATATATTCACATAGATAGAGTAGAATATGTTCTGGATAATAAGTTTAGATATGATTATGGATTATGACTGATCAATACATTACCACATTGTGAAAGTGAATATGGGATAAGGATCACAAAAGATCCCATATTTATGGATTTATAAAGGATGGATATTGAAATCATGAAATAATGTGATAAATATTATCTTCCTCAAATAAGTGTTCAACAATATATCCATGTCAGGATAAAAGGGGCATGGAAGGATTATATGGAGAGTCAAAATAAGGTGAAAAATGTTCCTAATTTTAACATTGATCATGATGGAATGATATGGATCATGAACCATGAATGATATCCATCTATATGATATTTGAAGAGTGGTATTTTAGAATAATATCATACTTCATCATTCTCTATTCACCCGAGATGTACAAATATGTATATAGATTTAAAATAGTATTTCTAGTGGGGTGGTATTAATAGGGATATGGTAGAGTTTGTACGTTAGTGCATGGTATGTTAGAAATTTAAGTCTGAGCGATAAAATTATAAGAGGATATTGCAACCATTACCCATAATATAACACTAATGGAAAAAATCCCCATGATTGTTTTTGTTAGACCCTAAAAAATATCTAAAGGGTGTAATGCGATATGGGTTTTAGCTGCTCTCTTTGCAATGTGAGCACACTTCATCACTATCAAATAATATTTCTCTACAGTTTATCTTTCTACAACATATATTAAAGAGATGGTAAGATTTCAAGGAGTGCCAAATTAAATTGTATCTGATTTGGATTCGAGGTTTATCTCGATGTTCTAGAAAAGTATTCAGAAATCACTTGATAAAGAGTTGAGTTTCAGAACCACATATCATCCTAAAAAAATGGTCAGTAAGAGAGAACCATTAAAATTATAGAGGATATTATTAGATCCTATTCACTAGATTTCAAAGCTAGTTTGGATCAAAACATTCATATAATTGAGTTTTCTTATAATAATATATTTTACATTATCAATAAAATGGATCCTTATGAATCTCTCTAAGTAATTACTTGTAAATATACAAGTTTTTTTGGATAAATTCGGTGAAATAATGTTATTGGGACCATGGATTGAAGATGAAATGGAAGAGAAAGTTATATTTATTCAAAAACACCAAACAGTGGCATAAATTCGATAGAAAAGTTTTTTTTATAATATTTCACATGACATAGAATTTCAAGCTAGTGAGGAGTTGTTTCTGTGAATTTATCTATGGAAGAAGGTTATGATATTTAGAAATATATGAGAAATAAGACATAAGTATATTGGCCCCTATTAAATTCTTGACCATATCAGGATAGTATATTCTCACTTGAAACTTCCACTAAACCACTCTCAAGTTTACGATGTGTTCAACGTATCTCCCTTGAAGATGTATATAACATATCCATCGTATATACTAAAATCATAGGTTATACCACTGGATAATGATAACTATTACATGGAAAAAATGGTTGAGAATATATATTTTATAGATACTATTCTATGAAATAAGACCACTCACATAGTCAATGTTTTGTGGTGAAACCAACTACTTAAGGAAGGTACTTGGGAATGAGAGGATTTAATGATGTAGAAGTATCCTTAGTTGTTTGCAAGAAAGTGATTGAATTTATAGATTGAAATTAAATTTAAGGGGGTAGAATGTAACACCGTGATATTTTATGAAATTTATATATTTTTAAATAAATTTAATTTCCTTGATAACTTGTGTTACATGGAACATTGAGTTTTAACGAACTACCATATACTATAAATATTATTATTAAAAATTTATGGATATAACCTAGATATAATTTTTTTTATAAATATGATTAAAAAAATTTAAAATTATTTATAAAGGTTTTAGATAAATAAAATATATTTATAAATAAGTACTAAATATTTAGTAATGTCATTGTAGGATTCGAAAATACCTTTTTGGTAAAAAATGATTTATATTGATTTTTGCAATCAAACAATACATGTAATTTTTGAAAATTTTATAAAATGTATTTGAAAATTTAAATTATTTTTTTAAAATAACTTTTCATAAATAGATTAGAATAAATTTTTTATAATTTCTTAAAAATATTATTTTTTAATGGAATAGTGAAAATATAAATTTAAATTAAAAACTATCTTTTCATTTAATGAATTTAAAAATTTTCATATAGATTAAAAATTATATAAATTCAAAATTAGATTAATAATTTTATTAAAAGATTAATTTAGTTCATTAGAGTAAAATTCATTTTGAATTTCGATATTAAATCATTTTATACTTATGAAAAATTACTCTTTGGAAAACCACTTTTTCATCTCATTTATGGGTTTAATTTTAAATTATATTTTTCCAATTATGTGTATAAAATTTATAAAAATAAATTACATATTTTTTATCAGATTTATTAATATTATATAACATTATTGACTTAATTTTTTGTCAAAATTAATTTTAAAAAATAAAAATACATTATCATGGTTAAGGTTAAAACATGTTTATCCATGGTTAAACAAAAACGTTAAGGGGTAAAATTACAAAAAAAACATGTAAAACACCCATTTTCTATCCATGAATGGACCATATAAACTATAATGTTTGATAATTATCCATTTTTTATCCTTTTTCATATCTAAAACCAAGATACACATTTTTCTTTTAAAAAATTCTAAATATACCCTCTCACACACATATAAAATGGAACCCCTCTCTTCTATTCTTCAAACATTAAAATCCATTTTTACCCAATTAACTTACTTAGTTCCATAACCACATCCTATATTCTGTATTTTTGTTTTTAAACTCACCTAATAATGCTCTAGGTATAAGATTAATGATTTTTTCTAAAGAAGAAGTAAATTTCTTAAACATTGGATTCTGATTTATTTTTTCATACACCTCCTTAAAATAATCTTAAAATATTATGTAATAAAAACATTGGTATATATAATATAATTATATGATATTATGTTAATGAAATAGCATAAATCCCATCGTCTCTTCTATAAAATGGGAAATAAAATCTTCAATCATCTTTACAACAGACTACCTCCTCACAAACTGATGTATTTCATTTTCCAACACCACCTCCCACTGATGTATATAATGATATAATTAACTTATTTATATGATATTTATGAAATTATTAATCTTATAGATGTATTATATCACATATAACTTTTTAATTTCCATTCATGGGGAATACGATAGCATCGCTTATGTGTACGACATACTACTACCTCACGAAGTGTTGTGATTAATTTTTTCACATATTCATTACATGGAAGGAAATAAGAATTAATTTATCAAAAATATATGATATATATGAACTCATAATTACTTTTTAATTTTTAAATATTATTTAACTTATTTTTGTTCCTTCAATCAGAAAAATAGAAATAGGGTTCATGCAAAGGAACAACCTACTATTTCCATGAACGATGTAATTCATTTTCTATCTCTAAGATTTATAGATTACTATAAATATATATTTAATGAATATATATGATATTAATATAATGTTTATAATTAGTTTGATTATGTAACCATTATCAAAGTAAATGGGGAAAAATTCAAAATCAAAACATACATGAAAAACAAAGCAAATATTACACAAAACATTATTTTAACAAGGAATAATTAATAAATGGGAAATAAAAGGTCAAAAGTAAATAATATAAAATATAATATATATAATTATGGTTTTTAATATATAAATAATAAAATTATATTAACTATATAGTAGGGTAACATGTTTTCAAAGGACGTCTAGACATAAAGTAAGGGATTTTTCGTCTCATTTTTACTTCTATGTGAAACATACCATATCCACCCATTTCTTATTTTATGTTGTATATATACTACTGATGAATGTATTTTATGATTTTCATAATGATAATTATGGGATATAAACATCCATATAAGTTTCTTTATTTCATGGGAATTATAATTTAAAAGTTACCCAAGTGGTAAAAGTTTGATGTTACCATCTCACTGTTTATTAAGATTCTTTATGATTATACATCCAATGATGATTTCTTATGATATATCTCTAAATAAAATTATTAATATTATTATAAAATATTTATTTCATGAAATTAATTATTTTCAATTAATTTTACACTTTTTATGTACCCAATATTCCAAAATAATTTGTTTAAGCAAAGACGACTTTATTTCTCTATTTGGTTGAAAATAATTTTTCTTCCATGTCTATGTTTTCTAAAAATGTTTTGACGAATTTTTTTAATGATCTAAAATGACTGATTAAAGTAATTTTTGCATTATTTAATTTTTAATTTTATTTAAAATTAACCTTCCTATCATTTTCTGAGTGAGGAATTTTTTGTTTTTTACCAAAAATGTGAAAGGAATATTTGTTTTTACATGTATGTAATGAAGGGTATTTAAAAGCATGAAAAATAAATATTTTTAAAATTAATTTATAGGTTTCAAATATTACTTTCAAATATAATTTTCAAATAATAGGACTTTCACAATGATTTTGTGAATTTTTTTAAAAAAAATTGATTTTTAAAGTGAAAGTTTTATTTTTCCAAAGAAGCATTCCGAGTTGTCATTAAAAAATAATTTTCTAGAAAATATTAAATACATAGTTGTTACTTAGATTTAATGGGGATATGCTACAAGTATACCCTACCATTTCTGTACTTGTATGAGTTATGATTTTGATGAATATATTTTTATAAAACCCTTCCTTTTCCACGATGTATTCTAGGATGAATTGATGAGATGATTATAAAACCCATTTCATTTCATTGTGTTATAATTTGATGAAATGTTTTTGAGAACCATTTATTTTTTTTGGTTTGTGATATGATTAATGTTTTATGATCATGTGGAACACAATTGTATGGATTTTGTGATGGGTTGGACCTATATCTCCCTTCAATTCATTGGGTAATGATTGATATATCATGAGATAAACATGAGTTGATCGGGGAGTGAATCCAGTTGAGTAATGGAATCTATCCACTATGATAATATTAAGACTAAACCTCGACTACTCTGATATTTTTGGGAGTGAACCCATTCTAGTATGATAGTTTGTAAATGCTCATTATCTACTAAGGAAATTATTTTTTATGGTTATGTGTTAGCCAAAAATCGATGTATTATACCAATGTTATGCAATAATGACTCATGTTATTTTATTGAATTATTATTAATATATCATGAAATACCAATATTTATGGAATTTCTGATATTTATGATTTATGATATTCCATTTATGGTTTTAAAATGTTTATTATCATGTTCTCATGTCATTTTATATCTTTATGTCGATAACTCCCTTATTTACCCTAACTGATCATCAGATCACACCATTTCTTATGATTCTTTTCCCTAGTTTTTAATGAAAGGTATTATGAATTATAGGTTTGATAAGGGTGATATTTAAGAATAACTAAGTGGGATATGTTTTAATCCATCTATGAAAGAGTTGTTTATGTATCCATGTTTCCAAAGGCACTTTACCTATATGATTCTGGCCTAGATTATTATGTTATATAATGAATATTCATCTACTAAGTTTTAATATCTATATATGTAAAGTCAGGGTCATTATAGATATGTTGTTTTTTTATATTTTTAGTTGATACATTCCATTGTAACTCTTATATCGTTAGTCTATTGATTTATTACCAAGAGTTGTTTTGTTTATACCCATTAATCATATAGAATTATTTAATTTTTATGTTCTTTTTTGTATGTATCTTTAAAATATAAAGTTAAAATTGTCCCCTAATGTCTTCATAAGCCCTTGGAATTTACTATTAGCCTTTCATGGGTTGTGGATGTCACCTAAGGCTAGTGGGACTCCTTATCTTCCTAAGAAAAAGTGTTGGGGTTGTATGTTTCATATAATATTAGTCTTGGTCAGTACAACTATATCTTGGGATGGTAGTAAGGAGATATGAATGTTGGAACTTGAAAAGTATAGATTATAGACATGTAAATAACCTTTTTATATATAAATTTATGTTACAATTGTTGTATGGCTATAAAATTTTATTGAGAAACTTATATTTTTAATTTTATCTCATTTTTGTGGGTTTAACAAATTATTTTTTTTCACATCATGGATTGATAGCGAGAAAACCCACTAGGAGTGCATTTTTCATATTGTGATCCATGATTTATAAAATTATTTAAATATATATTTGAATTTTTCATGTATATAATTATTTATTTATTGTGGTTTGGAAATTTTTAAGTCGTTAGTAGCTAGTAAGTGATGACTAAATAGTGTTATATTCTTGTTAAAAATAATGGAATTTAGTAGATGTCATAATAAACAGCAAGAAGAGGATATTGAAAATGAATTTTCACTTGAGACACATGTGGAACAACAAAAGGTCAAATGAAACATTCATAATTTTAAATCCATAGACATGTGAAATTGAAATGATGATCCTTGATAGTTGGACAACTCAATTAAATATTAAAATCATAATCCACCCATCTTTCAGGTGGAATCTAAACATGAAAATTCTGAGTGGTGGATGAATTGGATGAATCGAATAATTGAATTCATGGGTACACAAGACATGTTGATAGTTACGTTGGAAAAAAAATATTATGGATGATTTTTTATGAAAATTTTTGTATTTTTCTATTCAATATAAAGTCAACAGTGGTATTAAATGGCAGTATTTTAAAGAACTATTCAATAAAATAAATTCTATCATCACGTGTTAATAATTGCAAGAACAAACAATTTCTTTAGCTCATGAAAATATAATATCTCTATGATATATTTTACATCAGTTTTTATGAACATGGTCCATTTTTACTAAAAATATTCTACTAGTACATCCTTGAACGAATACGCCATTGAGTTTGGATAACGACTAGAGATTCGATCCAAAATATTTGTTCTTTGTATTAAAGAATATACAAAGATGGAGAATAGAGAGAAGATAGTGGAAATAGATATCTCTAGAAATATATCTAGAGGGAGCATGAATATCATTACATGAATAGGTTGGAACTCAACTTCTAAGAATAAGTGGAAGAGGGATGCCAACATTAAAGGTGGCGGAGAATATAATATTCATATTAAACGCGTGGTTAATTTACCTCCACCAACCGAAATTAAGATTGAATGTTTTTAATTTGGTTATACATATCATGATAAGAGAGACTATATGAAACAACTTAGAGCTTGTTATAACTGTATTCATTTGGGAAATATATAGTATTACTATCATATTGATCCAAAGTATGGTGCTAGAGATGCATCTAATGTTTCCCAAACATCATATGCATCGATAGGATGATATAAATAGAATAAAACCCACTCATCCAAACCACCCGATCCAAGGTGATTCTTGGAACACCATGAATCCACCATTTATTAAATCTTAACAAGGAATCAAGGATTAGTAGATATATAGAAATCATCTTTATAGTGCCAAGAAGATAATCATGGATGACCAATATAGACTTTTGATGGTGAAATGTATGATTCTTTTTAATTCTACCAATATGAATGACTTGTTTTATAATAGTGAATCCCACTATTTTATCTCTTCACATGTTGTAGATCATATTGGTTTTCTTGCTAAAATGTTTCCTTCTATCTTGAATCTTCAAACACATCTGGGATAATGAGTGTGTGGAGCCATTAAGTGAACAATGTGTTCAATAACAATCTATGGGGAATGGTTGGTTTAGGATTTATCTATTCTTGATTCGGTTATCTATGACATGATTTTAGTAATGGATTTCTTGACATCATTCAAGGCCCACATTGATTGTTATACTCAATAGGTGATGTTTAAATCTTCTGATGGCGGTAACCATTCTTTACAGGATATTGGGGAATGAATTCAAGAAGAAAGGGATATTTAATATTAGTGGCGAGGATTATATATTATTAGTTTTATGTGGTAACATTATTATATGTTGATGATATTGGAAATTGATATTTCCTATTAATCCATAATCGTTTTTCTGATGTCTTTCAGATAGATTACATTGGGTTTCCTCAGGAATGATAAGTAGAATTTATGATTGATCTCCTACCAGGGAAAATAGAATTTTACTTCCATATTATTGGATAAAACAAATAGAATTTAGGGAATTTAATGTCCTTCTAGATGAGTAAGAATTAAAATGGTTCATTTGAGTGAGCACATTCCCATGGGTAACATTATGCCTTTTGTAATGAAATCATATTGAAATATTATGATTTTTTCGGATTATCATAAGATCAACCAGGATTCCATAAATAATAGGTACCCACTTATAAGAATTGATGATCTATTTAATAAATTGTGGGGCGAACAGTGGTCCTTTTAAATATTTTTACGATTTGGTTGTCACCAACTTTGGGTTTGGAAGGAGTGTATTTTGAAAACAGCATTCTAAAATTATTATGGACATTATGAATACATGGTCATGTATTTTTTTATGAATTATAGAGTGTTTTTTATTAAAATGATGAATTAGATAATTCAATGCTGTTTTGATTCCTTTAATGTGGTACTTTTTTATGATATTTTACTATAATCTAAGACTATGTCCCATCATGAATAACACTTGTATATAGTGTCGGGTATCTTTTGGGAACATAACCATTATGATAAAATATATATGTGTGTGATTTATTGATACAATAGGTTCATTTCATGGTCCATTTCATTTATTAAATATTATTTTCTAATAATTCTAAAATGATATATGTTGTTTTCTCTTAGAATCCAGTAAAGAATGTTTTTGGGATTTGCAGTCCCCTTGGTTTAGTAGGATATTACATATGCTTTGTTTTTTTTATTTTTAATTAATTTACTCACAAATGACATATTTTACAAGTAAAAGTGTACCTCTAAAATGGGTTTATGAGTTCCTAAAATATTTTAAAGAGAATATGGTTTTCCATATCGTAGCAAAAATCCTTACATTTCTAGTGTTAGGAAAAGGTTGCATGGTTTATTGTGATGCATCATGATCTAGGTTGGGTTATGATCTCATGTAGGGAGATCATGTTATAGCTTATGGATCAAAAAAATTATGGGTTCCTTAGAATAACTACCCATCACATGATTTTTACCTGGCTACCATAGTTCATAATTTAAATACATGGAATTATTATATTTTGGGAGGGAAATTTAGTGTGTTAACAAAACATAATATCTTGAAACAAATTTCCTCACAAAGAGATTTAAATATAAGGTAACAAAGATGGTTGAAATATTTGCAAATGTTTCAATTCAACATGATGTATAATATGGGTAAAGGGAATTTTATAGATGTTTCAATAAGCAGAAAGTCATATAATTCGATGGATAAAGAGTCTGCATATCAACAATAGTGTTTTTTAATTATAGATGATAGGATTTTGGATTATTCTAATCAATATAGTGGAGAGGTTTTCTTTCTACTTTCTCTTTTTCAAAGTATATTTGAGATGGTTATATATCCCTATACGAATAATCATGAATGCTTAACCTCGGGGTAAAAACTCAATGGTGGGGATACCATTGATGGATGGAAGTTAGATGAGAGATCGATGCTACCTTTTAGATATAATCTTATAGTTACTCCAACTTATTATGAAAAAAATTATTTCTACCTACAACCATTAGAGATTATTTCTTCATTGAAGAATAAAATAGTTATATAAGGAACTCAGGTCATAGTATTGTGGGGATAACATGAAGTGAATGGTTGAAGAGTTTGAATCAAGATGTATTACTTATCAAAATATCAAGGAGGAGCACTAAAATTCAATTTGTATGTTAATTTCGTTATTAATTCACATTTTAAAATGATAGTTGATAACATAATATTTTTTCATAGGTCTATGATGAATGGTTATGAAACATGATAAAATATAGATGATTATAGATTGAATCATTAATTTGGCTCACTTTATCCATATTCATGAATCCAATATGGTGGATAAAATGTCAAAAATCTATATTTAGGAAATTAATAATATGGAAGGTGTTCTAGTTTTTATTGCATTGAACCAAGACCCCATGTTTACATCTCAATTTTAGAAGTGCTTACAAATAGATCGTTGAATAAAATTTTCCATGAGCATAGATTATCGTCCTCAAATAGTTGTATAATCTAAAATGATGATCCAAAAAATAGAAAACAATCATTGAAATTATGTGGGGGGATTTTTAAGGTTCATGAGAAAATAATATACCATTAGTGGAGTTTTCATTCCATATCAGTAATCAAGACTTGATACATATGGCTCCTTTTTATGATTTGTAAGATCAACCCTATCAATTCATACTTTTTTTTGGTTGAAATGTGTGAGAAATCATGGATTGGACCAAGAATGGTGAAGGAAACAATATAAAATATTCAAATGATCAGAAAGAGGAGAAAATTATTTCGATTCATTAGAAATCATATGCATATTTTTTTCAGGGACTACTATCTATATAGGAAGTTGTTAATGTTTTTTGGAGAATATCTCCAATATAAGAGTGTTATCCTTTTGAAAAATAATAAATTTTTTCCTTGATACGTTATCCATTTTGATAAAATATAATGAGTATGTTATGTGGCTTATCGATTTAATTTACATCCCATGTCTAGTTCAACGAACAATGTGTTTCATGTATCTCAATTGAAGAAGAACCATCTTGATCCAAACCATGTGATTTTATGGGACCGGGTTAATCTAGAACATGATTCTACATTGGTTCATGTAATGATATGAGCTATGGATAGATAATATAATCTATTTCATGATAAAATATTCATTTTAGTACTTGTTTTATGGTAGCATTGTTATATTTAGGATGCGATATGGGAGTGTGAAAAGGAAATATTGGAATAGTGGACCAAGCTATTCCTAAACAATGCTAATATTCCACTTTATGGTGATGTAAATACCAATAGTGGGGAGAATGTAACACCTATTTCATCCAAAAATTTACCTTTATGTTATGTATTTTTAAGATTATATAATATTTATGGTCAACCTTTTGGAGTTTTTGGATGGTTTTTGAGTGTTTTGGAAGTATATTTGGAGGGGACAGGTTTAGTTAGCAGAAACCATGAACCACCTCCAAAACACTGTGAATGTGAGGATGAGAGTTAGTGGGTAAGAAACATTTTAGTTCATGGTTTGGAAAAACCATCTAAATTACCATGTGAAACAATACAAGTGGGAACAAAGGGAAAAGAATGGTTGGTGCACAATTTTTGAAATTATGTCAGCCAACCTTGTGAGGGTGTTTCCTTAAGACAATAGAACCACATGTTTGAGCCATGGTTTTCTAAACCATGTAATATACCTATGTGAGAACAAGTGTTATGTCGAGTAGATTTTTCACAATGGTGAATGGTTTAACAAACCATGAATAATAACCATGAAAAATGTAGTTAATGATCCCAAAAATATAATTTAAATTGAATTAAGGTTTGAAATCCCCCATATAACTCTTATTATTTCAGGGTCTCAAACTCCTCTTCCCTTAAAGACCCCGTGACAATTCCCTTTGACTCAGAAGTTATTTTTTATTGAATCAACGTGTGTAAGAAAACTATAATTTTAAGAAAGTATTTTTTTCCTCCATTAATAATATTAGATTTACTCTTTTTATCTCTCTCGGAGCCAATGATCTAGTCTATAATGGAAGATCAATATTCTATGATGTGAATCTTGATGAGATCTCGTCAGATCTATTGAAGGTAGGGGTTTTAATTCCAAATCTAGTACATCTTATTTTCATTATTCATTTCACCATATTTTTATGGGCAGGAAGATTTTATATCATCCCCAATTTACCTGAAATTGATGGATTAGTTTAATTGAATGGAATTATTTGGTTTTTATATCAAAAAATTGTGTGATTTCATGAAATAAACCCACTAGGATTGTGTTTTGGAATCATGGTAAATTTGATAGCTTTTGGAAAACCCCATTTGCTTATAATTTTAAAAAGGATTATTTTAAAATTATGAAATTATTTTGATGCATGAAAAATGTTCGACAAAATTATTTCAATGGAGGATTAGTTTTATGTGATTTTTTTGCCTTTAATTTTGAATAATTAGATGGGAATGTGTTCAAAGTATTTTTTTTGTGGTCACAAGTGACACAATCAGGTTAGGATGGATTATGATCATGAAGTACCACCATTAAAAGTAGCACCAAGATTGATTGTATTGATGTGTGTGTGTGTGTGTGTGTGTATCAACAAAAGAATTGTTATTCTAAATATAAGTTAATTGAAATGATCATTTGAGTGTTTTGTCACATGGGGTTCACATATGTTTTATATAAACTATTTAAACTACTTTTAAACTATTTTATATAAAACATTTCAACCTATTCTTATCCATGTAGAGTGTGTCCCAATGTCTCTAGGGAATTCCTACCGAGTTTATAATCACACCATTCTTGATCACATTAGTGGATTTATAAATTTAATATACTGATTTATCATAAATATTAAGGTATCTTATTTCTATAGTGGATCATCTTGATACTGTGGGCACAGAAGGTGGTGTTGGAGATTGGATCGAGTTTGAGTGGCATTTAGAAGCATGTCACATTGATGTATTTGAGGCATCTTGACATATAATATTGATAGATTATACGTTCTATTGTTGTTCTTATAATTTTAATCTATTGTTTTATTACATGGTGTTTTATTTTTTATACTAATGCATCATATAATAGTGTGGGATGTTTATTTTTGGTGTTGTCTGGTTGTTTCATTGTTAAAGGAAAAATCGTCCCCCAAATGTATTTTTATGTCATTGTCATTTATTTCTAGACTTTTCTGTCCAAGGGATGTTACCCAAGGCTCATGTCACTCTCTCTACTATCAAGATAATGAGTCCGGGAATACCATTACAATAGCCATATATATATTAGGAGAAACCTCAAAGATATATGTATTTTAAATATCTTATCTTCTCCCATCTATCCTTAAATGGACCATGGATATATTTTTTTGAATAAAAATCATCTCATGTATATCATTATCCACATTGGAAACTTCATAAAATATATCTCATATATTTATGGTCATGTGGATGAGATTAGGATAGAAAAATGGCCTTTTATTTATTTAAATCAATATATTTATCAACTTGAAACCCTCGTTCCCCCCCATAGAACAAAATTTAAAATTAAACAATAAGTTAGTATAGTAATTTCCACTTTTATATCCTCATATCCACCATGGTATATTAAAACATATGCATAGACAACCACATTTTTTTCTTAATCTTCTTTATTATACATAGCACATCAACCACAATATTGTGCGATGATTTATATATTATTTTGATGATTATTTCTTTGTTTGAGTAACCATGTTCTCCACAAATATGAGCCACATGTTCGACATAAGTAGTTTTATCCTCCATTGTTGCATAAAAAACCCATCCATGACATTGGAAACGTTTTTAATAGTGTATTTATCATCATTTCAAACCTATGATGTCCCTATGAACCATGGCCATTAGACCTATGAATTAGTGAAAAATCTAAAGTCTTTTTCCCTCTCCCAGACATGGAATATGGGATTCAAGTTATTTTTCATACTATTCCATCGTTGAGACCTCTATGTACCACACGATCAAAATACAATGGGGTGGACCTAACCATTTTAACCTTTATTTGATACAGTGGATCATCTTCCTTGTTCAACATCATAGAGGGAAAACTCTAATATCCTGGTGGTCTTATTTAGAGTCTTCTAGGATTTAGAAGTAGTCCTATAGCTCAATTATATGATTCTAGGAATAATCTAGGGAATTTTTTAGTAACTTTATTGGTGTTTTTGTGACTTCTAGCAGTGGATGTGGTAGTGAGGAAATGACTAAGCAAGGGATGCATTATCGCAGGTGAGGCGATATCATATTTGTAAGCGGGGAATAGTGAATGTTGAATAGAATCCCATATACAATGTTCACTCAGGAGGTCATATACTTTTATATGTAGGAACTCATTCTATAGTTTAGATCACTTGTTGTGGGGATGGTTTCTCACACACAAACACTCACACACACACTCACCACCCGAGCTAGTGTCAACAAGCCAGATCCCAACAACTGTTGTCTAACCCAATGTTCATGATCTATGATTTTCTTGGCTCCCCATTGTATTTAACAAACACCTTTATAAATCTTTGTTGGTTATATTTGTATCATCCCATCATCCAAGTAGTAAATGCAATATTTTAAATACCATAATATTTAATACTCAATAAAATTCTAATAAAAAAAGTATAAGAACAAATAACCTTCAATAATTTTTTTTCTCCCCCACATTTATTATTCAAATGTAAATTACTCAAACACTAAAAAATTATATATTTTTAAAGAAAAGTTAATAATATAAATTCATTCTTAAAACATATTATTTTTTATTGAAAAATAAGGTTATCATTGTACGTTATATTGTATATCATAACCTAATTGTGAAACATCTATGTTATGTACAAACAGGGGATCTAGTATGAAATATATCAAAATTGGTATATTAAACACATTAATAACTTAAGGTACATTAAGATGATGTTCTAAGGGAGGAGATACAACCCTAACATGATCAATGATCTCGATGGGACTGATATGCCTAGGGCTAAACATTTCTTTATTCACAAATCTTATAACCCACTTCCAATGAAATATTCAAACAAAAACAATGTCATTAACTTAAAACTCTGGATCTCATTAAAGATTATATTCATAAAAAAAATTTCTTCTTTGTGATGACTTATTCATCTAATGAATAGTTTAAAACATCTCCATGATTTCTTGGAAAATGTTGGGACCAATCGGCTTCCTCTCTCCAACATCATCCCAGCTATTTGGAGTCTTACATCTGTTACCATAAAGAGCCTCATATAGTTCCATATTAATTATAGAATAGAAATATTTTTTGAATGAGAAATATATTAGAGTAATATATTGATCATTGTATCCTTGTAAATAAATTTTATAAGATATAATTATTTCCTGAAGAGTTTGAATTGTTCTTTCTGATATACCATGTATATGAGGATGATAAGTTATACTAAAACTCAAAGCTTACTCCAATACATTCTAAATACATCTCAAGAACCTTAATGTAGAAAATAGATCCCAATAAAACACAATATATATTTTTGTTACATAAATCCTTACCACTTACCTATTCATATTTTGGTGAGTTGGTCAAGTGAGAAATATTATTTGATGGAAATAAAACTCACTGATTTTTTAAGGTTATTAGGTATGACTAAAATGGAAGTATAGAAATTAGGTTTATTGTGGTGTCATATGATTAAATAATTTATGAAGTTCCCCAATTTATATATTGTTATGGTTAATGATTATGGTATAACCTTATACTTTTTAAATTCATCCTTAACATATATGGATATCAAGCATTGAGATATGTATTATGTAATTTCTGTCTTCACTCTATCCCACTGGAGGTTTTTTTTAAAATATTTATATTTATTTTACTACCTTAAAGAATATAGAATGTTTATATTTGCTCATTATCATAAATTTTGTTCATAAATTCTATTTTTATGGAAATAACATATAGGTTCCAATCCTTATAAATCAATCTTAATCAATGTGGAACTTAGGAATTTTTTCTACCTTTTTCTATAGATCTTCATATTCTTTCTGAGATTTTTTTACCATCATGCTAATGAAAGTTTGAGAAATGGGATAAAAAATATATGATTTCACACCTCTCATTATGAAATCAAGATTCATCCACTACAAATCTAGGATTGCTGGGTCTTTTTACATTCTTATCAAGGATAAAACAACATTCTATTTCTTACTTAGAGCATCAACTATATTATTAGGCTTCCTTGGGTAGAAATTTATTGAATAGTAATAATATTTTATCAACTCCAGTCTTATAATTTGATGTATATTGAACTCCATCTATGTGAATATATATTTATAGCCATTTTTATCATTATATATAAAAAAAATTCAATAGAGAAAGTTCCACTAACTTTTTAATTAAAAAATCACTATCATCTGCTCCAAATAATTTATCAGATACTTTTTCTCCTAAGTCTTTAATTAGAACGTGGAATAGTGAATTATCTTTTCATCCTACATTTTTATTCATCCCAATACATTTAATGAAGCATCATTGTGTTTTAAAAATCATTCCCCATAATAAGGTAATGTAAGTACAGTTAGAGTTACAATCCTTTTCTTTAGATCAAAGAAAATTTCTTCCCATTCATATGTCCAAAGGAACATTAATCCCTTTCATGTTAACATGGTTAGTGGATTTGATATCAATTAAAAAAATCATATAGCCTTGATAATATATATCTAATACATGAGAACTATGGGTCACATTTATTCCTGGTTGGAGAGGAGAATTTCTCAATAACATCTATCTTTGATGGATCTAAATATATGCCCTTCATTGTGATCACATAACTCGATAATGATACCTTTGGAAGACGTAATTTAAACATTCTAAACTTAGCCTGCAGTTTATCCTTTATTAAGTTCTTTAACAAAATACACAAATGATCTTCATGATCTTCCTTTCTATTTGAATTTATGTGAATATAATTTATAATTGCAACAAAAAATTTATTAATTTTTTCTCTAAAGACTAAATTAATTATATCGATGATAAAAAAATTTGAATTTTTATTTAAACATGATATCAATATAAACTCAAATTTTCAACACATCATATATAAATTTGTCCTAAAAAAATCTTCCTTTAAAATAATTAATTCATTATATCCAGATCAAAGGTCAATATTTGATAAGTATTTATATCATCTGAGTTGATCGAATAAATAATAAATACATGGTAGATGATACCTGTTCTTGAAGAAGAATTAATTATGCTTTGGATCATCAACGGAAAGTCACCTTGATCCACCAATATTTTTGAAAAATTGGATTGGTCTACACCACAGTGATGAACTAGGTTGTATAAAACCATTCTTTATATTATCTTCCACTTGATTATTTAATTACACTAATTTTGTTGGAACTATTATATACATTATTTTTAATATATGCATGGATTTAGGTATGAGTTTAATTGATAACACAATGTCATACTCTAAGGGAAGACCAACTGGTTTATTCAGAAATCATTATAATATTCCCATGCAATAGGCTTGCCACCAAATTCAAATTCCACCTTAATCATTTCAGTAAGAAGTCCATTATTTCTATGCATCATGACACATAATACTGTATTTTTATTTAAATAGAGTTTATGATAATCTTCACATTGATATTTGAAAATATGATGAATCAAGATATGAGATGACATTTCATTATGTAAATAATTGATATGTTATTTATGAAAGGAAGTCCAATTTTTACCCAATATCATGTCAAATTAAAACAATGTTTGATGAACTAGATCCAGAAGTTGTATCTTCCCAAAATATTCATTCGAAGAATATTTATATATCCTATGGACAACCATTATGACACTATGTGTTTTCATAGATATTTAAATATCAAAACATGGAGGTGGTCAATCAATATTCCAAGAAATCTTGAATTATAATAAATAATACATAGAAAAATATTCAAATAATTCATTCACAACTATAGAGTTGAGAATTATTATAGCTTTAAAAACATCATTATCATGGTCGAACTTAGTAGTATTCATAGAAAACACTCTTTAATTATTCAATAGTTTAGGAGGTTTTGGAGTCATATTATCTTCATTAGCTCTAGGTTTATGGAATTTATTTTTGTAATTACTGAAATCATTGATTTTGAAGAATTGAAGTGTGTGTGACACATTAGTTGGGTAATTTTTTTCCTTTTCAACATTTAATTACGTATTCACCCCTATATAACACTTCATATATTTATATCCAATTTTACCACATTTGAATCACTTATTTATTTCATGGAGGGAGTTACCTAGTCGCTTCTTCCCACATTCCATACATATAGGTAGTTGTAATTTCATTCCCCCAGATGAATTTTCATCTAAGATTCCATGATACTATACTTTTACCCTCTCAAGAATAATGAGTCTCTAGTTTCCATCACTACATTGAGCACACATTGGACAATATTTTCATAGCCTCCAATGTCTGTCATGAAAAATTAATTTTATTGAACTGGGTTTATTCCACTGAAAACATTCAATTTTACTCTCAAGGGAAGATATAAATCTAATGGAATACCATTCAGGACTCATGATGTTTAGTTTCTATGTTTTTATGAATTCAATTACCATTTTTTTAACTCTATAATTTTAAATCCATCTTTATATGAATAGTATGTGGAAAAAACAAAGTGAATTACACTTTACTAAACTCATCTCATTCTAGAGAGTTAAAATCCAAAATTTTCATTATATAATTAATGATAGCCTACCATTGGTCAACCAAACCTTACAGATGATAAACAACAAAAAAACCATCAATTTTTCCAATCATTAGAGAACAAAAACTACATTCTATACGAAATTGATCATTTTCTTAACAATAAGTGGATTAGAAGAGGTTCTAATTTATAGTGGATGTTGACGCATGAAAAAAACAATTACAAGATACTCATTCCTTAGTGTATTTGGGATCTCAACATGGTTTTCATATTTATTCATATATTAGGTCATTTCAGTGAGAATACCTAAATGATTTTATACTCATACTCCCACCTGAATGGGTTGTCATTTTTAAAATCATAGAATTTCCAATATAACCGATTTTAAAAAGTTTCCTCCTTAGTCTAACTATTTATAACGAAAAGTTAAAGATATGAATAATTAATATAAATAGGAAAAATATTAAAATAAAAGGGATAAATCATAAATTACAAATGTACCCTAACATATATATTGTTAGGTTTTAATATTTCTTGTTCACTGATCATCTCAAATTAGGTTCTCTAATATTACAATAAATATGTGATGAAATACATCAAAATTGATCATAAAGAGCGATTGAATTTCCAAAGCACGTCCCCAATGACTGTCTAGATGGGTGTCCATTCTTAGGTCCACCCATCATGAAATAAGTGGAGATGAAGTTAATAACTAACTATTCTTTTTAGGATGATTACTCAAGGTGAATCTATAAAAAAATATCAGCATCTTTCTGGTATTTAGATAGGGATTTAATTTCACAAAAACTAAACAATATATACTTTCGAAAAACTTCTACAGGTTATATATAAAATCTTACCTTTCTAGAGAGGTGCATGTCCATATAATTTATAAAAACCCATTATTTTAATTATTAATGTGTATCCAATGGAGTAGGGGTATCCCCATGAGTTTTTAAGGAGTTTGGGACTTGAAATTTTAGTTTTCAAAGAATCGCGATATGGTATATAGTTTTCTCCAACCATGCACCACAATTATGCGATTTGAAAGAGGATGGGAATTATAATTCAATCCACGTAAATGAGGATGATAAATCATATTAAGCCTAAAATTTATTGGATATGTATCCCACAAGGGGTTTTCATAGTTCTTCAAACCATGTTCCTAACTATATGTGGTGATGTGATTTTAAATAGCGGAGGTTATATAGTTAGTTAAAATTTTGGTCAACTATGCATCCAAAACATTCACCTAGTTAAAAATGGAAGAATATAGCATTTTCCCGTTCAATATTTTATGTCTAATTCATCCTTACACACCCATTCGTGGACAATAAGTCCACACCTAGTCTCATCTCCTTTTCTCCTCCATGCTTAGTGGGTGTCCCTCATATAACATTTGATTCAACTTCTATCTTTAATGTTGAGATACTATTGTTAAGGATAAAAATATATTTCCATCTATTCTCATCATTTCATTCTATTTAATTTATTTTATCCATTTTTGACAAAAATAACCTATTATCAAGGATTTTGGGTGGTTTCCCAATTCCAAATATTCTAATTCAAATCAATGTCCAATATTGTGTCTGTGGTTCATTCTAGGTTTAAGGTTGGAATTCTTAATGTTTATTCCATAAAAACACTCATTTTTCCTTTAGTTCATGAACTATGCATCATGATGGGTTTCCATGCGTTTATCCTAAATTAAAATATATGTTTATAATTTGGTTTTTCCTTTCAAAATTAAAATTTTAAAATTATTAGAAACTATAGGTGAGGTTATTCCAATGGAACACATTATACACTATAATATTTATTATTATTTTTGGAATTGAAATTTGAATAGGTTTGGTTGTGAAATAATTATGATACCATAATACATTTGATATGTGGTGGATTAAAATTTTGGAATAAACATGAAATGTGGTGGTTTGTGTGGTAACTATGAATACAAGAGACATGTGGTAGATTGTGATACCAGAATTAACCTGATATGTGGTGTTTTTTATGAATGATAATATACCTGATATGTGGTGGTTTGTGATACTGGAATACAATTGATGTTTATGGTTTGTGATCACTTAGGATATTTTCAATATATGGTTGTTTTTTATATCAAAATACACACTATTTTTTGTGGTTTTTGAAATATTTGGTGTACTGGGGTTGGCATGGTTTGAAGACATGTTTAGAGACATTAGACATTGAAAAAAACAGGTTAGTCCATCCCTATGTTTCATTACTGAACTCGTGATTGGATAGCTATTTATTCATTTTATTTCTCTTACTCTTGAAATTTTTTTACTTAATTCACATTGAATTTACATTATATCAGCTTGATTTATTTATGGATTATTTTAGTGGTGGACTAATAAGTCATTCTCACACCCTAATCATGTCATCGTTTTTTGTTTGAGTAGACCACCTTATTATATGATTGGATAAGAGAAAGTGCATTATTAATATTGGTTCATCATATTTAGGATGGATCTTGTAGATGGAGGTTGGGATAGAGCCTAGGGACTTGGAGTCTTTTATTCCTTCTATTTATTTTGGGTTTTTTCTTACATTTGTTTTCAATGTATATGATGTACCAAGTGTATGAATCTGAAATTGTATTTCTTTCTAACTTCATGGTTATTTCATAGGTTTATATATAATTAGTTTCTAGTGTATTATTATTTACTTGTTGAATTATGTGATGTATGTTAAATTTTTTATTTCAATTTTTCTATACTATAAATCTTAGGGTATAGTAACCCCATTACATAATATAGAGTCTCACCACTGGTTAATAAAATCTGGTGTTTGGGGAGGGGAACTTTTTGTATGTAGCAATTGTCGTTCAGGGAACCAAACAATGTTCTGGGAAAAATAAACGTTACAATGTGATATCAAAGCCCCATTTCATTTATATTACTATTTTGGATAGTGTACCTAGGACTATGAATGTTCGGGGGATTGATAATGGTATCATGATTGGGATTAACAAACCCATGTATCAGGAAGGAGCCAATTCATTGAGGATGGGATTACAATTATTCATAATTCTTTCATAGTTTGTTGGATTTCCACCTTATTTAGTGAAATTATTTTCCATGATATTGATTCTTGAGGGATTTATCTCTTGTGTCAATATGGTAATAGAGCATGAATTTATATTCATGAATCATACATGAATGTAGGTTTTTCCTGAAATTACATATTCTTGGTGATTGATATGTACTTATCGATATGAACATGCCTATTTATAATAAAGAGTTTAATATTTTATGGTGTAAAAACTATATATATTGTGTTTTACAATATAAATATATGGTTGAATATTACTTGGTCAACTCTATGAGTACTTCCTTAATTAATAAAATTTTGGTCAATAAATTTTATATGATAATATTGGTTAAATAAAGTGCGAGTTGGAATCCTATAAGGTGTTTTCCCACAAAGCTTATTAATGACAATCTATTTTCCTATGTCTTGAAAATTTAATCTTAAAAATATAGGGAAACATATGTGAAAAATATTAAAATGAAGTGGAGGCTTGGATGAATAATGGGAAGATTATCAAAAAACATTGCAAAGAGATATTGAGTAGTAAACATGGCTCGATGAAGCAACTAGTTCTAAGGGATTTATGCATTTAATACATATTTTTATTTCAATTTGGTGTCTTTCCTATTTTATTTTTGATTTTATGGTTTCCCTCTTATGTAGTAATAAGTTATTTTTTTGTATTTTAATGATATGATTCCTTAGAGGGGTAGAGTTCTACTATCAGACAGTATGGATGAGTATGCTCCTCCATTAGGTGGTCCTGAGACTCTTCTAGTTTAGGGTCCAACTGTAGAGGACCTATTACGATATGATATCTTTTCTTGGACCAGTCACTTGGAAAGAATTCTCTTAAAATTACACCTTCTATGTTCTATCTTACATATGATTTTCAGTGGAAACATCCATCATTGTATGCAGGGCAGGGTGGGACACAAGCATTAAAGATATGGATGGAATCTATACAATCCATCATTGATCACGTAGAGACCCATCCAAAAAAGGGATTGAAACTGGTAGTGTACATGTGTCAATGGGTAGCTTGATATTGGTGTGATGTATTTTTCTATGAAGATCAACATGTGGGGTTAACATGGATGGATTTATAGACCCATTTCATTGATCATTTCTTTCCCAAGACCTTAGGTTATTATAGTGATCTATAGTAACTACATTTGACAAGGGGGGATATATATATCATGGTTTATTCTTATGGGTTGATGGTGTTACAACGGTTTTCTACTATTTTGTCTATTGATGAGGCCACTACAACCATGTTATTTGAAGAGTTTATCCATTATGACATCAAGATGTAGGTGAATATGTTCCTCTAGAAATATTTTTTTAGATATTTAATCCATACTTAACTACAGAGATGAATATTATTTAGGACGACAATGTGGGTCCATTTTCACCTTTATATTATTGTGGATTTGTATTATCTAGGAGTAGGAAACGTCATGCTGATGACTCGTGCATCGAGGGAGGTAGTTAGGAAAATAAGAGTAGTGGTTCTTCAATTACCCTATGATGAAGTTGTGAGGTAGTGTATTTTTAGTGTGGGGATCTAGGATATTATATTATACAACATACTAAACCACATATAGAGTTCCATGAGTTTGGGAATATGGCACACATCAACCATTTTTGTACATAGGGAAATCATTCTCCTAGTGGCAGGGGTTCTATATTAGTTCCTAGGTTTGGGAATATTAACACTACACCTAATAAAACTAGAAATTGGGTTTCCACTAACCATAAATGTCTTGGTTATAGTCCAGGGACCTAGTACTAGGGATATGAGAGGTCATAGGGGAATGTGACACAAAAAAGTTAGATAGGAGAACATGGCCATGATATAAGGCATATGAATATTGTGGAGTATACCCGAAATGGGAATGATTTCAGTCCATCGATGATTCAAGGAATAATTTTAGTATCCTTAATTCTTGTCACTATTTTATTTGATATATCCATTTCACATTATTTTATCTCTTCCAGGTTAATTGGATGGTTGGGTTTTCTCATATAGTACGCTTATAGAGTCCAGTAATTTGACACACCATTAGGCATAAAATTAAAGGGAATCCCCAAGTGTTTAGGTTGTGTCTTTTTTATTTCCACTAATTGATTAATTTTGGTATTTCTTCATACAAGATATGGGTTGTCCTAACATGATTCCGAGGATAGATTAACTCATCCACTTTTAGGTGAATAATTATTGTTACCCTTGAAGTGTATGATTCACCTATCACGAGGGTGGAATATTCAAGTATATTAGAGAGTGGGATTTACGATTACGTCATATAGTGCCATTCCTTCAATAGATATGTGGTATTACCACTTAGGTGGAATGTTTTATTCAAGATGAGTGAGAGACTCACCATCCTACATTTCCTTTTGTGTTCGACTTATTCCAAGATTTCATCTTTTTTGACTACTCTAGGATGTCTCCTGACAGGGGTATCAATTCGATGACTGAGATTTTTCCAGGTGAATTTATGTTTTCCATTCAACTCTACTTTTGGACTCATATTATGCCATGTGAGCTTAAGACCCATCTAGGAGACCAGGAAGCGAAGGTTTTCAATCAACTCAGAACATCCCATTGAGGTGCTCTAGTTATTTTCACCAAGAAGATGGGTGGGTACCTTCGATTATGAATGAATTATAAGAGGATTAATAAATTGATTGTTATGAATTGGTACACTCATGCATTCATTTATGTCCTATTCAACCAGCTAAGGGTAGCGCGTGTCTTCTCAGAGAGATAAAATAGTTTTGGGTATCATCAGTTGTGGTTATGATCTTTGGGTGTCCCACTTATGAAATTTAAAAGCAGATATTGAATTTATGAATACTAGTTAATAAAATTTTGTTTAAAAAACATTCCCTCCATATTCATAGCCTTGATGAATAGGTTCTAACAACCTTACATGGATTATTTTCTTTTTGTGTTCGTTGAAGGCATCATAGTGTACTCTCGATCTCAAGAGGATCATGCTCACTATTTAATAAATTCTATTGATAAATTTAGAAGGGAATCCACATTATGGAAAAATATCAATGTGTCAGTTTTTTCTTGACAAAGTACACTTATTAGGACACATGATACCTAAGGTAGGGGTATTAGTTGTTCTTAAGAAACTACCACCCTTATATTTGTATGGGAGGCCCAATGATATCGTTGATATTCATATAATTGTGGGGTGGTTAGTTACTATAATAGCTTTATCCAAGATTTCTTATTCCTGGAAGTGTTTTGGATGGGATTGAACAAGTAAGAAGTGAAATTTGACTAAAATTATGCTTGTGAGGTTTCCTTTAAGGAGAAAAGATATGTTTAATTATGCACCTATCATAACCTTACCCTATATATGTAAGAATTAAAATTATGTTTTTTCTCATATGTCAAATTAGGTGCTCTATTGATACAATATGGGTGGGTAGTCTCTTATCGATATAGGATGTTTAGGTTTAATGAGAATGACTACCCAACTAAAGATGTGGAATTAGGATCCATATTGTATGCTTTGAGATGTTGGCAAGAATACATTCTAGGAGATATTTTTTTGGTTAATATAAGTTATAAAATCCGAAAATAGATTTTCCCCTAGTGTGATCTAATTATAAAGTATATGAGGTGGGTTGAGTATTTATAATCCTTCATGTTTGAGACAAAATATACCCACAGGAAAAGGGAACAAAATTACAGAGGCATTGATTAGGAAGGCTCATACCCAAGTTGTAGAATCATTCAGAGATGAGTGGTGGATGATGACCGTATCTGGCCAATAACATATGGATGTCCAATAGGACTAGGACATTGAGATATTAACTCCCTTGTATGTCACTTATTTACTCATTAACAGGGTGAAGGAGGGTAATTTTTTCGATTCTACGTTCCTGGTGATGTGGTATACTATATATTGTCTTGAGACCCCTCTCAATTGGTCTTTGTATTACAGTGAGATACTATAGGTATAAGTCCAATTGGGAGTCCCCATGAGAATATATGGGAACTTGATGAGGAAATTACACTCTATCATATGTGTTATATATCCCTAGATGTCTTATATGTATCATGATACATGTTGGAAATATTCATGGTCTTGAATTAAGGACATAAACAGATTATCTTACAGATTTTCCGCCTTCAAGTTGGTGATGCACAAGCATCAGCGCCCCATCGTCCTTTTGCAGCCATTTCCCATTCTGGAGTGCAAGTGGGAAGATTTCCTAATGAATTTTGTAAAAAGATTAATATGGACTCTTCATGTAAATGAAGAATTTTGGGTTATTTTAACTACTATAAAGATGCTAGTCATCTTCTTACACATTATAAAGTACACTATGGTTGATGAGATTGGTAGTATTTATGAATGAGAGGTGATAAGACTAAATGGGTTTCCAAAGAGAATCATATTAAGCAGATATCCATGTTTCACCTCAATATTTTTGAAAGGCCTTTAGTATGAACTAGGAATGATGGTCGATTTAAGCATATATTACCATCTATGAATGGATGAGTAATTAGAGCTTACCATACATCGTCTTGTGGACATGTTCTACAAACATGTCCTTGATTTTTTTTGGTTCATGGGAAATTCACCATCCATTAGAATAATTTTCATTAAATAACTGATACCATGCATATATTCAGATGGCTCCATTTAAGGCATTGCATGGTAGTCCAAACTGATTTCACTGATGTTGTTTGAAGCCAGGTCAGTAGAATATGCTTGGGCTAAGCTTAGTTAAAGAGACCTTCGGGAAGATTCAACTAAACAAGAAGTAGCTGAAGACTACTAAGAAGGCATAGATGTATTATACCAACTAATGAAAATATTCCCTAGATTTTAAGGTTTATAACTAAGACTTACTATGAAAGTTGATGAGATAAGGCTAGCTTCATATTTAGATGTCAGGAAACTGGGCATCGAGGTTCATTGGGACCTTCAATATTGTAGAGAGGGTCAGCACCATGGATTACTGACTAGCTTTTCCAAAGAGGTATGTAGTGATGCATGAAATGTTTTATGTATCTCATATCTAACTGTATCACCCAAACCCATCACATGTTTTTGATGTTGAAGATTTTTAGTTAGAGGTTGATGATTCATTTATGTAAAATCCTACAGGTATCATGGATCATAGATGAATTACCCTTCAGGGGAATACTATTACACTTGTACATGTTCTATGTTAGTATAGATGGAACCAAGAGGAAATTTAGAATATGATAAGGATTTTCAAGCCCAATAGTCAAATATGTTTATAGATATTTTAAAAGGGTCATGGGATCTTAGCTCATGGGTGAGCTATCATATGGTGGGGAGGTTGTAAAACATTTACATTTTAAACAGACACATATCCTTTTAATTTATGAAAAACCATTTATTTTTGTACTTACATAGTATCCAAGGGCCGAGGGGAGGAATTAAGAGTTCCTTCGGAGTTTGGGGCTTGAAATTTTAGTTTTTGGAGAAGTAGGATAGGGTGCATGGTTAGAACATAATTTACATAAACCATGGACTACAACCACATGGGGATTAAAGGTTTGTAGAATAGTTATTTACTCCATGAGAAGGAGGATGAGAAACCATGTAAAACATTTAAATTATTATAGAGGATTCCCACCTAGTTTTTTCTATGTTTGAAAAACATGCACAATACCATCTAGGATGAGGATATTTTAGACATTTGAGGTCATACAGTTGGTAGACAGTTTGAAAAACCATAAAGTTAAATTGTGAAACCCATTAAAATGGGGGAAAATTACTTTTTTTATCTTTAAGCATTTTATGTCTAATTTCCCCATCCTCCAATTATTTGTGCATAACATCTCTAATGCGGGCCTCCTCTCATCCTATATTGGTTATATCCTTCATCTTACCTCAAATTCCACTTCTATATATTATGTAGTAATGCTTAAGGTAAGGTTGAAACTAAATTACCTTATTTTCTCATCATTTCATTCTATCTAAAAATAATTGGGATTTTGTGAACCAAATACACTATTTTAAGGTGTAACATCCTCAATATCCTAGAATTTAAATCTTTATGTTGTGTCATAACTTGTGTATGTAATTAGATAATTGTATTCATGTTAGGGGCGTTTGGAGAAAGAAATTTCTTAAATGTTAGAAATTTTGGTAGTAGGATAATTTCACAGTGTGAATGGATATTAATGATATGATTATATTCTTGGAAGAATCCATGAATCATTATTATGGTTGCAAAATAAATTCATGATGTGAAAGGTAAATTTAAAATTTGAACTGGATTTAGAATTTCAAGCCGAGGTGATGTGATTTTCAATGTATCATCCAATCCTAATGCTCATAATGTGAATCATAAATTCACATTATGAATATAGTAAGTTTTATAATATTTAATTCCTTAATTGATCATTTATTTTTTCATTCACTTCTTTCCTTCCTACCCAAACCCTAGGCTCTCTCCAAGAAATTTTTGGCTTTGATACCCCCTTCCAACTCCTCTCTTTGATGCCCAATACCCATTTAATCATGTGAATCCAATACAATATGTTTTTATTTTATTGTGGTCAAATATCTATACTTATACTTGATCAAAATTAATTATATCATTGAAAAATTAGTTAGATATAAGGGGGTTTTCATGAACTAATGAGGGTTTTAATTATATATGATAGAAATGGAATCAATATTAAAGGATTTGGATTCTATACATAGCATGGATCAAGATTATTGTTGACAACATATATTTCCTTGTGAGTTTATATTTTCCTATTATTTTTTGTGTAGTTCCTCCTCTTTCTCCATCATAGTGTTCTAAATGTATCAAACCTATAATGGTTCTATGATCTGATGGTACTTCTAGACATAGACAGTGACCCTTAACTTGATATTTATTTTCACATCTAAGGTAGGAATCCCTTGAATTTAGATCATAATTTATATGTTTTCTTATCATGTTTAATTTAGGTTCATGTATCCCAGAAAGAACTATATTGATGCTTGATCACATGTGGTGTGCATGTGTAGCCCTGAGAGACCTATGCTTTTGTTTCTTACATATTTTATTGTTCTTATTATGATTTATTTTTAAAATTTGTAATTTTTTATCTTTAATTTGTGTCTTATATCATGTTTTTTTGTTAATCCATATTTCAGTTGAGCGCGTAGGTTGAACGTCACAGACAATTTCTCCATGGGGGATATGTTAGATTCTTGGTCAGTATTATTTGCGTTATCCATTTAATAGGGTTATTTTAGTAATGTTTATGGACTATCCAATCAATTGGATGTGTTAGTTGGCTGATTTTCATTACATCCATTATGGTGATAAAGAAGTAATAGCTTGTTTTTGAGGACCAGAAATATGTTTATTAATTTTTGATATATTTTTTAATATATTGGTACCACGACAAATTGAATTTCATGTAACATTATTTATTATACAATTATTATAAGGTATTTTGGGGGTATCCCAGAGATTCTTCTACTTACAACGTATATAGTTATTTCAACATGCTTATAGATTTAATGAATATGAATTTGATAAATGGATAGGGCCTGGTAATGGATGGTTATGTTGGTTGGAAAGATGGGTAGATGATTCTTGATATACCATGGGCGTGATTATTCTACTTATATTAATGTCTTACATGTACATTGGATCCTTTTGTTGGTTTTGGTTTATCTTCTTGGAATTCCATACTACAACTACATAGGATGGGTTTTATTTTATTGGATAACAATCTAATGGTTATTAATTTATAAATAATTTAATGATTTATTTTTTATCCCTTACTTTTTCAAAAAATTATGTTACCTGGTATAAATGGAATAGTCTCCATATATTATAATATATTCCCTTTCCATGAGTCAAAAACCTCCTGAATACAGGGAGGTGCACATGAGGTCATGTGGAACCCAAGGCTCACACTAGACGGTTAATTTTGGGTTGTTTCAAAATGGTATTAGAGGATGTTCACTAACTTTTAACTTTAAATTTCCTTGATTTGGGAAAGGTATAATGGAGAATGGATGGTTGGGACTTGGGAAAGGTAACTATGTCAGTTCCCTGAAAACATTATTCAATGGACCAATGAGTTTCCATAAATTGAGAATTTATGTTTTTTCTATTAAATGTAAGTTGATTAAATTCACCTTGGGTTATACACATGATGTTTTTAAGTATTTTTATAGGATTTGGTACATGTTCATAAATCATTCTAAGAATACAGTTTCACATTTGATATATACATGTGTATTTCATTAGATAGATCCCAAATAGTTAAATGCTTTTTGAAATTGTGATATGTTCTTTGTGTATTATTTCTCGTATTCTTTAATTTCAGCTTGTTGTATTCTATACATGAGTGTATATCTGTGGATGTGACTAACATACACCTTCTAGAGGCCTGATTTGGATTTTGGGTTGTGCTTATGGAGATTATACCTTGTTCTTAGGGGTATCCACTTTATGTACATTGGGTTTACAAAACATTAAAAAAGTGTCACATTTGGATAAAGGAAGTGTGTTTTCTTGGGAATGTGGTTTGTGAAATAGGGATATCATTTTATCTATAGAAATCAGATAAAATTATTTCTTATGATTTTTGAAGGAATGAATTCATGATTAAAAGTTTAATTGGAATGGTTGGGGACTAAAGAATATTCATTCAGAATATCTCTCACTTAGAAGAAACCATGAACACAATTTCCATGAAGGGAGTAGTGTTAAAATGGAAAGAAAAGTGTGGAGATTTTTTCTTAGAGATAAATAAAAGGTTGAGTCCATCTCTGGGCCATTACCTTCTGGTGCCCGAGTTTTCCAATGCAATGTACTATGACGTTTATAACATTTTCTTAGAAGATGGTCTGATTTTGTGTGATAAGGTAGTCACTTAAATGTCTCATCAACTATGATCCCATGAGTGGAATGGAGTTAGATTCTATGGTCCATAAAATAAAATACTGGAGACACTACATCATTGTTCAAATATTTTTTTGTGTATATTGACTAAAATAGTCTATTGTATATTTTCTCTCAACATGATCTGAATTTTCATCAAAATAAGTGGGTAGAGTACTTGTATATGTTAAACATTTGTAAAAAGTATGATCCTAGAAAATGTAATTTGGCTGCAGATGTGATGATCATAAAAGAGACAGGAGGTAGGAGAATAAATATCAGAACATTGATAGAGAATTATAGCCCTGTTGGAATATTGGTAGGCTGTCATGTGTGAGGACTGAGGGTTATTAGTTTGTGAAGCGTTAGTGATGACATATGATTTTTCAAAAAGATTGAAGACCAATCAAGTGCTAGATCAAGAATATGGGGGAAAATGTAAGATGGTAGTAGTACATGGATCTATTTTAGTTTGGTATTTGGGTAGATATCATGTTATTTAGATCATGGTAGGGTGAAAATTCCATATTCCATGGGTGATTATTTTATGGGAGCCTTTCATAATTAGCAGTGGGAAGGGCACCCGGGGTTGACCAAGATGTATCACGATGTTAAGTGTCTGTTCTAGTATCCCATCATGAAAAGATACATCATAGATTTTTTATTTCATTTTAAAACATGTTATAAAATAAAATATGAGTATAAAAACATGGTTTTTATTCGATCCACTTCTAGTGCCTATATGAAATTTGGATGAGGTAATGATAGATTTTTGTGATAGGGTTTCCTAGGGCCCCATATTGACGTTTGGGTGGTTGTGGACTGGTCGACTAAGGCGGATCACATTATACTAATCTATGAGGCGATCTCAAGGGATGAGATAGAAAATACATAGCTGATGGAGATTATATGGCTTTATAGTGCCTCTTCATGTATGGTATCAAATTGAAATTCTTGGTTTATGTCATAGTTTTGGAAATGCTTTTAGAAGGTAATTCATACTTTGTTGAAGCTGAGTATATATTTAATTCATTATATTGATGGGTAGTCATAGATAATGATGAAGAAATTAGAGGATATTCTTCAAGTATGTATTCTAATATTTTGAGTTTCTTAGGATGATCAAATGGACTTGATAGAGTTCTCTTACAATAACAACTTTTATTCTTCGATTCAGATGGATCCTTTTCAGGATCTGTATGTGAAACCTTATTGTTCACCAATTTATTAAATTTAGGTAGGTTAGTCTTATGTTTTAGTTTTGAGTATGGTACATGAGAAATTGTAGTAGGATTAGTTGATTTAAAAATGCCTTATTATAGCTCAAAATAAGTAGTTTTCTTTTGAAAACTGAAGGAGATGACCCTGGTATTTCAAAGTCGGTGATATGTTATTATCGTGGGTATCCCCTTAGTTGGGGAATAAGCATTTGAAGAGGAAAGTAATGTTGGAACCATAATAAATTAGGATATTAAAGATCATCTGGTGCATAGGTATGTTGTTATATCATTGGAACATTACTCCATGCTATCAAGGTATGTGCAATGTATTCTATGTGTCTCAACATGGTATGTACGATCCCGATCCTATATATATGCTCAACTATGAGGATATTGAGCTAGAACCAAATGCATCTATTATGGAGTGAATTGTTTAGACAATGAAAAAAATATAGAAGTTACTATGAGGAAAGATCATTCTTCTGTTCTGAGTTCAATGGCAGTCCTAGAATTTTTTAATAATAGACATTGGAATGGTTGATAATAATTTAGGCGCAATGTCCATAATTGTTTTATCAGACCTATGGGGACACTCTCAAGAATGATAATTCATTAAAGGGTAAGATTTATTACATTTTAATTCTCAATGTATTCCTATTTTTCTATTTTTATATATCTTAATGATTTAATTATACATTTTGTGGATTTTTTAGGGTGTTAGGAGAAGGAAATGTCATAAAGGCTTAAGATTTTTTCTATAGGAGAGGTTCACACCATGAATGAATATTAATGACATGGATTTATTGTTTTCATAATCCAAGAAAATATATTTTGGATGTCAAATAGATTCACGATGTGAATGGTAAATTCATTACATGAAATAGATTTGGAATGTTAAGTTTTAGAAATGTATTTTTATGGGTATTGTCCAATATTAATGGTTGTGATGTGAATCCTAAATTTAAAACATTAATGTAGACAGTTTAAATAGATTTAATTCCTCAAGTGATATTTTTTATAATTCACCTCTTTTTGTTCTCCTAAAATAATAATTTCCCTATTTGTAATTTTAGGATTTTCTACCCCATTACAACTCCTCTATTTAATGCCTAAATACTTGTTCAGCCTAGGCATCCAATTCTATAAATTTTTATTGAATCATGAACAATTTTATCATATTATCCTTGATCTAAATCAATTTAATATTCTAAATATTGGTTATACTAAGGGTTTTGTCATCATCTAATGAGGTTTAGGGTGAACATTGATTGACATAGCATTTAGATTAAAGGATTTGACTTATACGCAATGCATGGATTAAGACCATTGACGATAGTGGATATTATAAAGTGATTTGATTATGTCTTAATATTTTTGAATAGTTTATATTATGACTCTATCCTATAGTTATAAATGTGTCAAATTGGGTATTGTTATAGGATATGGTAGTGATTTTATACTTGGATGATGAACCTTACATTGATCATCATTATCGCACCTAAGGTAAGAATCCCTTAAATTTAGCCCATATTTTATTTATCATATTGGCGTGTTTTATAGAAATTTTTGTAGACCCTAGAGACTGATGTTGATTCTTGATCGCATATATTGTCTGTTCACGACCCTGGGATATCTATATTTGTGTTTATTGTTGGTGGATTTTTATTATTACGATAGTTTTTTAATTGATTTTATTTTTGATCTATCACTTGTATATTGTATCTTCTTATTCTACTATTATCTTGAAATTGAGTGTGAACGATGAAACTTGTAGATTATTCCCCTGAGGGATATATGTTAGACACCTAGTTTTCATGCTTTGTTCTATCACTTCAAGGGTGATATGTTAGTCATGTTTTGGACTATACTATAAAAGGGTATGTTTTAGGCAACATATCTTTGTTTCCTCTAACATGGTGTTGAAGCAGGTAGAGATGGAATACAAGGGATGGAAATATGTTTATAATTTTGGGATATACTAGTTTTTATATTTGTACCATGTTTACCTTTAGGGAATTAACCTCTATTTATTATGAACTTTTGTTAATGGTCATTAGCGTTGTCCTATTAAGTCATGTAGTTAGACCATACTCAATCATTTAAGTAAGATTATAGATTTCATGATTTGGGATCCAACAAAAGGTAAGGTTCTTTTGATGGATTGTTGATAAGGTTATTAAGAGGAGTTAGAATATACTAGGTGGACGTTGAGATGGATTCTTATGCTTTTATTATTGTCTTACACATACCTTGGATAATTTCATTGGTTTTGTTTTATTTACCTGATATTCCATATTGTAACCACATTGGTTGGATTTTATTCATATTAGCTTCTACTATGATAGTTAGTCATTTATTTTTCTTTTATTGATTTACTTGTAATCAATTCTATTATAGTAATATTATGTTACTAATACTGAGGGTGTAGTCTCCCCACACCCTTACATATGACCATAACACTATTTATAATCCTCTTGCATATGGGTAGGTGGGAAAGAGGTAATGTGGCACCCCCATATATGACCTGGTGGTTCCAGTCAGGGTGTTACATCAGGTATTTTTTATTGGTTTCTCAATTTATATTATTCACATTCAAATCAATGATTATTATCTTGTGTGTGGGTTCTTATAGTCCTATAGTTGGTGGTCTCTATGTTTCTCCCATATCCATGCTCATTTTCCTTCAATTCATGCAATATGCGTAATTCCAGTTTTTGGTGCATGGCTCT
The DNA here is from genome assembly GCA_963277665.1 of Viscum album. Lineage (NCBI taxonomy): Eukaryota > Viridiplantae > Streptophyta > Magnoliopsida > Santalales > Viscaceae > Viscum > Viscum album. The sequence continues at coordinate 624,658,058 of OY728147.1, forward strand.
TAAATTAAAAGCTATGTTTAAAATGTGGTTTTGAATAGATAAATCACAGATTTATAATTATAAAAAAATTGGTGGTGTGATTCTAATGGAAAACAATACCCACATAAATATTTATTAAAATGTTTTTGAATAATAATTTTAATGGGTTATATTAGGTAAAATTTTGATACGAAAATACACCTAATATATAGAAGATTATGATACTGAAATTCATTTGATATTTCACGGGTTATGAAAAATGATATTACATATGATATATTGTGTCATGCGATACTCTAATACAATTTCTATATAGTGTTTTGTAATAGTTTTTAACAAACCTAATATGTGGTGGCTTGTGATACTAGAATACACAAGATATATGGTAGTTTATGATAACTGAGGATACAAAAAATATGTTGATTTTTTTATAATAAAATACACTAGATATATGGTGGTTTTTAATACTTTTGGGATACTTCGGTTAGAATAGGTTCTCCACATGCAGAGAGATATCTGACAGAGGCCAAATCAGGCAGGTCTGTCCTTGGGTGTCACCACAGAACCTTGTATTGGTTATTTATTTATTCATTTCCCCACTTCCAGTATTATAAAACATTTTAGGTATTTATATTTTCATATAATTTAGATCATATGGTTTTATTTAGGAATTAAATTACTGGTGGACTAATGATTCATACTCATAGAACACTTGGTCCACCATTTGGTACACGAGTAGACCAACTCATTTCTATACTGGATTTGGGGAACCTCCCTATGAAAGATACTTGATTACCTCTAGGATGGATCTCGTATATGTTATTCAATATAGGGCTTTGGGACTTTGAGTCCTTTGGTCCTTCATTTTATTTTGGGTTCTTGGTTACTTTTAACCTCAATATATATAATGTAACGTCTGTATGACTATGGACAAGTATTTTTTTCGAATAAATTTTTTTTAGGAGTTAATATATAGTATTTGGCTCATTAATTTTTGTTTAGTTGTGAGTCTTTGTGATTTAAGTTACACTTTTTACTCCAATTATTTTTTAGTCTTTTACCAGGGGTAAAGTCTCACATTGGAATTATATATACCCTTTCATTGGTGAGGAGACTCTGGCATATAGGGAGATGCAATTGGCGTGTGTGGTGACTACCAGTCTAGTCACCTTAAAATTGTTCTAGGTGATGGTACATTACATCATCCTACACATATACTTATCCCTAGGGTTTTCACCAATTATTTCTCCTCATAATCCCGTAATATAACTAAACTAATCCTTAAAAATATTTAAAATAATCCAAACAAATAATTCAACTCATTGTAATACCTACTATAATATGCCAAGGTCAATATATCATTATTTTCTATATTATATTTTATCATTAATTAAGTTCTAATTTATACATGATATTAGTTTATAACATTGTTCAAGTAGGTGGTTATATCATCCAAACAATTAAAATATTGTAATTATTGGATCAGTACGGTAATGAAAGTGGTTTATTTTGGAATAATATCATTATTACTGAAGCATAATGATATTTTTTAGATATGTTTTTATTTTTTTGAATACAATTTAAATATATTTTCATAAAAAAGTAACTAAATATATGAAGAGTTAGTTAATTTACTTTTTGGAGTTAGTAATTCACACAAATTCACAAATGACATTTTCCATTTCATAATGGAAAAGGGGAATTCTGGTTAATGTTTATTGTAAAAATATAAAAAATTTGTATAAAAAAATAATAAATTCATTATATAATATTAGGGAAAATATATTTGAAATTTAAGGATTGAAAAGAAGTAATGTTATAAAGAATTCACTACTTACACTGAGAATATTGAATTTCTCTTTAGAGAAATCCTTTGAAAATGAGGGATTGGGATAAATGTTTTGCCCATAAGATAATGAAAGTGTAAAAAGGTTTATGGGTGAAGTAAAAAGGTTATTTTTTCAATAAGAAACATAAATTTATCATTCTATTTAAATGGCGGTGAGGGGTCTATTTTAAAAGTGGTAATAATACCATTTTTGTAATTATATAGCCCAAATATAAAAAAGAGAACCTATTTCACAAGTCAAGAAGACTCCAAATATAGAAAATAATGGAGTGGAGACACTTTTTGTTCAATTAGATACTCAATCACTCAATTATAAACATTTTATTCATTTTACCCCTCTGGTTAACCCATTTTACCCATTTTTCTTTTATAATGACAACTTATTTTTACCTATGCGATTCATTTTTTATGACTAAAAATAAAATTCTATTTATTAAAAATATCTCTTATAAAATACATAATTTTTAAAAAAAAGGGTTTCGTAAATTTCTAGTTTATACCTGTATAGAAATAATTTCATAAAAGTCTAGTTTTCTATACAAATTTTATTTTTCAATATTCGCCAAAAAATCTATCTTTTTTGGAAAAATTTAAAAATTTAAACATAGATAATATTATGTTAGTGAGTTTAAAAATTATGTTCAATTAGTTAAATTAAAATTCTAAATTTTATTTATTTATATTTTAAATAAAATTATAAAATATGAATAATTTTTTTTCAAAAAAATTAATGTTTAGAAAAATGTTTTTTATTTTTATTTACTATCAATTAATACTTAAATGGGATTAAATAATATATATATATATATATCAAATATATATTTAATAATGCAATTACATATATTTATTCTAATTGATTCCTTGACTACATTATGACATTTGTATTTATAAGGTATAATGGTTTTCTTAGGTACAATGTTGTATGTGAAACCGACAATTTGACACATTTTTTATTTAGGGGGAAATATACACCGAAATAATGGATCATTACACTGAGTATGATTGGAGTTAAATTGAAAATTTGTGGATTAATTCTAGATTTAAATATTATTGGATATGTTTACAAATTATTAAAGTCACAATGTGATATATAACATATTTCATATGTTATATACAATATAATTTCTAATACATAACAAAATTTTGTTCATGAGGAAGACATTATAGGCATACCAAATATACACATCAAATAGTATGCTAAGATGTGATAAAGGAAGTATCATATCTTGATTTGTAAGATATTTGATAGAATATGAAAGATATGTGTTGATGTTGAAATTATAATGTGGTGATGGAAATGATGTACTATTATAACATAAGATATTAAAATAATTTGTAAGATTTCACAATTGATACAAAATATAATATTGATATTAGGGAGAGATAATTTTATCATGTATCTAACCCACTATAGTACATAATATATATATTTATGATATGAAAGATATGAAAGTTCATGTCTAATATTTTTTTTGAGATTACATAATATTTGGATGAGCATAAAAAAGATAATCATAATCCTGAAAAAGATATTTGATCTCACTTTTATGATACATAAGATATTTCATTTATTATATAAGGTTTACTATAATGGAAAAATGTAATGATTTTAATGATTTTAATAAGATGATTATTTTCCAATCTCTAAGTCATAAATGTCATGATGCTATTGGAATGATCTATGATTCAAGATATTTCAGAATAAGAATTAAATTAAAAAATTGAGATGATCGTGGAATGAAAATTCATGGATTTTAAAAATAATATTTGAAATTTGGATTGAATATCAAAACTGGTCCTTTTATTTGGAGATATTTTGAGAAAATTTTAAATGGATAATAACAAGGAAAATATTTAATGGGAATTTTCCATATTCAAAATATTTAAAATAATATTTAATTGGATATGTGAATAAAATAAATAATAAGAGAATGAAAAAATCATGTGGGATGAATACTAATGATAAAATAAAATGGTTTGTTTTTGTATATGTTGAAAAGAGTAGAATCAAGTGGTTATCAAAAGAAAGATTGTAGATGATGAGGAATATACGAACATATATGATAACATTTTTATACATATTATTTTATCATTATACATTATTGATAAGAAATAAAACGTTCATTTCATTATACTAATAATTTCATGGTCAAATTATATAAATTTGAGGATGAATATCTTATATATTGGTGTTGTGGCATCATGGAGTCCAATTGAATATTGTGCTCTTAGTTCTAGAGGAACATCATTAAAAAATTATGATGGCACATGAGCCTCAACCCAGTTAGTGAAGTATCTTTATGTGCATCCACGAGACCAAGGTTCAAAACTAGGTAGAGGCATATTTACGGGGGTACTGTAGTAGTACCGTCTTATGCACTATAGCAGTTACTATTCGGTACTGTAGATGATGGAACTATTTACCATGGGCCACTGGTTTGGGCTTGGAGTCCTTAAGGCTTTCGGGCCACCCAGGCCTTCGGGTTAGTAGGGATTTTGGGCGACCTTTAAGGCCTTCAGGTCTCTTCAAGGCCTTTGGGCCACATGCAGTTTCCCCAGAAAGACTCTACAAAAGAGGAGCAACCCCGGAAAATGATTCAGAGCAGGTGAACTCACCAGAGTAGATCCAAATGGATTTTTTAGAATGAGTGGGTATGTTTATGCCCTATGGACCATCATGTGATTGCACGGGAAGCCTATACAGACGACCATGCGAAGGTGGAGAGATACTATCATGATGAAGATGCTGGGGAGGGGCGGTTCCTTGTAGATATTCTGGTGGATTTTCTTATGTCCTTTGGGTCATGTAATCTCCAAAGCCTATGGGCCATGTAATCTCTAAGCCTACGGGCCTTGTAAGGGTTCCCCCTTATCCCTTGAAAGGGGGGTTATGAAAAACTTAATAAATATGGTGACATTCGGGCCATTTGATCTTTTACAAAATTATGGTAACTATCATAATGAAAAATCAGAAGATAGATTCTATTAGGAGGTATATTCATAGAAGTTGAGGATGTATTCTTACATTCTCTTATAATTAGTCAAATATATTCATAGTAGTTAATGATTTATTCTTCCCTTATCACGCTGACTTAATAGGAGTCAATGATATATTATTATCATCTATTTTAATAAAATAAATATTTGTGATAAAAAAACATATCAAATTCGAACCAAACACAACAAGGAATAGATACTATATATGGGGCGGAAATTTTAAAAATATCATGTGTTCCTTGTACTTAATTCTTTTCAACAACTAACTTGAGAGCGTGATATTTCATTAAGAGTGGATTGTTACTTTAATTTATCACAAAGGATAATTTCAAAGAATGAATTAAAAAATAGTAACACTGATTCACCCGTACTTAGTGATACATCTCAAATTAAATAGGTACTTCACCTTCTTTATCAATGATCCTTTTTCATAATTTGTAACTCTATCAAAGTACGTGTTTTGAATAACAAGTTTTTTTGTTATCTTATTCAATTTACCTTTCAATTTTAATTTTACCTATTAAAATAAAATTTCAGACATTATTATATTAATTTTTTTCGTTGGAAAAATAAACTATTTAATATTTTTTTTATTTATTTATATTTTTACAAAAATCCATTCATCCCTGGTGGTTTTACACCACCTAAATTAATGAGAATTTTTTTTCACTTAGTACTCTAATTAATGTTCATAAAAATATATTTCATTATTTTATAAAACATTAATGAGAAAATAATATCAAAGTTATGATTTTTTTAATTAAAAAATTGTCATGATAAAGCTATATTAAATGTAAAGAAACAATGTCATTTTTAATCATTTAAAACAAGCTTACAGAGGCAGATTTTTTAATTTATTCTATTTAACAAAACATTAAAATCCCTTTATTATTGAATAAAATATAACTTATACCTGGGAAATTATGTATCTTATTGAACAATTGGAAAATGATTTATAACTGTTGTCCTTATATTGATGCTATTTTGGAAATATAGACCTAACAATCACAAAAACAATTTATGCAAGAAAATACAAACAATAAATAGATAATTCATGATAATAAATGAATATTGGAATAATAATATTTATAATAAAAATAGAAAATGCTATAAATAATGTAAATAACTAAAACGATTTGATTATTTATTATGCTAGATGATGTATAAATAGATCCAATACATGAGGTAAGGGGATTCAAATTGAAATTAATTTCTTTGAGATATCATCCATAATCTTAATTTATTGTGTAATATATAATGTGTATTATTTTCCATAAATTCTTTTATTATATTTTATAATCAACTCATGACCATGATCATAAAATATTTCCTTTAAAAATATTAATAAAAATAGTTTGAAACCATTTCCTAATAAATATATCCAATAATTTAATACTTTTTTCTTCATATTCTTATTGATCTTTATCAATATTTAACTCTTAATCATCAATTTATCCTCAATTGGGAAATAGGTAACCTATTATTTTTAAATCTTTTATTTTCTTTATCAAATTCCATTTCGAAAACTCATGGATTTAATTTGATCTCCTATGTGTTTTATTCATGTCATGTTTCTTAAAAATTATAAATGATGATGGGTGTGAACAAAAATTATACAAACTCTCAATGCGTTGGAAAATTATTTATTCTCTAAAGAAAATATATTTGAAGTAACTGAATGAGTTATTTCAATATTAGAGTTATTGTCATGTGATTTACCATGAAAAATTCATGATTATTATATTACTATTTTGATTTAATATTATTTTATTTAATGTAATTCTTTGATAAACAAAGTTGATTTCCAGATTGAATATAACGTTTTTATTTTTATTAGCCCAATGTTGATTATTTTGAAGAATTATTTTAATAGGTTTTTATGTATTTTATTATCCTAATGGGTGTCTCTTCCTACATATACCCCTTATATAGATATATATTCTCATTCCACATTTTAGATGGATTTTTAATGGGTTTAAGGATGAGTATAAATGATAATTGTGCCAAAATTCAAGTTGTGATGATTACTATTAAACGTATCAAGTTAGAAGAACATGTATTCTTAATGAAACGAATTATTATATAGGGTGGTTTTTTATATATTATTATGGGTAATGTTTTATAATTATCTAATATAACCCTAGAAGGTATTTATAATGTAAGTGTTGTAGTATTTGTTGAAAACCAGTAATTAAGAGATGGATATGTTCAAGTTGTTAAAGTTTGTATTAGAGAAATGTTTAGATAAATATTATGGTTAGTATATTGTATGATGAGGTAAATTTAAAAACGTCAGATAATATATTTTTGTTAATAAATTATTTGGTGTAAATAAAGTAAAATTCATATATATTTTTCATATTTTTTATGTGATTGATTTTATGGAGATTAATGCAATGTTTGGGAAAGTATTAATTAATTTTTTAAGAGAACACATTTTTGAGGTAGATTTAACATTGAGAATTATTATGTGATTTAATATCAACATAATTACTGTTATGTGAAAAAAATGTTATAATATTTTTTGAATATGTGTTGAATGTATTGGATAAATATTTTTAAGGAAATGTGAGTTGGTGAAAATTTTATTATGGTTATTTGAGGATATGGTTGATGGATTTTTTATATAATTCTAGATTGAGGTATATATAACCTTATTATAATTTATGTCAACGTGATTAGTGTTTTTTGGGGATAAAAGTTATGTTTATTTTTGAGATCATATGCGATTATGATTTTTTTTATTATTGTGTGTTGAATTTAGTAAAGATAATTTATGTAAATTTTCATAGTAATGTTATTTTTCAATGTAAAAATTAAGGTAATCTACCTTAAAGTAAAACAATCATAGATTGATCTAAAAGTGACATATGATGATGTAATGGTGTCATTTACTAAATTAAAGGTCATAATATTATAATATTATTTTTTTAGATAATGTTTATTTTTATTTTATTCCATTTTTTATGAATTTATTAGAAATATGAGGAATAACTCATTAATCATTCACATAAAAAACAGTTTCCTTAAATTTATATTTATATTAATTGTTGTATTAAAAATAGAACAAAATTGAATAAAAAATATTTTCATGCTTCATGAAAGAAAAAAAATCATTTTTATCATTCATTATTTCAAATGTGAAGAGAATGAGTGGTGGAAACCAATCAAAACACATAACCAAATAATGATGTTGAGCCTATGAAATTGATCAAAATTAAATAAGACTATTTTCTTACACTATATATATTAAAAAAGAGGACAAATCTATCAAGGATTATGTGTAAAATATCACCAAACATTTAAGGTACGCCTTTGGAAACTCATTCACAAGTATAAGTTTTATAAAGAAGTAAACATGGTTTAATCATTAAGAATGATATAAATATCAAAATATTCCGATTGTGATGTAAATTGTGGGATTCCCTGTATTATCATAGAAATTTATGTTCTTTATATAATATAAAAATAAATTTGTGACAATAAATTAAAATTTTGAGGATGTAATTTCTTTAGGCATTGAGAATGCGACAACCCATGAATTTTTAAAAATATATTAGTTTTATGATTTCTTATTATTTATTTAATTATTTTTTTATTCATAAAATAATTATTTTATTTTGTTTTGTTTATTTTGATGTCAGAATATAAATTTTATAATCGATGAGACATTCATTATAAATTGAAAATTGTTATGTTCAATTTACGATATAAAATATATCATATTTATGGATGAAATATATTTCATTAACATAATTTCTTATTTTTACCTATTAACGAATTATCAAATTATTAGATATTTTATAAAAGAATATTTTTTAAAATTAAATGGATTTAAATTGACATTTATTAATATGATAATTTTAGAAATAATTTTATTAAGGCATTAAATAAGAATATGTTTTTTCATGTGGAAAATGAAATATTCGTTGTTTGAAATAATATATTATTTTAATATATAATGAGTTTGTATTTCAAAAGTAACTATTTTATAACTGTAAATTAATTTTAATAAAATCAATAATATATTTCAAATTTTAATTTTAAAATTTGGTGAAGTGTATTTTCATAAAAAGGTTTATAAATAATTAGATTTGAAAGTAAAAACAAATTATTTATAATCTCTATTTTTATTAAAAATAATGGAAAATGATTTGAAATTAATATTAATATTAATATTTTTTTTATAAATTTTTAAATAACCTATTTTGAAATTAAACATTCAAATTCAATGTGGTTATATGATGAGTAATACATTTTAATTCAAAATCATTTTGAAATAAGAATCTGAGTATATATGAAATTTTACTTCTTATTATAATATTTCAATATAAATTGGAATATTACATAATGGAATCATAAAAAACATTTATTACAAGATATTATACACCAATAAATATAGAAATTTTATTCAACTAGTATACATTAATGTTTAATGAAATATAAATAAGAAAATAATTATTGATATATATGGACTATTTTTACAATAGAGGAAAAGTAAAAATTGATGGATTAAGTAATAAAAATAGGAAAATTTGTAGATAAATATGATGAATAATAAATTATGTGTACATATATTCATGAATATTAAAAATTATATAAATGGTCTATTATTCAAATTCATACCTAGTTCTTGATCAAATTAAGAAAAAGAAAATATTATTATCTAAAAAATGATATCATGATATAAATGGTGATAAATAATGCGATAAAAATTTTTATATGATAATAATGATGAATAAAAAATTATGTTTATCTAAAAAATTTTATTTTAAAATTTAATATTAGGAAAGTGATCTTATGTACTTAAACAGTGTCGATGTAATGCATGTATAATCAAGAGAAAATAAAAAATATATGTTTTAAATATTTAAAGTTATAATTTTATACTATTTTTAGAATGAATATGAATTTTATATAATTATTTTTATATTTAATATTTAATTATATATTTTTATGATATTTTTTATGTCATATTACCAGATCAACCATAAAACTATCTTTAAATGGTATTTATTGGTTGAAAATGAATTAAAAATCAATAAAAAATCCCAAAAAAATTAACTAAAGTGATATCTGGATGAGAAAGTTTAGAAAATATCATATATTACCATTTTTGACCCAATTTCCACTTGCAAATTGTGTTATTGAAATTTGAAAATAAATATTTGGGAAAATTCAATCAAATTTGGTGTATAAAAGGGGACTCTTTCCACCCTTTTCCAAACACATCTAAATGTTTGTTTTCTCTCAATATTATAACCCAATAAAAATATATACATATTCGTTCACTTACATAAGTCTTTACTCATTCTAAATGTTCCTCCTCTAAAGGTTTTTGACTTAATCGGAAGGGGTCGACTTAAAGAACAAGGTAAGGGCTCTGAAGGCACACTTTCCTTTCATACATAATATTTTTTGTCTGAAAACTATTTCTAAAATTCATTAATTGTTTGTAAATAAATATATTCCTATTTTATAAACTCTATGATCCATTATTGATGATATATTAGTCTTTCCTTATAATCAGACATTTTCCACAAGCTATTACTTTATTAATGTAAGGTTCATTAATTATATGTCTTTTCAATCTCTTATTTTCACTCTCATTCCATTATATGGGTAACATTTAAATGTAATTTTTAAATATTATTATGTTTTTTTTAATTTGTATATGAAACTCATTGTATTTCATTGTTTTTATCTTCTTTAAATCCATTTTATAGAACATCATTCACCGATAGTGATTTTATACTACATAAATGAAAATTATTGTTTTATTTTTTTCTTAATACTCTAATGAATATTCCAAAAAAATAATTTAATGATGAAATATAAAATTAAGATTAAAACAATTTTATTCTTATGAATTTACTGTTATAAAATATACATTATAATAATATTATTAAAATTCATCAATTGAATACAATTTTAGGCATCTAAAACAAACTTAATAAGGAAGATTTTATAAATTTTATATATCAACACAAAAATTGAATTAATTTTCTAATATAATGTAATTTAATATATAACATGAAACCTGTCAATATTATAGAACCATTTCATGAGGATATTTGATCAAAAATATTATATCAACTCTATTTTGGAACCACTGACCATAAAACCTTAAAACGATCAAAGATAAAAAAAATTAATCCAATAAACCGATAATACATGATAATAAATGAATAAAAATTAATAATAATAATCATAATAAAAATAAACCTAGATAAGGTCATTAATAAACTAAAAAATTAATATAATTTTATTATTTTAGAATTTATTGGATGTATGAAGTTAGTTAGTAGATGTGGTAAGGGTATTTCTATCTCAATGTCCTTTCATTAAGTCGCATTCCATACTATTTACTTATTTTTTATTATATTATATATTTCAACATTGACCGTTCATTAAACATAATAGGAGGATTTGGTGGAAATTTTACTTGGAACATTAGTATAGTCTTTCCATAGTCTTCTTTTTGGGGGCTGGGTGGAGAGATGAATCTCTCACAGTCAATCATATTTTTCTTTCCATATTTAATAATATATTTGAATGTGGATTAATTAAAATCCAAATCATTGATGGGGGTGTTGGATGTCACCATTTCATCATAAAAAACATCCTTCCACTTATTCGATATTGTTGAGAATTTAAAAAAAATCTTGATCTCCTCGAAAAAATTATTGGTTATTGCATCAGTGTTTCAATCACCATCCATTGGATCCGGTCCTGACTAAGAATATCTCTGCTGTAAGAATCCTCACCCATAAAATGAGGCTCCATATTTGTGTCCTCCAAATACACACATTGAGTGATAGTGTAAGTAGTGTGACTAGAAGGGACTTCTAAATTTACTTCAGTATCCTCAAAATGATTAAAAGACCCTCATTTCATGTTCATATTAGCATCCAAGAATGTATCCCCATGTCCAATTATGAAAAAAACATCCCAAGACAACCCCATTACTATTTCTCAAACATATTCATCCCATTGTACCTCATTTCAAACTGAATTAGCAACTGCAACAAGATTATCTCCTAATTCCACATCATTAATCTGGTTCATCAATACACCTAGAGAAATTAACACCTCCTATGTCACATTTTAGACTACTATAAATATCAATGAATTTCAGATCATGTGGGATATCCCTTTCATACTTACACATATCCTTGACTACATCACACAAGATTGTAGGACCAATATCCAAATCAATTGAAACTCTATATGTGGCATGGTTTACCAATAATGCATATGAGATGACTTCCTTTTTTTTCAAATTCCCATGCTTGTATACCACTGAAATATCCTCCTGTTTCTTTAACATAGAAAAAAAATCACACCAAGATTAAAAAAGAAATTTCTTATATAAAAGATCTTCATTAAAAGCATCCCAAAAGAATTCAACAGGAAGCATCAACATGTCAATTTCAACACAAAATATCAATAAAATCATGTGGCAGAAAACTCTAGTTCTATATCCAAAAATAGATAATGCCCTACGAGATTTCATAATACACTAATAATTTAAGGATTCTGGAATGGAATAGGTAGTTTTGAAAATCTTACCTATATCACTATAGTAGGTCAATCACTCTTCATATGGAAGTCGCACATCCATTTGATGAGAATAAATTGGGATCCATTGTAGATTCGAGGCTCACTCAACCATACCATAAATAGATCATCTTCTAACGAGAATCATATCATTTTTTTCTTGTAATAAAGGATCCTTATAGTCATTCACTCTTGGAAACCCCATAATATAATGATGAGATGGTTAAATGAGTTTACTGACATCCGATGTTGTTTGAATCGTGAAATCTATGTTAGATGCGGCAATAAAGATTCTTCGGTGAATTCCATGGTTGGAAACGTTAGTTACAGGGATCCATCAAAAAAACATTGGAACCCTTTGGATGAGGGAGATATAAGGAAAATAGGGAATGAAATCTAGGTTCAAAAAATGTATTGAAGTGTGGTGGATGACTTCCTTTGAAGGATGACATAAGTCCCTAAACAACCAAGGGGGGAGAGGATGGTGTAGTGAGCACCGTCTCCTAGGTATTATATTAGGTTGGATGCATGATTAGTGTATAAAGAAACCTCTAGAGAAAATATATTGAAGTTATCTAATGGGTAATTTCATTATAAGTGTGATTTTATGGGTGATTATGAATATGATGACCCAAGAAACTGTCGTGATTATGCTATTACAATTATTATTTACTTTTTGATTGTTTTATGTAAATCATTTATTGATGATGTTTATTTGATGGATATTTATGGAGTTTAATAGGAAAATATGATTTATTAACTTTTTATAACTCTTATTAATATTTAACTGACCATCCAAAACATTATATTGTTTTTATAGGGTTTAATGATTATTATAATCTCAATAAACCCAAAATTAAATCTATGGTGGTTAGTCTTCAAAAAAAAATATTAAAATAACTAGTATTATAGAAGAAATTAATTTTAAAATACGGAGGTTTGTTATTTATTATTATGTTGTATGTGTCCTGATTTTCTAAATCTATAAACTTAAATGTTTGTGAGAATGTAAGTGGTGTAATATTTTTTGTAAAAACATTAAATAAGAGATGAATATTTTTAGGATGTTTTACTTTAGCACAAAAAAATACAAGAACAAGACTACCCACTTATGTAGTGGTCTCTCCAACATTACTTCAATCAGTATTGACCCACTATTTTTGAGCTCCCACTCTCCATGGAGGATATATTGTGCTCTTTAAGGAGACCAAAATGAAACTCTCAATATATATAATTCATCATTGGCTCAAAATAGGTGTACTCATTACATCATGTTAACAACCTCAAAGGACTTCATATTAAGAACCCTCATATCCTATATATGTCCAAATGATTAAATAAACTAGTGAAAGAAATACTATTTTCTTTTTTAGTGATATTTTTCCCAATATGTGTGTCGACACTCATATAAAAAGAAAAATATTCCCCATTAATATTAATAGGAGAAACAAATTTCTCAAAAATAAATTAATACTAAGAACTTTTATCAAATAAAGAATAATATAATGTATTGGATAAAAAATAATACCTATAAGAGTTTGAAACAATTCCCCAAAGTATGTTATATATTACAATATGGAATATAACCTACTTGAGCCATCATGACGACCCTAAGGAAAAAATAATTATAAAATTAATTACACTTTAGCTAAGTAACCCCTAATTCTATGATAGATTCTATAACATGATCTCCTATATAGTCGTCGGCTACCTCCAGTAGACTATGTTGTTTATTGGGCTTGCGATCTTTGGTTTGAATGAGGTTTCGTCCAAATACATCTTGGTGTGACCCATTGGCATTATCTAAAATTATTTCAATACTGGCCAAAATAATGTGACTAATTTTTTTAAGGTGTAGTTTTGATAGATATTACATGAGATCTTACATTGATTACATTTAATTATAGATTATACCATGCTAGGAAATGAGGTTTGTTGGAGTTGGTGGCCTAGAGCCAACAACTTTGTACATTATTCAGTAATAAATACCTTATAAAATCTTGATTGTTCTTTTACATGACAATGCATGTGATATTGTCCTAGAGATAAATGCTGCACAAAATCTCATAGAGGATCCCTACCATGATGAAAACAAGGATGTGTTATAACACTGTTCTTGAATATATGTTCTATGGATGGATGATGTAATTTTAGGGACTGAAATAATATAGTCCATTAGGGGTGAGGACTTATAAAACATTTAGGCTCCTTCTCATAGTGTTCACCATTGGTGATATTCAGGAGGAAATTATGAGAATGAGACCTCCCAGTAGAAATCCACATTTCATTGTGCCATTGGATGTTCTTATCTGTGGACGTGTGTATTGGTCCTTAGACATTAACATTATTATTAATTTGTATTAAAAATCACGCACAAATATGTATTGATGAAAACTGTGATGACACACTGTTCGTATAGAGGTAGGATATGTTGGGTGTGTCATGAGTAAAACTGCATTAATAAATAATGTGATAAAGGGTTTACCCCTTATCTTCCATAATAGATAAAGATATCTATGGCCCTTTGATGGAATTTATATGACCTAAATAAATCTATGTCCATGGTAAGGAATGTGAAAGTTCAATTCATGAATGTAAAAGAAAGAATATTCGAGCACATGGGTTGATGTCACTGGCATGCAACCCGTTTGATTCGAGATATCGAGACAAAGGGATTACATTACATGGTAAGCGTTCGTAGGATGTGACACATCATTACTGCATTAAATTCTTTCACTATGGGTGCCTTGGTGTTTTTCTAGACACTAACCTTGGACTTTAGGAAGGCTCCACCTAATCCCAATGAGAAATAGACCTAGAGGGTCACACACTAAGTGTGTCTATGTATCTTAGTAAAATATTAATTTAACAAGTTGAATAAAGATTATTCCAAATTTCGGTTTAATAATTATTCAAGGATGCCTGATCGCATTTATTTCGATAGCAGTTATTAGAGAGAATATATAATGAGAGAAATAATAAATATTTATTAGTGAGTAATGGAGTGATATTTATTTGAGGAATAAATAACCATTCTTCAAGGTCCAATAAATGTGGTGGAGGAAATAAAGAAAATCGAAAAGTACAGGTCTTGTATATTTACATACATGACTTGTAGTTTTCTAAGAATTTGTGAGAAAGAATATTATTTATTTCATTAAATAATATTAGTTATAATTCTCTGGGTGCATGACAAGTAATAATAATAGTCAACTGTTATTAATAGACATGGGGTTTTACTAATAATTAAATGAAATGAATAAATTATTTTGGGTAATTAATTAATTTTATTATTCTTGGTAATTAAAATCCCAATTATTTAATTCCCATTAGCCTTTCCATGTTTTTGGGGTAATGAACAATGGAGCTAGAGAAATCTCTCAATCCAACAGGGAATTCTTTTTTTCCAAGAATGCTCTCAAGCTACGAGAGAGATCCTCCACCACCGGATCAAGGATAGCACTCTGCAAGTAGCTCTCAAGGAGATCGAAGGCAGACATTATAAGCAAAGAATCCTCCACGCTAGCACATGGAGATCCGTTCGGTGACGTCTAGATATAAAAGGAACACATGTTGATCCCCATTAGAGGAATCCAACACCTGGATTCTATGATGAAATGATAAATCACATCAGATCGTGACCAGAAACATTAATGAAGATAAAATTTCATCAAGGCACTTCTTATATTTGAATTAAATTATTTATAAACAACATATGATGATCCACTCTAGGGTTCTAGGAGTCCCTTCCTTTCTTTATTCCATCATTATATTCCAAATATCGGATCTTTTCTTATCGTGATGGATCTCAGATCGATCATTGTTAACGGAAAAAATTAACATTGGTTACACCCACCGACATGATTCCACTGCGCCCAAAACCTACAAGTAGTATCAGAGGGGTCATATTGTTGATTACAATTATTTAGTTTTTCGTTCATGATTTAAGAATTTAATAATTAAGTTGTTTCAATTCATGTTAATTGTTCTAAAAATTTAAAACTCAAGATCTGTTCCTCCTCTCTCGTTTCTCATTCACCTTATAGAAACAATTTTTTCTTTAAAATTTTGATTAAAAGAAATCAAAGGATCTCATTCGAAGGTGCCAAATGTTCCTGGTCATACAACACCAGAACACATGATGTGTATTTGGCGGTACACATCGTGTTTTCTAGGTTCAATGTATCAGACTGGTCTGCCAAACCAGGCCATGTCAATGGATCCTATCTAAGTATTTAAGACCCCTTGTGTTGACCATGAATAGGTGGAACACATTTTCTGAATTATATGCTGTGTGGCCCATTGAACACGGTGTGTAGTCCCTTTGGGTTTGGGTAGGACTGTGTACCCCATACACAACATGGCTAGCTTGAAACAGTGTAACGTGGATACTACACGATGTGTGTTCCACTAAACACGTTGTGCACTCCAAATATTTTTGAAGTACATCTACCCGCTATGTCCTTGGATGTGTACTTCAGATAGACAGTGAACAAAATTACACAACGTGCAGTAGGAACTACACGTCGTGTACTCATCCAAATTACTCATATTTATTAAATTTTATTATTATATTATGAAAACACTTGAGATATGTACTATAGTGAAGCAATAAATCCGGGGCACAACACACGACTTGTGTTATATATATGTGTGTGTTTAATTTAACATCTCCTTAATGTTCATTTCATCTCATTGGATAGTTATGAACGATAAATCACCGGGTTTCCTCCAAGGTACAAGTTACATAAAAAGATAAATTTAAATGAATTTATTTATTTAAAAATATGATGGATGAGAATCTCATGAAAATTAAAAAAAGGTTTATGTTAAAAAGAATGATTAATTAAAGTTAATTAATTAATTAGAGCATGATTTATCTTAAAAAATAATTAAATAATTAAATTCTAGTTTTATTTGGGCATAAATGTTGTTTCATGTAAGGATGATGAGGAGCTAGACCAAGACCTTGGTATGTGAATGGCTTTTATTAATATATTTATTTAAAGTAACTTTGTTGGCATGTTAACCATCTACTCATTAATATATAGGGCATGCATGCCAAATGTTTCTTTTATGTAAAACCCCATTTTACTCCTCACCTGTGAGTGAGATAAAATCACATGTAATGGATGGAGCTCCCATGATAGTGGAGGTGGCTCAAGTTAAGAGACAAGGTGAAACCAATCCCATGAGATACAAAGGTGGATAGGTTGAAAGATGTAAACACAAACCCAAAAGGTTCATGGTGTTTCTCCCCTAGGTCTTGGGTTAGTTTATCAACCACTACATAAAATAACCAATAGAACAAGCTCATGATCATACCATTTATTTTATTTCTGTCGATTGTATAGTTTATTTATTGTAGGTGTGTTTTCACAATCACATAATTAATGAATTAAATAATCATGCATGATGGAACTAAAATAAAACCGGGTTCTATGTAAATATTATAATAGACATTGTTAACCAAATAAGTATATCCCACCTATTATTAACAAAAATGTTATAAGAGATAATAAAATGGAAATATACATATAAGGATAAATTACCTAGAAGAAATTTTACGTCAGTATAGCCTTCTATAATCTTGGTTAGAATCGAACCATAGTTCAATGTGATTGACCACCCCTAGTTGGGGTACTTTCAATTATCAGGGAATTCTAATTCAAGGTTTTTGGTTAACATGACTTGGTTCATATAAAGGGTTGACTGCCACAATAGGACTTGGTGTGACAAAGAGGGAATGGTTGAGGAAATCCAAAATAAAAGAATTTCTGGATTGGACAGTCCACTCGACAGATCAAAGAGCAGTGAGTTAATGAAATTTGCTTTTGAAATGTCTACCAAAAACCATTCAAGTTTCTTGAAAACCCCTATTTGGGGTAATTCAAAGGGAAATATGGATCATTTCCAATAGAATATGCAGGAAAAAATTATTCTGAAGTCAATGGTGAGTGCTATTGGATTTAGATAAAATAATGGGAGACTAATAAGTATTAATTTATTTATTTGACCAAATTTTATCATAATAAAGTAATAAAAATTTGATCATATTAATTTGTAGAAACGAAAAGAAAAATTACTTCAAACATATCATTGTGATCCATACTCAAGAAGTGAACCCCTCTCACTGGCGCCAATTTCCCGGAATGACAGAGGCGTTTACGCATCATCCTTCACCACATAAGAAATTTTTATGTTCTAGAAGAAAATATTACAATTGCTCCTGGAAAAGTGGTCAATGATGAGGAACAATCACTCTATATTAAAAATAAGGATGATGCCATAGATTTCCAATGTTTCATACTATCAACCATGTCTAATGAGATCTTAAAGAAACATGAAAACACGGATGCGTATAGCATGTTGTCTAACCTTATCGATCACTGTCAAGAGGAGGTGAGAATGGAGAGATATGAAATCTCCAATGCTTTGTTTACAACTATGTTTGGAGAGTCTGCACCAGCTGTGCCTCATGAAGTCAAGAATATTAGGTAGATTGAACACCTTGACATGTTAGTTATTAAGTTCCTAGATGAGTTGCGTACAGATCTCATCCTATCGTCACTTCATAATAAATTTACTATATTTATTGTCAACTATAACATGAGAAACAATGAGAAGATTATATCAGAACTTATGACCTAAATTCACCAGGTAGATAAGGACATGGTGTGCGAAAAACCCGCAGTCCTTATGGTGAATTTGAAAAGGATGGACAAGGAAGAGGGGCCAAGTACTTATAAGCAGTCTGAAGCCCCTGAGCACCATCCCTCCAAGAAGGGAAATATCTAGAGGTAGGGAAATGAATGTGAGGCGGTATGTTTTTCATGTGGAAATCAAGGCCACTGGAAGAGGAATTTCACCCAAAAGAATAGGGACACTAAAGGTGATTTCGTTATCAAGTGTAATATTTCCATTTCTACACATTGGGTATTAGATACAACTTGTGGAGAGAACATATCTATTCAAATAAAGGTACCCAGTAGATTTTGAATGATTTCTAGAGGAGAGGAGGATCTTTGAGCTGCCAATGGTGCGAGGCTGGCTGTGTTAGCCATTGGCGATTAGAACCTCTCACATTTGATTGGGATGATTTTTGTTTAAAAAATTCGTTATTATGTGTATAGGGTTACTAAAAACATAATTTACGTATCATCCTTTGATATGAATGGATTTATTTTAATTTTTGGAAGTAAGGGTGTCTTCTTTTATAAGAACATCGTATTCTATTTAATGGCGCATTTAAATATTGGTTTTTATTTATTAAACTACAAAAAACAAGCGTTGACAATCGATAATAAATAAAACTCACATGACTCATACATCACCCAGTTGTAGCATCACTATCTTAGTCATGTAAAAGATAAGCTCTTGGAAAAGATCTACCAAGATGGCTATTTAGACTCCACTGAGCTAAAACAACTTGATTGATGCCATTCTGGTTTATAAGGTAATATGATAGAGCTGTCTTTCGGTGGACAGGGTGAAAGGGACATAGAGCTTCTAGGGTTGGTGCACACTGATGTATGTGGACCATTTCTAGTAAATGTTCGATGTGGATATTCTTACTTGATTACTTTTTTTGATGAATTGAGTAGATACGGATCTGTATACATAATGAGGTATAAGTTAGAGTCCTTAGATAAATTTAAGGAATTCATGAATGATGTAGAGAAACAACTCGGTAAGAAGATAAAGATTCTTCGATCAGATAGAGGTGTAGAATATATGAAGCAAGAGTTCATCGATCATCTATGGGAGTATGGAATTCGATCTCAGCTCACTCCTCTTTGTACACCACAGTGGAATGGTGTTATTGAAAGGAGGAATCACAGCTTGTTGGACATGCTGAGGTTAATGATGAGTCATACCAATCTTCTATTATCATATAGGGGATATGCATTACAAACAGTTTCATACACATTAAACAGAGTACCAACTAAGGTGGAAAATGGAATTCCCTCCATGTTATGGAATGGAAAGATACCCATTTTTTTGCACACAATTTTATGGTCATGCATGGAATTTGTTAAGGTCTTATTAGGGAAAAAACTAGAACCCATAGGCATGAGGTTTATCTATATAGGATATCTTATGGAAACAAAAGGATATTACCTATATAACCCTTTAGAAAAGAAAGTGACTTTCGACAGACATGCAATCTTTCTTGAGATGTAGAACACCTTAAAAAGGGATTGTGGGAGCATGATTGACTTCGACGAAGTTGAGGCTAAAGAAACACATGATTTGGTAGAGTAAAATGTTCCACAGGTCCCCATGGTAGAGGTTCGAGAAACACAAGTACTACGTAGGAACTCAAGAGATGTAAGGGAACCAGAGAGATTTGGTTTCCTAGTCACCGAGGATGGTGTATCAATTTTGTTGGACAATGATGAACCTATCTCCTATAAGGAACCAGGAGAAATCTGAGAAGCTGTAAGATGTCTAGAAGCTAATTATTATGAGATGGATTCCATGTATCAGAACGAAGTCTGGGTCTGTTCTATGAGCTAGTTGATTTAATGCCTACTCAATGGAAATGGGTATTCAAGAGAAAATTGTAAAAGGAAGGTAAAGTTAGCACCTGTAAAGCTTGGCTAGTGGATAAAAGATTAAGATTGTGGTAATTAATTGACTATTAGGAATCCTTCCCACTAGTTTCCATGTTTTAATCCATAAGAATCTTACATTCCATAACAGCTTACCATGACTATGATATTTGGAAGATGATTTCAAAACAACATTCCTTAATAGGAACCTTTTAGGAAGGTGTCTATATGACACAACCAAAATGGTTTGTGACACAAGGTGAATCCAAATGGGTTTTCAAGTTGTAGAAATCAATTTATGGATTAAAGAAAGCATCCAGTTCCTGGAACATTCAATTTGATAAATTCATTAAAAAAATGGTATCATTAAGAACGAATGTGAGCCATTTGTTTATAAGCGGTTTAATGGGAATGCTGTTGTTATCAAAGTAGTATATGTTGATGACATATTTATTATTGGAAATGATATACCAATCCTACAGTCAGTTAAGGATTAGTTGAAAATGTGTTTCTCCATTAAGGAATTGGGTGAAGAAGCCTATATTTTAGGTATTAGGATCATTCGTGATAGATCCAAGAGGCATCATGGACTAAGTTAGGGTATATACATTGACCATATACTAAAGATATTTATTAAGGAAAAATCCAAGATGGGATTAGTTCCAGTGTCATGTGGCCAACATATTTCTATGAAAATGTGTCCTCAGACACAACAAGAGAAAGATAGAATGAGTAAGACCCATACACTTTGGCTATATGATCCATCATTATTCCATGTTATGTATTAGGCTAGATGTTTCCTATACACTGATCCTGGTTGGAAGATATCAAGAAGATCCCAGAGAACTATATTGGACAACAATTAAGACTATCCTTAAGTATCTGATAAGAACTAAGGATATGTTCTTGATGTATATTGGAGACGAGGAGCTTGTCATCAGAGGGTTTGCTGATTCCAGTGTTCAGACAGATCATAAAAATTTAAAGTTGCAATCTGGATATGTTTTATGTCTCAAAGTAGTAGTTATGAGCTGGAAGAGTTCAAAGAAAGTAGTTATTAAGGATTCTACAACGGATTCCGAATATATAGGGGATTCTGATTCAACCAAGGATGCTTTCAAGAATTGGGACATTTTCCAGGAGCTAGATGTGGCTCCTAGAAGTAAGGATCTTTTCACATTATATTTTGATAATACTACAGTGGTGGCACATTCAAAATAACCAAGGTCACATCAACAGATAAATCACATGCTCCGAAAGTATCTCATATTGAGGGATTTATATCAAATGGGTGAAGTTTCCAGGAGCAGATTGTCCATGGAAGATAACTTGGAAGAACCCATGACTAAAGTCCTATCTCAGCAGAAACATGAATATCATGTGACATCTAGTCGGTTATGGGCTGTTCACAGTTGGCTCTAGTCCAAGTGGGTGTCTATTGGTGTTGGTGTCCTAGAACCAACTACTTTGTACTTTATTCATTAATAAATACCTTATCACTTCTTGATTTTTCTTCTACATGACAATTCATGTGATAATTTCCTAAGGATATCTGTTGCACAAAAGGTTGTAGTGGATCCCTACTATGAAGAGAACCCAATAGTGTCATAACACTGTTCTTGGAAATCTATTCTATGGTCGGATGATGTTATTTAAGGGACACAAATAATATTGTCCATTAAGGGTGAGGACTCAAAAAAAATTTAGTCACCTTGTCATGCTGTGCAACCATGGTAATATTCAAGAAGATATTATGACAATGAGACCTTCCAGTTGGAAATCTGCATTCCATAGTGTCATTGGATGTTCCTATCTGCGGAAGCGTATATAGGTACTTAGACATTAAGATTATTATTAATGGGTATTAAATCTCATGAACTTATATTTTTATCAAAAACTTTTATGAAACCCTTTTCACAGAAAGGTAGGATATGTTGGGTGCGTCATGATTAATATTGCTTTAATAGATAATGAGATAAAATATTTTTCCCTTATGTTCCATAACAGAAGTAGAAAACTTAGGCCTTTTGATGGAATTTATATGACCTAAATAAATCCATGGCCATTGTAAGTAATTTGAAAGTTCAATTACGGAATGCCAAAGAAGTAATAATTGAGCACATGGGTTGATGGAACTTTCATTCCACCCGCTTGATTCAAGATATCAAGACAAAGGGATTACATTACACGGTAAGCATTCGTAGAAGGAATCACATCATTGAGGCATTAAATTCTTTCCATATTGGTGCCTTGGCATGTCGCTAGATGCTAACCTTGGACATTAGGCAAGATCCAACTAATTCCACTGAGAAAGAGGGAAAGAGGGCCACACACTAAGTGTGTCCAATTATCTTAGTTAAATATTAATTTAACAAGTAGAATAATGATTATTCCTGAGTGTGGTTTAATAATTATTCAATGATGCCTGATCACATTTTTTCGACACTAGTTATTTGAGATAATATATTGCGGGAGAAATAATATATATTTATTAATATGTAATGTAGTGATATTTATTTGAGAAATAAATATTCATTGTTCAAGGTCTAATAAATGTGGGGGATAAAATACAAAATGGAAAAGAACATGTCAAGTATATTAATATACACACCATGTAGTTTTTCTGGGTATTTTTGGGAAATAATATTATTTATTTCATTAATTATTATTATGTGAAATTCACCGGGTGTGTGTCAAGTAATAATAAAAGACAACTGTTATTATTAGACATGGGGTATTTCTAAGAAATAAATGAAATGAATAAATGCTTTTGGGTAATTAATTCATTTCATTATTATAGTTAATTATAATCCCAATTATATAATTCTCATTCACCTGGTCATTTTTGGGGTTGTGAACAAGGGATATAGTGAAATCTCTCAAGACAAGAGATGATTCTTTTCTTCCAAGAATTCTCTCAAGCTACGAGAGCGATCATCCTCCACCGGATCAAGGTGAGCGCTTTGCAAGCGGCTCTCAAGGATATAGAAGGTGGACATCGCAAGGGAAGGATATTCCATTCTAGCACCCATAGATCCCTTCTTTGATGTCCAGAGATATGTGGAACACATGTGGATCACTACTAGAAGAATCCTACACTTGGATTATACAACGCAATGATGGATCACATCAGATTGTGACAAAAAACATCATCAAAGAGAGAATTTCATCAAGTTAATTATTTTATTTTAATTAAATTAATTATAACCATCATATAATCATAATATCTATGGTTACAGGACTCCCATTCTTTCTATCATTCTTCATTATATTCCAAGGATCTGGTATTTTATTGTCGTGATAGATCACGGATTGATCATTGTTAAAAGAAAAAAATTAATGTTGGGTACACCCACCAACACGATTCCATTGCTCCTAAAAACATACAGGGGTAAGCTAAATCCCTATATTACATGGTGAGATTGACATTTGATTATCTTTTCCCATCAGTAATTATATAAAATCATAGTGTTATCACTCAATGTATGAATATTAGAAAAAACAATCCATCAATATAACATAATTTAGATCAGGTTTTTGTGAGGAAACCCTTTTGTACCACTTTCACAATGTTAGAAGAATTAAATTAATAATCAATTGAGTATATGAAAGCTCATTTAAAACTATATTAATTCATCAAACCTTATAATTTTCATCCCATATCATGTATGGATTGAAGAAGAGTATATTAGTTATTTTGGTAGCAAATTTACATTATAAACATTGAACCCTATATAATTTCCATCAGTTTTTTGAGAATTCACATGATAAAAATTTTCATTGTAGAATAAAATGATAAATATCTCTTGAATCTTTTCCAATTTATGGACCATGTATCTATTATCATTTAGCCTGAAATCATACTATCATGATCTTCCCCTTTTAACATTATGGTGTAAAATCTAACTTAGTGTTAAATCAATGTTTCTATGCTCTCAAAAATATGATAATAGTGATAAATCCATTCCTTGTAATCCTACGAAGACACATTAGAATATATGTATAGGGGATAATAAAACTAAAAATAAAACATAATAATGTTTTTAGGACCCGTCAAGAAGCTTCAAGGATGGTAGCATGAAACAGATGAGGAAATCATTCAGAAGCTCAACATATTAATTAAAAACCATTAAATGTGTTATCCTAGAATTACATTAATTCAATAATATATAAACAATATGTAAGGGAAGTATCAAACCTATCAAAAAATTATTCACCCATATTGACCTTGTCAACAATAATAAGTATACATGAAAAACTATTTGTTATTGATGTTTTAGTTAGGATGAGCCATAAATAAATTTTATAATATTATAAACAAACAGACGAATATATATGACATGTCATATCATCTTACCTATTACTACCTATTGATGACTAATATGATTAATTAAACTTAAATGTTTTTGACTAACTCAAGGAAAATGGAAAAAAATCCCCAACCACCATCGGTAACATAGTTATCCACAACAATTATGTTATCCATGCATATTCATGAGTTACCTCCCGAGTCTCAAAGGTTCCATCTCTTGATATATATCAAATTCAGTACTCATGATCCCTTATGGTTGGAAATGATAATATTTTTTAATGACCATGACGTAAATACCTAAACAGTACAGAAATCACACTATCATGCCACCTCATATGCACCTTCAAATTACTGAAGATTGGTGTATGTTTAAGAGGAATATATATATTTGTTTGGGAGATGGTTTTCATCCATAGTAAGTTAAAATAAATATGTCATGTTCAAGATCATATGTTTCATGAACTAATTTAAGAACTACCCATATAATATGCTTAATATGTTCATAATTCATGTATATTGGTATGATAACCATTCCATATGAATAAATGATATTTTCATTCCTCACAAACATAAAAGTCCTAAAAAATATAAATAATTCATAAGTGTATGTGTTTAGGAAAAAATATGATATAAACATAAATTTCCTACCAGAAAAGGACCAAGGGACCCATGCAGGGAAGGTAATATAAGTAAAAGATCCCCCCCAAAACCTCTTATGATATACCCATTGAATCCACCCAATGTGATAACCAAAAACTATAGAAGATACCCATCATGATTCCAACTCTAAGTAAATATATATCCCATGTCGGGTTCCATTAACTAACATGGATCATGTACAAAGATATCT
Source organism: Viscum album (assembly GCA_963277665.1). NCBI lineage: Eukaryota > Viridiplantae > Streptophyta > Magnoliopsida > Santalales > Viscaceae > Viscum > Viscum album. The sequence goes on from OY728147.1 coordinate 624,684,160, forward strand.
GCATCTATTTGATGAATGAATCATGGAGGGAATGAGTATAATAATACTCAGTAAGTGGCCTCCATCACCCTTCATATCTATCTGTCATAAACTAGAGTGTGCATAACAATAATACAAGGTAAGAGGGAAGAATAAAAATAGAAAAAATGTTTAAAAAATTAATTTGATAAGGATTTTGACAATAATTACAAAATCTATATACTAAGAGAATTCACACAAACTAAACCTTCTTTGAGACATAGATCAGAATCAAAGATTTAATAACAATTCCATCATCAGAGGAGGTAGTGGAAACACATTTAAATACCCCACTCTTGTAAATATAATTTAAGAACACACATATATATTGATGTCTAGATACCAATCCCAGGCCTAATAACTTATCCTTGGGGGAAGGGACACATGAACCCATATATGTGGCGTTCTACTATAAACCATTCCTTTCAAAATAGGGAAGGGGTATATGAATTTAAGTTATTGTAAGACCATTACTGGACATCCAACTATTTTGGATCACATAGATTCTTTCCATATATTATAAATTACAATATACAAATATACTAACAAACCCTACATGTTTATAAGTCTAAACAAAAAGCTATAAGACCATATTGGAAACCAATGAATGATGTATAAACATATAAAACACATTGCATCATAGTTATGAAAAATATATATATATATACTTTACCTATTTCTATCTCATTGAATATAAATAAAAAAATAGTGATGGGAAAAAGTATGAAAATTTATAAGACACAAAAGATCAATGGCATGGCATACTAACATGGAAAAGTAAAAAAGAAAATCAACCCCAAAAAACATAAACTTTTTTTATTTTACCATTTTGGAATACATTTATTAGATAAAATATTTTATTATCATTGGGTTTGATCACCCTCAAATATTATTAGACTTAATCTCTATATGTTTTATAGGATGAAGGGGCTCACCTACTAGATTAAATATATAAGTTTCTTTTGATGTTTAAGTGATTAGTGGATGCTCCCACTTTAATTAATAATACAACCTATAGTGGGTTCAATCAATAGAGTTTATTTCTTCTATTACAGGAGAGTTAAAATGGAAATTAAAACTAAGGTGTTAACTTTTTCACACGTATACTTAACTCATACAATAACTATGATGGAATAAGACTGAAAGAATAAAGGTAATGTAAAAGCCCTCGATATAAATAAATAGGGATCATATCCACGACCATGGGGGAAAATAAATTAAATATTGGAGGGAATTAATTGAATTACCTTACCCAATATATGATTTTGTGACAAATTATAGCCTATTGGATCAAACGGTTAGGGTGGATCCTCTTTGGATAGATGAGGGGTGAGGGAGAGATCCCAAGGAATAGAGGAACAACAGAATGGGAGTGAACTTAAAGCTGCTCGAAATGTAAGGGATAAATTAAGTGCTGAAAATAGAATTTCACACCAAAATATTAAAAACCACATGTGGATATACATAGCATCCAATTCAGGACCACTAGGTACCTGATAGGGCTGATAGTGGATCTGCAGCCACTAGAGTACCATAGAGTACTAGGAACTATACCCCTGGGTTCTCAATTATATTGTAGAACCTTTGTTACCTTCCTCATTTCACTATATATTTATATACCACCAAGTCCTTTTTATAACATCAATGATGCCTCAAAATAAATCCTAATTTGAATTTAAGGGATGAATTTAAATAGATACAATAACTAGGAAGGATGTGGTATCTACAATTGGTGTTATACAGTTTGATGTCATAAAACAAGGATGATGGGTCATTTTGTAAAGACCCGGAAATTTCTATGTAATTTTTTTATTATATGGGAATTTTACGAGTTCATGAAAATTTATGGCATGTGATTTCAAGGCCCAGTGTGCCCGAAATGAATTTCGGATCTTTTTTTAAGTACTTTCAGTAAACGTGTGAGAATGTTTTTTAACTTTTGAAGCAGTGCTCGGAATTGAAATCTAAGGGAATTTTTGAACTCGCAACACCGATATTCTCTTAAGGAGACCATCACCTCGACCACATTTGGTCAAGGGTGAAATTTAGTTTTAGTGTTTTTCGTGGAAATAAAAAATAAAATAGAGAATAACATTTATTTTATTTCGATCCTCCCATTTGAATGCTCGGTGGTGGGGACCAACCAACCTAGAAAACACCAAATATAAATCCATGGTGGTGGGGGAAAACCTGAATCCCTCTTAATGGGGGAAACCACTCAACTTACCAATTAATTAATTGTTCAATTTAATTGATCCAATTAATTCTGCCAACTAATTAATTTGATAAACATATTTTATTTGGTTGTCTTCACATTTTGGGTTTGGGGAAAATCGATGGAAAAGGGTTGGAAAGGGGAATTGGGGAGAGAGCGTTGGAGGAACCCTTTATCTCCAATGAATAACGTCTCTCCAACGAAGAATGCCTCTCTAACGATGAACCAAGAACCAACCCCGATCACGGATCAGAAGCAACTTGCGGAGGCAACGAATGCTGATTTTCTTCAATGACATCGTCTTCTTCCTCGTGACATTCTCTAATAAATGACAAGGTTGAGTTTGTTGTTGTGAATACCCCATTACCCGTTCATGACGTTGTTCATGATTCAATAATTTTTGAGCCGCTTGCTACCGTCCTAACGCGGAGGGGTAGGCCAAAGGAACATGGCCCGAACTCTCCATAGTCCTTTTAGGTTGTTGTTGTGTTCTTCGCGATGGAGGATGATGGTGACAGGTGATAGTTATTGTTCTTGGTGGGACTCGGCAGCGGCGACCGGCACCACGGCTAGCCGCGACGATGGCGGCAGTGCAATCGCACCGCTGGAGAAGACCCACAGCCCGTCGGCCGTGGAAGAGCACATGCGGAAGCTAGCACTCCAGCCGACCGTACGAAGGGGATGGAACTGCGCGTCCGCATTTCCCGGAATGCAAGAGTCGCTGACCTGTGCCGCGACGGCAAGAGGAGGGTAGTCGGATCCCTGTCGGACACTTACGAAGGCGCGGTACACAACCACGCCGCGCGGAGGGGGTGGCTGGCCATTTGTCCAGCTGCGGTGGGCAATCGCACAGCGGGCCGCCCACCACCGTGTGCCCAGCGGGCCACCGCATTGTAGGCCGGGCCGACCGGGTCGGACCGGACCTAGACCCACTTCGACCCTTTCCACTCTTTCGACCATATCGTGAGCTTCAGGCATCTGTTTGACTAACCGTCTATGGCACTGAAAACCTTCGATCGAGACGGTCCTTTTGGTATACCCAAAATGAGTTTTAGAATAAGTTGGGACATAGTCAGGTTAGATAGAACATTAATCCAACTGGGCCCTCGAGACTAAAAGGCCAATAACTTACAGACTGGGCATCTGAGTGATGCACCGTCTATTGGGTTGAGAACCCTTTTACGTGGCGGTCATTTGGGATACTTCTTAATGGGACTTCGTGTCAGTTAGATTATCGACTAGTGGCTTGAAGAGAGGATACTCCCGGAATCAAGAAATCTAAAGTCGGGAACCCTGTAGCTGGCTGTAACATGAGAAAGGGATCTTATTTGGGTCTGTGCTTGGGATCCTTTGTGGGTCTATGTTCGATAGTCTCACTTGCTTCCGTTCTAGGAATCCATGTGGGAATACTCTAGGATCCTACGTGGGTCTGTTGTACTAGGATCCTATGCAAGTCTGATGATGTACTAGCATCCTATATGGGTATGATGATTTAGGATTATATGTGTGTTGAATGATTTAGGATCCCACCTGGGTCTGCCTTTTAACAGAGAATGATGATTCAATAGTTACATCTAATCATCTTTACTACCGTACCTATGTTATACCTAGTGTGAGTTGAGTATTTACCTTTTTGGTAATATTTTTTCTAGCATACCTTTGTGGTACATAACTTCATGGTGATACCTTTGTGATATTCTTCTGTGTGGTATACCATTGTGGTACTTACCTTCTAGGTGATATCTTTGTGGAATTCTTCTGTGTGGTGTTACCTTTGTGGTATTTACATTTTTGGTGTTACCTATGTGGTATTCTTTCCTTCATGGAACAGTTGTACATTGGTTAAGGATTTGGGTAGTGAGTTTCTTCATGAATGAGATGGGTATACTTGAAAACTTAGATAAATATATGGTCATATACCTAAGTAGGGTTGTCAGTTGTTTTCATGCTTTGTGGTTTATCCTTTGTAAATTTTGAGAGACCTCTCACGGTCATGGGGTCCCTACTGAGTATTGTTTACTCGCCCCTTCATGGGATATGCCCACACCTTGTTGTGTTTGATGCAGACGACAAACATCATTGATCTATGCTGAGGGTGCCAGGTCTAGACGGTGCCCAGAGGTGGACCAATCAGTGTGGCGGTACGCAGAGGAGGCGGGCAGATGTGGAGTGCTGAGAAGGTGATCTGTACCTACCCTTCCGGTACGGACCTTGGAGGAAGACCAGATAGCTATATTCCTTTTTCTTTCAATTTTATTTTACATCCAGTTTTACTTGTACCTTTATAGTTAGTCTTGTATTCTAGCCCCTTTTTTCTTCCAGCACACTTTCACATTAGCAGTTTACTTCACAGTAACTTCTTACCGCGTTCATAGGTCGTGTGTTTGTATAGTATTAAAGGCAAAGCCTTCTCGTTTAGGGAAAACTCCTTTTGGTGCTCGTCTCCAGCTCCTGGCCTATGGAAGGTGGGACTGGGGTAGTCACAGCATGGGCCCCGAGGGATAGGTCGTGACAAATTGATATCAGATGAGTTGGTTCTACCATTGAACATTCGATTCTGGTCTTTTTTAACAGCAATAATGTTAAGTGTAGTGAGTGTGGTTATCAGTTAAGGGAATCCATTGTTGTTGCAGCGGCCAACGTATCCATACACCAGGACCCTGACTTCTGATTTCTAACTCAGTGCACAAAAACACTGATTGCATGTGTGTATTGAGAAGTTTTCTTTGTGATCTATTTGAGTCAGCTCAACAGGTATAATTTTTTGACCATGGAACCCCTATTTCTTTTCAGGATGCCTCCATGCAGACAACATACTAGGGTTTTAGGTATAGTATGTGAGGATATCCCACCGAGATATTCAGCCTCGATTCAGGACTCTTTATCAGTTGAGGCACCAGTGATACAATTACCCATTGGTCCACCGATGCCACCACCCCCAGTAAAAAAGGGTGCACACTACTTGAGCGCTTTTCATGAGTTCTAGTGCCAGAGGCCACCCAGGTTCAGGGGTGAGATGGACCCAAGGTAGTTGAGGATTTTATGGAGGCTGTGGTGATAGTCTTCTAACTGGTAGGGACACTAGATAATCTCATGGGGATATTTTCGCCCACTCTTCTACAAGCAGCAGCAGGCAGATGGTGGTGCTTGATGCTTTAGGTTCACAACGAGGGGACACTTCTTCTGGGCAGACTTTGAGAGCCTGTTTTGGGCAGAGTCTACCCCAATAACCCTTTGTGCAGTGCACATTCAAGAGCTTCTTCATCTACAGTAGGTCAGAATGACTACGGCTCAGTACTCCGTGAGGTTCCCTAACTTCTCACGCTACTCCACTGATAAGGTGCGAGACCCATTATTCAAGGCCCATACCTTCGAGCAGGGAATCAGGCGGTAGATTAGGTCTTCGATGTTTTCTCTCAGCATCCCGACGCCGGCAGGGGTGTTAGAGCGAGCCCTCTTAGTGGAGAGTATTATTGCTAAGTAGTCACCAGTAGCGAGACCCATCACCGGGCGTCACATAGAGGATTCTTCTGTAGCTGGAAGAAGACATATGTCCCAGAGTTCAAAGAGGACCAAACCTACAGGTGGACTACCGCAGGATTCAGGGTCAGTTGTGTGGGGCACTGGATACAGATCTAGTCATGGGAGGACAAGGAGATGTTACACATGTGGTGGGCAGGGGAACATGGTTCATGACTGTCTGAACCTCCATATGAATGATCATCAGACGGTTGAAGGACCGCCTAGGTAGAGACAGAGGTTTGACAGAGGTGGTCTGCAAGGAGCAGGCAGAGGTGGCAGAGGAGCTGGAATGGGAGATGGTGGTGGTTGACGACTCAAGATGTTACTGACACCACCACCAGGTGGTCCACCCCGACCACAGGTAGTAGGAGGACAAGGGTGAGCTTAGCTCCAGGCAGCTAAGGCCTAAGACCATGGAGATTTGGAGATGATACGAGGTACGACCTATGTCTACTCCAGCTTAGCTTCAATTTTAATAGACACGGGTTTAAGTCATTATTTTATTGCCACTACCCTTGTTTAGAGCTTGGAGATTCCGATAGAGCCGTTGGCTCGATCCTTACACCTAGAGACTCTTATGGGAGCCGATTCGACGATTACACACTGGTGCCGACATTGTGATCTTACTCTAGGAGGTGAGAGCTTCGGTTGTGATCTCCTATAAGTAGAGTCGAGGCCTTATGACGTCCTATTGGGTATGGGTTTTTTATATATATCCCATGTCCAGATTGACTGTATTAGGCGCAATGTGCGGTGTGTACACACTGATGGGACTAGGTTTGCCTTCACTGACGAGAAGGGAACCGTTACAGCACAAAATGTAATTACCCGAAGGAGAGTATAACTGATCACTCATCAGTTGGCTAGTCTTACCCTCAAAGTGATTTATGTGGAGAGTCTGAGTTATCCTGTAGTGGTGGACTAGTACGAGGATATCTTCCCTGATGATGTTCCAGGTCTACCTCCTCATACATAGGTGGACTTTTACATTGACTTTTACCCCCAGATGGTACCGATATCTACACCAACGTATCGGATGGCTCCTGTGGAGATTCGTGAGCTACGAGTATAGATAGAGGACTTGGAGGGGATGGGGTTCATCCGGCCTAATGTTTCTCCTTGGTCTGCACCAATTTTGTTCTCCAAGAAGGCAAATGGGAGCTTGAGACTTTGTGTTTATTATCGGTGCATGAACCAAGTGACCGTGAAGAACAGGTACCCACTTTGGAGTATTGAAGACTTCTTTTATCAGTTGAGGGATCATAGTGGTTCTCGAAGATAGGCCTCAGATCAGGCTATCACCAGCTCAGAGTACAAGATGATGATGTGCCGAAGACGGCTTTCAGATGTCGGTATGGCCACTATGAGTTCTTGGATATGCCATTCAGTGTGACCAATGTTCCAGAAGTGTTCATGGGACTCATGAACTAGATCTTTTATCCATATCTTGATCACTTTGAGATGGTCTCCATCGACGATATTCTAATATACTCAGCTACTGAGGAGGAGCATTCCTATTATTTGCAGACAATTCTGGACACACTCCGAGAGAACCATATTTATGGTTAGTTATTTAAGGTCCATTTCTTGATCTGAGAGGTTCAAATTATGAAACATGTTATCTCCGAGGCTAAAGATGTGGTGGATCCAGCAATTATTCAGGCAGTACTTTCATGGGATCCACCTAAGAGGGTGACATAGGTATAGTGTTTTTTGGGATTGGAAGGATACTTCCAGAGACTTGTGCCTGATTTCTACAAGGTTGCAGCACCATTATCAGTGTTGAAAAAGAAGGGGAAACCCCTTATCAGGTCAAAGAGATGTCAGTAGAGTTTTCAGGAGCAGAGGCAAAGGTTGACTAGTGCCCCCATCTGAAGGATTCCAGATAAGGGCGTTGGGTACGTAGTCTTCTACGACCCATCAGGGACCGGGCTCGAATGTATCCTGATGCAGGAGAGAGCAGTTATCGCATATGGTTCACAATAGCTGAGAATGTATGAGTAGAACTATGCTACCCATGACCTGGAGATAGAAGCAGTGGTCTTCACCTTGAAAATGTGGCGACATTAACTGATAGGAAAGCCCTTATGGTTTACTCTAATCACAATAGTCTCAAGTATATCTTCTCTTAGAAGGATCTGAACTTGAGGCAGCGGCGTTGGCTTGAGTTTTTCCTAGACTATGACTTTGAATTATTCTATAATCCAGGGAAGGGGAATGTTGTAGCAGATGCACTCAGCGGGTGATCTGGTATACAGCTGCTAGGTGAGGTGATTGAGCAACTGGGTGCATTGCTGATATCCTTTATGGATCGAGATGGAGAATATTTTCATTATTATCTTATAGTTACTCTCCCACTTCTTCAGTGAGTTAGGGAAACACAACACGAGGACACTGAATACGAGGCTTGACGTGCTCAGATATCCACAGGATCGGTACATGATTGTTTTTCTGAAGGTGGGGAGCACGTCATCCTCTTCAGAGGATGTACCATTCTACCGGTGTCACTTCGGGAGAATGTATTTATGTAGTTCCAAAAATCCCCTCTAGTGGTACATCTAGGAGTGGTGATGATGTACCAAGACCTCCGAAGACAGTGCTGGTGGCTGGGAATGAAGAAAGCAGTAGCAGAGGTTTTCTCTCAATGCCTCACTATTCAGCAAGTGAAAGCAGAGCATCATTTACCAGCAGGCTTGGTTCAGCCTTTAGAGGTCCCATAGTGGAAGTGGTATGGGATATACATGGACTTTGTGATAGGACGTCCACATACATCCAAGGGTCCTGATTCTACTTGGTTGATCATCGACTGACTCACAATGTCAGCCCACTTCCTACCGATCAGAGAGCAGAGTTCAGTAGAGAGCTTGGAACGCATCTATGTGAAGGAGATTGTGTGGCTACATGGAGTAACCTCGATGATTGTCTCTGATCGTGATGCGTGTTTCACTTCCCAGATATGGAAGGGGTTGAAAGAGTCTTTTGGGATGCATCTTTATTTGAGCATAGCCTTACATCCTCATACGGATGGACAGACTGAGCGGACAATTCGGGCCCTTGAGGACATACCGCATGCATGTGTCCTCTACTTCTGTCGTAGTTGGGAGGATCACTTTCCTTTAGTAGAGTTTTCATAAAAAAACATCTATCACTCCACCATTGGGATGACACCATTCTAGGAGTTGTACGAATGACTTTGCAGATCGCCTCTATGCTGGACTCGCCCAAGGGATTCAGCACTCATGGGACGAGATATGATACAGGCTACCACAGAGAAGGTGTGTATCATCCAGGAGTAGATGAAGACTGCACAGAGCAGGCCGAAGTCTTGTTCCGACAAGAGACAGAGACCTCTAGAGTTCGAGGAGGCTGCCCACGTCATTCTACAGGTCTCACCCCGACGAGGTTTGTAGATATTTGTTCGGGGCGGGAAGTTATCTCTAAGGTTCATCGGACCCTTTTAGGTCCTCAGTAGAGTTGGAAAGGTGGCTTACTGCCTAGAACATCCCCCTTAGTTAGACCGGGTGTACGACGTTTTCCATGTATACAAGCTAAGGAGATATGTGCATGACCCATCACACGTCATCGTCCATGGAGAGCTGGACATCGACGACAGGGCGACATTTATGGAGGTTACAGTAGAGATTGAGGATCAATAGGAGTAGGTCCTTCGTGGGTGGTCAATACCTTTAGTGTATGTACGTTGGCAGCATGAGAACCTCCATTAGAGCACATGGGAGAGGGAGGCTTAGATTCGTGCTCAATACCCCATCTTGTTTTTGTAGTTTTTTTGTGATGTGGATTTTGGGGAAGTAAAGACTTGAGGTGGGGAGAATGTAAAGACCTGGAAATTTCCATGTAATTTTATTTATTTTATGAGAATTTTACGAGTCCGCAAAAATTTATGGCACGTTATTCTAAAGCCTAGTGTGTCTAGAATTAATTTATGAGTTTTTCTATTTAAGTTCAGTAAACATGCGAGTGGGTTTTTGTAACATTTGAACTGGTGCTCAGAATTGAAATCTAAGGGAACCGATTAACCCGGAGAGCTGATATTCTCTTTACGAGACCTTCAACTCGACCGCAGTTGCTTGAGGGTGAAATTTACTTTTCATGTTATTTGTGGAAATAAAAATATAATAAATAATAACATTTATTTTATTTTTAAACGGCCGTTTGAATTCTCGGTGAAGGGGACCACCCGAGCTAGAAACCCCCAAATTTTAAATCCATTGGGGTTGGGACCACCCGAACCCCTCTTAATGGGGGAAGACCTCTCAACTATTAAATTAATTAATTGTGCCAATTAATTTAGCCAATTAATTGGGCCAACAAATTAATTTAATAAACATATTTTATTTGGTTGCCTACTCATTTTGGGTTGGGAAAAAATCGTTGGCAAAGGGTTGAAAAAGGGGAATTGGGGAGAGGACTTTGGAGGAACTCTTCTTCTCCAATGAAGAAAGTATCTCCAATGAAGAAATCCTCTCTAACAAAGAACGTGGAACATTCCCCAAGCCCGGATCAGATGCACCTTGCAGAGGCAATGAATGCTGATGTTCTTCAATGACTTCGTCTTCTTCCATGGGACATCCTCCAATGAATGAAAATGTTGGGTTTGTTGTCTTGAATATCCCCTTACCCATTCTTGACGTTCTTCATGATTCAAGAATTTTTTAGCAGCTTGCTACTACACTAACGCGGAGGGTGTGGGCCAAACGAACGTGGCCCGACCTCTCCACAATATTTTGAGGTTTTTGTTGTGTTATTTGTGATGGAGGAGGATGGAGACCGGTGCCATCGATCGGCACTGGTGGGACTTAGGAGCGGCAGTTAGCACCCAATCCGGCCGCGAAGAAGGCGGCGGTGCAAATGCGCCGTCGGAGAGGAGCCACGGCCCATCGACCGCGGCGGAGCAAGGGCGGCGGCCTACACTCCAGCCTACCACAAAAATGGGACAGAGAAAAACGTCAATGTCGCTGGGCGTGAAAGTGTCGCGGCCTTGTGTCGTAGCGGAAAAGGAGGGTGTCTGACTCGTTGTCGGCCGCCAACGAAGGCGCGGCGCACAACCGCGCCATGTGGAGGTGGGGGCCAGTTGTCCGGCCAGCCGCGAATGGCCGCCGCACTGCGGGCCAGTTTGGACCCAGGTCCAGACCCATGTCGGATCGGGTTGACTTGAGCCCGGTATGGTTGGCCCAGGTCAGGTCGGGCTAGGTCCGTCAGACTGGGTTGGACCAAACCCGGACCTACATCAACCCTTTTCTCTCATTCGGTCATATCTTGAGTTTTGGGTGTCCGTTTGAAAAATAGTCTGCGGCTCTGGAAACCATGGATCGAGGCAGTAGTTTTGGTATAACCCAACTGAGTTTTTGAATAAGTTGGGGCATGATCGGGTTGGATTGAAAACGAATCCAACCTGTCCCTTGGGACTAAAAGGCTAATAAAATGTAGACCAGGCGTATGATTGATGCATCGTCTATTGCGTTGAGACCAATTTTATGTGGCGGTCCATTGGGAAAATTATTCATGGGACTTCATGGATGTTAGAGAATCAACATGTGGCTTGAGGAGAGGATCCTCCTAGAATCATGAAAGCTTAGTTCGGGAACCCTGTAGCTGGTTGTAACATGAGATAGGGATCCTATGTGGGTATATGCTTGGGATCCTTTGTGGGTCTATGTTCGAGAGTCACAATTGGATCCGCTCTAGGAATCCACATGGGACTTCTATAGAATCCTACATGGGTCTGTTGTACTAGGATCCTATGTGGGTATGATTATGTATTGGGATCCTATGTGGGTCTGATGATTTAGGATCCTATGTGGGTCTGATGATTTGGTATCCTACGTGGGTCTACCTCTTAACAGAGTAACATTATTCAGTAGTTACATATAATCATCATTACTGCTATACCTATGTTATACCTAGTGTGATCAGAGTATTTACCTTTGTGGTAATCTTATGTGTGGCAAACCATTGTGGTACTTACCTTCAAGGTGATACCTTTGTGGTATTCTTCTGTGTGGCATAACTTTGTGGTACTTACCATCATGGTGATACCTTTGTGGTATTCTTCTATGTGGTGTTACCTTTGTGGTTCTTACCTTTGTGGTGTTACCTACAATGTATTCATTCCTTGGTGGAGCAGTAGTACTTTTTCTTTGTATTTGGGCCTTGAGTTTCTCATTAATGACATGGGTATACGTGATAAGTTAGGTATCTGTATGGTCATATATTTATGTAGGGTTGTCAGTTGTTTTCATGCTTTGTGGTTTATCCATTTTGGATTTTGTGAGACGTTTTAGAGTCTTGGTGTCCCTATTGATTATCTTTTACTCACTCCTACACGGGCTATGCCTGCACCTTATTGTCTTTGATGCAGATGACATAAAGCATTGATCGATGCTGAGGGTACCAGGTTTGGACGTTGCCTGGTGGTGGACCATTCGTCATGGTGGTACGTAAAGGAGACGGGCTAACATGGAGTGATGAGGAGGCTATCTATACCTAACCTTCAATTAAAAACATTGGAGGATGACCCAGTACCTATCTTCCTTTTTCATTCAGTTGTTTTGTATTTCCTGTTGTACTTTTACCTTTACAGTTGGGCTTGTATTCCGGGCCATTTTTCTTCCAGCACTCTTTTAATTCAGCATTTTAGTTCACAGTAACATCTTACCATGATCTTGGACCATGTGTTTGAACATGATTAAAGTAAATGCATTCCTGTTTAGGGAATACACCGTTCGCTGATAGTCGCCAGCCCCTGGCCTATGGACGGCGGGTTTGGGGAAGTCACGGCACGGGCCCCGGGGGACGGGTCATGACACATATAGTTTAAGGAAATGTAAAATTACCTTCTATATGATGTCTAATGTCATTAGGGAAGGAAAATACACTATAGAGTTTAATTATATCTTAAAAGGAACTAATGAGTGTCTTGAAGTTTATGATCAAACATATTGGACCAACATGGTGCTTTAGGATTAAGTTTACATATCTGGGACCACTACTATATAATATATAATCTCAAAACATTGAGTAATCATAAATAAATATTCGGATATCCACAAAAGTTGTTCATTTTCATATATTAATAAAGGCTATGACAATGTTAATAAAAAAGAACATTCCACCAAAATAAAAAAATAATGAGGCTCAAAACCACAAGGGAGTGGGGAAACATTAAAATAGGGGAACCTAGGTTTGGATTTGGATAAGAGATCCAAGAATCTCTATTTATATTGTTATATTTAAAATAATGATTCACATAGTTCTATATGAATAATAAATTTTTATTTTTAGTGAGGCGAACATTGATATCTATAATAGAGGGTTTGGAAGATATTATGGTTATGTAATTCCATAAAAATAGTTCAAACATATATATGTATCTCATGATAGAAGGGTTTTGTTATAAAACGTCTCTCTATATTACTTAATGTCATATGTTTTATATGGTGAAAAATTATTTGAATATAGATGTTTTTAATATACTCTAATGTTTTCCTATATAAAAGGACAAAGAGAGCATAACTAGACATTTATTGAAGCTAGATATTAGTCTCTATAAGCATTGTGTCTCATTAGTTTTTGGATCTTAATTTTTCTAGATCGCATGAGATATCAATCTTAGTTATCAATTACATGAATTTTCTAAGGATTTTTTTGTTATCTTTCAAACATGTTTTATGTCTCTTTGATCCATCGTCAATATGGGATTTTTAGGACAATGGTTCCACACATTTTAATGTTGTGTGATGAGGACCATGAAATATATCATAGTTTATGGTATCAAACATTAGACTAAAACTATGTATTAGTATTTAAGGATATTCAAATTGGATCAAATTAGTGATTTATAGTTTAAGGATATGAATGTTAGACCAAATTTTATATAGTTAATCCGCTTTTGAAATTGAGAAATTTTCAATAAGAAGTTCATTCACACAATATAATATAATTTGAAATAATATAAATATAAGAATAAATCTAGAACTATAGTAAATGAAAAGGGGGATAAAATTGGTGGAATGGCACTTTATTCCTAGAAAAATATAACATTTATCAAGAATAATTGTCTTAAAGAGAACTACTAGACTTATAGTAGTAATGAATTCTAGTACCTCAAATTCTAATCCTTTTTTATTTATAATTAAACATTTTTCTAATGAATATGATTATGGTCCTAGTAGGTGTATACATGAATATTAGTTAGGATTTCATTAATTGGATTTCAACCATAATAATTTCGCGTCTCTTTCATAATAGTTTATGTTATTTTAGTTCATACTAAAACATTTATCAAAGCTTAAAATCATACATCTTAGACCAAAATTGTGCTTCACAGTTTAATGGCTTGAATATTCGACTAATGTGATGCACAATTTTTACTCTTGTGACATGGAGTACAATTCCGTATAAGAAACTATTTCACCCCCATTCAATAAAACCCAACTAGATTTGAATGAGTACTTATTCAACAATTAAATGTGAATGACCATTACGAATGGATTGAAAAGGAATTATATAAACTCTAACAAGAAATTACGGGAGAATAATGAGTTTGAATGTGAGTTAAATTACATGTTTCTATAATATTATGAATAATCCATAGGAGTATAAAATTCATAGATATATTCTAATTTATATTAAAATGGGGATATTTGACACTGAAAATATTGACATTATATGAATAAATTATAGATGATGGAATAATGACTATTGGAAATATATTGACCATTGGTAATGGATAAACCATAAATGCATAATTATTATCTTGTATATGGAATTAGGGGAACTATTATTTAAGACTAAAGAAATTACCTAGATGGTGACTTTGTAACTCTTAGGTAATTATGATATTCACCATTATAAAACCCCAAGACTTTACTCTATATATATATATATATATTCTTTAAATAAATCTTATGTATTTGATAGAAATCACCACCCGCAACCCCAAATTAAAACGATCAACTACATATTAGAAGAATATTATCATGAAAATTATCAGAATAATAAAACCTACAATAAATAAAAAGATATTAACTAATTAAATATGATTATATTTAGAGGATATATAATTAATAAGATTTTACATTTAAAATGTGTTTTTATTCTCAAATTAATATTTGAGGTATTAATAAATTAAATCAAAAATTTAATAATTATGAAAGTAATAATATTTAAATTAAATAATATATTCACATTATTTAAATTGGAAAGTAGTATGAAATATTATTGAGAAAACATAATGTTTATGAATTCCATTTTCAATAAAGGAAGTTTTCCATAATATTCTGAATATTCACTTAAAATATAAATATACAAATATCAGAATATGAAATTTTAAAAATTAAATTTATTATTGAATTACACATTTCAATATTATTATAATGATAATTTTTTAAATATATATAAAATAATTGATTTTTCATGTGAATAGTAAAAAAATATTGTTTTTACTAAAATCAAATAGTTTATAACTATATCAAAAAGTTATTAAAACTAAAAATATTATGAAACATTTTTTATAATTAGATATTTCTTAATGAGTAAACCTATTCATTTTAAAATACTATTATAAAATTATAAAACATGTATCTAATAACTTAAGTATTATTTTCCAATAATAGAAACCGTTTTTCCTTTCTTTTAGTTAAATATTATTTCTGTAAAATTTGGTTTTGGATTTTTTTGAAAGAAATATAATGTTTATTTTTTTATAAAAAAATTTAAATATAGAAAATAAAATAGATAGATAATTTTATAGTACATTTCATACTTAATCTAAAAAAAATACACTTGTTCTGAAAATGGGCTTTCACACGTTACAAGTGTTAATCATAAATTTATTTATCTTACAAAAAATTTCTCTAATAAAATATATTCAATATTTGGAATAACTAGGTCCAAATTAGGTAATTAAATACAATTTATTATTATTTACTAAAATTAAATTACTTAGGTAAAATTATTTATCACGGTAAAATAAAAAATAGTAAAAGTGAATTTTATATGATTAAAGGACT
This sequence comes from Viscum album, assembly GCA_963277665.1. NCBI lineage: Eukaryota > Viridiplantae > Streptophyta > Magnoliopsida > Santalales > Viscaceae > Viscum > Viscum album. Next base: position 624,699,946 of record OY728147.1, read on the forward strand.
TAGAAACATGATTAAAAATGAGTGAAAATTTCATGGATAAGGTCTAATTGACCTAATATCATCCAAAATAATTATTGACTCTTTTAAGTCTTATTAAATTATTATAAATGTTATATCATTATATTAATTTTAAATAGTTAAAAAAATTTCCATTCCCATCAATTATAAAATGGGCCTTGTACCACTCCTTCAATATGACTCACAAATTTCTATTTCACCTTGAAAATATAACATATTTTTTTCCACTAGAATCATTTTTCAATTTAATTATCATATATACACATGATTTTTGTAACATCCCAAGTAAGTAATGAATAATAGATATTTTTATCTATGTCTATTAATGATTAAGATAGTGTTTTAGAGGCTTAAAATGAAAATAAATACAATCTTATGCATTGAATACACTAATATTCTTAAAAGATTGTTTTACTTCCTTATGATGGAAAACCCTTTTTAAATCTATCTGTTGACAATTTTATAAACTATGTTAGTCAAAATAATCTTATTCTTTATGATTGGGACATCAAAATTTACCTTGTGTGAATTTTTGGTATTTTTCTGACAATGATCATTTTTTTAATGAATAGTGAAAAATACTGCATTTTACATCAAAACTGCTTTTTAATCTAATTTATTTGTATGATTATATTATGTTTTGAATTGGTTTTGAAGTGAAATTAGAATATATTTTTACCATTTTATCCAATGGTGGTCATTGGAATCAATTTCACTTTGAAATTAGACTTAAACTGGTGTAAATCTTTTGATACTTATTGTTTTGTAAAAACACGCTTTTTTCTCTGGCAGCGGGAATTAATTATTAAATTAATTAAATTGACTTATATAATTTTAATTTTGTAAAATAGACTTCATTTTTGAATTCGGAATATCAAATATAGCTTAGGGTGAATTTTTGGTAATTTTCTGAAAAACTTCAATTTTTGATGAATAGTGAAACCACTAAGTGGTAATCAAGCAAACTGATTTTTCAGTTAAATGAAATTTTACCACTAATGTGTATTGAATTTTGAAAATCCGACATACATGGTTGTAATTAAGAAGTAAAATGTGGTTCAATTAGATTAAAATAATTTTTTGGTGAATAGTAACTTATTAGGTTTTTAATCGCGATTAGTGGTAATTAGTGTAGTTTAAGGTATAAATAATGCTTTAATAATATGAAATGACCTAGACACATGTCCCAACCTTATTTTTTGTGTCATGGAAGACCCAGACAAGCCATGGGACAACTTTGGGACCCCATGGAGACATTTTGGTTGGGAAATGACATAAATAACTTTTTATTTAATGTAAAAGTAAAAATGACACAAACATAATACGTTTTACGAAAACAATTTTTACATGGGGTTATAAAGATCAGATATTTGATTATAAATAGTCATTTGAAATCTAAAAAGATTTCCTACATCATAGTAGTTTTTCTTATAATTTTTAGACATTAAATAAATTAAATTATTTATGACATAATAATGATGCAGCGATGACATCATTATTTGACGATTTAAATAAAATGGAAAGATAATGTAAAATCTATGAACTAAACATGTCCAAAACCAATTGGATGAGTGTATTTCTAACCCTTATCACCTTATCCACAAAATATATCAATGTGGGACCTTTTAAAACCGAAACACATTTTCAAATAAAGTAATATTTCTTTACTTTCCAAAAGTGCCCCTCCTCTCCTCTTATAAAAGGCCCCCACCTCTACCTCATTTCACACACTCCTCAAGCCTTTGGCTCGGCCAACCCCTGACCATTTACTATCTCCACATCCCTCTCCTCATCCTAGAGGATCCCCTTTGGGTATAATCCTTTCAAAGGAAGCCTTTAGGCTCAAATCAAAAGGAGTTACACTTTTAAAGGTAATTCATTCTCTCATGTTCATTTGTTTTATTTTGTTTCTCCAACCCCCTAAACTCTTTTTATTTACTTCTTTTGTAACAACACCAGTATCTTCAATATACTAGGATGTTGTTATATGATTTATTTGAGCTACACTCTCACACAACTACATCAAATGGTTAAAGAACATACGGTTTCCGTGGATGGCGAAATTCTGCCTCCCGAAACGATGATTGTTCAATACTCATTTAACACCTTCAAAGGTGGCCATTATGATGTAACTATTTTTATATATGATATATAATATGTTTATATTTTACTTAAGCTTCTGTTTTTTTTTTCATTTTGGGAATACCTTTATGGTTTCCATTATGGGTAAACACGATATCTTCATTTTAGGAAGTGCGGACTACCGCCCCCTGAAAGTGATTTGATTCGTTAATACCATATGTGGGATGTGTAAAGGATAAAGTTAATGATATTATATGTGTTATTACACTAGAATTATAATATACTCTTATATCATTATGATTCCATTCCAAAAAATACGAAATAGAAATGGAAGTAGCGTTCATGCGTACGTACGACTTACCGTCTCCATGAACCGTGCATTTCATTTATTACCTCTAAATGTGATGTAATATTATAAATACATGTATATGATGAATATATATGATGTATATGTTATCCAAATCATTAATATCATTCTGGATATAACGAACCATTGACCAAATTAACAACATGTAAGTGTAAGAAGTCTATTTTTGACTTAAGAACCAAATACCGACAAAATGAACATTATTAACTTAAATGATTAAATGATGTCCATAACATGGTATAAAAGGAATAAGGAACTTGAAAAAGGTTCTTAAGCAAGTAGAGATTAACTCAAGTTTATTATTCTGGAGATTAAAGAACGGTCGGGTCAAGTCGGATACAAGGTATGGGAATTTGTCTCAATCTCCTTTCATTGAGACATATTTTATTTTATACACAACTTTATTTTATACGGTGTATAAACCCCTTTGACATTTACGTTTATTCAAAAGGAATCTTTTTTATACAAAGCGTTTACTAAACAACAAAAGGGAATGTTTTTGTCGTACGTATGCGGCGACAACGACTTCCCCGCCGTCGTGACCGTTATTTGAGTTTCGTCTTCCTTTACAAGCCATACCTTCTTTTTAAAAGAAAAATAAATTCCATGTTTTACTTTTCTTTTATTTTGGTATTTAAAATGGTTTTCACAATGTTTTTTGTGTTGTATTGATATCTTGTGATTGAAATGTGGAAATGTTATGTTTCCTTTATGAATGTTTTATGTGATACGATTATGTTATGGTTCTTGGGCATTATTATGAAGACGGGTGGTTCTGTGATAAACTAAGGGCGGGTGAGCCCGATATAGCTCTCCAATGCATTGGGTAACGCGAAGGAGTGAAACGATAAGGTTTCTCTGAAGAGATTTAGGGAATATACTGTGATGGGTATTCCAAACGTAACCAAGAGGGTTACTCCCTACGTAAGAATGTTATGAATGCCTCAAGTTACCTTTATGTCTTATGATTTCTATGATTTATTCATGATTTTATGAGGTATGTTAAAGTGCCTATGTTTTATGGGAAAATTATGATTTCATTATTATGTATATATGAACTCATGTCTCCTTTCCATGTTTTTTTATAACCCATACTGAGTTTTTATGCTCATCCCATGTTTTTGAAATGTTTTTCACAGGTCAAGGGAAAGGTACATGATAAGATGATAGAGTCAAGGATGTGTCAAGAAATAATCCATGTTTTATTTTAAATGTGTTTCCATTGATGGTAATGAAGAATACTATCTTTATGTAACCACTTTGTTTATATGTGGAATGTAATGCAAGTTTTATGATCTAATTCTCTAAAACTATAAACCCGAAAAGATCCTCAATGTGTAATCATGTAATAACTCAAGATTAAGTAAGGTTTAAGGCTGTGGCCTTATAGTTGGTATCAAAGGTCGGTTTAGAAAACTTTAGGAGTTAGAAAAGTGTTAAATTATAATATGATTGAAATGATATAGCATTTACGGATTACCATGTTGCTTCGTCTATGATATTTCTGTGTTCAGAATGGTTTTCCGTAGAGGAAACAAAGCAACAATGTTGGGACGACATCAGGAGGAAGATAACCTTCCAAATAAGCAACCTGAGATGGTCAGAATCGGAACTGAACAGTTTGTTGTAGTGATGGCATAGTTGACTCAGGCTATAAATGGTGGTGGTATCCATGCACGAGATCAGCCAGATCAACCGCAGAGGAACATGTCAGTGGTGGAACATTTCATGAGGCAACATCCCCCATCATTCAGAGGATCATCTGACCCTGTGCAAGCTGAAGGGTGGATTAAAGCACTGGAGAATATTTTTGATGACATGGGGTGTTCAGAACATCAAAAGGTTAGTCTTGCTGTTTAACGTTTTGAAGGTGAAGCTGATCAGTGGTGGTCGATGGTGAAAAATATAAGGGATAGTGATGAGATTGAGGATCTTCACTGGGACGAATTCAAAGGTATGTTTCTTGAGAAATATTTTCCTAAGGTGGTTCGTCATAGGATGGAAAAACAGTTCCTAGAATTGAGGCAGGAGGATGATTCAGTGGATGCTTATGAAGAAAAGTTCACTCGATTGGAAAGGTATGCTCCAAACTTCATACGAGATCTTGATAGTAAAATAAACCGTTTTTACTCAGGGTTAAAGCCAAAGTATCGAAGGATTTAGCTTCTCGTGAGTTCAAATGTTATGAAAAACATGTTCGATGTGCGGAGAAGGTGGAAATAGAGTTTGCTGATGATCAGGTGCTCTATGACAAACAACAGAATAAGAGGTCTTGTTGGCAGGCAAAGGGGAAGAATTCATCAAAGAAGCAAGGAGGTAAGAAAACCAAATATCCATCCTGTGAGAAGTGTGGTAAAATGCATCCTGGAGAATGTTTATCCAAGTCTGGTAAGTGCTTTCGATGTGGTAAGTATGGTCATATTGATCGTAACTGTAAGAAAGATGATCAAGAAGGAAATGAAAAGCCAACGGTAAGATGTTTTATGTGTAATGAAATGGGTCATTATGCAAACGAGTGTCCAACGAAGAACTCAACTTGGGGAATGCAGCCAGACTACAAGCAGAAAGGGGTGGTGAAATCCTTTTCAATAACTTCAGCAGATGTTGGGCCGTCGAATGAAGTGGTATCAGCTCCAGGGAGCTCAGTATTTTTTGAAGATTGAATTGAGGTTGGGGTACCATCAGTTGAAAGTAAAAGAAGCAGACATTCTGAAGACTGCGTTCCATACTAGATATGGACATTATGAATTTGTAGTTATGCCTTTTGGGTTAACCAATGCACCTGCTGTATTCATAGACCTTATGAATAAAATTTTCCATGAGTTCTTGGATAAGATTGTGTTTGTGTTTTGGGGTTTGGGAAGAGGTTATGTGTGCCTTGTGATTCACAGTTGAAGAGAGAGTTGTTATTTGAAGCTCATAGTTCTTTCGTTTTCAGTTCATCCTGGAAGTACTAAGATATATAGAGATCTGTGGGAGTATTACTGGTGGGATGGATTGAAAAGAGATATTGCTGATTTTACTGTGAAGTGTTTGACATATCAACAGGTTAAAGCAGAGTGGCAGGGATGCTTCAGCCTTTACCAGTGCCAGAGTGGAAATGGGAAAACATATCCATGGACTTTGTTGTGGGATTACCGAGGACATCTCGAGGTAATAATGCAATCTGGGTTATTGTTGATCGCTTGACAAAATCTGCTAATTTCCTTTCTATACAAGATTCTTTCCCTCTAGATCAACTTTCCCATTTGTATCTAAAAGAGATAGTCAGGTTACATGGAGTTCCTCTCTCCATTGTATCGGGTCGTGATCCCAGGTTTACTTCTAACTTTTGGAAAGGCCTTCAAAAGTCGTTGGGTACTGAATTAAATTTTAGTACAGCTTTTCATCCTCAATCAGATGGGCAGTTAGAATGAACAATTCAGACATTGGAGGATATGCTACGAGCTTGTTCTATGGATTATCATGGAAGTTGGGACCAACATCTTTCTTTGGTTGAGTTTTCTTATAATAACAGTTTTCATTCCAGTATACAGATGGCACCATTTGAGGCATTATATGGGAAGTGGTGTCGAACTCCAGCATTTTGAAATGAAGTGGGTGAATGGAAGCTGATGGGACCAGAATTGGTAGAAGAGTTGGCATAAAAAGTTCAGCTGATTCAGAAGCACATGAGAACAGCTCAGAGCAGGCAGAAGAGTTATGCGGATAACCGGAGGAAGGATCTATCATTCGAGGTAGGTAATCATGTTTTCTTCAAGGTTTCTCCTTGGAAAAGTGTGATGAGATTTGGTAAGAAAGGAAAGCTGAGTCCAAGGTTTATTGGACCATATGAAATTCTGGAGAGAGTTGGATCAGTTGCATATCAGGTGGCTTTACCTCCGAGTTTATCTCAGGTACACAATGTTTTTCATGTTTCAATGTTGAGAAAGTATATGCCAGATCCATCTCATGTTTTGAGTCCAGAGGTAGTTCAGCTGGAAGAGAACCTATCTTATGAGGAACAACCAGTCCAGATTCTTGACCATAGATAGCAAGTGTTACGGAATAAAGTGATTCACAAGGTAAAGGTTTTGTGGAAAAACCACATGATTGAAGAGGCAGCATGGGAATCTGAAAATGCAATGAGGGATAAGTACCCCCATTTATTCGATAAGTAAATAAATTGCGGGGATGAAATTTTCTAAAGGGGGGAAAGATATAACATCCCAAGTAAGTAATGAATAATATATATTTTTATCTATGTCTATTAATGATTAAGATAGTGTTTTAGAAGCTTAAAATGAAAATAAATACAATCTTATGCATGGAATACACTAATATTCTTATAAGATTGTTTTACTTCCTTATGATGGAAAACACTTTTTAAATCTATCTCTTGATAATTTTATAAACTATGATTGTCAAAATAAACATATTCTTTATGATTGGGACATCAAAATTTACCTTGTGTGAATTTTTGGTATTTTTCTGACAATGTTCATTTTTTAATGAATAGTGAAAAATACTGCATTTTACATCAAAAATGCTTTTTAATATAATTTATTTATATGATTATATTGTGTTTTGAATTGGTTTTGAAGTGAAATTAGAATATATTTTTACCATTTTATCCAATGGTGGTCATTGGAATCAATTTCACTTTGAAATTAGACTTAAACTGGTGTCAATCTTTTGATACTTATAGTTTTGTAAAAACATGCTTTTTGCTCTGGCAGCGGGAATTAATTATTAAATTAATTAATGTGACTTATATGATTTGAATTTTGTAAAATAGACTTCATTTTTGAATTCGTAATATCAAATATAGCTTAGGGTGAATTTTTTGTAATTTTCTGAAAAACATCAATTTTTGATGAATAGTGAAACCACTAAGTGGTAATCAAGCAAACTGATTTTTCAGTTAATTGAAAGTTTACCACTAATGTGTATTGAATTTTGAAAATCCGACATACATGGTTGTCATTAAGAATTAAAATGTGGTTCAATGAGATTAAAATAATTTTTTGGTGAATAGTAACTTATTAAGTTTTTAATCGCGATTAGTGGTAATTAGTGTAGTTTAAGGTATAAATAATGCTTTAATAATATGAAATGACCTAGACACATGTCCCAACCTTATTGGTTGTGTCATGGCCGACCAAGACAAGCCATGGGTCAACTTGGGGACCCCATGGAGACATTTTGGTTGGGAAATGACATAAATAACTTTTTATTTAATGTAAAAGTAAAAATGACACAAACATAATATATTTTACGAAAACAATTTTTACATGGGGTTATAAAGATCATATATTTGATTATAAATAGTCATTTGAAAGCTAAAATTATTTCCTACATCATAGTATTTTTTATAATTTTGAGATATTAAATAAATTAAATTATTAATGACATAATATTGATGCAGCGATGACATCATTATTTGACAATTTAAATAAAATGGAAAGATAATGTAAAATCTATGAACTACACATGTCCAAAACCAATTGAATGAGTGGATTTCGAACCCTTATCACCTTATACACAAATTATATAAATTTGGGACCTTTTAAAACCGAAAAACATTTTCAAATAAAGTAATATTTCTTTACTTTCCAAAAGTGCCCCTCCTCTCCTCTTATAAAAGGCCCCCACCTCTACCTCATTTCACACACTCCTCAAGCCTTTGGCTCGGCCAACCCATGACCATTTAATCTCTACACATCCCTCTCCTCATCCTAGAAGATTCCCTTTGGGCAGAATCATTTCAAAGGAAGCCTTTAGGCTCAAATCAAAAGGAGTTACACTTTTAAAGGTAATTCATTCTCTCATGTTCATTTGTTTTATTTTGCTTATCCAACCTCCTAAACTCTTTTTATTTACATCTTTTGTAACAACACCAGTATCTTAAATATACTAGGATGTTGTTATAAGATTTATTTGAGCTACACTCTCACACAACTACATAAAATGGTTAAAGAACATATGGTTTCCGTGGATGGCGAAATGCTGCCTCCCGAAACGATGATTGTTCAATACTCATTTAACACCTTCAAAGGTGGCCATTATGATGTCACTATTTTTATATATGATATATAATATGTTTATTGTTTCCTTAAGCTTCTGTTTTTTTTTCATTTTGGGCATACCTTTATGGTTTCCATTATGGGTAAACACGATATCTTCATTTTAGGAAGTGCGGACTACCGCCCCCTGAAAGTGATTTGATTCGTTAATACCATATGTGGGATGTGTAAAGGATAAAGTTAATGATATTATATATGTTATTATACTGGAATTATAATATACTCTTATATCATTATGATTCCATTCTAAAAAATATGAAATAGAAATGGAAGTAGCGTTCATGCGTACGTACGGCTTACCGTCTCCATGAACGGTGCATTTCATTTCTTACCTCTAAATGTGATGTAATATTATAAATACATGTATATTCTGAATATATATGATTTATATGTTATCCAAATCATTAATATCATTCTGGATATAATGAACCTTTGACCAAATTAACATCATGTAAGTGTAAGAAGTCTATTTTTGACTTAAGAACCAAATACCGACAAAATGAACATTATTAACTTAAATGATTACATGATGTCCATAACATGGTATAAAAGGAATAATGAACTTGAAAAAGGTTCTTAAGCAAGTATAGATTAACTCATGTTTACTATTCAGGAGATTAAAGAACGGTCGGGTCAAGTTGGATACAATGTATGGGACTTTGTCTCAATCTCCTTTCATTGAGGCATATTTTATTTTATACACAACTTTCTTTTATACGATGTATAAACCCCTTTGACTTTTAAGTTTATTCAAAATGAAGCTTTTTAATAAAAAGCGTTTACTAAACGACAAAAGGGAATGATTTTGTCATACGTATGAGGCGACAACGACTTCTCCTCCGTCGTGACCGTTATTTGAGTTTCGTCTTCCTCTACAAGCCATACCTTCTTTTTAAAAGAAAAATAAATTCCATGTTTTACTTTTCTTTTATTTTGGTATTGAAAATGGTTTTCACAATGTTTTTTGTGTTGTATTTATATCTTGTGATTGAAATGTGGAAATGTTATGTTTCCTTTATGAATGTTTTATGTGGTACGATTATGTTATGGTTCTTGGGCATTATTATGAAGTCGGGTGGTTCCGTGATAAACTAAGGGCGGGTGAGCCCGATATAGCTCTCCAATTCATTGGGTAATGCGAAGGAGTGAAACGTTAAGGTTTCTCCGAATAGATTTATGGAATATACTGTGATGGGTATTCCAAACGTAACCAAGAGGGTTACTCCCTACGTAAGAATGTTATGAATGCCTCAAGTTACATTTATGTCTTATGATTTCTATGATTTATTCATGATTTTATGAGGTATGTTAAAGTGCCTATGTTTTATGGGTAAAGTATGATTTCATTCTTATGTATATATGAACTCATGTCTCCTTTCCATGTTTTTTTATAACCCATACTGTGTTTTTATGCTCTTCCCACGTTTTTGAAATGTTTTTCACAGGTCAAGGGAAAGGCACATGATAAGATGATAGAGTCAAGAATGTGTCAATAGATAATCCATGTTTTATTTTAAATGTGTTTCCATTGATGGGAATGAAGAATACTATCTTTATGTAACCACTTTGTTTATATGTGGAATGTAATGCAAGTTTTATGATCTAATTCTCTAAAACTCTAAACCCGAAAAGATCCTCAATGTGTAATCTTGTAATAACTCAAGATTATGTAAGGTTTAAGGCTGGGGAATTATAATTTTATCCTGATAACTCAATTTATAAGGAGTCCACAAGGGGAAAACTTAATTCCTCAACAATATTCAGAAACATTAGTGGATGTTTGGAATTATGGTAAGGGTTTCTTTTTCTCATTTTCAAATCCATGAGACATGTTTAATATTTCAAACAACATTTTTCTTTACATGGTATTTTAAATTCCCCATTTCCTTCAAGTATAATTATTATCTCTCATTTCATGATATATTAATATTAATTTAATGATATACCTCTATGTTCTTTTTATTCTTGTGTTATCATTACCATAAGGGGGTTCAATGATTCAAATTTAACTTCTTAGGAAATATCTCAAATTTTTCTCCATGAAATATTTTAGGTACATTAATTACAAACTAATTAATTTATATTACAATATTCTACTAATTCATGTAATTTTATGAGCCATATCAACTTGTTTCATTAAATGACCTTCAATTCAAAGGATACCAAAATGATAAGGGTTTTTATTAGATCATCAACATTCATTGAGTTATAATGATTCTTATTAAACTTATTTATTCCAAGATTGGTTTATTACATCCTAATATTTTATTTCATGTATCTTTATCTTTCTCTCTATGGAAGGGGATTCTTTGGATTCAAATCTTCCTCCTCAATTTATTTCTTCCCCATAAAAGAATTACATTGTTATTAATAATTCATATTCTCATTAACGATGTTTTTTATTCCACTTACATATATTACATTTATATAAATGATTATATTTTTATTTTTATTCCTAAAAATTTGTTATCACGTGATACATTAATCTTTATGTTCTCTAATTTAAAAAATTAGGTTTTATTAACCCATTTTCTGATGTAGGATTTTTAAGTTATTTTTAAATAATGAAAACATTTTACATATTTTAAAAATTAAATGTTTTTTTCTCCCACATCACATCTTATTTATAAATCCTTTATTTAATTTCAAATTTTTATTATTTATGGTTCATTTAAAATAATTTTTTCCCATTGTTTTACCTTTCTGTTTTTAAAAATTACTTTTCCACATGACTGTAAGTTCCTATTTTACAGCAATGATAAAAGTATATTGTAAACAAAATTTTATGGTTTCTCTCACCTTATATGAATTATTCTTTATTATTATTTCACTATATGTTTTAAATGAGTTTAAAACATAATTTAACTTTTAATTAGTTATAAAAGAAAAATTGAATATTCTTATGTTTTCCTTAATTGAAAGTTTTATTTTTAAAGTAATTATTGATTTATACAATAGGATTTAAAGGAATATGTTTTTAAGAAAAAAAAAACATTAATTGATTTTCAAAGAACCATTATTTTATAAAAAAATTCTTCTAGAAATACTCATTGGTTTTAATAGGTTGTCCTTTAATTTTTTATCAAGATTAAAATATTTTGTAAGAAAATATTTTATGGAGTTTTTATGCATTCCAAAAGGAGATATTTCTTCATATATATCAAAATAATTTCTCCAAGAAACGTAAGAGTGATTTTTATTCTATGTAAATACAAATTGCAGTTATGTCTTCTAAAATGGAAATATTTTTTCTATTCCACTATCCATCTTCATTCTTTGTATTGATTATGGAATGTTATAGGGAAATTTTTCATTGAAATCATATCTTTTCCACTGGTTAATTAATTGATGTTGGATGTAAGAATGTTGTAATGTTATAATGGCCCGTATATTTATAGATGATGACTGGTGGTGTCTTATATTTAGATAAAATTAATTGGTTAATGATTTATATGTCCTAATATGATAATGGGAATCAAATATTGATTCTTTGTCCACTATCGAAGCCAAGAAGTGATGCATGGTCTTCTATGTTAATAGAAATCATGTAGTCAAGACTAATATAATATTATTATAAGAATCATTTAGTGAAGTTTTCTCCACTATGTGTATTAGAATTAAGTAGTTAATAATGATCTATTTTATTTGTGGGGATTAGTTATTGATGCCTGCTCTACTATTTTTATCAGGTAATGGTTCGTACTCCACTAGTTTATGGGAAATGGGTAATGATTCCTTCTCCAAAATTTTATGATTTCTTAACCTATGTTAGTTTAAAAGTTTGATGTTTTGTATCATTTCCATAACATGACATATCTTTATGCCTATGATTATTCTTTATTTATCACGTTTATTGTGTCATGATTCCATAACTATATACCATTTAATATGGTTTCTCCATTGATATTACATGTAATTTTTTTCCCATATCCTTTTTAATAAGATATTTATACATGTTCATGTTTTATCAGATTCTTATGATCTAAAACATAATAAAATTTTAATGATTTTTTAATTTATAGAGAATCTGATATCACTAATTTTTTATTTTTCCATTTCTATAGTTATAAATATGTGTATAAAATATGAGAATTATAGAATGGAATCTTGTGAGGTATTATTACATATAAATTTTAATAAGTTTTTTTCAAAGTAAGGTGCATATATAACTAGCCCGCGAAGACCCTAGAACTTTCATTCATGGGATTGTGTAATTATTTCTGAGGTGGAATGATTAGATTATGGAATTCAAGTAAGATAAATATATTTTTTCTTGGTTTTTTATAGTTGGTTTTAAAGGAGGTTTTAGTTATTCTTAGGATTATTTAATTCATTTTTGGGGGCATTGTAATAGAACTTTAGTAAAAATAATATGGAAAAGACTGGGAGATAAAAATATGTATAACATATCATTTGTATATTTTAGTAAAGTATGTATTGTGTGGTCCACTAATAAATTAAATCCTTATTTAGATATTGGAATGTGGATATAACAGTGGAACATATGAACCTATGGGTAATCACCCTAAAAAGGTTAGTTGATTATTAGATCAATCTTCACACATGTGCATGATGAGTGTACCTAAGACTACACAACTATCATTACAATTAAAAATTATATTATTTGGTTAATCATATTATATATACAATAGATTATGAATAATTTTTTATGTTAAGGAATTAGGTTAAGTAATATTAGAGAACCTAACCAAAAAACCTAGATTAAAATGAGGGTGATTTAGGTTGAACAGAAATATAATGTAATCATTTAAAAGATAAATACATTTTGGAATTTATTTTTTTCATGACATTATAATTTACATAATAATTTAATATTGATTACTAATGATTAAAACTCTTAGCTTAATAAATTTATGGATAAAAAAATAAAATAATGTGTATGTTGGATAATACAATAATTCTATTAATGAGAAATGAAATGGGATATAAGATGGTGTTAAAAAAATATTAGGCTCACACGACTATCTTGAGTTATGAATAATAACATGAGCCATTGGAAATATCCAAAAACACTAAATAAGTAAATGATGGAGTTTTATAGAATATCAGGAGATAAGGCTGATGAAGGAAAATGATTGAGCATCCTATATGTCAAAAATGTTGGAAGAGACACCCGAGTGAATGGCATAAAGGATTAAGAAAATGTTTCTTTTTTGGAAGTATTGGCTATTAAGCTTGTAATTTTCAAAGAGATATGAAGAGTTCATACAATACAATGGAAGGTATTGGAGTCCCAACTAATACACCAGACACACTTCAACACTTAAAATACTAGGGTGTGGAGCAATATGAAAATAGCTTCCCCATTTCAAAAAGGATTATATTTATAAAAAATATAACACCATAATATTTGATAATTGATCTTTTATATAGTATATTCCATAGCGTGTGGTATACATAACACCGAACATAAATGAACCATGATATACTATAGAAATATTATTATTTAAGAATAATTGTTTTTACTTAAACTTTTGGTCAGTGGGCATGATTATGAATAACTATATTTTGAATATATGTATAATTTTTCTTGATAAAAAATAATAAATTATTCATTGATTATTGATTGGGTGTAGATTAAGATAAAATCTTTTGAAGTCAAAATTGGAGGTTTTCATAAAACAATTTTTATGTGTGAGATGAAATATTATCTTAAGAGATTAAATTTAACAATATTGATAAATGATTATAAGTAAATATGTAGATTATATATCCAGTTTAATGAATTAATATTCCTTTAATTATGGTTATTGTTTTATGAATGATAATAAACTCATTGTATGCTTCAATAATACATTTTCTTCCAAAATGACAGTTATTTCATTATATGTATGAATATTATAATTAATTTCTTCATTTTTTATAAATTTTTTTTGAGAAATATGAAATAATTAATGAAACAATAATTTCATTACAGTATTATAATGAATGTTTTACAATTTTTCTTAAAGAATTATTTTTTATTGAATAGTGAAAAAGATGTTTTTATAAAACTATCATTTCATTTCTTTAAATAAAATAATATATATAAGTATCATATATTTTGGATTTGGTTTTAATTTATCATAAAATATTTTTGAATAAAAATTATCTAATGAATTAAATATTAATCAATAATATATTTGATTTTTGCATATGTTCACTTTTATCATCAGAATCACATTTGTCTAAAAATTGTTTTTCATCGATTTTAGTATTGATATTTAAATTTATTTATGAAACTTAAACCATTTTAGTTTTTTAAAATGGATTTATAATTTTAAATCAATATGTTCAAATTTTTTATAATTTTAATTATAATATTTTCCATGTAAATAACTTATGGTGCTAAAAAATAGTTATCATAGTAAAGGTAAATTAAGGTAAAAATGGAAATTATATATAAAAGGAAAAAATAACTGAAAACGTATCATTTATTTGTAAATATGGTTGGTTTATATATATCTATAAACCATGTTTTACTATTTTTTGTGGCTTCCTATTAATTTTTTATTATTTCAAAGAGAAATATGTTATGTATTTATTAATAGTCATTCTCTATCATTTTATATCATAAATACGTTATCATGATTAAGATAATATTAAATATATATATTATGAAGGAAAAATCATGACCAAAATTATTTATAATAATTTAATTTCATTTTAATAATTTATTTCTATCTTTTAAATAATGTATTGTTATAATGGCCCAAATCTGCATGGATCGACCCTTTTCATATTCAAGATGCATTCACTGCTCAGAGACAGCTTGGAGGAAGTCTGGAGGAGCTGGGGTACTGAAAACTAAGAGAAGATAACTTTCACATCATAAAAGCATATTTCACGCTATGTAAAATAATTTCATGACATGAATGTGGGATTCACATAATGTAATATTTCAGGGTTTGAAAAATGAAATAAAATTAATAGGTGATGGTTTTTTCAGTAGAAACTGACCTCAAGGAATTACACGATGTGAAAGGGGATAAAACATCTTCTAATCCCCCTGATGATGCAATTTTCTAAGTGTTTTTCCAAACCCATGTGTTTTCAAACCCTACGACTATAGCTTCGTTATCTATTTTCCTAGGATACTCTAAATTCCCCTCCTCAGTGTTTTGGATATCGCTTCAACCATAATAAATCTAGAGTTTCCATCTTCTGTCTGTGGTGAACTGGATTGATGTAAGGTATGTTTCCCTTCATTTTCTAGTGGTTTATACCGAATTGATATCATTTTCCTCTCATTATTCTTTACATGCTATGTAATTTTCATAACCATGTTTCTAATGGGGGTTCTCTCATTTTTTGTTGATGCGGTGGTGTTGCGACATCCTGATATGGATGCAAATCTTGTGGAAGTGGTAATCAGAGATCTATTAAATGGTCTGTATTCATAATAATAATTTCAATGAACTTTTGAGGTAAGGGATTCATTGAGTCCCTATTTATTTATGTGAAATCATAGAGTTAGCCTAACTTGGCCACTTGTATCACAATGAAATTTTCCTAATTAAACATTTGAATTAGATTAAAGAATTTGTATCATTCACAATATCATGTTGCTACTTTTGTACCTTGATAATGGTTTGCCACTTTATTTTTAAGATAGTTTAATATTATGGAATTTATTTTTTTAGGATATTTGTCTTGATAGAAATTGGTAAAGAACATAATGATGGAAATAATTGATAATTAATTCGATAGAATTTATAGAGGAATATTAATAAATCCATTTGTTTTTTTTGTTCTTGTTGTAATTTGATGTTAATCAAATCGATGCAAATTTCCATGTTTAATTAAATTGGTTCATGAACCTGAAAAATATTGATTCTTGTTGTTAAATGAATTAAATCCAAGTTAAATTAATTGTATAATTAATTTGTATTAGTTGTGGTAGATTGTTACTTAGGTTTCCCATATTTGGAACCTATGATAATGAATTAGTTTATTTAAAATGAAATAAGAACCGATTGTGTGATAAAATAAAAGTACTTTTTAGAGACTTAGTTTCCCTATTTCATGTAAATCCCAGCGCCTTGTGTTTTGGAGTTGTGAGAGCTAGTTTTTTTGTGAATGTTGGATGCCTTGGTTTAGGGATGATATCCCATTGTTATATTTTTTCCTACTTCTTGTGATGTGGCATGATCTTAGGATGGATGATCCCAGAGGACTATTGTGGTATGTGGGGTAGGGTGGCCTAATTTTTGTGGCATGATTTGATTCCTGGAGTGGTGAGACACATTGGTATATGCTTGTGGATGTCATGGAGGACTTAGGAGATGATGTAACAGGCTGAAGATGGGCTTACCCATTGTTATAAAAGTTATATGATTATTTGAATCTATTTTTTTATAGTTTTCAGGTTAATTGTTTATCTTCATTCTTTTCCACACTACATGTGGTAGATAGATGTGTTCAGTTATTCTATTTACATGGGAGGCTAAGACACGCGAGGTGTTCCATATGGTTCTCGTGTTTTTATCCTCAGGTTTGGATGAGTTTACTCTATTTCTATAGGTGGAAAATAATTGATGGGTAGTTCATCTACTCACTATGTTGATCCCCTTGTGTTTGGGAAGTGTAAGATGTTTTCATAAAGAACCTGGGGACATGGGATGTAATGTTGTTAAATATATGAATAAATGATTAACCGACAGGGTTGGAGCTTGATGGGATGTAATTACAAGTTTGAACTTCCTAGAAGTCATGGAAATGGTTTTCTTATTCCTGGAGGGCATGGATCTTTGTAGAAATGGTAATGTGATTTAATGTGAAAATGATAATGGTTAATTAATGGTAAATAATTAATTAATGAAAAGTGAAACTAATGAAAAGGAACTAGATCATTTAATGTAGAACGTTAAATTTTTGTGTACATATGGGATATCACATATTAGTAGCGGAAGTCGGGAGTTCGGGAGATGTTAGTTGTAGTAATGTATGTGATTAGGATATTCCCTTAGTGTGGTTTTTAGCTATATTATATCATGTAATTTTTTTGTTTCTATATGATACTCTACCATATCTGTTATGGGAACCAACACCCTAGATATTTTGAGCACTTGGGGGGGGGGGGTCCCCAACATCCTGGTGTGAGGATAGACCGACGATGACTCCCTTCGGCACCACTCTCTTCTCTTGGTAGTTACATGTGATGGTATGAATGTATATTATTTTTCCCCATATATATGTGTAGGGGGCTATAATGGCTTGTGTTTATTTCACAGAAATATATTTTTCATATTGTTTCAGAAGGGATATTATAGGTATAACATGTATAGGCTATGGTGGCATGAGGATCCTTACATGGTGTATAGGATTATTGGCTTGAAGTAATACACTATGTATGACACATGTTTTTCAGGATGTGGTGTCTCCCAGAAACTACCCAGTTACATTGGTTTCTTGGACATGGTGGTGTTATGCATGAGTTTTATATTGATTTATGAGGTGGATGTTGTGGTGCTTCGCCCAGGTCTCTACGGTATAGCCTTTTGGAGAGAGATGCTTAAGACGTGCGATGTGGGGGTAAAGTGGAAAACTAGTGGGGAAGTGGTATAGGGGTATCTATGATATTCAATATTATATTATATTTTCTTGTACATGATACTTGGTGAGAGTGTCCATGGAGAGTCTGGGAACTTAGTATACCTATTTAGGTGACGAGTTAGTTTCACTTATTGTTCACTATGATTTACCATTCTTTATTTACATATAACATGAGATGATATTAGGAGGATCCTATTGAGGATTCTATTATAATCACCCTACATATATACGAACTATTTTTCAGGTTAGTTTCAGAATGTTAGAGATCAGAATGGTTACTACTAGCTTGGGGTTTAACATGATCTATTTGGGCTTCGTGGTTGCTATCGTCTACACTTTTCTTTTGGTACATATAGTTTTCCCTTTCATTTGTAGAATTTATTGATGAAATTACATTTTTGTACATAGGTTTTCTATTATATTTTAGTCTGAACAGAAGTTGATTTGTTTCTAACATATCTATTTCTTATGCATGTGTTTCTCTTATACAGTAATGTCTCCCATCTTCATGTTTTTTATACACTTGGTGCTCGCCAACAGCCAAGGGCCTATTCGAGGCGGGACTTAGGGGTCACTCCCACTTTTCTCCAATTTTTTTCCAAGGAGTGGTACATTTGGGGGGGGGGGTGATAGAGTTGTATCAGAGGCGATGTTAAAGGATAAGATGGAGGTTATAGTTAGGCATAGGTGAGGTTTCATGGGTTGGTAGGGAAATAGTGTAACCTAAGTTAGTAAGAACTATAAGCACATGATACAAATACTTGTTGTAGGGTAGAGACCTAAGAAATGATCATGCATCATTTTTCTTTGTGCGAGTGTTTTAATGGGTAGACCTTGGGATAAGTTAACCTAAAAAGAAGAAAATAAATCAAATAATTAATTGTCAAAATATTTTATAGTCTAGGATTATGAGCTCTAATTGCTTCTTCTTTTGCAGGTATGTATTCAGGTTGACTTCCTCATCAGGTTCACATTGGGAATGTTTAATAGATTGCGCCAGAAGATCGTTGTAGGGTAGAGGATCACGATGATGACACTTAGAGAAGTACACTCTGATAGATTCAATGCCAGAGTCTGTAGATGTACGAGGGATCCATTTCTGGTGAAGTCATGTAAGATTGGTTACAGGAGGTTGTGATAGCCTTCAGTTCTACTCGTACTCATATGGAGAATTGGGAGTCATTGGATTTGTTGATATTGTAAGGGGTAGTGAGGTAGTGGTGGTTCTTCATCCTCAAGGATCATGAGGAGTCAGTATAATCATGGGAGGAGTTCCAATACTAGTTTAGATATGATTTTAATTCTTTGACCATGAAGGCGGCCACTCACTAAAAGATTCTTACCCTTTGGTAGGGGAGCTATAGTGTGTGATATTTTTGAATCTATTTTTAGATCCTTTTATGATATGATTCAAAAATGTTGTCAGATGAGGAGGCTAGGCCGAGGCATATCGAGGATGATTTTCCTCTAGATATCCAGCACTAGGTCACCATGTTTATACTAAAGACATATCTCAAGGTGCTAGAAAGAGAATAGGTCATCGAGAAGACATTATATAGAACCTGATCATTACGAGATGTGAGTTTTTGGGATTCCTCAAGAAGAAGAGATGTGGTCAGAGGTTTCCAATTTTCAAGATAGAAGAGCTTATGATCAGCTAGGGGTGGGTCCTATCCCTAAATGTCTCATTTATCTAGGGGAAAAGGCTCTCAGAACTATTCTATGGGATCAAATATGAGTTTTTCATTGGATTCTAAGGTCATCCGTGGTGAGGGTGAGCGACCTTTCTAAGTAGTCAGCATGCCCCATTTGTTCTTCTTCAGGTTCCTCTATTCTGGCACTTCTAGTCTAGGTATTAGCAATAGTTCTCTCTAGTTTGGTTAAACATATAGTAGATGGGGTAGAAAGAGGACATCCTCGGTATTATCCCCATCCTCAAAGAGAGGAGATCTACCATAGAGGTGGTCTTCTGCATGGTCACAGAGGTTAGGGAGTAGGTCGTGGTTAGCTTCATGCTTTAGCATTTCCAGCGCCATGCGATTTAGACACCATTCAAGGTAACCTTTGATTTTTTTTTTCTATATAGATGAATGAATTTTTCTGATTCAGGAGTGATAAAATGATTTATATAATCTTCCCTTGTCCATGCTTTGGGACTTGAGGTTGATAGGATTCTAGTCCCTTTGGTGTTGAGTACACTAGTTGGAGGTCAAGCTGAATTGTATGAATTATATTGAAAATATGAGCTATTATTAGGGAAACAATACTTATGGGATGATTTCTTATGTTTATATATATATATCCATATGAAATCTTCCTCAACATGCATTGGTCGTATACAGTGTTGGATATCGTGGATTTCTTCCAGAGGCTGGTTGTGTTCTTCGATGCTGATGGAGTGCCAATGGTGATTTTTTGTGAGTGAGACCCTAGGATCGGTTGGAAGAGTGTTCCGTCCTTTTCCTCCTTCATGGTTGAGCATATTCTTATTTCATCAGAGGAATAATAGATTACATTTTCTTGGGTTATTAAAGAGTACCCTGATATCTTTCCATAGGAGGTTGTAATATCACCCCCTCAAAGAGAGATTGATCCTGGGATCAAACTATAGACATATGTGTCTTCTATATCAAATTATTTGTATAGGATGGAGCCTTTTGAGTTGTAGGAGCATCTTATATAGATCTATGTTCTATTACAGTGGTATTTTGTATGACCATGCGTGTCCCTATGGGGTGCATCAGTTTTATTCATAAAGAAGGATGGTAACTGTTTCTGCTTCTATATCAATTATTGTCACTTGAACCAAGTGACAATGAAGAACTGCTATCATATTCCATGGATTTATTATTTACAAAAAACAATAAAGGGTGAATATTTTTTCTTGAAGATCAACGTGTGGGAAAGATATGATCAGATGTGTGTAAAGGATGAGGATATCCTGAAGACTACTTTTCATTGTCATCATACACATTACAAGTTTTTTATGATGCTGTTTGGTGTGACGAATTCTATAGTAGTGATCATGGGGATAATTAACATTGTGTACTAGGAGTTCCTAGATAAGTTCATGGTGGTTTTATCGATGACATCCTTGTTTACTCCTTGTATGAAGAGGAGCATGTATAGCATTTGTGTTCCATCTTAAGAGTTCCTCACTATGAAAATCTATTTGGGATGTTTCCAAAGTATGAATTTTGGGCATGAGAAGTCCATTTCATGGGAAATGTTGTATCCTAGAAAAGAGTATCTATGGATCCATCAAATATATAAGCTATTGTGTCATTAGAATCCCCCAATATAGTGGTAGTGGAGAAAAGATTACATGGTCTTGTAGGATATTAATGGAGGTTCATAATAGATATATATCTGGTTGAGACTCCTCTAATAGCATTGAATATAAATGATTAATTGTTCTTGAAGAATGATTAGTGTTTGAAAGATTCTGAGTATCTGAAGGAGAATTTTGTTAGTGCTCCAGTTCATTGTCTTCTAGTAGAAGGAGTTCAGTTTGAGGTTTTATATACTGTTTTGAATCATGGGATAGTCTGTGGTTTGATGTAGTTGAGATTGGTTGTTTCTTATGGGTCTCAATAGTTATGTCCTCATGAGCATAAGTATTCCACCCACGATCTCCTGTTTGTGGCAGTGGTTTTTCCCTAAAGTTGTGCAGACATTACCTTATCAAATAGTATTTTTTGGTCTTCATTTATCATAATCGCCCGAGGTATTCTTTCTCCCTACCTAAATTGAAAATTGTTCAACATTGGTGGATAGAGTTCTTATATGATTACAACATTGAGATTTCATATACCCATAGAAAGGAGAATGTTGTAGCTAATGTGTTGAGTATGAAGTCACACAATGATGCAGTATGGGAATCATGCGATTCATAGAGAGTGATAGAAGAAACTTTAGCAATGTATCTAGATATGGGAAAATTATAAGGTAGGGGTTGTCCTTTTCAGATGATAGTGTAGTCATATATGGTGTAGAAGGTTAAGGAATCCCAGTTGGTGGATGTTGAGGTTGTGTTCTAGAGATACCGAGTTATTTTTGGTGAGGCCCCTAATAGTTTGTCAGATGATGAACAATACTGAGTGTTGTTTCTTGGAATGATTTTCATTACTTTGGTGATGCATGAGATGGTTCATAGAGAGTTCCATAGTTCTACTTTGGTGTTACATCCTAGAATTAAAGATATGTACTTAGCTATGGGAGGTCAGTTTTGGTGTCCTGGGTTGAAGCATTTTGTTGAAGTGTTTGCGTCTAGATGTTTCATCTGACAGAAGTTAAAGGCCAAGAACCATGTTCGCAGTGGTTTAGTTATTCCATTAGGTGTTCTTCAATAGATGTGACAGAAAATCTCAATAGATTTGTTACCATTTTACCTCAATATCAGGGAGACTATGAAGTTATATGGATGAGAGGGGATTTCTTGACCAAATCATCCCACTTTATAGCAATCATGTAGTCAAGCATAATGGTGGTTTTGTTAAGGAAGTATCTGGATGAGGGCGTGAGACTCCATGGGGTCCCAAGGAAGATCATTTCCAATTGATATCCTCATTTCACCTTCGGGTGTGGATAGGCCTCTAGAATGGTTTTGATTCTCAACTATACCTTACCACTACTTTTAATTTGTAGATGGATAATCAGACAGAGCATACCATCCAGATTCTTGAAGACATGTTTCACTCTTGTGTCATTGAATTTGGGGGTTTGTGGATGAGGCACCTTCCATTGGTAGAGTTATCTTAAAACAATATTTTTCACTACAACATTGGAATGGATCCATTTTAATCCTTTTATGGTCCACCTTTCCATTATCCATTGTGTTGGAATGGGGTCTAAGAGTCAACAATTCTTAGCTGGAACTCATACAGAATACAACATATATGGTTCAGGTGATTCGTAAAAAGATGAAGGCCGTGCAGGACCATTTGAAATTCAATGCTGATCATAAGAGGGGACCTCTTGATTTCTAAAATGGGGATCTTGTGTTTTTTAAGGTGGATCCCCATCAAGGGTAGTGAAGTTTTGATTGTATGAAATAAGATTTCTCCCCAGTTTGTTGGCCCTTTCAATGTGTCAGGTCATGTTTGAGCTATGGAATATTAGATATAGATTCTCTCATAGATGATCTAGATACACGATTTTTTTCATGTGTTTCACCTCCTTCATTATATTCATAATGAATCTCATGTCATCGATTGGGGTGAGATCGATTTTGATGATGATGAGACCTTCAAGGAGAGGCATGTGGAGATCTAGGACCACCAAGAGGAAGTGTTGTGCGGGTGTGTTGTCCCATTGGTTCGTGTCTTGTGAAGGGATGGTGGCTTAGAGGAGATAACCTAGGAGCTTGAGTCATAGATATGCACTCAGTATCATGTGTTGTTGTATTTTTATCTCTTCTCCTGTAATGTTTTTTGTTTTGTTGTTGTAGAACTTTCCTAGTTGTGAGATGGATTCCTCTAGTTATATATTGTGTCTTTATATCTTTTGAGAAGTATCTCCCCTAGTAGAGTATATAGGAAATAGTTGTGTCTATTTCATTGTTTTTTGTTGTTCCTCTAGAGTTATAGTTGATCCCTAACAATGTTGAGATCTTTGAGATGTTTCTCACATGGTCGATCTTTGGATGACCCACTTTTTGTTTTCCTATATTGGTTGGTTTTGGATTCTCAAGGATGAGAATATTTTGATAAGTATTTTATAAAAGGGCCCAGATTTACATGGAACTACCCTTTTCATGTTCTTGCGGCTTGTTGAGCTCGGAGGATGCTTAAAGGAAGACTAAAGGAGTTCGGGTGGTGAAAACTGGCAGAAGGGAACTTTCACAGCATGAAAGTATGTTTCATGTAGTGTTGAATAATTAAATAATATGAAAGTGGGATTCATGTCATCTAATATTTTGGGGGTCTGAAAAATTAAATAAAATTAAGAGGTAATATTTTTTTAGTGGAAATGACCTCAAGGAATTACACACTGCGAAAGGGGATTATACATTATGTAATCCCTCAATACTGTAATGTTCTAAGTGTTTTCCTAGCCTATCAGTTTTCCAAAACCTATGTATGTAGCTTCCCTCTATCTCACCCTAAGTGACATATAAATCCTCCCCTTGTAATTTTAGAGATCTCTTCATTGGGAATCAATCTAAGGCTTCTATTTTCGATCTGTGGTGACCTGTCTTGATCCAAGTTGAGTTTTTCCTTCATTTTCAAAAAGATTCTCCCAATTGATCTATTTTTCCTCCTATTATTCTCTATTTGAATTGGAATTTTATTACCCATGTTTCTAATGTGTATTCACTCAGTTTTATTTTGATGTAGTGGTGTCGCGACATCCCCAGATGGATGTAGATCTTGTGGGAGAGGTGATCAGAGATCCGTTCCATGGTCCGTTCATTTGATAAGAACATCGATGAACTTTTGAGGTAGGGGATTCATTGTTTCTCAATTTATTTATGTGAAATTTTATATTTAACATTAATTGGACCCTTAAATCACAATTAAATTTTCCAAATAAAATATTTGAACATGATTAAAGAATTGGTATTGATTACATAGTGATGTTGCTGCTTTGTACCATGATAACGAATTGCATGTTTATTTTATATATAGTGTGATATCTATTTGATTCATTGTTTATCCTTTTTTTCTTGATATAAATTGGTAAATAAAATTAATTTGTAATTAATTCATAATTAATTAGATAAACGATTAAAGATTCATGTTTAAGGAAGCATGTTGTTATTGTTATTGTAATTTGATGCTAATAAAATTGATGAAAGTGTGCATGTTTAATTGAATTGGTTAATGAAACAGAAGCAGGATGATTCTTTTTAAGTAACTAAAGTAATGTTAAATTAATAATTTATTTAATTTGTGATAGCTGTGATAGCTTGTTTATTTGGTTTCCCTTATTTAGAACTCGTGATTTTGAATCGGTCAATTAAAGATAAAGTAAGAACTAGTTGTATGTTGAAGGATAACTCCTCTGTGGGGATTGAGTTTCCTTCTTTCATATAAAAACCAAGTGGCATATGTTTGGAGCTGTGAGAGCTCATTGTGTGTGAAGGTTGGATGCCTTGCTTTAGGGCCACGATCCTGGTGCAATGTTTGTTTACTACTATTTGTGATGTGATCTGATCTTGGTATGGATGATCTTGGAGGGATGTTGTGGTATGAGGGGCAAGGAGAATAAATTTTTATGGAATAATTTGACACCTAGAGTGGCGAGATGCATTAGAATATGCATGTTGATGTCAAGGAGGACATCAGAGATGATGAAATAGGTTGAATTTTGTCCTACATGTTGTTATTAAAGATTGATTCATATTTGAATCTATTGTTTGGATGGACGACATGTTGTTTGTTTATATGATTTCCTTTTCCCAAGACGTGACGAAGATAGAGGTTTTTTGTAACTATCTTTCTATGGGAGGTGAATATGTGTGTGGTATGAAACATTCTTTCTATGTTTAGATCCTTGTGGTTGGACTAGTTTACTCTTCTACTATCGGTGGAAAAGATTCGATGGGTAGTTCATCTAATCAATATGGTGAGACCCTTCTGTTTCAGGACCATAGAATGTTTTCATAGAGAACCTATAGATATTTTAAGTAATATTGTTAAATAAATGAATAAATACTTAATCCTTGGGGTTGGATCTTTCTAGGATACCATGCCGGGGTTTAAATTCCGAGAATCTATGGATTTGGTTTTCTTATGCCTAGAGAGAATAGATATTTGTTGAAATGGTAATGTGATGTTGTGTGGAAATGATAATTGTTAAATAATTGTTAATAATCAATTAAAAAAAGTGAAACTAATGAAAATAAATAAGATCATTTAATTTATCTCTTTAATTGATTGTGTGCTTATAGGATATTTGCTCATAGCCGTGGAATTTGGGATTCTGAGAGATGTTAGGTTAAATTGTGTATGAGACTATGATATTCCATTAGTATGCTTTTAAGATATATTATATCATGTTCATTTTGGTTTTCTCTACACTACTCCAACCAATTAGTTATAGAAACTGACACCCTGGGGATTATGGTGCTTGGGGGGGGGGGGTGTTTTCCCTAACATCATGGTAGGAGGATATATGACCGAATACCCCCCCCTTCCCCCACTCTCTTATATTGGAAGTTACTTAGGATGGTATAAAAAATAGTTAGTTTTACCCATATATGTGTGTAGAATACTATAATCTATTTTGGTTATTTCACACACATATATTCTGTATATAGTTTCATATGGTCCATTATAGGTATAACGTGTATAGGCTGTAATGGCTTTAGGATCCTTACTCAGTGTATGAGACGTGATATATTGAGGAATAATACCAAATATATGATATACATTGTAAGGGATGTGGTGGATCCCCAATGCAACATGGTTAGTTTGGTTACATGGATGTGGTGGTGTGATGGACATGGTGTATATTAACACATAAGGTACGTGTTTTGGTGCTTCGCCTAGGTGTGTGCAGGGTATCCTTTTTGGTGGGAAATTCTTAGGACATACGACATTGGTGTAGAAAAGATAACTAGTGGGGAAGTGGTAGTGGGGTACCCTTGATATTAAATATTGTATTATATTCTTTTGTATGCATTTCTTATTGGGAGTATTCTTGGTGAGGCTGAGAACTTATTTCACTTATTTAGGTAACCAGATAGTTTCACTTGTTGTTCACTATGATTTAGCATGATTTCTTTACCTTTTATGCTAGAGGATTTAGAGAGGATCCTACTTATTATAATATTATACTCACCCTACATATATAAAAAAAATTCAGGTCATTTTGAGTAGGTTGTATATCAGGCTAGTTACTACGAGCTTTGGGTTTTGTAGGAGTAGTTTAAGATTCGTGATAGCTGCCATCTTGAATTTTCTTTTGGTACTCGTAGTTTTCCCTATCAGTTTTAGTAGTTATTGCATGAAATTAAATTTATGTACTTGGGGTTTCTCTTATATTTTATTCTGAGTAGGAGTTTGTTGGCGTTTATCTTATCTCTCTCTTTCTCATCTGTTTCTCTTAAAGGGTAATGCCCTCTCATCTAAATTCTTATTATACCCTTAATGCTAGTTGCTAAATCAGGGTTTGATGGAGGTGTGAATTAGGGGTAACTATCTCTCTTTCCCCATTGCAGGTCTACGAGGGGCCCACTTTGTGAGGAGGGGGTCATGAAAATAATTATTTAAAATGTTTATGTAGTTTCAATACAACGCTTGTGAATGCATATGAAAAAATTAAATAAATAGTTTTAAAAATACCTAAAGTGATAATATACATTTTTGTTATGGTATTATACGAATTTCAGAGATACTTATGAAGTATATGTGATGATATACGAGTTTTAACTCGAATTATATTTTCATATTTATTGCATTATAGGAAAATTTTGTGATTAGTCCCAAAAATGAATTTAAATGGTATTTAATGATTAAAGAATAATTTGAAAACAAAAAAGGTCCCATAATAACTAAATTTGATGTGAAATTTTCCAAAATATCCCAAATGGTCAATTTATGTGCCACTTTTCATTTTTAAAATAACTTCTATGACCCTTGAGGATTTTTTATATTTTTTGGAATTATTAAGGTTAAACAGGGTTAACGAGGGGTTAAACCAAAAGATAAGGTTTAAAATGACACTTAATCTTATATAAATTTTATTTTTTATTATATTTTTACCTGAATGTACTTATATTATAATTGATGTCACTTTCGGGGCACTTTACTTGAGTTAGACACTTGATATATATTAATATTTAATATATTTACAAGATTTACACCAACAAAACATATAAAAGAGAATATATACTCCTCACTTAGTTTCACTTATTGGGACATTAATATCAAGAAATACATAACTAGATATCTTTATAAAATACCTCCCTATGTCTTATAGGTTATACTATCAAAAAAATACCAACCTAATAAGACTTATTTTGAATGCCAATGGAGGTCTTCCAAATAAGATGTATAATTCTTAAACAAGTTTTTCATGTTCATTTCTTCTTCTAGATCAATATATTATTTTTTAATCATGAATAAATAATAACCAAAGTGTCTTCCATATACATAAATTTATTATTATTATGATAACATATTATTTTACCTTCTTTTCCATGCTATTAGAAATTAAAATATTGCTCCTGCCTATATGTAAACTACCACCTACATGCATCAATGTGTCTAGTTTTCAGTCACTTTATCACATGAATGGTTATGTAGATGTTAATATTTAATATATAAAACATTTATTAAATTATAGCGATTCAATAATGATAAAATATTACTTACATTATTACCCTTTTTCTCTATTGGATAATGATAACGTTGCTCATGCGTATGTGAGGAATACAACCTCCATGAAGCCAAGTGATTCATTTTTCATTATATCCTCACATTTATGGTTATATAGATAAAAAATGAAAAATATAGTATTTATAACATATTTATTTTTTAAAAATTAAAATATTATCTAATTTATTTTCTTTACCCCCAATATAAAAATGAAAACACTGCTCATGCGTACATAAGAACTAACGTGTCTGTGAAAATATTTAATTCATTTTTCATAACCACCTTACATGGATGATTGTAAAATTGTATTTAATATATAAAAATAATAATTGTTTCATGATTTATATTCTATATATGATAGATTAATCCTTATTTTTTACCTTTGTTAACGTATTAATGTTATTTTGGGATTACGAAACGAATTTCCTAAAAATGTCTTAAATTAATCTATTTAGTAACTATATTCAATAGTGTAAACGATATGGAACAATGAGCCTAAAAACATCAAAATTTTAATATTTAAATTCAATTTTTATAACCTACACAGTGAATTAGAAGGTATGAATAATAATAACCAAGTTATTAAATATATATAAATGATCTAAAATATTAAAATTCATTAATTAATTGTTACCATGTTAAAATTTATCACCATGGTAATGGGTAAATTAGGTTAAACTAGGATTAAATTAAGTGATATGGCCATATTTTAAAATCTTAATTCTTATATAATGAATTTAATTTGAATTTGATCATATTAGGGTTGTATTTAAGTTATTTAATTGAATATTTTCCAGGAATATGTCCAATATAATATTTAAATCAATAAAGGGTCTATAATTTTACTCTCTTAGTTTTAAATATATATTATGTGTTAATATAAGGATAAAAAATTGTTATGAATGAATATAAATGTCAATTTTTAGCATAATGAAATTATTTTCAAGATATAAATTTATTTCAAATTTTTAATAAATATAAAATTACCTTAATTTCTTATGAAACATTGATGCAATATTTCATCAATTAGTAGATAAGTAAAATAAATATTTTTATTTATATTAATTATGATATAATATGAATTATTTATACCATTCGATGAATTTTATAGACTAATGTGACATATTAGTGTTGATTTAACTGATTTTATTCATATTCTATACTTTTTATTTATGTATTTTAAATCAAAATAAATGGCTAGTGTCATAATTGACATTAATGATATTTTATTAAAATAATATTTTATTAAGTAATTTTAAAATAATTAAAATATTAAAAGTGGATAAACTGGATAATATATATCTTTTAAAATGTAATAATTTTTTCATTTATGATTAAATAGTTACCTTATATGTAAATTTATAATTTTTTTAGAGTGAAATATAAGTTACGGTGGTTAATGTTAAAATAGGTTAACTAATGGGTTAAACAAAAAGATATGGTTTAAAATACTACAGAAACCTGTAGAAAATTAGTTGGTTGATGTTATTTAAACCATATAATATCTTTAATTATAATATATGGCCATTTTTAAGAATTTTGGATAGATAGTAACTTTATTATAATTTAATATTTAAATAACTTCCAAAAGATAATTGCACCTCAATTATAAAAGGCACCCCTTATTTCACTTCTTCACACCAATTTAAGCCATCTATATAAACCAAATACAATAATTTTATCATCCAAAATATCCTATAAATATTTTATAGTTTTATTTTATTCAAAAAATACCAAACCTAAGACCATTAATATGATATCTAAAGGTGTTCTTTCAATGAAGAGGAAATCACCTTGATCAATCACTTTCTTTTTACTTATTATTTTCCTCCTATAAAATTATGGTATTTATCATAAAATAATATAATCACTATAATAAATATACTAAAATGTAATTATAATTATAAAATCACTATTTTTAAACCTCTTTCCCATCAAATGTTAAGTGAAAGTATCGCTCGTGCGTATGTACGACTTACTGTCTCAACATAGAGACATAATTATTTTTCCACCACCATATTTTATGGTTTGTTATTATGATGGGTTTAATGATTATATGGTATAATTATGACATAATTATACCTCTATAAATATAACGTCACATATAAATTCTTACATTACAATCCATTGGTAACCAATAATGTCTCTTTCACAAAGGTGAGGACTATCGCCCCCACGAAACAATGTGATTTGTTTTTTTTAATTTCTATTTTACAAACATGGTAATAATAATATATTTTATTTATATATATTTTATACATATATGATATAATATTTATTATTTAATGGTTAATAATTATTTACCGTTATTTTTTCCATCCTTCGAAAAATTAAAACAACATCCATGCATATGAACGGTCCACCATCTCTAGGAATGTTGTAATTTATTTATTTTGTATATAAATTGTATGGATGACTCTAAATATGTATATAATAAATATATATGATTCTTATATTTTTATTAAAATTTTTGATATTGATAAAACATGATCAATGTACAAATACCAAAACCACCAAACCCAAAACATACATAAAAAACTAAGTAATTGTAACTCAGAATAGTGATTAAATAATGAATTATTAATAAATTCATGATAAAAAGGATATAAGTAAATCATATATGATATTATTTATAGGTTTATAGTTTTTTAATATAATTATAATTTATCTATATTTTTTATGTAGGAGTCTTAGACACGTAAGAAGAAAATAATACCCGAGCTAAGGGTTTATTTTACAATATCATCATTATATTGATCTGTTTATATTTAAGTCTCCCTTGGGGGAATTGTTTTAAATTTGTATCTTAAATCGAATATATTTATTTTCCGATTTATATTCGTTAACTTTTCAATAAATATTGATGTTTTCCTTTCTTTGGTACTTAATATTATTGATTAATTTTATTTAGAGAAAAGATGACTTTATTTCTCTATTCGGTTGAAAATCTTCTCTATCATAAAAATGTTTTATAAAAAATTATTTCCATATTATTTTTACTTTTATAAAATGATTTTTAATGATTTTTATATTTTGTTTATCTTTTAATTTTTTTTCAATGTTATTTTCTTATCATTATATGAATGAGGTACTTATTGTCATTTTTTCACAAGTGTGAATGGAATGTTTTTTAACTTATAAAACATGAATTAAATCTCATTATATCATGAATGATTATTGAATATAATATTCTATTACATTTTTACATTTTTAGTTTCAGAAAAAATGTTATCCTAAATATTTGGGAAATTTTTAGATTTTAAATAATTGTTTTCAATGTGAAAATTCATTTTTTTCTAAATAAATTATCCAATGAACATCTGAAATTATTTTCATCTTTATCAACATAATTTTTGGAATATTAATCTTTAATGAGATTATTATCTCATGATACCTTCCTCCAAACTTCTATGAGTGGTTTATAATCCACTTGACTAGGGTAAGTATTGAAATTTTGTGTCTTAATTAGTCTAATAAGGAAAATTATTGGTTTTAAGGAATATGGATTAAGTTGAATAATTTATTCATATAATTAATGTATTGGGATTAGTAAGTGATGGTTTTGGCCCTCTATATGTAACATCCCAGGTAAATAAATAATATAACATTTTCATATTTATTAAAATTGTTGAATTAAAAATTAATTTTACTTTAATGGGGATGCTATTTTTCATGGTGTACATGATACGCAACAACATGTTTCTTTGAAAACATACATTTCACACAACGTTGAGTTATACTGAATAATATTAATATAATATTATTAATTAAAATTTTAGTTAACACATAGCCGTTGTATAGGCCAGAATGAACAGAACTAATTAAATATGATTACACATGTTTGTTAAATGTTTATACATTTATCCAATAAATTTTAGAGGCTTAAAATAAGAATGAATCCAATTTTAAGCATAAAAACTCTAATATTCTTTAAAAGGTCGATATACAAACTTTTAATGGAGAGCCATTTTTAAATCAAGTTTTTGTATATTTTATATATTATATTCGACAAAATAAAATTCTTCGTTAGAATCATGACTTCAAAATTTACTTTGGATAAAATTTTGAATTTTTCTGATAATGTTCATTTTTTAATAAATAGTGAAAAATACTGTATTTTAATTCAAAACTGCATTATAATATAATATATTTATATGTCTATATAATATTTTTATTTAGTTTTAAAGCATAATTTGATTATTTTTTCCCATTTAATTAAATTTTGTTCATTATTAGTAATTTCTCTTTGAAATTAGACATAAAAAAGTGTCAATATTTTGAAAGTTATTATTTCTTAAAAACACGCTTTTTGTTTTGACAATGGGATTTCATTTCAAATTAATTAATGCAACCAATTTGTTTTGAAATTGGTAAAATATACATCATTTTTTATTTCGGAATATCAAATATATATTAGGCTGAATTTTTGGTATTTATCTAAGAACTATAAATTTTTTATGAATAGTGAAAACTCTGAGTAGAAGATAAAAAACAGACCTTTTCATTTAAATAAAATTTTATAGCTTCAATGAATTGAATTTTGTATATCCAACATACATGGTTATTATCAATATGTAAAATTCTGTTCGATAAAAAGGAATTTTTTTTTTGAATAGTAACTTTTGACTTTTTTTACTCCGGTTAAATGTAAATAGAGTAATTCAGGGTAAAAATAATATTATAATAATATAAAATTACCCAAAAAGGTTTCCTTTTAATATTTTTTGATAAATGTATGACCATGGGAATCCTAGGGTTGATTTTGGGACCCCATGGAGTAACATAAGAGTGATAATGACACTTTATATTAATTATTTTAAAGTAATGACAAAAATGACTTAAACATATATCTTTTAGTAAATAAATTTTTACATGGGTTTATATAAGTTATCTATTCAAATATAAATATTAATTTGAAAGATAAAAATATTTCCTACATCATGGTAGTTTTTTCATAATTTTAGAAAAAATAAATAAAATTATTTATGACACAATGATGATGTAGTGTTTACCTCATTAATGAATGATTTAAATAAAAAAGATTAAAAAAAATAAACAAATTATCCAAAACCTGTCCAATTCTTATTGGATGATTTTATTTCGAACATGAGTCATCTTATCTTCTACTTTTATGAGTTTGGGACTTTTATAAACTGAATATAATTATATAATAAAATAATATTTTTAAACATTCCTAAAGAGCCTCTCCTCACCCTTATAAAAATCCCCCTCCTCGAACCCATTACTAACACCTCTCAAGACCCTTGGCTCATAAAACGTCTGGCCAACTAGGCTAACTACATCCCTCTATTCCACCTAGAAGCCTTACCATAGGCAGAAGACACTTCAAGAAATCCATTTAGTACAAACCAAAAGGAGTTATCCGATTTAAAGGTAACATCTTCTCTTAAGTTATTTAATTTTATTTTACTTCTCCATCCCCCTAAAATATTTTTATTCCTTTATTTTATAACAAAAATATTATCCACAATATACTAGGTTTTTTATGATATGGATTCTAACTACACTTATACACACATCCATCTAATTTGTAAAGAACATATTGTTGATATGGACGACGAACTATAGCCTCACGAAATGATGATTTTCCAATATTCTTCTACCACCTCTAATGGTGGGAATTATGATGGAACTATATTTATATATTTGATATATAACATGTTTATGTTTTCTATATTCTCCTTTAATATTAATTTATAAACATACCTTTATGCTTTCCAATATGTGTAAACACGATAATTTCATTTGAGGAAATGCAGACTACCGCCCATCAAGGTGATATGATTCGTTCATGACATAAATGGAACGTATAAAGGATGGAGTTAATGAAATTATTTAATATATTTATCATATGATATTATATTGGAATAAAAATATTCCTATGTATCATTCATTTTCAATTACTTTTAAAAATGGAAAAAATAAATGTAGCGTTCATGCGTACGTATGGCTTACCGTCTCCATGAACGATTCATTTCATTATTTATCTCCAAATTTTATGTACTATTTTAAATAAATATATATATTTTATATATTTAAATGATATATATGATATTTAAATTAAGAATATGATCTTGTAGATAATAGACTTTTGACAACATGGACAATTTGTAATTATAAAATGTTAATTTTTTACTCAAGTTCCAAACATTGAAAAATTGTCCGATATTAACTGAATTAATTATAATATTGTTATTTGAAATTAATAAGTTATATAGAAGGAATAATAAAAATTAAAAAGTTTCTGGATCATGTATAAATTAACTTTAGTTTATTATTTAGGAAGAATAAGGAACAAATGATCCATGTTGGACACGTGGTAAGGGGTTTCTTATCTCACTTTTAATTTTGTGAGATTTCCATTGTTCAAAACTTATTTATTGAATGTGGTGTATTGTGTAATGAAATTTGATATATATTTTCATGATTCTAATTATATTCATGGTATTATGTGATTAATTTGGTGGTTATTAACTTTGGTCCATACGACTCAATTGACTACGACATGGTAAGGGGTTTTCATCTCCATTTTTATTCCTATGAGATTCATACTATATTGCAACTATTTTCCTTTAGTGTGGTGTATGTACTTCCCATTATCTTATTCATTGTGTAATATAATTTAATTTATGGGTATTTACATCATAATTGTATGATCCTTTTTTAATTTGGTGTATGTTTTGTAAGTTACCAAATCAGTAAGGGAACCTTTCACCATGATATTTTTAAAAGAATTCTATTTGTTATGTATTATAATTTACATTTTATTATGTTGGGATATGATATTAAATAACTTTATTACTATAAATTTTATTTCCATGTGATGAGATACCCTTTTCTCTCTCATGAACTCTTTTTTGGAAATTTTATGTGACTTCGTTAGGTTGTTGAATTTTTGTAAAGGAACTTCTAAAATCAATATCAGTTCTTTGTGTTAAACTTATACTTCTTTATTATGTTGTGATAGGAATATGTGAGAATGAACTCTGTTTGTTTCACACTTAATATCCACTTATATTGAGTGTAATCATATTTTCCACTCATAATTATGTATTTTATTTATCCTTAATCAAAGGATACCGTCTTTATAAGGGATTTCATCTCAATTTACATTCCCTTGAGACTTCATTGTTGTTATGTGCCAATTAATTTTTATATGGTGTATATACAATCCTTTGGAATATTATATCATGAATTACTTTATTCTCAGGGTATTATATGGTTTTGATTAAATCATATTCCCCAATTTTTTTTGTATTCAAGCATCTCTCATTTGGTTAATAACTCCTTAACTAAGATATTGTTTTTAAAGAATTATTATTATAAATATTTATCATTAACAACCATATTTACAATATAGTTTTAATGATTTATTTATAAGGAAATTAAAATTGTAAAATTTTAATACCTTTAAAAGTTTCAAAGTGGTATGAGACACATTAATCCAAAAATCTCTTTATTAAATTTTTTAAAAGGTTTCGAAAATGGTCTTCATAAGGCATTGATTACGTTAATATCTTGAAATGATATATTTTGATTGCAATGTAGAAATGTTATCCTTACTTCATTATTGTTTTTTTATTTATAATGTTACTTGGAAATGTTATGTGTGGTAATATCATAAACCAAAGGACGGGTGGTTCGGTGACAAACCAGGATCAACAGTTACATTATAACCTCCAATGCATTGGGTATGGAAGTCGGCCATATGGCTATTCCATTAAGTGATATGTGTGGAAGTCAACCGTATGGTTATTCCATCTATGTATGTTTATAACCCAAGATACCTTAATATGTTATGTGTACTTTCTATGGGTTTTAATTTAATATTTTGGTAACAAAAGGGAAAGCAATGACCTTTTATTCAGTGAAGAGTTTTTACTACTTCATAAAAGTTGAAAAGTATTATTTATGATAATGTATTCATGGTTTATTTTCTATTTTGAAAAAATAACAATTTTCCTTTTTTATGTATCCTTTACTAAGATTTTTTCACATCCCGTGTTTTTGAAATGTTTTTCACATGACATAATGTGGAATAGGGTCAAGGATGAGATCATGGAAAAGTCATGATGTCTACAACATGGAACAAGGCATGTTTTTAAGAGTTTTTATTTTATGAAAAAATGGACACTGAGTAGTAGTGTATACATATAATATTCAAGTTGATATATAATAGTTATGGATTAATTTTCTAAAACTCTAAACCTGAAAAGATCCTCAATGTGAATTATTCATTTAATTCATGATTATAAATATGTTTAATGTTGGTTCCTTAAAGATGGTATCAAAGGTCATTTTAGACAACTTTAGGGATTATGTTTTTTCGTTAAACAACGGGTTAGTCCCTATGTATTTTATTTTAGTTATGTCCTTTTTTTATAACTTTTTCAGATCATGAAAATTTGTTTACAAATGGAAGGAGGAGGATATCAAACGACACTATTATCTCTTCCAGATGACATGCTTGCAATAATTATTGCAAAGTCTGGTTCATATGATTGTGACACTTTTTCTAGCATATAACTCACTTGCAAGTAGTTATTTGGGATATCAAAAACATCTACTATACCTCGATATCATCGGAGATCATGGATTGTATTTAATGAAATCCTATTTTCAAAATATTCTCATATTTTCAGGAAAGGTAAATATTATCAAGAAACTTTCAAATATTTTACCATATCACAGGATTTTGAAGAATTTTATGATTTTGAAAATGGTGCCCACGAAGTATACCATTGTGTAACCTATTTATATTTTCTTTTACAATATATTCTCCAACCACATACTTATGGTATTTTAAAAGGACCATTGATTGAAATTTTCAACTCAAATTCGGTTCGACTGTTTTATAAAAAACAAGTTTTATCAGATGTTTTTAAATTATATGTCATAAATGATTATTTTCCAAAACATTTTTACTACGAACACCCATATGATCCAAGTTGTACAAGGTGTATTTGGATTAAGGAAGAAAATTATTTTGATGGATCTCTAAATCATTGGTGCAATGCATGTACCTTCTACCTATGCGAACAAGATGATGATGAAACCATATGGACACCATAATAAAGTTAAGTTGTTCTTTCTATTAGGAATAGTTTTATTTTACCATATGGAGGTGAAATAAAAAAAGGAAATATATATAAGGATATATAAATTAAGATGTTGTGTTATTAATGTGTTGGGATGAAAATGAAAGCATTAAGAAAAAATTTGAGGTTAAATCATTTTAGGGTTATTTTTGAGTTTTATAAAAAGGAAAACCTGTAAGATTGGTGACAACCCATCGCAT
Source organism: Viscum album (assembly GCA_963277665.1). NCBI lineage: Eukaryota > Viridiplantae > Streptophyta > Magnoliopsida > Santalales > Viscaceae > Viscum > Viscum album. Next base: position 624,737,677 of record OY728147.1, read on the forward strand.
CTTGAAATTCCATGGGCACCAAACCCACAACTAATGGGCGACAATGGTGCATCCCCTACCACTGGCCTACGTGAAGTCCCTAGTTATTATGATTAATTATTTTTAGTTAATTGATTTTTTGTATCACGAATAAGTTGATATTGGGAAATTATGTTTTATAAAATGGATATCCTTAATATTGGAAAATGATTTGGTGATTAAACAATAAATGTTATTTTGGAAGATGCGTTTTCTTTCGGTACATTATATGAAGAAAGGAAATATAATACTTTGGGATCTCATTTGTGGAGTAATGTTTGAAATATTATTTTTTAAAGAATCTATGTTTTAATGTAGTCATATGGAGATTTTTTTATTTATGAAAATGATAAAGCTATAATAGAGAATATTTTATTAGGTTAATTACACTTTAGTATGAGACTTTAAGAGTAGTTGATGTTATTTGGAGATAAATGTTAAGATTTATCATGGAAGATTATGGGATAAAATACTTCTAAGTTTTGGGTTTCAATCTTAGGTTGGGTTACGTTGAATAATTTTAAGGATATTTGTGTATTGAATGGTATTGGTTGACCTTTGGGTAGTTTTTGGGGAATTTTAGAGATTATGAATAGTTTTTATTTTTATAAAGGATTATCATTTTGGGGGATTATATCATCTTGTACTAACCATTTTTGTTTTTGATGATGTATAAAGACAAGGGAATATATTGTTCATCTATTATGGATTATGTGATAGTCTAGAAGTTGATTCTAGCGCATTTAATGTGACCAAGTCAGTTTGAACACTCATCATTTGGAGAAAAGATGAGTTTGTGGTAGAAATTTACTACAGGATGAAAGTCTACATGAAAAGTAAGTATGTTTCCATATGTTTTTAGTTAAGTTCATAAATAGATTCATCAAATTTATGAAAAGTAACTTAAAACAAAAATATTTTCCTTTAACTTTTCCAACTACAGAATCAATGACCATTTAACCAATCACAATTTTGTGATTTTCTTTCGGTTAACATTTTTTGAATCATGTTTTCTACCACCCTCCATCAAAGCTTAATGGTTTTTTTCTCTTCCATATACATGTTTTCCAACATGGAATCCTAGTTTGGGCTATCTATAGTGACCTATGTAATCATCTTTCTTTATTTTCATGTGATATTTTTATTGACTCTTTTTATAATGTGGGACTTTTAATGATGTTTCCAAGCCCAATTTGAAAAATGAGTGGGTGAAATTACCAAAACAGGGGAATTAAATATTAATTTTACTTTAAATGGGATTCTATGTTCGACAATGTACTTGACATGAAACAATAGGTTTCTTTGAAAACATATGTGGCACACAATGTTGAGTTATACTGGAAAATATTAAGATAATATTATTGTTTAAAATGGTAGATAAATCAAAGCCATTGTATTGGCGGGAATGAACAGAACTAAATACAATATTTTTACACATTTTTTTTGAATTGTTTTTACATTTATCCAATAAATTTTAGAGGCTTAAAATAAGAAAAAAATACAATTTTAAGAATAAATACTGTAATATTTCATATAAGTCCGATTTACCGCCATTTGATAGTGAACCCTTTTTAAATATAGATTTGTGACCTTTATATGTTATATTTAACAAAATAAAATTATTCTTTAGAATCGGGACATCAAAATTTAATTTGGATAAAATTTTAGTTTTTTTATAATGTTCATTTTTTAAAAAATATTGAAAAATACAATATTTTAATTCAAAACTGCCCTTTTATCTCATTTATTTATATGTATATATTATCTTTTTAATTGGGTTTAAAGTGTAATTTTATTATTTTTTACCATTTAATACAATTTTGGTCATTGGAAGTAATTTCATTTTGAAATTGGACATAAACAAGTGTCAATCAGTAGATAGTAATTATTTCTTAAAAACCCGTTTTTTGTTTTGACAACGAGAATTAATTTTAAATTAATTAATGCAACTTCTATGTTTTAAATTTGGTAAAATAAACATCATTTTTGAATTTTTAATATCAAATATAACTTAGGCTGAATTTTTGGTATTTTTCCGAGAAAACTTCAATTTGGGATGAATATTGAAAACACCAAGTAGTACTTAAAAACCGACATTTTCATTTAAATGAGTTTTTAACACTTTTGTGAATTTGAATTTTAAAAAATCCGATTTACATGGTTATTATCAATATGTATAATTTTGTTCAGTAAGATGAAAATAATTTTTGGTGAAAATTATCTTTTGTCTTTTTTTTTACCACTGTTAATGGTAAATAGGGTAATTCAAGGTAAAAATAATATTATAATAATATAAAATTACACTAACATGTGTCCTTATTCTATTACATAATAAATTTTAGTCCATTGGAGTCCTTGGGTCTATTTTGGGACCTCATGGAGCCACTTAAGAGTGATACTAGCACTTTATATTAATTAATTTAACGTAATTACAAAAATGACTTAAAAATATATCATATGGTAAATCAATTTTTACATGGGGTCATATAAGTTTTCTATACAACTATAAATAATTATTTGAAAGATAAAATGATTTCATATATTATGGTATTTGTTTTATAAATTTTAGTCAACAAATAAATAAAATTAATTATAACAGAATGATGATGTTGTGTTTACCACATTAATGAATGATTTAAATAAATAAGATTATAAAAATTAAAAAAATATCCATAACCTATCCAATTTTTATGGATGATTTTAATTTGAACATCAGTCATATTATCGTAGACTTTAATGAGTTTTAGACCTTTTGAAATGGAATATCATTATATAATAAAATAGTATTTTCAAACTTTCATAAAGAGCCCCTCCTCCCCCTTATGAAAATCCTTCACCTATAACCAATTACTCACACCTCTCAAGACCCTTGGCTCAACCAAAATCTACCCAATTAAGCTCACAACATACTTATATTCCACCTAGAAGCCATACATTAGTCAAAAGGCACTTCATTAAATCCTTTTGCTTCAAACTAATGGGTGTTACCCGATTTAAAGGTAACATCTTCTCTTAAGTTCTTTTCTTTTATTTTACTTCTCCAACCCCTAAAATAATTTTATTACATTATTTTATAACAAAAAAAGTATCCTAAATATACTAGGTTTTTTTATGAGATGGATTCAAACTACACTTCCACATACCTTCTTCTAATTGGAAAAGAATATATTGTTTCTGTGGACGGCGAACTATTGCCTCCGAAACGATGATTGTTCAATATTCTTCTACCACCTCTAATTGTAGAAATTATAATGGAAAATGATTTATATATGATATAAATTATGTTTAGGTTTCATATATTCTTCTGTTATTTTTATTTACAAACATACCTTTATGCTTTTCAATATGCGTAAACAAGATAATTTCATTTGAGGATGTGTGAACTACCACCCCTTCAAGGTTATATGATTCGTTTGTGAAATACATGGAATGTATAAAAGACGACATTAATGAAATTATGTAATATATATATATATATATTTCCTTTGAAATTACACTATAATTACAATATACATAAGTATCATTTAGTTTCCCTTCCTTTTAAAAATTGAAAAAAATGTAGCGTTTTTGCGTATGTACGACTTACCATCTCCCTAAATGGTGTGTTTCATTCCATATCTCCAAATTTAATGTACAATCGTATATACATACATATACTTGATATATATGATATATATGATATTTAAACTAGTAATATGATTCTAGAGATGGAAGAATTTTGACCACATGGACAATTTGTAATAATAACAAGTTCATTTTTTACTCAAGTTCTGAATATCGACAAAATCTCTGATACGAACTCAACAAATTAACTAATTGTTATAGAAATGTAATAAGTTATATAAAATTAATATTAAACTTGAAAAATTTACTTAATCAAGTAGTAATTAACTTATGTTTATTATTTAAGTAGAACAAGGAAGAAATGAGTCAAGTCGGACACCTGGTAAGGGTTTTCTTATCCCACTTTTAATTTCTTGAGATTTACATTGTTTTCCACTTATTTATTTCATGCGGTGTATTTTTCACTGCCATTTGATATATATTATCATGATTATTTTTGTATTCATGGTATTCTGTGATTAATTTGGTGGTAATTAACTTTTAGCAATACGACTCGATTGATTACAACGTGGTAAGGGATTTTCAACTCCCTTTTTATTCTCGTGAGATTCATCCATATTGCCACTATTTTCTTTTACTGTGGTTTATGTACTAACCATGATAATATTTATTGTGAAATATAATTTAATTTATTTTATTTACATCTTCATTGTATGATCCTTTTTTCATGTGCTGTATGTTTCATAAGTTACAAAATCGGTAAGGGAACCTTTCACCGTCCAATTTTTAAAAGACATATTTTTGTTATGTGTATTAATTTACATTTTATTATTTTGGAATATGTTATTATATATCATTATTGATATAAATTTTATGCCAACGTGACGAGATACCCTTTTCTCTCTCATCAACTCTTTTTTCTGAAATTCTAAGTGACATCGTTAGGCTGTCGAATTTTTGTAATGGAACTTCTTAACCCAATTTCAATTCTTTGGGTTAAACTTATACTTTTGACTATATTGTGATATGAATATGTGTGAATGAACTCTGATTGTTTCACACTTATTATCCACTTATATTGAGTTTATTTTGATTTTTCATACATAATTATGTAATTGATTTAACCTTAATCTAAAGATACCATATTTATAAGGGATTTCGTCTCAATTTACATTCCCTTGAGACTTCATTGTTGTTATGCACCAATTCACTTTTATATGGTGTATATATAGTCCTTTGGAATATTATATCAGTAAAAACATTATTCTCATGATATTATAAGGTTTTTATTAAATTTTATTCCTCAATTATTTATATTCAAGCATATATCATTTGGTTAGGAACTCATAAACTAAGATATTGTTTTTAAAGATTTATTCTTATAAATATTTCGCATTAATGTCCATATTTTCAATATTAATTTAAGTATTTATTTATATGTACATTAATTATTAAAATTTTTATGACCATTAACATTTTCATAGTGTTATGGGACTCTTTTATTAATAAATATCATTATTGAATGGTTTAAATGGTTTTGAAAATGGTTTTGATAATGTATTAGTTACATCAATATCTTGAAATTATATATTGGTATTGCAATGTGGATAGGTTATCTTTACATCAGGATTTTTTAGGATTTATAATGGTACATGGATATTTTACAGGTGGTTACGTGATAAACCAAATGACGGGTGGCGCCTTGATAAACCATGACAGGTGGTTACGTTATAACCTCAAATGCACCAGATATGGAAGTCAGTTGTATGGATATTCAATTTAGTGATATGTGTGGAAGTCAACCATATAGTTATTACATCTATGTAGGTTTATGTCCCAGGTTACCTTTATATGTTATGTGTGCTTTCTATGGATTTTATGGTAATCTTATAGTTACAAAAGGGTATGCAATGATTTTTATTCAGTGAAGAGTTTTTACTACTTCATAAAAGGTGAAAAGTATTACTTATGATAACGTATGCATGGTTTACATGTTGTTTTGAAAAAATAACAATTTTAATTATTTGTGTATCTCTTACTAAGTTTTTTTTCTCATCTCATGTTTTTGAAATGTTTTTCACATGACAAAAGTGGAATAGGGTCAAGGATGAGTTTAACGAAAAGTCATTCTTTCTAAAACATTGAACTAGACATGTTTCTTTTTAAGAGTTATTATTTTATGAAAAAATGGATACTGAGTAGTAGTGCCTACATGTAATATTCAAGTTTATAAGTAATAGTTATGGCCTAATTCTCTAAAACTCTAAACCTGAAAAGATCCTCAATGTGAATTATTTATTTAATTCAAGATTATGTAAATGTTTATGGTCGGATCCTTACATATATTTCCCTTAGATGAATCGGTAGGTAACATGAGAAAAACTATTTTGGGTTTTGGCTAATTTATTACCCATTTATATATATTTCTTGGAATAAGGTCTTGATGGTATTTTCATATATTTTGGAATAAGGCCTTAGCAGTATGTTTTAAGTGTCTAGAATTATTCTGTATATTATTATGAAATCTGTTATTGATGTCAATATGATTCTTTTTTATGATATACATGGATAAGATTCTATATCATGATATTATTTATATTATATTGTTTGATAATCATTTATTGATACCATATTATTCTTGCCATATTTAGTTTCCTTTGTATGGATACCCTTACTGACCATCTGTTCTCCCAACTTTCTTATGTTTCCTTTTATCTAGAATTATAAAATTTTTTTATGATTGATATTTGGGAATATTCTAGATGGAATAAAGATAGTCCAAAAGAAACATTTGGTGTATCTTATAATTTGGAATGTGATCTGTTATTAAATAATGTTACTAGTTTACTAAGACTACTGAAATATTTTATCTTTTCACATGTGATCTATTTTATATAATAAAAATATAATAATTTAATGGGTATATCTAGGCTACAAGAATTAGTTTCTTTAGAGTTTTTATTAAGGACATCTTATTAAAAACCATGGGAACTTGATTTTGGGAAATATGGATTTTGGAGCTTAACCAAATGAGAAACATTGAGAATATTCCAACCAAAACCAAGTTTACAATTTTGAGATTAGTTATACATATATTTTCAATTTATGTTATGTGTTTCAAAAATTTTGAAATTGTACATTATGATTCATATTGTTTTGATATAATCTAGTGGGTTCCATATTTCAGAAGAGTAACATCATGGAAGGAATATAAACCATATCAATGCTTGTAATCCTTGTAGTTATTTCACCTTTAGGAAAGTTAATGAAGGTAGAAATTAAAAAATTATAACTATATTTGGTAGATGACTTTTGTTATGAAAAATAAAATTTCCCATATGGAGAAACCTATTGATCCACAACATGGTGTAATAATATTAGATCACTTCATGCATCAGCAACCCCTATCATTCATTAGGAATAAAAATCTATTTTTAGCTGAGAAATTGATAAGTTCTTTAGATAAGATATTTCATTATTTAGGACATAAGGAAAGGGAGAAGGATTTTTATGGTCATTTATCATATCTAAGGGGATAAAAACCAATGGTGGCCATTTATTCAAACCACAATGGATGAGGTGGAAATAAAAAATCATGGAATGGAAGGATATTAAGAATCCTTTCACGGAAAAATATTTTCCTCTCAAATAATGAGAAGATATAGAGATGATATTTTTTGAGTTTGAGGAAAAAGGAATAAAAAAAAGTTTCTAAGTATGATGGTAAATTTATAAGGATTTTGTGGTATGCTTCAAGCTACACATATACACCAAAGATTAAGATTAACATTTTCTTTAATTGGACAAATCAAATCATTCGAATAAATCTAGTCGCCAAAAAAATCATATTATATGAGGTTATATTATAATTTTATATCAATATCGATAATGGATTATCCAAGTCTTCTATATTTTAAGGAAATCATGAGAAGATGAGTATGGATGATAAAAAATTAGATAGGGGAGAAGGGGAAAGAATGATTTTACCATATGTGATAATTATAGAAATAATCACCATAATACCTGATTGAATGTAATAGTAGTTTTCATAACTATGGAGAGAAAATAAATCAACAAAATTAATGAATGATTGATAAAGAAACAATTTATTTTTTTCTTCCAATAGTAAGAAGATGGGGCCATATAAAAATGAACACCCCAAGAATCAAAGTAATTTACATCAGATTAAGTTAAGGGATCATTGTGAAGATTATATTTTCACTATAGGAATGATTAAATTTATTATGTTTTTGTATTCAAAAAATATTTTTTGAATGAATTTTATCAATAATATGATGGTTATAAGTATCATGAAATGTATAAGGATTATACTATTGTAGTTTTAATCTAAGGATTTAAAAGATTTTTTTGAATGATACCCATATCCAAGATATGTAATTTAGTGATAAGGTGAGGTTTTATATAGTACATTAATGAGGTAACTGTTATCCTTAATGTGTTCTTAATATTGAGTAATAATTTTTATTTTTTATAAATACAATATTTAAATTGATCATGTAAATGGGTTATTATTAGTGAAATTAAAAATGGGTTCTGATATTCTAAAAATGTGGGTTATGTTATATTTTATGAAGTTACAAATTTTTTAGATCATTGGAATTTATTTGATGGTATATGATTATATTTATGGAACGAGGAAAGAGTTAATTCTTGGAAGCATGTATGTTTTAATTGAGGTTTTACCTTGTTCTAGTAGAATATGTGATCAAGGTATTCACATATTTAGTTTGTGATAATTTAGCGTTTCTCAATGTTATTTTGAGGATAACTGTTATGTTTATTTTGTGAACCTCTTTCTAATGTTTTGAATTTTTAATTTGGTCAGATATATTTTGGAAGGGTCCTAAAGTTGAAATTTTATATAATGGATTACATTGAACTTCTGGTTTTAACATTAATATTTTAGAGATTGGTGTATTATTTTATAAATTTCATTAACCATTCTAGATTTGGTAAATATTTTGGGAAATAAAGAAATAATTTTAATCCTTTTATGGATCTTATAATCTCTTAAAAGTTGATTTTAGTTAATGATGAATAAAAAAATCATATTATAGGGGAAATTGATTGCAGCACAGCCAAAGAATGAAATTATGTTTATGATATAGAAATATATCAAGAATAATTTTTCCTATTCTATTTCATGATGGTAATGGAATTCCATTACTCTAGAAAAGGACATTGAAACAATAAATTGTCCTATTATTATTATTTCTCATGAATTGATGGTCTTTTCAACCATTATATATTTATGGTTTTATGGTCGTTGAGATTGTCCTAACTAAGATCTCTATTACTATATATTTATCCTTCTATATTAGTTTAATATTAGATTTTTATATTTTTAGCTCCCACTAATGTATTCATATTTAAAACCTAGCTATGTGTTCTTTTAAATGAGCTTTGTACTTTCATTTCTCTCTTATCAAGAGGCAGTTTTATTAAACCTTTGAACGATGTCTGATTTCAACAATGAAATTTTTAGATGGAAATACATTGATTATTGATATCAAGTTAAACATTCATGGACATAATATATTTAAGGAGAAGTTGGGGATAGAATGTAACAACCTAAATAAATTAAAATAACACTATGTTCAATTACGCATATGACATGCAACACCAATCCTAAATGAGACACAAAATTAAATTAAATATGATCCTTACAACATAGATCTCGATTTTTTGGGTATTAATAATATTAATTGAATTTTTAAATATATATAATGGACCAACACAATTAAAATTTATTGTTTAATTCTTAGTAAATAAGAACTCAATTTGTAGTAAAAATATTTTATGCTTTAGTAATATGATTTCTTCAAAAAAATTGATTTCTTTTTTTGATAAAAAATATTATAATGAATATAGAAAAATTCCATAAATTGTATTGTATAAATATAATATAATATATTAAATCATAATATCATTATTATATTAGGGTTTAGTGTTCATATTTTTCTTAAAAGATTGAATTTTCTGTGAATAGTGAAAATTAAATTTTTTTATTGAAAACATTATTTTTTCCTCCAAACATTTATAAAGTTACAGTTTTATTTAAAATTATTTAAAATTAGAAAATGGTTTATGATAATATAAATAATTTTATTATCTTTTTGATAATCAATTTTATTTTTGAATTTGGTATAAAAATATTTTAAGGCATAAAAAGGAATTTTTTTATGAAAAACTAATTTTATGCGCACAATGTGTTTTTACCATAATAAATTAAATTAATAACTATTAGTGAATTATTTTAATGAAATGTATGTATTATACATTCAAAAAATGTTTTAAAATTCATATAATATTTTTACTATTCATGCTATAAAAATAATTCATTTTTTATATTTAAAACTGTATTTTTCATATAATGATTTTCGACGTGTATTACATAATAATTTTAAAATAAATTTCTAGAACTTATTGATATTTAATTTGGTAAAATTGATTAAATATATAGAATCAAGGGGATATTTTTTTTAAATATTTCCATTTTAATTTTATTTAGCATGCAAAATACTTGTGGAAAATTTTATCACCATGGTAAATGGTCAATCGGGTTAACCTAGGTCAAAATTAAGTGATAAGGTAATTTTATTTTATATTAATTATTATTTAATGAATTTAATTATAAAATTTTAAATTTAGTCTAAAATTTCAATTTTTTATTTGACTCTTTTCCATGAATATGACCAACATAATATATAAATTAAACAATGTTACAAAATATCACCCTCTTAGTTTAAAATATGTCTTACATTTCCATATAAGTATTAAAAATGTTAAGAATTAATAAATTATCTATTTTAAGATTAATGAAATTATTTTCATTTTATAAATTTATTTATAAATTTTAGTAATTATATAATTATAACAACTCAGGTACCTATAAATTTATTTGTTTTCTTTTGTGAATAAAATTGGTAAATTCATTATAAATGTATAATTACATAAGTGGCATTTATAGAAATTATTAAATTTTAAAATGATGGAACAGTAACCTGACCTTAGGAATAGTAACATGGCCATTACGAAAAATAATATGACCAATAAAATAGTAACCTCGTCTAATAAAGTATAAATAAAATTTACCCATCATATAAGTGAAAATATCAAATATTTATATCGTGGAATAGGTTAATAATTTTTTTCAAAGTGATAAATTAAGTGTTGGTATATTTGTGAAATATAAATGATTATTTATAATTTTATAATTAAAATAATTATTTAAAAGATAATATATTTTCCAAAAATACATTATTAAATTAATCTATTATAGTCTTTTTATAATAATATAATTTTTTCAGACCTTAATTAATAGTCTAAAGTGTTAAAAATTCAGTTATAGTTTTAAAATTGGTATTTTTATAATAAATAATCTTTTTTATTAAAAATAAAATTTCTTAATTATAGAAATTTATTTTAAAAAAATTGAGCTCATTTTTGAATTCATCACATTGAAAAATGGTTAGGGTGATTTTTTGGGTTTCTTCTATAATACATGAATTTTTAGTGAATAGTAAAATACGGTAATTTACGGTAAATATACATTTTAAGTTAAATACACTATTCATTGAGTTATGAATGAATTAAGAACCAAAATATAGAACATACCTTTTTTATTTTTATATATATAGTGATAATTCTTAAAATATTCATAGTTTTGAGCAAAAATAATAAACTAATGGATATAATAATGGGAAAACCCCTCTCTCCTCCACTAAAAACACCACTCCTCAGAACCTCTTCTCTTGACATATCAAAACGTGTACCTTGATTAATTACTATCCAATTACCTTCCCAATAATCATCCTGATGTACTAGATATTTTTCTCAAAATAAAAGATCAAAACTAAGGGCCTTAAGGAGGATCTTAAGGAGGAGATTTCAAGTGGTAAAATTCACTTTCATTTTCATTTATTTCTATTTCAAATTTTTATTTTCTTATAATCTATTAACCTTCCATTAACAAAGTAGAATTAAATCTCCATTATCATATATATACTTCAATTTTTATCATGTAAATGTAAAAATCATCATTGAACTCATTATCCTCTCCCTTTTATTCTAAAAATGAGAACATTATCTATAATGTGTTGGTTTACCGCTATCGTGGATGATACACTTTCATTTTCCATTACCACATTCAAGGTTGGACATAAAAACATTATTATGGTTAACTAATATTTAATTATAAATAATTTAAGTTATTTAATGTTTTTAACCAATATATAAACATTATATTGAGTAAAATGATATTAGTTCATAATGGCCATAAAAATACTGAAAATAAATTCAATCATTTTCAATAATGTTTAATCTAATGATTAATCCTCATATCAGAAGAAAAAAATTTATAATTTAAAATTATTTAAACATATTAACACCATTTTATTCAACTTATATTTTTTTCCTTCCATTCGAAAATAAAATCCATAATGAACCAACCATGGAAGCCATGAAATAAATGCACCAAATACAATGAAAATAACAAAATATTATTAATAAATGGGTGGAAATATGTTATAAGAATATAAAATATGAAATTATAAATATATATATGGTTCTATAATATATTAATAATTATTTCTAAACCATTTACAAGATATTTTAACACTTTTAATGTAAGAAACACCTGAGGTAAGAGAATTATCAACCCAATTTACATTCTTTGGGTTAACCTTATACTTTATTGATTCTGTGGTACTGTTATTTTTTCTAAAATTAATTTTAATTATATTTTATTTTATTATTTTTATTAACATTTGATAATTATATTCCATTATTTTTACGAATTCTCACTTCAAATATAAGATATTTTTATGGTGCTTTTCTTCAAAAATCCTTTTTTAATTTCTTTTCTTTTTTAAAGGGAATGATTTATATGATGTAAGTATATTTATTTTATTATTATGTTCTGGTTCTTGGTAGTTTTTTATGATGAAGGGTGGTACATATATCTACCTCTAATTCAATGTATATCATTATGTTAGAGGTCAACCGTATGGATACTCCTACTGTAACTGTGATGGCTACACTATATGGTAGCCCTGAGGGTTACATTGTAAGGTATCCATGAGGGTTAAAAATAATATGACAAATGTGTGGGTCACAATCTCAAGTAATTAATGTCCCAATTTACCTTTACGTTATTATTTATGTTTTATATTTTTTATGTAAATAACATGCTTTCAAAATGTTACTATATGTTAGTTATTGGGTGATAAGTATGACTTTGTGAAAATGATTTCATATGGTAATAAGTGTTAATGAACCAATGGGTTCTCTCCTTTTTATATCCCTTACTGAAAATTTTGTGATCATTGTATGTTATAAAATGTTTTTAATAGGGTTTATGGATGTGTAATATAAAAGGATAATTTTGTATGAATGTTGTGAAGAATTATCATGAAAATATTTCCAGTTATTTTTAAAAACGTTTACATTATGAAAAAATGGACATTGTTTTAGTAGTATCCACTTTGATTGTTATGTGTTAATATGTATGAATTATTTCCTAATTCTATAAAACTATAAACCAGAAATAATCTTTGGAAATGCAATAAGTGTTTTCAATTTTAATTAACTAGATTATATAATATTTATTGATGGGTCTATACAATAATTACCTTAAATTCATATGCAATTCCGATATAGTATTTATTGAATTAATAGATTTTTAAAATAAAAAATTTCAAAAATATTAAAAGTTATACAATTTGAGTGATTTGTATAGGTCCAATTATTTTTTATATTATTTTGACATATTATTTCTTATTTCAAGGATTATATTTGAATTATTTTTTTTATTTATGTCTTTTATGTCAAAATAAATGAACACTGTCAAGATTGAAATTAATGATATTTTATGAAAATAATATTTCATTAAATTATATAAAAATATTTAAAATATTGAACGGGAAAAAATAAGTTAATTTATGATCTAAAATTTCATTCATTTTCTATTTATGGGTTAATAGTTACCTAATATGAAATATTATAACCCTTTAATTTTGAAAAATAAGTTATTATGGTTAATGCTAAAATAGGTTCACTATGGGGTTAAACCAAATTATATGTTATAAAGTACTACCTTAACCAATAACAAGATAATTTAAAACTTTTTATTTACCATATTCTATATTATCTTCGAATATATGACCATTTTTAGGATTTTATGATAATGAAGTACATTATTAGAATTTAATATTTTATGAAATTCCAAATGGGACCCTCAACTCAATTATATAAGGGCGCACATCCTTTCACTTATTCAAACCAAATTTATACATATATATCAACTAAACCCTTATAAATTCTATTCAAAAATCCCTTATAAGTATTATAGAGCTTTTGTTCTTCTCAAAATATTGACCCTTGGATTGTTAAGAGGAGATCTGAAAGAGTTCGTTTAATGAAGATGTAATCACCTTAATACATCATCTTCTTTTTATTTTTTTTCATTAACACCTATACATATTTGGTATTGATTATAAACTAATATATTAAGTATCCTAAATATAAGGAAATTTTATTATGATTAATAAATCACAATATTCAACCCTCTTTCCCATCAAATGAAAATTGAAATTTTCTCTCGTGCAAATGTATGGCCTACCATCCCCACGTATAGATACAATTCATTATCTATTACCATATTTCATGAATGGTTATTATGATGGGCTTAATGTAATTATATGATAAATATTACATACTATTACTTTTAGCATTAAAATACCCATATAACACCTTACCTTGCAATCCGTTTGAAAACAGTAATGTCGCTCTTGCATAAATATGGACTACCTTCTCCATGAAGCGATGTGATTTGTTTTTTAATCTCTCCTTTAACTAAATGTTAACAAGAATACATTTAATTAATATATATATATATTTATTTATTTATATATGTGATATAATAATGATTATGTAAACGTGAATTATTATTTATCTTTCTTTGTTCTATCAATCAGAAAATGAAAATAGAGTTCATGCTTACGTACGACCTATCATCTCCGTGGACGGTGTAATTAATTTTTCAATACATATATACTATGAATTACTCTAAATATGTATATAATGAATATATATGATGTTTTATATCATTATTAATACTCTATAAATAAACAAACAATGATCAAAGTACATGGACTATAACTATCATACCAAAAGATACATTAAGAATGAAGTAGTTATCACCCTAAATAGTGATTTAATAAAAATTACTAAAAAAAGAGTGATAAAAGGTTCTGCATAAATAAAATATTGTATGATAATTATGATTATGGATCTATAATATTTTTATATTATATATATATTAATAATACATGAGGTTCAGACACATATAAAGGATATAAGACCTTAGGTAAGTGTATATTTTATAATCTCATCATTATTTGAGAATATTTATGTTTAAGTCAACCTTGGGGAAATTGATTAAAATTTATATATTAAAAAAATATATTTTATTGTTATCTAGTTTTTTCATGAAATTTTCAAGTAATAGTATGATTTTTCTCTATTTGGTGCTAAAAATGATGGAGAATATTTTTATTAAGAAAAGATGACATTATTTATATATTTGGTCAAAAAAATATTTTCCTTCCATATTCATGTTTCCTAAACAGGTTTTCATGAATTTTTTAATAGTATATAATTATTTTCTAAATTCATTTTTTACCATTTTTTAAGAAAATAGTTGTTTAAATGAATCTTATTTTCATTTTTTGAATGAGTTGATATTTGACATTTTTACAAAAGTGTGAATAAGATGTTTTTTAACATATACGACGTGAACAAAATTTGAAAATTTCATAACCACTAATTTATTTGAAGAATATTTTATAATTTATCAATGTTATTTTCAATGAAAATATTTTTATTAATGTTTGTGAATTTTTTTAATTTTAAATAAGTGTTTTTATATTAAAAAGGGTATTTTACTCAAGAAACTTTCCAGTTTACTTTGGGAAATATTTTTATCTATATCAAAATAATTTGTTGAATATTTTTTTTAATATGATTATAATACCATGATATTATCCAACATATTTATTTTTATGTTTTATGATCTTCTTGACTGCAGAAATTGTTGATATTTTGTTTTCTAGTTCTTCTACAATGAATATTTATTGATTTTTATGAATTTTGTTTAAGTTGTATATTTTATTCAATGGAAAATAAATTGTCTTAAAATATTGAACAAAGGGGTGTGCTATAGCCCCTCAATTTATCAATAGATATCATGATACAAACTAGATTGTGTATTGGTGGAGGAAATTCCCATTTTTGTAGATTTATTGGCATAAGGCCTTGATATATTTTTTAGATGTGTTGGTACTTGGCCTCAATGGTATATTTCAGATGATCGGTGTTATGTATTCCATCATTATGAAATCCATTATTGATGTCTGTGTGATTTTTAATATGATATCCATCTATAAGTTAATAACAAATGATACTATTTATGTGGGATTATTTGATAATCATTTATTCATTCCATATTATCTATGCCTTATTTATCTTGTGTTGTGTGAATAACCTTACTAAGAATCTGATCTCATATGTTTTGTTTTCCCCCAGATGATTGGAAGTGTTTTATGATTGGTATGAAGGGATATTTTTTAGGGAATAAACAAGATCCCATAGAAATTACTTTGGTTTATTTTATGTTTTTTATTATAATTTGGGTTTCGTTAATGTATCTAGTTCACTAAGACTACTGAGCTATTCAGTCCTTTTGGATTCAATAGATTGTTTCTAGTACCAATATAATAAAATAAAAACCTACTTTGGGTTACCGGATTCTGGGTAATTACATTTGGTATCAAAGAATATATAGCATAATCCTTCGGAATTATATTTAGGGATACACGCATTAGGTATCTTAACCCAATAAAGAACCATGAAAATATTTCAAAATTAACTAAGCTTATTATTTTAAGATTTTTTATAAATAAAATTTCAATTTATGTTATGTGGTTAAAAGGTTTTGAAATTATACATTATGATTCATAATTTCATGATCTAATATAGTATTTCCATTATTTAAAAATGGTGTTTAGTGGAAGGAGTGGAAATCATATTAATGCATGTAATCCATGTAGGGATTACCCTCAAAGGAAGGATAGTTAATATTAACCTAGATTTAATGCATAAGATGAATAAGTTTCAACTATATGGCGGGAGATGAATTAGGTAATTACCAATATCCTTCATTGTATTGATAAAAATTATAGCCCCCAAAATATTATAAAAATGTTAGAACACTTCTCATATCAATAACATCCATCATTAATTATCACTAGAAATCAATTGGTATATAATAAATGTATATGTTCCTTAGAGAATATATTTTTTCTTTTGGATGTAATGAATTAGATAAGGTTTTAATTGAAATTTATAATCTCTATTGGGATTAAATTAAACGATTTCCATAGAATAAAAACATTAAGTATGAGGAGAAAATAATGAACATAGAATGGAAGGCATATAAGGAAATTTTCATGTAATTGAGATCATCGAGAAGATACAGAGAGTTAATTATTGAGTCTTTGATAAAAGTAATATGAAAACGTTTCTATGTATGAAGCTAACATTACAAGGTTAGAAAGGAATTATATGTACCACGTGAATAATACAAAGTGTAATACAAATAATTTCATTGAAGGGATAAAGAAAGTCCTCAAAGGGAACTCGTAGCCAAAATATTCTCATCATATGAGGATATATTATCATGATCTATCAATATAGAAGAAAAATTATACAATTATTATAGATTTTTTGGAAAGAATGTGAATTAGTGGACAAAAGAGAAAAATTGTTATGAGGGAAAATATAATGGATGATTTCACCACACATGATAATTGTGGAAATAAATCCCTTGGAACATACATGAAGGGAATGAGAGTTTGCTTCATGTTTTTAGAGAAACTGAATTGGAAACATGAATTCAATGGTATGAATGAAAAATTTAATGTTTAGAGTTTTAACTATAAGAAGATGAGTAATTATGAAAATGAATGACCCTAAAATTATGGGAATATAACCTAAATAAAGCTAAGGGACCATGGTCTATATTATATCATTACTACATCCGAAGTGAAATGATTAATATTATTTTTTATTTGGATTAAATAATTTCAATGTGGAGTTATTTTATCAAGGATATTCTGGTTATAAGACTCCAAAAATGTATAAGTATTTTACTTTAGTAGTTTTTCATTAAGTATTTAATAGATGTTTTTGAATGATATCGATAAAAGTGATTTATTTAGTTTTAAGGTGATATTTTTGGAGAATACATGAATAAGAGAAATATGATCCTTAATTTATATGTGATTTTGAGTTAATAATTCTATATTGGTATATAAATAAGATTAACAAGAAGAATTAAATGGGATATTTTTAGTGACCTTAAAATGGTTTGTGATTTGATGGAAAATTGGTTAATGTGATATTTTAAGAAGTTTAGTTTTTTTAGATAAATGGAATATATTCAATTAAATGGTATTTTCATTAAGGAATTATGAAAAAATTAATTTTGGAATGTTTGTATATTTTCGTTGATTTATTTCCACGTTTTCGAAGAATATGTGATCATGGTATTCACATATTTAGCATGTGAAAATTATGAGATATATTATGTTATTTTTACGATTAATTTTATGTTACATTATTGAGCCTATTTATAAATTTTGGGATTTATAATTTGGTTATATATATTTTGGAAGGGTCTTATAGTTAACAATTTTTACAATGGATGAAGATGAACTGTTGGTATTTTTATTGAGGTTTTACAAATTAACGTATTATTAGATAACTTATGCTAACCAATTTGGTTTTGGTAAATATTTGGATATATATATATATAATGAATTTTCATTCTTCCATCAATCATATGATCAATTAAATGTTGTTTTTAGTTCTATGATAATACAAAATTCATATTGGACTATAAATTACTCAAAGTTAAACCATAGTAACAAATTATGATTCTAAAATAGAAATTGGTAAAGTATATTTTTTGGTGTTCTATATATAGATAGTAATGTAATTTTTTAAATTTTGGAAAACGAACTTAAAAAATTAACATTATCATATTATGACCATTTCGAAGGATTGTTTGGTGTTTTACCATAATGCAAATTTATGGTTTTGTGGTCATTGACTTTCTATTGACTGTTCACTATATTATAATATTTTAGTCCTTGGGAATTATTTTTCTCTTCAATGTCAATATTTTCACTCACAAATTTTTTTTAATACTTTAAAATCAATTCATCTGTTATTCTGTATGACCTTCATAATTTCCTTTCACTCTTATCAAGTGAAAGTTTTATTAAAATTTTGTATGATGTGATATTTAAACAAAGGTATTTTTAGATAAGAAACAATAGATTACTAAGATCAATTTCAAAGTGAAAGGATATAATTTATTAAAATAGAGAGAATTTAACAACCCATGATTTTAAAATAGCACTATTTCTTATACTGTATACAATACATATCACTTGGTCTAAATGATCCACAAAAATATAATTATTTAAATATGATCATTATAAACTAGCCATTGAATTAGAATTTATGTATCGTATTAACCAAATTATGAATTATATATATGAATACAATATTCATTTAGTAATACTTAATAAATAAGAACTCTATTTTTATTAAATATATTTTAGGCTTAAAATATAAGTTTTCATTAAAAATGATTTTTATTTATTTTTTATGAGAAAACAATATAATTAATTTATGAAATTTTTAAAAATAATATTTTATAAAAAAATATCTTTTTTATAACATTATATGAAAATTATATTAGGGTAATATTTTCAAATTTTTTTGAAAGTATGATTTTTTAGTGAATAGTGAAAACTACCATTTTTATTTAAAAATGTACTTTTTTAAAAAAATTAAAAACATCCAATTTGATTTAAAATAATTCCAAAATAAAAAAAAATTATCTAAAACTATTAAGGATTAAATTATGTTAATTTGAATAAATTTTATGATTGAATTAGGTATAAACAGATTTTTGTAAAAACATACATTTTTTAGAAAAACAATTTATATGCACACAATGTGTTTGTATATTAATAAATTTAATTGACCGCTATTTTTGTATAATTTTATATAATATTATATATTATATATTCAATTTAATTATTTAACATTCATCAAATTATTTAACATTCCATGAGATAAGAATTAATTCAATTTTATATTTTAAAACAATATTTTTCTAATAGTGGATTTTGTCACATTTTGTGAACCTAATTTATGGTTGGAGGGATTTCTGACTGATTGATTTTCAACATGATGTATCTTAAATGTCTTGATGTCCTTGTATTCTTGTGGTGTTTTCATTATGGTCTACTTGATGCTTGATCTTATGATGTTGTTGAAGTCTTGGATTGGAGGACATGAATTCCTCGGTACAGGCTTGATGTTGCTGTTACTTATGATTGAGGTTGATTGGTTGAGAAGTGAGGTCCGTTGATCCCTAGGTCTGGATTTTTTGGACTTCCAGCTTGTTCTTTCCAGGACTCTGGTTGATTATGAATATTTTTTCTACCTACTTAAAGTGCTAGATTTATGTATTTAGATTCTTTGGTTTGATCCGTATGTCTTTTGTCTGTTTGATGGTTGTGGAAAGGAATCTATGGAAGAAAAATGGTTGTAATATACTTTTTCCCTATGCTCCGAATGGTTTCTAGCAGATCATGCGGACTGCAGGGGAGTAAGGCTCAGACAGTTCTGATTTTTCCAATAGAATAGCTCTCTGAATTTATGGATTGACTGTATATTCGAACATCCAGCTTTGAAAGAAACAATTTACTGGTAATTTTTCTGGGCTGTCTTCAAGAATAGGTTAATTTGGATTGAGTATTTAGTGTAACCCCTTGAAATCCCTACTGGTGTAATTTCGTTACACCTCAAGGTTGTACAATCCTTTTTTTGACTTTAATAAATTCCATAAGCGACATGAATTGGGAAACCAATTCATGTCCCCAATTTTCTTAAAAAAACATTTTGTGATCCTAATTAAAAATTAATTTCAACCACTAATGCGATTTAAAATAGATAAAATGAGTTTATTATTTTGGTTCAATTGGATTAAATTTGGTAAATAGGCTCCCTTTATTTTCTTTGATTTGAATAGTAATTATAGTAAAATTTATCACATCGGTAAATGGTAAATCGTGTTAACCTAGGTTAAAATTAAGTGAAAGGTCCTAATATTTCATATAAATTATTTTATAATGAAGTTAGTTGTATAATTATGACCTTATTATATAATTTTAATTGTTTAATGGAATAATGTCCATGAATATGACTAAAATAATATTTAAATCAATGAAAGTTACAAAATGTCACCCTCTTAGTTTTGAATATGTATTATGTGTGCATATTGGAAAAAAATTATGATGTAAAGAAATAAAAATTTATATTTTGTGAGAAATGAAATTTTTTTCATGATAAAAATTTATTTCAAATTTATAGTAATTCTATAATTACATTTAAAACTTATGGAACACGGATGCAATATTTCTTCAATTAATATAAAAGTAAAATAAAAATTGTTACAAATATAAAAACATATATAACATGAATGAGTTATAGTGTTATAAGAGTTTTTTTAGTTTAATATGTAATAATATTTTTCTTCAAAATATTATATTTTAATTTCACATTTTTTAATTTATATCTTTTATTTAAAAATTAAAAAAATGTGAAAAAATTAATATTAATGGTATTTTATGAAACTAAAATTTGGTAACATTATTTAAAAATCATAAAAATATTAAAATAGGAAAATTGGAATAATATATGGTTGCAAATTGAATCAAATATCTATTTATTAGATTATATTTTACTTATATTTAAAATTAGAATCTTTAAGATTGAAAAATAAGGTAAGACAACTAATAATAAATTAGGTTAATTAAAGGTTTAAACCAAATAATAATATTTTAAATACCATATAAAAATAACTAAATTTAGTTTTTTGATGTTATTTGAATCATATGTTAACTTATAATAAAATATATGGCCACTAGAATGAATTTTTGTGAGGTAATTAATTCATTATAATTTAATATTTCCAAAAATTCCAAAAGTGAACCACACCTCAATTATAAAAATAATCCTATAATTTCACTTATTTACCCCAATTTGAGAAATCTATTTTGAGAAAACACTTTTATGTTCTCTTCCCAACATCACTATCTAAATTCTATAGGTTTTGGTCTCCCCAAAACCCTAAGACATTTAAGAGAAGATCTAAAGGAGTTATTTCAATGAGGAGGTAACCACCTTAACTGATCAGTCTCTAACTTTACATCTTTTTTACCTCCTCAAAACTTATGGTATTTATATTATAATAAAAAACATTTATTATAAATATAATAAAATTTAATTTGAAATTTTAAATATCCATTATATTTCTACATTCTCATCAAATGGTAGGTGAAAGTATCGCTCCTGTATATGTACAACTTACCATCTCCATGTATTGATACAATTCATTTTCCATAACTATATTTCATTATAACCTTTCTAGAGAGACGGGTATATTATATGGTTTAAAATTTTAACCTTTTTTAATTTATTAGTCAATAGATACCTTATATGTTAAATTATAACCCTATAAGTGTGAAAAATATGTTGATATGGTTAATGTTAAAATAGGTAAACTAGGGGGTTAAATGAAAAGATAAGGTTTAAACTACCACATAAACCTATAAAAATTTCATTGGTTGATGATATTTCAACCACAATGAACCTTATTTTATAAATAATGTCAATTTTGTGGAATATGGGATATAAAATGGCATTATAATAGTTTAATCTTCTAATAATTTTCAAAAGTAACACTCACCTTAAAAATGAAATGAAACCTATTATTTAACTTCTTCAATGAAAAATGATTCATATATCTCAATCAAACCCTGACAATTTATCTTCTATAATCCCCTACTCATATTATAGAGGTTCCGGTCTTCCCAAAAGTCCAACCATAAAACCCATAAGATGACATCTAAAACTGTTTTTTTAGTGAATAGTTAATCACTTTAACCAATCACTTTATTTTTTTAATTCTTGTTTAATAATATTAAATATATATTATTAATCATAAAAAAATAAATTAATTATCGTAAATATATTTAAAAGTTATTATGAATAATAAATCCTCATTATCCACCCTCTTTCTCATCAAATATGACGTGGAATTATTTCTCTTGTGTACGTAAAACTTACCGTGTCCTTGTAGTGATGGAATTAATTTTTTCACCACTATATTTAATTGATCATTATTATGATGGGTTTAATTTTATATATTAAAATTTGGAAATAATTAAACCTCTATAATTATAATATCACATCTACCTTCTTACCTTCTATTCTTTTAGTAGACAATAACATCGCTCTTCCGTACCAGTGGACTACAACCTCCACGTAGTGATGTGATTTGTTTTTTTCATATAAATATTACTTGGATAGTAATAATAATAATATATTTAATTAATATATATGATATTATAATTATTCTTTAATGGTGAATTATTATTTATCTTTTTTTTCTATCTGTCAAAAATATAAAAATAGCATTTGTCACGACCCCCTCCCCACAATGTGTACCCCTCCTGGGCCGGAAATGTGAGAAGGGAGATAATGACCCCCGGGTCTTTCCCCCAGTAGGCCCCGGGTTGGAAACTATCATTGAGGGTATAATAAACACACAAATGGGAGGCATTACCCTCTAAGAGAACACATGTAGAATAGAGAGATAAGATAGACACCAACCAACTCCAACTCAACCAGTAAGATGAAAGAAATCCCAAGTACACATATTAAATGTCATGAAAACCCCCTACAACTAGAAGCGGAATTACTGCAACTACCCAAAAGGACCTAAAACAACAGCAACCACATGCCCAAACAACTCCTACAACCGCAAGCTAGTAGAAACCCGGTTGATCTCCATCCTTCTTGAAGTGACATGAAAAACAGTTTGTATATACATAGGGTGAGTCAAACTATATACACAGTATGATCCTCCACGAAGCCTCTCATGAAAAAGTAAAGAAACCATGCTAAATCACAATAAACAACAAGTGAAACAAACTCATCACCTAAACAGGTATACTAAGTAAGAAACCTCACCAAGGATACTCTCACCAAATAATGCATACATGAATATATCATATAATAAAGAAGATCTAGGGTACCCTGCTACTACTTCACCACTGGTTTGCTGCTTTTCCCCAACGTCTCACATCCTAAGCATCTCTCTCCAAAAAGGCATACCCACAAAATTTGGGGCAAAGCACCACAACATGCACCTCATGCAAAAAAGCCACAACTTCCACCTAAGAGAACTAACTAGGTAGTATCTAGGAGCCCTCATAGCCCGTATAACGTGTATCATATGCCGGGTATTGTACCTCAAGACATTATAGCCCAAACACTGAGTTAGGATCCTCAAGCCATCATATCCTATACATGTTACACCTATACGAGTCCATAGGATACTATATCAAGAATATATGTGTGTAAATAACCACAAGACATTGCAGCCCTGTACACACATATATGGGGAAAACTAACTGTTATTCCTACAGCACAAGTAACTACCAAGAGAAGAGAGTGGTGCCAAAGGGGGTAGTCATCCATCCATCCTCCCACAAGAATGTTTGGGAAAACCCACCCCCCCCAGTGGTCAGAATCCCTAGGGTCTCAGTTTCCCTTAATGATAGGGTGGAGTAGCGTATATAAACACAAAAGGTAAAGAATATATTATATCTCACAACCACACTATGGGTATGACATAGTCTTAGACACAACAACAGCTAATGTCACTCAGACTCCAGTATGTTATTTCTAATACTAGGTATCATATAAGCACACGACTACATAAATAGATTTAATACATTATTTCATTACCCTTTTATTTGTTGCACATTTTGTTAATTAATTCTTTAAAAAATAATTAACCAATGACAATTCCAAATTAAATTTCATTAGCATCACACCCAAAGTCCGTTGTCCCTTTAAAATTGTAACCTAAGCATTTCGTTTCAGCAAGCTCCAACCCCATGGTTTAACATCATTTTTTCAATTATTCATTACATAATCACTTTCCTATATTCCCAACCATTCTAGAAAAATAATATATTCTACTAAACACAAGGGGTCTCAACAAGGTGAGTAGATGTACTACCCGTCGATTCTTTTCCACCTATAGCAAGAGCATAGACCCATCCTCCTTTGAGAAGCTAACCAAGGAAATCACATTGCATACCCTTCTCATCTTCACCTATTTATAAAGAAGGATAAGTAATACCAACTCCCTTGAGCATTGAGGAAAAGTAAGGAAGATAATTAAACAATAAGAATGAGCAAGCATCCAACAATCACATCCATCCCATTCCATCATCCCCGGTGTCCTCCCTGAAACCCACATGCATAAACCGATGCATCTCACAACACTAGGAGTCATATAATACCACAAAAAAAGGTCTCCATGCCCCCACATATCACAACTGCCCTCCATGATAACATCAAAACACAAGAAGCATGAAAACAACCATCTTAACAATTGGGCTCTTGGCCCTTTAACAATCAAGAGGGTAACTCAGAACCCTTCAAGGAATGATCAAATAGTCAGTTCTTTAATCCATCTTGAATTAACCGATTTAATACTAATAGGTTCCAAATTCAGGAAAACTAATCAGTAAGCTATCAAAAATAATTAAACATGCTTACTCGGCCAATTTGATTGACATCAAATTACAACAAGGAGAACCAGATTCATTTACATGCCTCTTTATCTTCTAACCAAACAATTATCAATTAAATAATATTTACATTCATTATCAATTTACATCTAGAAAGAACAACCAAACAAAGAAAGCATAGATTTCACACTATCTAGCAAAACAAGAGGCAATACCATAAGATCGTTAAAAATTTATTTAACCGGTTCAAATGTTTGGTATATCAATTCCTTTTTGGTCTAGTGGGATAAAACAAGATAACAATATAGTTGCACTGAAATGAAAATAAAATCAATGAATCCCTTACCTAAAACAGTTCTTTACATTTTTTATACGAGAATAGTCCACACAACGGGTCATGATCCTCCTCTTGCGACAACTACATCCACCCAAGGATGACACGGTACGACCACACCAACAGAACCCAAGAAAACTCCATTAGAATCACAGAGATCATAGGATATAATATGGAAAGGAGAAACAGGGGAATATGAACTCCAAAAAATGATGATAAAACATACCTTATATCAATGATTGATCGATACAGATTGGTTGCATCAAAATAAAGCAGAAATAATCCAAGGAGGAAAGTTTGATTGTGGAACTCCTATGAGAAGGAATGGGACGTTACTGTGTCTCACACCCATGAAGAAGGAGAAAGAATTAGGGAGGAAGATATCCTTTGCTTTTAGAAGATGTAATGGAGTGATGGTTTAAGATACACTTAATTTCCCATTAAAAACGGATCACATTAAACCATGCAGTTTGACGAAGTTAAAACATCCCAAGCCTTAATAATAAAGAATATAGGACATATGGCCTTTGAATCGACCTTAGAGTCCATAAAATAAGGCTTTAAATGCATTTTACGTCAAAATAGACTTCAAAG
Source organism: Viscum album (assembly GCA_963277665.1). NCBI lineage: Eukaryota > Viridiplantae > Streptophyta > Magnoliopsida > Santalales > Viscaceae > Viscum > Viscum album. Next base: position 624,763,957 of record OY728147.1, read on the forward strand.
GGGCGAAACTGTAGGAAGCTGGACAAACGGTTCTTGACCTCAAAATTTTGAAAAAGGAAAACACTATTCATGAACTTCACTGTTAGAACCTCACCGATAGAACACTATTCATGAACTTCACCGATAGAACACTATTCATGAACCTCACCGTTAGAACCTCACTGATAGAACATTGTTCATGAACCTCACTTATTGAATATTGTTCATAAACCCCACCGATAGAACATTATTCATGAACCTCACCATTAGAACCTCACCGAAAGAACATTGTTCATGAACCTCAACATTGGAACCTCACTGATAGAACACTGTAAACCTACCGTTCTGGAAACACTGTTCATAGAACTCAAAATTTGGAAAAGAGAGGTTACCGTTAGAGGTTACTGATAGAACTGTTTAGTGATGGAACTATTCATAGCATTGGAAATTTGGCAAAGGAATGATTGGTTACCGATAGAACTCTTCACCGACGGAACTGTTCATAGAACTAAAAAATTTTGCAAAGGAAGGTGAGGTTAATGTTAGAGGTTACCGATAGAACTCTTCAACGATGGAACTATTCACAGAACAAAAAAATTTGGAAACAGAAAGAGAGGTTACTGTTAAAGGTTACCGAATGAACTGTTCACTGATAGAACTGTTCACAGAATTGGAAATTTGGAAATGGAAAGAATGGTTACCATTAAATATTACTGATAGAACTGTTCATTGATGGATTTGTTCTTCGAGGCTCACTGATGCTACTATTCACAGAAAGGAAAAATTGGCAAAGTGTTGGGGATAAGTAACCTTGACCTCCCCGAACACCTCAAAAACAATATTTTCAAAAAGGAATGGACCGGAGAGGTCCAGACCATTACATGAGATACCTCTCAAAGCATTCTCATCCCCAAGAATTCAAAACCCACCTAAAGTGAAAACGAAACGGGGTCCAAACAACCACTCATCGAGATACCTCTCAAAAGAGAGCAAGCAACAAAAGCAGCAAAAAGAAGCCATTTGATAAACATGAAAGATTTATAAACACAAAAACAACATCGATACATGAAAAGAGTTAAAAAGCAAACAACTATGGTTACTGAGCATGTATCTGTGACTCACGTTCCCGGTTTCATTCCTTCATGCCACCGTGTCTCTAGAAGACATGAACCAAGGGAATAAAACACCCACACAACACCTTCTCATTCCATTCTTGGATCTCTATATGCCGCTCCTCAAAGGTTGTGTCATCATCAACATCGATCTCTCCCAAATCGAAGATGTGAGAGTCATCATGAAGATAACAACAGAGTTGTGATACATGGAAAACATCATGTATCCGACTCATTTGCAGGGGAAGTGATACTCGATATGCCACAACTCCAACATGAGCTGACACCTCGAAAGTCCCAACAAAGTGGGGGGAAAATATTACTCCCACAACCAAAACATTACTTCCCATGACGGGGAGTCGCCTTCATAAACACATAATCCCCAACATAAATCTCTAAGGGTCTCCTCCTTTGATCAGCATATGATTTCTAACGATCTTGTGCTGTATTCATCCTCTCACAAATCACCTGAACCATCTCTATTGTATTCTACACTAGTTTCGGTCTGAGAATTGCTGACTGTCCGACCCCAGTCCAGTACAACAGAGAACGACAAGGTCAGACATACAAGGTTTCAAATGGCACCATACTGAAGGTGGAGTGAAAACTATTATTGTAATCGAACTCCACCATGGGTAAGTGCCTCATCCACGATCCTCAAAAATCAAGAACACAAGCGCATAACATGACTTCAAGAGTCTGGATGGTTTGCCATGACTGACCATCCATTTGAGGATGAAAAGAAGTGTTAAGGAATAACTGAGAACCGAAAGCATGCTGGAGACCTCTCCACACCCTAGAAGTAAAACGAGGATCTCGATCAGAAATGATCGTCCTTGGGACTCCATGAAGTCTCACATCCTCCTCCAGATACTACCTCAAAAAAACATCCACTGATCTCGACTCCTTGATCGCTATGAAGTGTGTCGATTTAGTTAAACGATCTAATACCACCCAAATATTATAATGTCCTCCCGGAGATCAAGGTAAACAAGTAAAAAATTCCATTGAGATGTCCCCCCACTTCCACCGAGGAATCTCTAATGGCTGTAGAGGACCACTATAAACACATTGTTCGACCTTCTCTTTTTGGAAGACAAAACATCGAGACACAAACTCCGCAACCGCATGCTTTAGCCTCGGCCACCAAAACTAACACCTCAAGGCTCAGTAAAACTTTTTCACACTAGGATGCACTACTAATGGAGAACTATGAAACTCTCTAAGAACCATCTTGTGCATTGAAAAGGGAACAAAAATCCTTCTATGATACAAAACTTGTTTTTGTTCATCTCCGACCAACCATCAGGGGCCTCACCACAAACAACTCGGTCTCTCTAGACCTCCACCTCTAGATCCCCCAACTGGGATTCCTCCACCTTCTTCATCAGGCATGACGGTACCGTAATCTGAAAAACACAACCACTACCCCCAACTTCTCCCATATCAAGATGTAATGCTGAAAATTCTTCCATTACTCTCCAAGAATCACCAGATTCACACACCGCATCACTATGGTACTTTTGACTCAGCACATTAGCTAGAACATTCCCCTTTCCAGGTGTATACAATATCTCAAAGTCATATTCCAGTAAGAACTCCAACCACCAACTTTGTCTTAATTTCAAGTCACTCTAGGAGAAAACATACCTCCAAATCATATGATTGGTGAAAACCACAAAGCGCTCACCAAAGAGGTAATGTCTCCACACAACTTTATAGAAAACACTATGGATACAAACTAAAGTTCATGGGTGGCATATTTATGCTCATGGGGACACAACTACTAAGACCCATAAGAAACAACTGATCTCTTCTGCATCAGAAAATAGCCTAACCCTAGATGCAAAGCAGCATAAGAAACATCAAACTAAACTCCCTCAACTATAAGACAATGAACTGGAGCACTTACAATCTTTTCCTTTAGATACTCGAAAGCTCCATGACACTGATCCATCCATTTGAATTCCTGATCCATCCTGGTCAATGCTATCAGAGGATTCACAACTAGTGCTAAATTGGCTACGAACCTCTTTTAGTAGCCTATGAGACAAAGGAAACTTCCCACCTCTGACACTGTATTGAAGGATTCCCAAGACACAACTGATTATATCTTTGGTGGATCCACTACTACTCTCTATTGGGACACAAAATTCCCCAAGAAATAGACTTCTCAAGCCCAAAACTCACACTTAGAATACTTCTCAAATAGCTGATGTTGACGAAGAACTCCCAAAATGGTGTTTAGATGCTCTGCATGCTCTTCCTTAGATGTGGAGTACACAAGGATGTAATCAATGAAAACCACCACAAACATGTCAATGAACTCATAGAACATAGAATTTATCAATACCATGAACACAGCTAGAGAATTCATCAAAACGAATGGCATTACAATGAACTCATAATTCCCATGATGTCAACAGAAAGAAGTCTTCTGGATATCCCCATCCTTCACACGCATCTAATGATATCATGACCGCAAGATAATCTTTGAGAACAAAATTTCACCCTTCAGTGGATTGAATAAATCATCAATCCATTGAAGAGGATATCGATTCTTTATTGTCACTTTTTTTAAGCGATGATAATCGACACACAACTAAAAACTGCCATCAATATTTATCTCGAAGAAAACTATTGCACTCCACGGTGACACACTTGGCCGAACAAAACTGCACTATAACAGAAAATCAAGATGTATAGGTAGCTCTCGTAACTCTGAAGGAGAAATCCTGTAGGGAGACATAGAGATAGGGGATAGTCTTGGTTGTAGCTCGATCCTAAACTTAATCTCTCGTCAAGGGGTAATGCTACAACCTCTTATGGAAAGACATCAGGGAACTCTTCTACAACCCTAGGAAACACCACCTGTTGAACCTCTATAGAACTCAACATCATCAAAGCCATTATGGATGATAAGGACAGAACGCGCCTATGACCCATCCGAGGATCTCGCTCGCCATCAAAAACCACCAGCTCTCCATCCACAATAAAGAAAATGACCTTCTTCTTGAAGAAATCCACAATATCCTGAACTAAATACAACCAATCCATTCTGAGGATGAAATCATATGGTTGTATTCATAAACATAGGAAATCTCCCAAAGAGCAGTGCAACCCCAACACTAGCTCACAGTTTCTATAAACATCAAACAAGTCAGCTCAACCGCTAACTGGTTTAGTCAACACCGAGGGAACAAGAATCCTCTCTACCTCAAGTCCCAAAGAATGGACAAGGGTAGGATATATGAATGAGTGTGTTGATCCGGAATCAAACAAGGCGTACACCATGGTAGAAAACAAAAAAAGGGTACCTCGAATGATTTCGGGATCGCCTAGAGCTGGGAATACTAGAACATGAATCTTACCATGACCTCCTCCACGACCTCTCTAACCCTGATGAAAACCACCACCATGTCCCTCTCTACTCTCTGAGGAAGGGGAGCATCATGGTGATATTTTCTGCCTGCACCATCTACCCTCTGCTGACCAAAAGATGGTACAACCTGCTACTGCTGCCTCGGTTGGAACTGCCTCAATGGAGGAACCTGGTGTAGAGCACCTGGTGCATGATGACTGCTCTGAAAGGTTGGGCACTACCACTACTAATGACCATGACCACCACAAGAAAAAAAGTGCATGATCCCTTAGCATAGGCCAGAGAGTTGCTACCTTTGGGGAAATGAGATGTGATGGGTTGGGACCTACCCCCGACTGAAAGGAATCTCTTCTACCCTGAAAACCGGGAATCCCATACCATAACTCTGCTTCGTGAAGAATCATGATGATTCACCTCTCGTGATGATCTGGTCCTGGCCATAGTCCTCTCGACAACCTCTTCCCTCACAATCACTTCATGTTATGTTTTCAGTCTAAATGGGGTAACCTGGCGCTTGATATCTGGATGCAAAGCCTCCTCAAAATGCCTCGCCCTGGACTCCTCATCTGGAAACAGGTCCGAATCATATCATAAAAGGTTCATGAAACGGATTTAAAATTCTCGAACACTATATCTCCCCTATCTACGGTTAAGAAGCTTCTGGTGACTAGACGCCTTCACAGTTGAAGAAAAAAAATCGACTCTAAACTAGTCTCGGAACGCCTCCCATGAGATCGATGACTCCTCACAATCCGCATGTAACAAGAACCACCACTGCCTCAATGCTCCACGCAGCATTGTCACAACCAATGACACTCAGTGCTCCTTCCTAGCATTGATCGAACTGAAGCCTATCTCGACCTTCTCCAACCAGTGTTCTGTGACTGCATCTAAAATGGAGCCCTCATACTTCTTGCAAACACTGGCGCTAAAACTCTCAAAGTGTCTTCCTCCAAGTGTCGTAGTCGTCAACCTCTAACCTGCGAAGATCTGCTGGAACATCATACTGGACATCTTTTAAACAAACCTGACGAGGACGTCGACCTGGAGCCATATCTGTAAAATAAAAAACCAATAGAGCTCCTAAACCTAGAAAATGGGAGACTCAACATTAATTAATTAATTGTTTTCTTTCATTGATTTTAGTTAACCTATCCCAACGTCTACCCATTCAAACATAGGCACAATGAATAATGATGCATGATCCTTTCCTAGGTCTCTACCCTTCATCTAGTATCACCTTGTTTAGTAGAAACTGTATACATAAAGGTATGTACATCTGATAATATTGGGCCCTAAAATGCCTATTTCTTAGACGATCTCCAGTGTTTACATCACTTTCTAAACATGAATGACATCATTTCCCTAGCACCCCATGAAACCTCACCTATGCATAAATCCAAACTCCATCCCATCCCTCAGTCTTCCTCTAATACCACTCTGTCATAACCCCCTCCCCACAAAGTTACCCCTCCTGGGTAGGCCATGTGAGAAGGGAGATAATGACCCCCAAGTCCCGCCTCCAGTAGGCCCCGGGTTGGCAACTAGAACCAAGGATATTATAAACACATAAATGGGAGGCATTAAACTCTTAGAGAACACATGCAGAAGAGAGAGATAACATTGACACCAACCGACTCCAACTCACCATGTAAGATGAAAGAAATACCAAGTACACATATAAAATGTCATGAAAAACCACTACAACTAGAAGGGGAAAAACTGAATGTACCCAAAATGAAGTAAAACAACAATAACCACATGCCCGAACAGCTCCAGCAACCCCAAGATAGTTGAAACTAGATTGATCACCAACATGCTCCAAGTGACCTGAAAAAAAGATTATATATACATAGGGTGAGTATAATAGTATACTCAATAGGATCCTCCCCGAATCCTCTCATGCAAAAGTAAAGAAAGCATGCTAAAGAAAAGTGAACAACAAGTAAAACTAACTCATCACATAAACAGGTATACTAATTTCCAAAACTCACCATGGATACTCTCATCAAGTAACACAGACAAGAATATATCATATAATAAATAAGATCATGGGTACCCTGCTACTACTTCCCCACTGGTTTGCCACTTTTCCCTAATGTCGCACGTCCTGAGCATATCTCTCCAAAATGGATTTCTTACAGACACCTGGGGGAAGCACCACAACATGCACCTCATGCAAAAAAATCACCTCATCCACCTAATAAATGTAGCAGGTAGTTTCTAGTAGCCACCACAGCCTGCATAACATGTATCATATGTCAGGGTATTATACCTCAAGCTAGTACATCCCCTAAAATGAGTAAGGATCCTCAAGACATCATAGCCTATACACGTTATACCTATAGAATTCCATAGAATACTATATCCAGAATATGTGTGTGTGAATAACCACAAGATATTACATCTCTCTACACACATATATGGGGAAAACCAACCGTTGTGCCAACCAGAACAAGTAACTACCATGAGAAGAGAGTGGGACCAAAGGGGGTAGTCAACTATCCATCCTCCCACCATAATGTTAGGGAAAACACCCCCCTTGGGAATAAAATCCTCGGGGAGTCAGTTTCCCTTACTGATAGGGTGGAGTATCATATAGATACAAAAAAATTACAGAATATATTATATCTCACAACCACACTATGGGCATATACTAGTCTTAGACACAACTACAGCTAAAGTCTCTCAAACTCCGGGCTGCTACTTCTAATACTATGTATCCTATAATCACAGAACCACTTAAAGATCTTTAATACATTATCTCATTACCCTTTTATTTGTTTCACTTTATGTTAATTAATTATTTAAACATTAATTAAATAATGAGAATTCCACATTAAATTTCATTAGCATCACACCCCAAGTCTGATGTCCCTTTAACATAGTAACCTGAGCATTTCATTCCGGCAATATCCAACCCCATGTGTTAACATCATTTATTAAATTATTCATTACATAATTACATTCCAATATTCCCAGGCATTATAGAAAAACAATATATTCTCCTAAAAACAAGGGGGTCGACATGGTGAGTAGAGGTACTACCCGTCGAGTATTTGCCGCCAATAGCAAGAGCATAGACCGATCCTCCGTTGAGAAGCTAAACATAGAAAGCATGTGGAGTACCCACCACTTCTTCACCTATTTCGGATAAAGGGTAAGTAATACTAGCTTCCTTGAGCTGTAGGGAAAAGTAAGGCAGATAATCAACCAATGAGAATGAGCATGCATCCAACAATCACATCCATCCCATTCCATCATCCCTGGTGTCCTCCCTGACACCCACATGCATAAATTGATGCATCTTGCCACTCTAGGTTTCATCTGATACCACAACCAAAGGTCTACATGCCCCCACATATCATAATATCCCTCCATGATCACATCACAACACAAGCAACATGAAAACATACATCTTAAAAATTGGGCTCTTGGACCTTTAACAATCAAGTGGGTAACTCAGAACCCTTAAAGGAATTATCAAACAATTATTTCTTTAATCCATCGTGAATTAACCGATTTATTATTCATAGGTTCCAAATTCATGAAACCTAATCCATAAGATATCAAAAATAATTAATCATTATTACAGTGCCAATTCGATTAACATCAAATGACAATAAGGAGAATCATATTCCGTTACATGCATATTTAACTTCAAACAAAACAGTTATCAATTAATTGTTGTTTATGTTCATTAAAAATTTCCATCAACAAAGAACGACTAAAAAAGAAATCATTTATATCACACTATCTAGCAAAACAAGAGGCAATAACATATGATCGAGAACAATATATTTAACTGCTGAAAATGTTTATTAAGTCAATTCCCTTGTGGTCCATTGGGATAAAATATGATAAAAATATATTTACACGTAAAAGAAAATATAAGTAATTAATCCCCAACCTCAAACAGTTCTAGATGTTTTTTATACGACATCAGTCTACAAAACAGGTCACTATCCTTCTGTTGCGACAATTGCATCCACCCGAGGATGCCACGATACGACTGCACCGACCAAATACAAGAAAAGTTCATTAGAAGCATGGATATCATAAGCTATAATATGGAAAGTATAAATAAGAGAATATGAACTCCAAAAGAATGACGATAAAACATACCATATATAGAAGATTGATCGATACATGTTGGTTTCATCAAAATAGAGCGGAACCAATCCGAGGAGGAAAGTTTTATTGTTGAACTCCTATGAGAATGAATGTGATGTTCAAGCATCTCACACCCGAGAACAAGGAGAAAAAATTAGGGAGGAAGCTATCATGTCCCTTTAGAATATTTAACAGAGCGATGATTTAAGATACACGTAATTTACCATTAAAAGCGGATCACATTAAACCATGCGGTTTGACCATGTAAAAACATCCCGATCCTTAAAAATAATTAAGATAGGATTTATAGCCTTTGAATCAGCCTTAACGTCCTTAAAATAAGGATTTAAATGCCTTTTGCGTCAAATTAAATGTCAAAGGGGTGAAAATGTAGGAACATGGAAGCACTGTTCGTGAACTCTAAATTTGGAAAAGGAAAAACAATTTTCATTAACCTCACTGTTAGAACCTCACCGATAGAACACTGTTCATGAAGATCACCATAGAACACTATTCATATACCTTTCCATTAGAAACTCACCGATAGAACACTGTTCATGAACGTCACCGATAGAACATTGTTCACAAACCTCGTCGTTAGAACCTCACCAGTAGAACATTGTACACCTACCATTCTTTAAACACAATTCATAAAACTCAAAATTTGGAAAAGGAAATAGAGGTTACCGTTAGAGGTTACCAATAGAACTGTTCACTAATGGAACTATTCATAGAATTGGAAATTTGGAAAAGGAAAGAGGGGTTACTGTTAGAGGTTACCAATAGAACTGTTCACTGATGGAACTGTTCATAGAACACAAAAATTTGGAAAAGGAAAGAGAGGTTACCATTAGAGGTTACTGATAGTACTTTTCCCCAATAGAACTGTTCACATAACTCAAAATTTCCCAAAGGAATGTGATGTTATTGTTAAAGGTTACAGATAGAACTGTTCACTGATAGAACTATTCATAGAATTGGAAATTTTGCAAAGTAAATAGAGGTTACTGTTAGAGGTTACCGATAGAACTGTTCACCGATGGAACTGTTCACCGAGGGTCCCCAATGCTATGATTCACAGAAAGGGAAATTGTAAATGTTTTGGGGATAAGTCACCTTGACCTCCTTGAACACCTCAAACACCATATTTTCACAAAGGAATAGACCGGAGAAGTCCAAGACATTACATCATTCATGCATACGTACAACCTACTGTCTCTATGAACAGTGTAATTAATCTTCCATCTTTAAATTTTATGGATGAATCTAAATATGTATATAATTAATATATATTATTCTTATATATTGATTAAAATTTAAAATATTTATAAACCATGGTCAATGTATAAGTACTTAAACTAATGACCCAAAACAAACATAAAAACATAGTAGTTATCTGATGAAATAAGGAATTAATAATGAATTTTTAAAAAAATTGTGATAAAAGGTTATATGTAAATCATATATAGTGTGATATATAAGATAATGTTTCTATAATATATTTATAATACATCTATATTTGTTATACTAGAGGTTTAGACATGTATGGATGAAATCAGACCTAAAGTAAGGGTTTCTTTTATAATGTCATCATTATTCGAGATTGCTTATGTTTATGTATCCCTTAGGGGAATTGTTTTGAAATTTCTATAATAAATGTAATTTATTTTATTCTTATATATTAATTAAAATGATGAATTTTTTTAAGAAAAATTATTTATATCTATCCTCGGTAAAAAATCATTTCTCTCCAATATCCGTGTTTTCTAAAAATGATTTCAAGATTGTTGTTATTATTATAAATTTTTTTTATATTCATATCTATATATATTTTATTTTTTTAATTTATATTAAATTTAATCTTGTTATATTTTTCCAAATAATGTAGTTTTTGGGAGTTTTGTAAAATTGTGAATGGAATTTTTTTAACCTATAAGAGATTACTATAATTTCTATCATTCAGGACCACTCATTGATTTGAATATTTTGTTACATATTTTCAATACTATTTTAAAAGAAATATTTTTACTTAATGTTTTGTAGTTTTTCATACTTTAGAAAAATGTTTTAAAAGTGAAAATTTTATTTTCCTCATGAAAATTTTAAGTGATATTTTGAAATTATTTTTATTTGTGTCAACATTTTTTGATGCATCTTATTATTTAATAAGCATACAATATTATGATACCATCTACCATATTTATTTGTATGGTTAATTATTAACCTTATTTGGGAATATACTGATATTCCATGTTCTAGTACATCTAATAGAGGCATTTATTGATTTTGAAGCTATGTTTATTATGTTTTATTGTTTATTCATATGCTTAATGTATTAGAGTTAGTAAGTGATGAGTGGGGACCTCTATATCTCCTTGATGCATTGGATGGTCTCATAAGACAAAATAGAGTGGGTTTTGGAAAAGTACATACCCATTTATGTAGATGTATTGACACAAGGCCTTGAATGTATTTTGGCATAAGGCCTCAACGGTATGTTTCAGATTTACTGCAATATGTATTCCATCACTATGAAACCAATTTTTCAAGACCATGTGATTATTTTATTTGTTTTTATATCCAAGGATAAGATTCAAGATCGTAAGATTATTTATATGGAATTATTTTATCATCAATTATTCTTTCCATATTATACATGCCTTGTTTATCTTCTGCTATATTCATACCCTTACTAAGCATCTGACCTCAACCCTTTATTATGTTTCCTTTTCCCAGAGATATAGGGAATTATTTTATGATTTATATTAAAAGATATTATAGAGGTAATAAAGATTAACCCCAAGAAAATTGAATGTTTACTTTTAAGTTTTCAATTGTAAATTGGGGTTTTAGCATGTATTTAGTACACTAATACTACTGATCTAATCAGTCCCTTTGTATGTGATAACTTATAATTAGTATCAATATAATAATGTAACCATGTAATCTAGGAAAAAGGTGTCTAGATAATTAAAATTGTGATAAGGTAATAAAAATGAACCAAGATCTTATATAGGTAAATATTTAATATTTGTTTTTTATGAAGGAGTTAATGAATGTATATGGTAAGTCAGACTAGAGGTAAGTGATTTTTCATCTTAATTTATTTTCTTTTATACTTTTTTCCTATTCATATCAGGATTTATTTTGTTTGATTTATGTTATTCTATATGAATTTCATTTATAATTCATTTAATTATATTCCTGTGGTTTATAAGTCTCTTTAAAATTCAATACTTCAAGTAATTTTTATTCAAAAGTTACTCAAGTGGTATGATGTTTTCTTTAGAACACTATATCAAAATTATATTATAAAAATATTTTCCCTTCATGTACATATTCATTTAAATGTTTAAATAATTTTCTTTAAATGTTTTAAAATTAAATTTGTAACTATCCTTGAATCTTTATAAGGTTTTATGAAGTAATATTTTAATTTGTTCTCGAGCAGTTTACTTTGGACTCTTTTTTCACAAGTAAAGAATATTGTTTTTAACATATATTGTATGAAAAAAAATTTCCATCAACATGTCCATCCATAAATTATAGTATTTCTCTAAAATATTCAAAAAAAATCAAAATATAGACTTTTCCAATTATTTTGTAAATTGTTTGTTTCTAAATGATTCGAATATTAAATGAAATTTCTTCTCATTTTTATGAGATAACCGAATGTGTTTTTTCATAGGGGATGAAATTAAAATATTATGCATTTTACGATGGAATGTGAAAGCTACCAACATTTTTCTTTTCGGGCCATGATTAAAATTTCATGTTCATAAATTTATTGATTTCTTGAAATGATTAAAAGTGAAATCTATTAAATGTTTTTATTTTAAAACCAGAAACCTGGTAGTTAGTAATGAAAGTGACAATGAGAAGTGAACCAAAAATCTTACAGGACTATGAATTTTATATGATGAGTCATTCCTTTAATTACGACAAATTAATTTGGTAATGTGACAGAGTTAAATTATTATTGATAATCCTAAGATAATGTTGATGGATTTAATTACACCAAATAATTGATAAATACAACTAATATAAGTTACTCCTAATATAATGATGGAATTATCATTTTAGGTGATTACATGATGAAAGTATTATAATGAACGTTTCATACATGTTTTTCCTTTTTTACAAATGGGGTTTTCATGAAAATGTTTTGATTTATAATGGTAAACTTTTATATTATTTATAATGGATTTTTATGATAAATTAAAGGTAAATGATTTGTTTTCCTAGTGAATCATTATATTTGGGTCTTTTTCCATGATTATTTCATAAAAAATGTTATATGAAAACTTCTGACACTGAAGATTACTTGATGAGTATGTAAAAAATTATTTTGAGATCAACATTTTATTATCTAAAAAATAAAATTATCTTTTTGGGGTTTCAGAAATTCCAAATGAATTAACAATTTTAATTTAATTTAATAAATATTTCTATTTTATCTCAAAACAATGTTTTAAAATGTTTTTAAAATGAAATAAAAATGAGAAGGAACTATTCTGAAGTCTACATCTGAATAAATGACATTGTCTATGAATGAAGAATGTGTGTTATGAATGAAATTTAAATTTGAATTTAAGAATCCTATTTTTATGGAAACAAAATGGACATTGAGGGAAGGTTTTATATTTATTATATAAGAGTTTTTAAAATTCTCTATAACTCCAAACAAAATAGATCCCTGAATGTAATAATATAAAACCCTTATTATTACTCATGTTAATATTGGGTGGTTATGTCACGAGGAATTATAGTCGATATCATAGGAAATGCTTATATAACATTAGAGGTTAAGATGATTTATATAGGATATTTTAAGATTTTTATATATCATAACGGGTTACTAACTCTATGGTTGGTCATCATTTTATAGGAATAATTATATGTTTTATGTAAAGGGAGTACCTATTAGATATTTAATGATATTTAATAGATGTTTGACTTATATACACCACTTATGTTTAAGTTGTATTTTAGTGAAATGGTTAATTTAAAAAGGGTGATTTAATATTTGGGTTATATATGTTTGAAAGGAACTGTAACGACCCAAACATTTATTAATGAAAATTCATCTTGATGTAATTAAATGTCTTATTATGTAAAATGATTATATAAAATATATTCTCTTTTTTAATTTTTTGTCTTTTTATTTTCAAATATCGTTAAATGTTTTTACCATTTCTAACAATGTTGTTGAATAGTGATCACATGATTATTATAAATATAGTGATTTATCAAATCCAATTTACCTAGAAAAAGGAAGCGATTGCCTCATCAAGTAGAATTTCTCCATACAAAGACCATTTTATAGATATCGGGAAGGAGGTAAAATCCCTGGGCTTCACTCTGGAATAAGCTATGCTTGAGATTCAACACATTAAGCTTGAATAAAATTTCCTATAGGAGGAGTGAAAGTTAATAGAGATTACAACCAGAGCGATGTTATCAGAGCCACCCCATGAAATTGTCAACATCGCACACCTTACCCTTGGGTATTAAGTAGGTGTTATAAGGGGTTATGTAACAATGCACTAGAACTATGATTATGTGCATTATTTTTTATAAATAATATAAATTCAAATTAATATTGTTACTTTGTAAGGGTTTTTAAATCAAAAATAGTATTTTTTGTTATTATTCAATTAATAAATATATTTTGATGAATTAATGGATTGATTTTCACATAATATTTATTAAAATATTTTTACTAAATTAAGTTTTATTTAATATAAATGATCATATAAATTTTATATAATTGTAATTTTTATTAAGGGTGAAAGCTGATTTTGTAAAAACCCATGAATTTTCGATAAAATTCAGTTTTTATTATAAAAGTGAAGACTCACATATTTATAAAATTATTTATATGAAATTAATATTATTTTCATATTCCAGAAGTTGAAATTATCTAACAATGAATTTTATATAATTTTCTGAGACAGTCAAAGTTTTAGGTAAAATTTATATACCGTTTAAATATATAATGTGTTTTATGAAATAAAAATGACCCAATAGTGATGTAATAAAAAAATTATAAAAGGTATTTTCATATATGATGTGTTTTAACTTTAATATAATTTTATTTTATATATTTTGGATTGATTTTATGATGCCTTAGTGGACCCTCCAAGACTTATAATGTATTTTAACATTTTAAAATGATTTCCTTGAGAGTGTGACTGACCTCCACATAAGAAAGACTAATATTTAAAAAAGTTATTAAATTTTCTTCTTAAAATATTTTTTTTACAATCCCATTTAGAAAAGAACATGGGATTGTTTGTTATTTTGATTATTTAATTATATATTTTCCAAAACCCATGTTTGTGAAATATTAAAGAATTCACCTCTCTTTTCCAATATAAACCCCCCCAAGCTGCCACTTCTCTTCACTAAAAATCATTGGAGAATGTCCATAATCTGACCACCTCTCTCTAGAATCCTCCCAAAGTTCCCCTATCTCTCAAGAAGCCCCTCCTAATGCTCTTGAAGTGACAAACTCAAGTATGAGATTTCATCCATTCTCATTTTAGTCTATGTTTCTTTATGTTGATATTCCCTTTTATTTTCCATTTAAAATGTTGGGGCATGATTTAAATCCTCCCCTAAACATTACTAATTATTTTTTAGTGATGAGAGAGATATTTCTCTCACATTAATCCCTCCCATGTACACCAGTTACCATGAAATATTTTTGGAAGAGTTATTCCATTTCTCCTCTTTCTTCCGGTTTCTTTATTATCTTACAGCTCCTATTTCCAAATTACACGTATTGGTACATGCATCTATATTACCCAATTACGTACATTTCATGTACATATGATGAAATATCACTTTCTCTATCATCAACCATTTTTATGAATTTTTATTTCACGTTGTTATGCTGCCGAAATTGCACAGTGATTTTCCAAGACAAAATCATTGTATAGTGAATACCATCCCCATTTATCAATCAAGGGTATTAACCATTATGACCATATACTTATTGAATGTTACTTACATATATATACTCCATTTTATTTAATCATTGAATAGATTATGATATTGAATGATTCCATGTTATATGATCTATGTAGCACACTTATGTATTAATGGAAATGTTTATAGAGGGTGTGCCTTGATAGTGCTCCAATGAATTGGGTAATGTTATGTATCATGATACACCATATGAAATAAGGTTTTAATAATGATAATTCCAGTAAAATTATGGTATAATCATTCTAATGCAGGTGTAATGTGTGTTTACTCATGATAATCCATGTGCAATGAGCCTTTGCTCATGCTATTATCATGGTGTATGTTGTTGACACATTTCCATGTTATGATAATATTGCTATATCATGAATTTATGTTCATGTTTCTCTTATGCATCCTTGATATGCAAATTTCCAAACATGTATTTTTTCTTCATGTTATTCATTATTTACTCCCTTACTAGGATTTATAGCTCACCTTTTTCTTATATATTTCCTCAGGTTATTCCATGCAATGCTAAGTACGAAGGAATTTTGAGGCCATGTAAAAGAAATTTTCAATAAAGATGTTGTATTTTATGTCTTAATTTGTCATTTAATTTTCTTTATTTCCCAATTAACTAGACGTTTCAGTCCTCTATGTTGTCTTAAGTGCATATTTATGTACAAAATCTTGTTTAAGTGAGTAATAAAGGGTTGGGTTGTAATAGTTGGTATGAGAGTATAGGTTTAGTTATTTTTAGGATTAGGATTAGAAAACCATAGTGAAAGAATTATGTACAAGAATAAGTATAATAAAAACATCCTTAAATTTCAGGTGAGTATAGAGTATGTTTTTTATCGAGAAAATACATCACTGTTTGGATATGAAAAGGTAGAGGTGGCTCTGGCACAAATATATCTACGGGTAAAACCCGAAAACACAGCATTGAGCTAGAAACAATGGGAACTGGTGTACAAAAATGGGCCATAATGCACTCTTGGTTTGACACTCCTAGGAAATATTCTTTGGTAAATTCATAAACAGAGTATGAACAATTATTAAGGGGAAAATTCCCCTAAGAATATCTGTTGGGATGTAGATCAAGGATAACATAGATTGAAACCTACAAATTCATAAGTTAAGGAAATAAATTTAATTTATAATTTATCCTTTTTTGTCATTGGATTAACCATTATGTGTTAACCCTAACATTCCTTTTATTCTAGACAATGATCAGAAATAAGAGGACTCGATCTAACAACCGATGTGAAGATCAATGAGATGATTGATCTAATGAGATTCCCAATCCGATGTGGGCATGAATCAAAAACATTTTCATGATACTCTATCAATTGACTCATGTTTTGAACAGAAACATGGGTGAGGAGGAACTTATAACCCCCCCCCATCCCTAAGAATGAATAAGTCGTAATAGAGAGCTTCATGAGACAAAGGCCTATTACTTTTAATTGATTATCCAATCCCGCAATCGCTAAACAACAGACCGAATCCATTGATAAGAACTTATACATCCTTCAATGTTCCAAAAATGAGAAGTGTATTCTTGATTTTTATCATATAGAGGGTGAATATGATAAATGTTGGACATTGACAAAAAATACAAATCCTAAGGAAGAGATCGCGGTGTGGTAGTGGATAGATTTCTGGAAAAAAATCGATAAATATTTTCCTTTCACCTTCCCAATTAAGATGTAAAGGGACTTCCTTGCCCTAAAAAAGGTGACAAATCCATCAAAAAAATGTGAGGAAAACTTCACAAGGCTTGAACTACATGCCTATGGCTTTTTCGTTACCCCCAAATAAAAGTTTTACCACTTATTTTTCGATTAAATCCAAGCCTATGGAAAGACCTATAGAACCGAGACTTCGATAAAAATGAGGAACTTGTCTGATGTGCCCTCAATGTTTAAATGAAGATTATATAATCTCAGGGGTATCATCGGGATAAGAAGCGGAAATAGGACTTTAATTCGGGTAGTCCGATGGATAAATCCAATGGTTCTAAGAAATTCTATCACCCCACTTTCCAGAGGTGTTAAAAGAAGAACCCTATAAATTTACTAAAGGGGACGATGAAATGCTTTAGGGGTTGAAGAGGATGGCACCGGGCCATAAATTGACGACAAGAAAAAACTACTACTGTAATAGAAGAGATGAACACACTGTTTGACCCTCAAAACCTTGTTCATTACTTCAACTACAATGAACTTGTGCACTTTGCAGACTAGTTCCCTAAGACAAGGGTTTTTAGAGGCAACCAACAACCTCCAAGGCAGCAAGTGAAAGCCTTTTCCATCACGATCGTTGAAGAAAATCCCAAATATGAAGTGGTGATATTTACGCTAGTTATTAATTCAATAATAGAGAATATACTTTTTGATTCTGGTTCTATGCCTTATTTTATATATCGAAAGTTTATTAGAACATTCCCAACACTACCACAAATCATTTATGTACATGTGTCAGTGTGAACAGAAAATAGGGAAATAATTACATCCGATGAATATAACTCCTCCCCTATCACAATTTGATGATTCAACTTCCCAGAGAACCTCATCGTACACCCTTTAGTCGAATTTGATTCAATTCTTGGCATGGATTGGATTTCCCAATATAGTTCCAACAGAAATTTCTGTGAGAGGGAAATCACTCTCTATATGGTAAATCGTCCCCTAATTATATAATAGATAAAATAGGAGGATGAAGTTTCCTTAGTACGATCATCTCAAACATGGATATTGATTCCCTATAAGCTTTCATATCTGGCTTAGATGGTTGAAACTAAGGAAGGAACCATCCTTATAGACTTGGCTCTTGTGAGGGAATTCACTGAAGTGTTTCCCAAGGAATTGTCTGGTCTTCCTCCTAGAAGATATGTTGAATGCTCAATTGATCTTATAACAGGGTATTTTCCAATATACAAGACTTTTTATAGAATGTTAAGGTAAAGTTTAGAAATCTAAATAAATAACTACATAAGAATCTGAATTAAATGTTTATATGCCCAAGTGCTTCACCATGAGGTGCCCCAGTCCTCTTCATCCAGAAGAATGATGGGTCAATGAACATTTTCACTGATTATTGTGACCTTAAGAAAATCCCGATAAAGAAAACGTATCCTCTACCATGAATTGATTAATTTTTCGATCAGATTCATGGGAAAAATACTTCTCCAAGGTGGATCTGCAGTCGGGATATTACCAAGTAAGGGTAAAGAAAGAGGATATCCCCAAGACTTCTTTTCGTACAAAGTACGAACACATTGAATTCATACTAATCCCATTCGGACACAAAAATTCTCCAAAAAACTTCTTAGACTTGATTAATATAGTATTTCTAGATTACCTTCACAAATATTTGGTAGTCTTTATAGATGATATTTTAATATTCTCCAAAACTAAGGAGGATCATGAGGAGCATATAAGCATTGTACTAGAGACCATGCGAAAGGAGAAGATCTATGCAATTTATAGAAAGTGTGAGTTCTTTTGGAAGAGGTATCATTCTTTTGTCATATCATCTCAAGAAATGGAATATTTTATGGATCCCTCCAAGATAAATTCAATTGAGGGATGGTCGATGCCAATATCTATGATGGGTATCCGTACCCTCCTTGGGTTAGTTGGATATTATCACCAATTTGTGAGAATTTTTCATGATTTTAAAACCCTCTTACAATGATAACTCATAAGGGGGTCAAGTTTTCTTAGAGTAATGAATGTGAAGATAGCTATAAGGGGTTGAAAAGAAGGCTTGTCACTACCCCCATCCTCACACTACACAAAATTGGAGAACATTTGTGGTATTTAGTGATGCTTTGAAGAAGGGCCTGGGCTATCTGTTGATGAAAAATGACAATGTCATTGCCTATTCTTCAAGGCAATTAAATGTTCACGAGAAAAACTATCC